>CM032453.1:148701688-148756688 GCA_019049505.1 Pachyrhynchus sulphureomaculatus | reverse complement strand
TGTGGAGAATATTCCCGAAATTTTTCAAAATTTTTGATCAGTACTTTTCAAGACAGCGATTTTGGATTATTTGTTAAAATTAATACAAAGAAAAGTATTACATTATATATATTTTTGAACTCATGGTAATTTTTTTTTCGTTTCCGATTTCATCCCTCAAAACTAACCCTTTAAATCAAAATTTAACTTTTAAAACTACATGGGGCCATCAGTTCCTATATTAGTGGCAAATTTCAACTTTCTATGTCAGATAGTTTCGGAGAAAAATCGGGTGTGACAGACGAACAGACACCGAAGTGATAAGTGTTCCGTACGAAGCACTGAAAATATTGATAAAGACTTGTTTAACAAGTTTTTGGCAGTAACTCCCTTTGAAAATATTATTTACCTTGAGACCATTAATAATAAAGTTGCTGCTGTTGTTTTAATAAATATACTTGATGAATTTGCACCTATCGTCGAAGTTAAGTTAAAGAACAAAAGGCCCCTATCGCTTAGTTTTAATATAAATAACCGGTGAAGTGCAAGTTGAACTTGCACAATTAGTATTCCGTACGTTGATTGCTTTTAAAATAAAAAATGTTGTTACGGCGGTATAAAATAATCACTTACTTCACAAAACACACCCCAAATGAGTTTTCAACAAAGTTTGTTTCCAATCTTTACTGAAAACTGATGACCTTGAAGTTTTTGTTTTTTTTTATATACCAGATAATTTAATAAAGGTAATGCACACGTGATCATTTTCGTTCAATCTGCACCCGGTGGAGAATATTCCAGAATTTTTTTAACATTTTTTGATCAGTACTTTTCGAGATAAAGAAAAATAATACAAAGAAAAGAGGGCGCAAGTATTACATTACATATATATTTTTTACTCGTGTTTTCACAAGCTTTCATTTGACACCACACTCGATAACATACTAAAATTTTTTTTTTCACTTTCGATTTCACCCCCCAAAATTAACCCCTTAAGTCAAAATTATTATTTATTATTAAAATTAAATTAAATTATTAAAATTATTCAAACTAACGACTCTCCTAAACTTTCTATATACGAGGCTGGTTTGAAAAGTCCGTGCAAAAATAAAAACTACTTATGTGTTTGGGGTAAACCTTTTTTATTTTTCGACATAGTCTCCTTTTAGGCTTATACACTTCGTCTAACGATGTTCTAGTTTGTTGATCCCTTCCGAATAATAGGATTTTTCCAAGTCTGCAAAATATCCATTAGTGTCTGCAATCACCTCCTCGTTTGAATAAAATCTTTGTCCCGCCAGCCATTTCTTCAAATTGGGGAACAAATCGTAGTCCGAGGGAGCCAAGTCTGGAGAATAGGGGGGATGTGAAACGAGTTGGAATCCTATTTCCATTAATTTTGCGACTACAACTGCTGAGGTGTGTGCTGGTGCATTGTCGTGGCGGAAAAAGGACTTTGTTGTGGGCCAATCGCGGGCGTTTTTCTTGCAGCTCGGTTTTCAAACGGTCCAATAACGATGAATAATATTCACCTGTAATAGTTTTACCCTTTTCCAGATAGTCGATGAGGATTATCCCTTGCGAATCCCAAAAGACAGTCGCCATAACCTTTCCGGCCGAAGGAATGGTCTTCGCCTTTTTTGGTGCAGATTCCCCCTTGGTAACCCATTGTTTAGATTGTTGTTTGGTCTCAGGAGTATAGTAATGTATCCATGTTTCATCCACAGTGACGAAACGACGCTTAAAGTCCTCCGGATTCTTCTGGAACAGCTGCAAACCATCCTTGCAACACTTCACCCGATTCCGTTTTTGGTCAATCGCGGCACCCATCTTGCGGATAGCTTTCTCATGTCCAAATGTTTAGGCAAAATATTATGTACCCGTTCAGTCGAGATGCCCACAGCACTAGCAATCTCACGCGCCTTAACTCTTCTGTCATCCATCACCATATCATGGATTTGATCAATGATTTCTGGAATCGTAACCTCCACAGGCCGTCCAGAACGTTCAGCGTCACTTGCGCCCATATGGCCAGTCCGAAAATTTTGAAACCACTTATAAACTGTTCTAATCGAAGGTGCAGAGTCACCATAATGTTTATCAAGCTTCTCTTTAGTCTCCTGAGGCGTTTTGCCTCTCATAAAGTAATGTTTAATCACCACACGAAATTCTTTTTCGTCCATTTCTTGAAAATCACTCGACTTCTTTGATTCACACGAATGCCAAACACAAAGAAATAGACCAATATAGCTGAAACTTGGTGTGCGTTCATTCAAGAGATGCTACTAACTAAACATGACCTCGATACGCGCCGGTGGTGCCATCTCTCGGACTTTGCACGGACTTTTCAAACCAGCCTCGTACCCGCCTTGGACATCAATAAGACCCTTCATTGACTATACGCTCCGAAAATATAACAAGAAATCAAATCCAAGCCACATAATCACATCAGCCTTCCTATTACTTATCAACGAGAAATACAAAGACTCTTCTCATATTTGTACAGACAGCTCTAAGACTGCCCAGGGAACGGAGGCCGCTTTCGTATACAATAACACTACCATTAAATTCAAATTAAATAATTACACCTCTACCTTTTCAGCGGAATTATTTGCTATCAAAGAAGCGTTAAGATGGTTAATATCCACCAAACTAGATACTAAAGTTTTAATCATAACAGACTCCTTGAGTTCATTACAATCAATCAGCTCTTCCACGCATTTTCACCCTATCACTACAGCCATATCTGATCTTATACAAATGGCATCCAATAGGGGTATCACTATATCTTTTTTATGGGTGCCCAGCCACATTAACATAAAAAGTAATGAAAGTGCTGATTTCAGCTGGATGCTCTGTCACGTAGAGAGAATACAATATGGAGAAGGGTAGCTATCGGACACACCTTCCTCACTCATTCTTATTTGTCCACCCAGATGTCCAAACTGCGACAATATTCTAACTATTAACCATATTTTAACTTCAAATGAATATTTAGACATTAAGACAAGGTTAGATCTTTTAAAACCTCTCGATCAAATATTGATTCCAAATGTTACAAATATCTCCAGTTTGATCAAATTCTTCAAAGTAACACAATTATTTTCTAAGAATTAAACATCCTACTTATGGCGCCAAATGATCCTCGATATCGACACGCCAAACTAAAATAATCAATCAAAATTTGACATTCAAAACTCTGGCTCTGATGAAGCCATCAATTCCTGTATTATTACCAAATTTCAACTTTCTATGACAAATAGTTTCGGAGAAAATCTGGTATGACAGACAGACAGACAGACAGACGGACAGACAGACAGACACCGAAGTCATCTTATAAGTGTTCCGTACGGAACACTAAAAATCTGATTAGATTGAAAGATAATGCTTATAAAAATATCAAAAAACAGCTATAGGAATTTCAATTTTTGTAAACAATTAAAAAAATCAAACACATATTTTGGTACTTCAAGAAAAGAAAACAATATCTTCAACAACAATTATGATATAAATTAAAGACTCTCAATATTTACTCTAAGCAAACGTATAATAATCCTATTCATTTTTTATAGTTGACACTTAATATTCAACCTGCAGATCCTGATCTTCTTACCTTTTATAATAATAAGTTAAAAGCTCAAGCAAATTCTTTTAATTTTCATACAATTTCGGAAAATATTATAAAGTATTCTTTAATTGAAATAAAGTTACTTGCTATCAGGGCAGATCAAATAAATATAGATATGAGTGTGTTGTATATTAACAGAATTCTTCTTTTCATTACGAACATTATTAATTCCTGTATACCACACAGTACCTTTCCAGATCCTTGAAAAATATCAAAAAAGACATGTCCAAAGCAACAACGATTTACGATCGATAAGTATTCTCCCAAAGTACTTGAAAAAATTATGAACAGTTAAATTAGGGAATATCTGCATAATATTTTATCCACCTGCCAGAAAGGGTGCAGACCACCAATGATATTATTGGACCATTAGATAGAGGTGAGGCTACTGCTTTAATTTCGGTAGATTATAGCAAAGCATTTGACATATTACATCGCAACTTGCTTATCTCAATTTTACGCATTACTGGATTTGAAAACTATACAATTAATAAATAAACTGCAATATGTGGAGAGAAGCAAAGATGTATTATCTATATTAGCCCAAAGTTTTTGGGTGCCCAAGAGTCAATACTTATTTTCTATATACTCGTGTAACGTTACTAGTTGTCTTAGTAGTAGGGACTGGGGGCTTAAGCCTCACCCCCCCACCACTTTTCTGATTGGTCGACCTTGACCCAAGCCACGCCTCCTAAGCCACACCTCCTTGTCTGGGCTCAGTGTCGCTGCAAATTTTCGTGCAGTTCATTTCGATCCTAAAACATTAGCATTGATCGTCCCCACTTCCTAATCGCGCGCATGAGCCCTCCCACTTAACTCTGATTGGTCGGGGCTACTTTTGGTCCGCATACTTTAATGCTTCAGCTCCCCACCCCTTTTCTGATTGGTCAGACTTGGCTCCGCATACTACCTCTCACCACTTTCTTCTCATCACCCCTTCCCCACAGCTTACAGTAACATACAACTACTTAAGAGCAAGCGCCTCATTTGCAAGCCAAGTTGCAAGAAGCAAGGTGTCCAGTACTTATCAAGATTTTCATGGCATCTTTGATTTTCGATACCATTATTGATCACGTATGTGAGGTTATTTGTCGTCTACAAAGTACTTCAACATCTGTGTGGGAGTTGAAAGAAGGGGATCTCAAATTTCTACCCCTTAGTTATATAAAAGAATATATCAGCTCAATTGAATTGCAGAAAGTTTGGAGCAAGTTGCCAGAACGATATCGAAGAGATAAGGAACTACAGTTAAATTTACCGTGTTACAAGCATTATAATCAACCAGGCGTAAGTGCACACCTCGATGGGCCGCCGCCATCAATAAGAAAATGCTGTGGCAACGTAACAAAAAGCGAAATCAGGAAAGTGAATAAGAAGGTTTGCAATATTTCATACTCTGACGATTCTATTAAAGTATTGCAAACTGAAGAGAGTAGAAGTTTAAGTGATGGAAGAATTAGTGAGAGAAATGTGTGAGGAATTTATAATGTCGGAGGCATGTTCGGAGTATTATGCGAAGGATGGTCAGGAGACTGAAGCGCAGAGTATTACGATATTCCTGGAGTATATGGAGCATGCATTTAAATGTAAATTAGCAGCTCAAGCATGTCGTGACTTTCTTAGTAGTAAAAATGAAGATAAACTTATTAAGGAATTTCTTGAGTTAGGGCTAATTGAACATGTATTAACATTAATGGAATACAATAAATGATTACTGTAAAATAATAATTTGTAATAAACACACTTTTTAATTTTATTATAGTTTTATTTTTTACAATACATCTTTTTTTAAAATCCAAGAATTGTGAGATTTATCAAATCCTAGCCATTTAACAAAAACTTTATTTCCTTTTTTTCTTATAACTTTTTCCACCAAATACGCGTCCGGATGTTTCACTTTTTGCAATTCCTCTTCATAAAAGCTACCTTCAATATTTTCATTATTGGCATCTTTTAAAAGATAAGTAGTAGGGTTTGTGAGTTGTATTTTTCTAATTTGAAATATTTCAGTTGACCAGTTGGGAGTATATCCCTTGTCAAATGCCTCTCTTCGCTTCGAAATTCTCACAAAATCGTTTACTTTAAACTTGACATGCTTTACATCGAAAATTTTCTGGAAAGTAAAAGAATTTAATAGTACGTGTTCTTCATTTTTCCGGTTAATATTAATAGGTTTGTATCCCGTAGTTCTATGAACAGTATTATTGTATTTTTCCACAATACTTGGCAAAATATTTAACCATTTATAGTTTCCTTGATTACTGAAATACTTCCACATTATATTTTTTAAAGTACGATTAACACGTTCCACTATACTTGCTTTTAAATTAGAAAAACTACTGTAGTGATTTATTTTATAATCACGCATTAGTTTTTCAAATTCTTTGTTGTAAAATTCTTTCCCCAGATCTGTTTGCAAATTAACAGGTTTTGTAGTTTTATCTAAAATTTTTTTCATTGCTGATGTTACTTCTTTTCCGCTTTTATTTTTAAGAGGTTCAGCCCAAACATATTTTGTAAAAGCATTTATTACTACTAAAATATATCTGCTCGATTTATTAAATTTAGCATAAGGCTGCATTTCGACTAAATCAGCTTGCCATAAGTCATTTAAACCTTTTACTATCGTTCTACGTCTCCGATAATTTTTTCTAGCTGGTTTATGTAATTCTTTAACAATGGTTTCTTTAATATTTTCCTTCATAATGGCATTTTCTTACTAGTGATTTTTTATAGAAGATCTTCCTTAAATAATGTTTACTTGACCACTTTATCCGCTTTATCTTTAATATCATTAATAGATGTGATTGCTTTGTTAATTTTATCATCAATTTCTTGTATTTTATTTTTTTGTTCATTACATTTCACGTTAATTTCAGTTTCCATGACAGCCTTATTTATAAAAATTTCTTTCTTCAATTCCTTTATTGCAGAATTAAATTCTTCTCGCACCTCAATAACTTTGTTTATAGATTCAGCACTTGTGTTTCGAACAAAAGCTTCTATTTCTTTTTTCTGTTTTTCAAACTGTTCTTTCAAGGTTTTTAATCCAGTTGTGGTTCTTATAACGTTTACTCGGGATTCATCATAAATTGTTTTAAACGATTCTATTTCTTCCTTATTATCTTTAATACTAGTTTCACCTAACTTAATTTTATCTGTTAGTTTGTTATCAAGATCTACCACCATAGTTTTAATAATTTCAAACGATTTATTAAGTTCCGTGAGTAATCTTTCCTCTATAATTTCAAAATTTTGTAACTTTGTTGTTATCTCGTCAATTTTCTCTTTATTTTTGGCTATTTTATTCAACGTGTCTTCTTTCTCACGCTCTTTCACTATAGTTTGTACTCTTTCACTTAAAGACTTTATCTCTGATAACAATTTGGGATCTACATTAGTTTGGTTTTTTAATTCTAGATTGTGTAGTTGTGTAAGAACCTCTTCAATTTTATTACTATTTCTTGTGATATTATTTGAACTATCCTCTAAAGTTTTTATTCTTTCTGTTAATGCAACTATGTCTTTAGAGACCACAACATCGGCTTTATTAGAAGCTTCCATAACTTTTTCTTCCAACTCTACAACTTTTGCATTGTGATTTTTGTTAACTAAAGCCTGTAATTTCACAGATCTATCGATATTATTGATATTTTTATTCATATCATCATGAACTTTTCCAAAATTTTTCACTTCTAAAGCCACTCTGTCATTAAGAATATTTGTAAAATTTTGAAACTTTGACACAAGCTCCTTTGAAATATCATCTTTCACTTTATCAATTGTTGATTGATTGCTGATCTTAATTATTGTTTTAATTTCTGATATTTCATTTTTCATATCTGCTCCTAACATATTCAAATTATCCCCATGTTTGAAAATTTTGTCATCATATTCGGGGATAGTTTTATCTTCAAATATCTTTATCTTTTTCTTAGTGTTTTCAACATCATCAATGTTTTCGTTAAGTCTTTTATTTAAATTGTTAATATCGTCTTTCAAATTAGATTCAAAGTTTTCAATTATTTTGTTTTCAACATATTTCTGATCTCCTTTAAATTTGTTCAAAATTCTGTGTTCAATATTTGAAAATATTGTATTTTCCAATGTAGACGTATCTACTTGATAACGTTTAGAAATATGTTGACCAAACTTGTCAATAGTCATCTTAATATTGTAATAAAATCTGCGTTGTGTCCTTTTATATTATAATTTTAGCTTCTTTAAGCTCTTCAATTATAGAAATAATTTCATTGTCATGTCCAGTATGACCTGCAGAGGTGGATGCAAATAATAAACGAAGCCTATTAACTAACTCATTTACATCATCCCAATACACATAGTCGGTATTATCTTTATTTGTTTTTAAAGTTAAACTACCCCCTTTTGTGGTTGGTTTACTAGCTCTAGTTTGTCTCAAACTCTGTACTCCTCTGATCAAATTCTCCATAGCATTAATAGTTTTGGTTTTAGTGATGCCATTCTTTTGCAAATATGGTCCTATTATTGTAATGTACTTGTGTGATGCATTTCCTTGAACCTGTTCGTTGGGATCGTGGTTCCTACGATATGCGTTAGTTCTTTTTAAAATATCCATATAATTTTCAAGATCGTCTTTTTTATAGCCAACAGGTTCTTTTTTAAATAACAACTCATATAAACCAGGTGTACCAGGATAACTTACACCAGAAACTTTTATTTGTTTACCAATAATTTCAACAGGCTGTTGTGTTAATCCTAAATAAAATTTTTCTGTTTCATAATCGTGAACTATTCCATATTGATGATCAAATTTATGCTCAACATCCTTAACACCCTCATCGATATACTGGCGAGGTATTTTATCAAATTGCTCCAACCAATTTTTATATGCTTCTGAATCTGTATAGGCTCTTACTACATTTCTGGTTTGTTCCAAAATATCAGAAAGGTTTTGAGTTGTAGAATCGGAAGATTTTGAAGAACTTGTTGTTTCCCCTATAACGGTGGTTTGTAAAAAAGGTGGTATTTGGCTCATATTAAAAAATGATGGTGTTTCATATGGAAGATTTGGTGTTTTGCCTGTCCTTCCTTTTGGAGTTGATATATTTGCAAAAATATCCTTCCCTGGGGATGATATATCAGCAAATAAGTTTTTTCGCGGTGTTGAACTTTCATGAATTTTTTTAATTGGAGTATATTGCTCTTCTTTAATGTATGGTGCTTCAAATTTACCCAATGTTGAAACTAGTTCTTGTAAGGGCTGTGTGATTGGTTTATAAGTTTCCTCCAATTTAGACTGAGCCTCAAATTCCGCATTTTTCAAACTTTGGATTTTTTGTTTAACAGCTTTTCTTGACTTAACAAGTTCTCTTGCCAATCGTTCATCCATGATTGTTATATAAACACGATTTTTCTGCTTTTATAAGTAAATAAATGAATCGAATCCTTTCCTATACCGCCCTGAATTAATATTTGAATCTTTGTCAATCACTAAAAATCCAAATTTGTCTTTCCAACATAGTAAACATAAATCTTTAAACTGATTAAATGTCATATCAACATTAACATGATCGTCATAAATATGTCTTAAGTTCGTATTATCTTGCTGAAACATTACAATTAAATTTGCATTATCACGAATCAATTGTTTTGGAATAGAAGAATATGTTTGGCATAAATAAAAACAATCAGTGTTTTTGTGTCTTCCGAAGCAGAAATAATCCTTCATTATATTCTGATTGCAACACACAATATCATCAAATATTATTATAGAATTTTTCTGTATTTCTTGCGGTGTAATTATATTTTCTTCTTTATCAGATTCATAAAAACCAATTTCTTTCAAAGGTTTAAAAAGTGCCCTTAAATATTCATATTTAGGTTGATATAAAGACTTTGAATAAATATATAAATTTTCAAATCGTAACCCATTTGGATCCTCAATTAAACTGATTATTACATTGGTCTTGCCACAGCCTGATGGACCAACAATTAAACCTCTTTTGCTATTTCCTTCAAATAATTTCCCATGTTTTCTAAAGTTGTTTACCGAAGTGTCATGGTCTCTAATTTTTAAAGAATATGGTTGCTTCTCAATTTTCATGCCGTATGAGAGTATTTAAGTTGAGTTCTGACGTTAAACTAATCAGTTTGTCTTATGATTTCAATTATATAATGGCAAACAAAAGATCTATTTACAAAAAAAAGAACAAAAGGGGAAGTGGTATAATAAACACCTTAATAAATAAGTTACCATTCGAATTACATTTACCAGGTTACAATTTTTGTGGCCCGGGGACAAAACTGGAAAAACGACTAGCACGGGGTGATAAAGGTATAAATTTATTAGATGAAGCGTGTAAAGAACATGATATTGCATACTCAAAATCGAAGGATATAAAAGAAAGACACGCTGCTGATAAGTTATTAGGTGTGAAGGCGTCATCGAGGTTAAAAGCGAGCGATTCCAGTTTTGGTGAAAAAACAGCTGCTCTTGCAATTAGTGGCGCAATGACTGTTAAAAGAAAGTTAGGTATGGGTCTAAGAAAAAGTAGAAGAAAGAGATCACGAAGAGCTCGTATGGGGCGAGGCGTTTCATTATCTCAAGCTATTTCAAAAGCTAGAAAAGCTCTTAAAGGAAAACGATTTAAAAGTTTACACCAAAGTATAAACACAGCACTAAATGCTATTAACAAAAGTGGTAAAATATTACCTCCAAAAAATAGAGTAATACCGATTCCAAAGACAGGCGGTTTTCTCCCACTTATACCACTATTTGCAGGATTATCGGCACTAGGGGCTCTAGGTGGGGGTGCAGCGGGAATAGCTAAAGCTGTAAACGATGCGAAAGCTGCTAAACAAAAGCTTGAAGAAGATAAAAGACATAATCAAGCAATGGAATCTATTGCAGTTGGGAAAAAAGGTAGCGGGCTTCATTTAAAGCCATATAGAACAGGTTGTGGATTATATTTAAAGCCATATTCAAAAAACTGTTAAAGTCTATACCTCGTAAATCTCTTACAAATTACGATTTAATTAAGTATGTTAAACTATTGGAAATTAAGAATTTTCGAGGAATATTTATGAGGGATAAACTACCAAAGAAAATTAAACGTATTGAAAGTGCTATTGTAAATCTAGACGACGATCAAGGTAAAGGAACGCATTGGACTGCTTACATCAAAAAAGGAAAAAATATAATTTATTTTGATAGTTATGGTAATTTACGACCCCCATTCGAGTTAATTTCATATTTTAACAGCGACGGGAATCAAAATATGGTAAAATATAATTACAAAAATTTTCAAAATTATAAGAGATCTAATTGTGGGCAATTATGTTTAAAATTTCTTTATAATAATTCGTAAAAGTTATTTAGATTCATTCTCTTCGACCACTTCACATTAACATGTCATATAGTTTTGTTATTAGTGGTAATTCATCTGTTTTAACAACAGACTTTAATCCGCCAATATACCTAGAAGAAAATTCAGAGTATGTTGTTGGACTTGTAAATTTTGAAACATTTAATGCTATCCCTAATATTGATGAAGGTCATAATTTAATGATTCATGATGAAGATAGTGCAACTGTTATACCGACTGGTAGTTATGAATTAGCAGATATAAATAAATATTTACAAGATCAATATCTTAAGGAAGGTTTTGCTTTTCATGTTTATGCGAACAATAATACCTTAAAGACGCATATAAAAAGTGAAAAAAAAAAATAGTTTTCCGTGATGGCACTATTGGTAAATTATTAGGATTCAAAAATCAAATATTAGCGCCTTTGAAAGAACATATATCTGACTATCCTGCAGAAATTATTAAAATAAATTCGATAAATATTGATTGTAGTATTGCTGAAGGGTCATATTTAAATGGAAATCCTGTTCATATAATACATCAATTCTTTCCTAGTGTGGCACCTGGATTCAAAATAATTGAGTCACCACAAAACGTCATTTATTTTCCTGTCACTGTAAAGGTGATTGATAAAATAACCATTAAAATACTGGATCAAGATGATGATGTGGTCAATTTGAGAGGAGAAACCGTTACGTTAAGACTACACTTGAAAAAAGTAGATGAACGATGGTAATTTTGTATAATAGAAATTTACCATATCTTAATTTCACACAGAAATTAACCAAGAAAAACATTAATAAGAAGGGAAACAAACGCTTTTTGTTTAGTAAGAAAGCAAACTCACAAAGGTTAACATCATCTAATCGTCAATTCCTCCTAAGTTTAGGATTTAAACTGAGATAAAATGGAATATTTAAATGTTAAAGAAAATATTCTTATGGATGAATCTATTTTGAGTTGGGAAGCCCTTTCTTTTGATCCTTTTAATCCTGCAAAACTTGATAATAATGATGAAATCAGGATTGCTTTACAACAAACAGGAAAATATCCTTTACCATGCAAAAGTGAGCTATACTTAGAACTACAAGTTACTAAGGAGGATGGAACGACTCCGCTAGCAAACACTACATTAATAAATAATGCGCCTGCATTTTTATTTAAAGAGCTGAGATATGTTTTAAATGGTGTTACTATTGATTCTGTTCGAGATATTGGTATAACTTCAACACTGAAAGGTTATATCTCTTATAATCAGAATGAAAGTGCAAAATTAGAAAATGCTGGATGGTATCCCAAAGCAAAGTCTGGAGATAAAATTATGACTGATGATAAAGGAAATGTTTCTTTATGTGTCCCATTAAGAATGTACTCAGGATTTTTTGAAGATTATAATAAAATAATTTTAAATTCACAACAAGAATTAATTCTAATTAGAAGTAATGATGATACTAATGCTCTAGTATCTACAACTGATGAAAAACCTAAAATTAAAATAACGAAACTCTGCTGGCGGGTTCCCCATCTTACGGTAGCCATCCCTCAGGAACTAGCACTTACTAAACTTGTTGATAAGAATAATGACATTCTTATTACTTTTCGTAGCTGGGAATTAGTGGAGTACCCAGAGTTATTAGAAACTACAAGACATAACTGGCCTGTAAAAACTTCCACAAAAGTTGAAACACCTCGTCATGTTTTAATGGCTTTTCAAAACAATAGGCGCGGTAACTTAAAAGCAGATATGAGTAAATTTGATCATTGTGAGCTAAGAAATATAAACGTGTTTTTAAATTCAGAAAGATATCCTTACAATGATCTTCAGCTTGATTTTAAAACTAATAAATTTGCTACATTATATGAAATGTTTTCTGATTTCCGCCAAATATATTATAATTTACCAATAGAGCCAATATTTAATCCAGTCGAATTTAAGACTAATGCCCCTATTGTCTATATTAACTGCTCACACCAAAGGGATTTACTCCAAACTGGCCCGGTAACGATGAGGATTGAATTCGAAACAAAAGAGAAAATTCAAGCCAAAACAGCAGCATATTGTCTCATAATCCATGATAAAATTTTTAGTTATAATCCATTGACGAAAATAGTAAAACAACTTTGAAACCAACCCCCACTCTTTCTGATGTTCATAATATATAAAGATCCACGAAGAAAATATCATTTATGTTTATGTGTTCAGTATAACAAGATCACATATGTTAATTCTGGAAGTATGGTAAACAACTTACAGTTTTATCAACAGTTGGAAAGTTTTGTTAAAAAATTAGAAGAGCTTAAAAGAATAATAGAAGATTATTCCAAGAAAACTATTTTATTCAAGAAATTTAACGATTTAAAAATTAACTAGGACCTTCATAACCATGAATAATAGACTTATTATTGATGTACAAGGCTTCAAAGATGAAAAGAACAAATTTATCCCCAAAGAATTAGCTGCTTTTGATGGTTATAGAATTAGTCATTTTGTGTTCAAACAACCTTTTGCTTTCAATTTACTTTCTCCCGAATCAAATAAACAGGCAACTTGGTTAATGAAATATCATCATTGTATTTACTGGAATCAAGGATATACCCCTCTACATTATTTTGCCGATATTGTTAAGAAACTTACTGAAGATGCTCTTTATGTCTACGTTAAAGGAACAGAAAAAGCAGAATATATTAAAAAATATTCTTCCAAGCCAGTAATTGAATTAGATGATCAACCTGCTTTGCAAGCATCAACACCAAAATGTGCATTTCACACGAAGTCGCCATGCATATGTGCTTTAACAAATGTATTTTTTTATGTATGATAATTTTTTTATGAATAATTAAATTTTCTTATATATTTATATTGGTTTTATTTCTAAAATATAGTTTTACAGTTAAAATAAGTTCGCTATTAAATAAAATAATGATTTTTACATTTTATGTATGGTAATTGTAAAATAAAACACATACATACATTGTCAATTATTTTATTATTTGTTAATGTTTTACAACTTATCTAAATTTATTATAAAAGAAATTCTACAACAATGTTTTTTTATACATATCTTGTAATACGGGAGTTAAAATTATTTCACACAATGCAATTCTTCTTTTGAAATGTTGTTGATTTATAAAGTCATGTGGCAGCATTCTGGATTTTCGGTAGGCAAACGTCCAAACATGCATCGTGTGAAGTTGATTTTTCGTTTCATCAAAAGTTACTTTTTTCATAGAAATTTCTCTCCCTTAAGTTTTGTTCCAGTTTTTCGGGATAAAGCAATAGGAGCTCTAACATAGTGCACACGTTCTCACTATTTGGGTTGTCCTTTGGTGAAAGAGTGCTATATATTTTCTCTAAACAATCTGCTTGGCAGAATAATGTGTTTTTAAAAATATAGAAGTAGTTCTTAAACTTTTGCTTTTGTAAAATAATTAACCTGTAGTCAATCAGAGGAATTTGTTCCCATAACCTGCAAACTGTTTCATTTCCCAAATACACCAATCCTCCATCTGTCATTATCTTCAAAATGGGTAGCTGAGCAAAGTTTTCAAAATGTAGTGTCATATTTTTCAAGTATATAGATTCTTGAGGCAGGTTTGCTGAGACCATGTAGTTTACAATAACTCCCTGATACTGTAGGAAGTCTCGCCAGTCCTCCCAGCTTAACACCACAGATTGATTTTTCTTTCCACACAATTCTATGCAGGGCTCAAAATCATTTTCGACACATAAACCAATTTTTACAAATTTGGAGTTTGATTTATTTAAAGGATATTCTGTAGAATTTATAACTATTCGACTTATTACTGCAGGTGTTGTCTGCTTAAACACATTGGCGATGTTTTTGTTATTCATCTTGATGAAAAACTAACTAAACCTTCGCCTAAACGGCAACTTATATATTCCCTATCTGTTAAGAGCTATGGAGGGGAGGGGTGGGGATGTGAAAACAAAGACATGAAAAATATTTATTTAGAGTTTTTTTAATAAATGTTTTTGTAATAAATTACAAATGTTATAAAAATGGTGATAATGGACAACAATCCAAGTAGTGCTATAAATATATATAAAGTAGTACAGTTACACTCTAACTTATGCACAAACTGTATCCAATTTGAAAATTTTGCTGGTTGTTTATCAAACACATAATTTATTTTTAGGTAGTTAATGCCACATATATCATCCTTAGTAACATTATATGTATACATAAATTTATTACCAGAAATGTAAACCATTCTCATCGGTTTGTAGCAATCAGTGTCATTCTGAATCTTACTAATGCAAATTTCAGCTCTAATTGAATTAGGCATATGATTAACATATATTGTATTTCCAACCAAGGAGAACAGCACTATTAACAAAGAGGAGCTCATTGTTCTAACTAAATGCTAATGTTTCATATTACATATTATATAGGGATTAGTCATCAGTGTCTGTGCGCCGCTTTTTGGCTACATGCTCAAAAGTAGAATTAGATTGTAAACTTGTTAAATATTCCAACATTTCATCCATGTCGACAATATCCCGATGCCCCCATGCAAAAGTTTTTGTGGTATGTGGAAGAGAATATCTTTTATCATCGTGGCTCGTCAAGGCTAGTTTATTTATTAAATTTGTATAAATATTGTGCATACTTGACTTAAACACATACATTGTGCAGAAAACCTTCTTATCTTTTTCTACAAACATCTTTATAATCTGATAAATTTAACTGCTTTCTTACACATACTTTACGGATGCCTTTCGCTTTTTTGTCTAAACTATCTTTTGATTTTACACAATAAGCTTTAGCACCAGTGCCATAAAAACTTTCTATAGGAACTCCTTTATATTCATCTTTAAATTTACCAACTACCGATAAAGATATGGGCATATCATGAATATTTGGATCGGGAAAGTTAGAGGTGTCAAATTTTTCCAGATTTTGCTTCATGTCTTCATAAAAATTTTCGGTCTCAATTTCTAATATCAACGAGTCAGTATCCGTGTACAATAAACTTACATTATCTCCATACTTTAATTTCAAATATCCGTAATAAAATTCATACATTACAGTTTTTGCAATATCCAAGATACTCATTCCAACATAAATGGGTTTATTATATTCTATGCATACCTTTTGAAGTTGAATTGCTACTAAATTTTCAGAAAAAATCTTTAAATCTTTAAACTGTGGCTTTGCAATTAATTTTTCAGCACACATCTTAGTACCTTCTCTCTCCCATTGCGATACTAGCTTAATATCTACGCGGGTATCGACATTCTCCATAGTTTTCCCAAAAACGCTGTTATTTGCTGATTTGTATGAATTTTTTTCAAACTTATTTTTTGAAGCATTTCTTAAATTAGTGTTTAAGTCAATGTATTTAGCTAGCCAGGGAGATTGGGTAAATTTAATTCCTCGATGTATTTTTAAAAGTTTAAGTCCGAATTTTAAACATTGTTTTAAGGAGCGATAATGAATAATATAGTTACTCTTATTATTTAAATTTGGAATTAATTTAGAGTATTTTGAAATTGGTGGTGTAAACTGTTCGGGACAGAACGGAAAGTCGTTATGATTGTCATGTAAATAATGAGGATATTCTAAGTCAACTTCAAAAACATACCCGATAGATGATGTATCTGAAAGTTCTAAAATATTAATTGCTTTAATTTCATCCTCAGAAAGCCAAACAAAATTCTTTTCTGGTAAGAACTGCTTCATTGCAAAACCATACAAGTTTGTTGCATCTAAATATGCAATATATTTTGTTGCCCTTTTTGGATCAAAATTATCAAGAAAAGGATTATTGGCTTCAGATTTGCGAGATGTGCAAGTACTAACTCCACCACGAACTCCTTTTTTGAAGAAATGAAGCATATCAGGATCTGTCAACAAGTCTAGTTCTACTTTTGTAAATTTCATCATGGCGTCCCAACACATAGAAGGGCTAGTAACATAATTGGCCGGATCTAGTTTATAAGTTTTATAACAAGTATTTCTATAGTTTTCGAATATATCAGCTAAAAGTAAAACATCGGACTTTAAATAAATATCAGAATATTCACCTAACGTTGAACAATTAAATACTGCCCAAACCTCTTGAGCTCTTTGATAATCTTCAGCAGAAATATTCTCGTCAATTAAATTATTATAAAACTTATCAATAGACGGCAAACATTTGTCACCTAATTTGTCAAGAGAATCAACGTAAGAATATGGAAATACTCCTTTTTGTCTGATATAGTAAAATTGTCTTTCGTCTGAAAAATGTTTCTTTATTTCAAGACACTGAGCGTCTTCTAGAGTATTTGACAACGATTCTAGAGATTCTGGTAGAAATTGAAAGGAATCTATGAACCGTAAATTTAATTTAACACTTTCCTTTTTTTTGTTTTGGCTGTCATATTTACCTACAATAATTTGTTTATTAAATGAAATATATTTTTCTTTGTTTTGAGCAATAACACTAATATTTTCTTTGTTGTTACACAGCGATTTTATAAATAAATGTGAATCGTAATTTTTTAAATTATGAAGAATTATTGGAATGTAATTTGGAATTTTGAAATGTAAATTGCAAATAGAATGAGCTGCTCCACGATAATTTCCAGTTATATGACAATGATCCATACATTTTACAAAGTTTCCCGCTGAAAATGGTTTTTTTTTTTTCGCATAAATAGCAGACAATTGCATTATGATATTCATCCTGCTGCGAAGGGTTTAATTTATTCATCGGCTTTTGATTTTTTAAATAATTATTATAAAGGTTTTTTACATCTTGTTCAATAAATTCAATAAACTTTTTTGCACAATCGGTCCCGCGATAAAGTTTCAACGATACAAGATTTTCATCAAATGAAGATTTAATGTAGTAAGCGAATGAATATGGTATATGTTCAGCAGTTTTAATGGTATATGATGCTGAATTATTAAGTGCTGATTGTTTATTTTCAATATTTTTTAAGTAGCACTCAAAATCGGCATAAATTACGAAAGGGCATTTATATTGCTTTTGAATATTTTCAAATTTTAAAACGTTTGCTTGGATCTGATTTCCAAACTTATCTAAAGTCATATTATCTGAAGGAAATTCTATTCGAACAAAATTGCAATCATGTTCTAAGTGTCTTTTTAGTTTTTTTTCTGTACCAAAATATTGCAAGCATCCGTCGCATAAATGTTTTTTTATTTTCTTTTTTGATAATTGCTTAAATAACAATTTAGATAAATCTTTTATCCAACAATAATGGCTATTACCATCGTGAGAAATAATTATAAGTAGATTTATGTGTAAATCTTTTTTGTTAATGTTGTAGTGTAAAGGCCCAACAATTTCATATGTATATGCACCATCTCTAAAAAATTTTTCAATTCCATAAACGTTTATGGACAAATTATTATTCCTTTCAAATGTGCTAATTTGCTTTAATTCGACCGGAAAATGTATACCTGTGAAATCGAAGATAGTTCGGAAGTCCGGATAAGAGGAGGTTTTTCTAGGGTTCCCTATGGGCTTACATACGGCCGAAACAGCAGCCCATGCGAAACAGCAGTCATCTTCATTCATGACGTTGACTAAGCTGCCCCGAAACTCTGGAATTGGAATGTAGGAAGCTGCACATAAGGGATTGTGCTTGTTGATATTCACTTCCAAATGTAGAATTTGTTGTAATATCCAACCTAAAAGAAAAAATAAATATTTAGTATTAAAAATGTAACACTTTCCCTACTTGAAATAAAACATTAACGATAAAATAGAAATACCCAATTTACCTGAGTCGCGTTCCGGTAGTTCATCAGCTTTGGTCGACAACGTCTTGAATAAATCGTCATACAATTCGTCTAAATTAGTCGTCTCAGTCACGATATGGAAGGGAGTGTTGAATGATTTTACTGCTGTAGACTTTAAAGTGGGAGAGTAGTAGACGCCAAATAGTTCTACATTGACCTTAGTGGATGTATGCTCCTGTTGTGTCTGCCGAATCAACGATATAAATTTTCTATAAACTTCTTGTTGAAATTTCTTAATGTCGACGTAGAAATTCGGAGAATAAACTTTGTATGCGGCGATTCGGCACTTGAAAGCGCTCCTAATAAGGTCAATTCCATCCCCATACTTAATACTGCTGTTGCTTTTGTGGTTGTTGGTTCTCAGATGAAATTTCCAATTATTAAGGTCGACTGCGACATTACAGTCTTTACACTTCCGTTTCGCATTAATCTCGCCAAACTGAGCATCAACTGAAACAATAAGCTTTCATTAAAATATATATATTTTTTTTTATTATTTACCGAATTATTTAAGAATGTATTTAGAGGGATACTTACTATCAATTAAATGCTCATCTAGGTTTAAAGATGTGTCTGTGCTCAAACATATTTCCTTGAGGTGTCTTACGGCATGCTGTCTCAGTTTAAATTCTTTGAGGCATAGTGTGCATAGGAAAGCCATTTTAAACTGAATATGAAACACTTTTGCGTATTTTTAAATAAGAAAACTTATCCCCCCTCCCCGCAAAAGTTAATACTTTTTTAAATTTTGACCAAAGCAGGGGCTAAAAAATATATTTCCTAAATTTAGAAGAAGTTCCCCCTGCCTTTTTATTACATTTTTCACATCCCTTAGACTTGAATTACATAAATTATTGCACACATTATCAAAATTGAAGTGATTATACACCATCGATTTCAATGTTGCAGAACCACGTCTTGCTTCATCCTCAGATAATGAAGCTTTAGATTTAGCATGTAAAAATTTATCCAATTCACTTCTAATAGGATCTAAGGAGCCGTTCTTTTTTTGGTTTAACGGGTTTTTTAAAACAGAATTAATTTTAACCCTTTTAACCCCGCAACTTTCTGAAGGCTCAGACGCAGGACGTTTAGTACCTAACTTTATTTGATTCAAGCTCTGAGAACTTGTTTCAAATAAATTTTCGGAAGTTTCATTCTGAATTTGAGCTTTCAAAATTCCGTTAGGGTTAAATTCAGGCTTAAATTTGGGTTGCTGAAATTGTAGGGGGTACTGAACTTTAATGCAATTTTCAGCCTCAGAATGCGTTTGAATATCCTCTCCAATTTCAACTACCAAAATTTCGTCAAAATTAATTTTGGGTTTAATTTTTCTTTTCTGAAATTGTAGTGGATACTGAAGTTTACTGTGATTGCAATTTTCAACCACAGAATACACCTCAATATCCCCTACAATTTCAGAAACCGTTTTATTAAAAAAACATTTACAGATTTAGCAGAGAAATGTAAATTAGGTGTTGGTGTACACTCCTCATGGGAAATGTTAATTACAGAAACTTTCTCTGCCGAATTTTCTTTTACATCGACAGAAATAGAAGAATGTAACGTAATTCGCCCCCACTCAGAAACTTCTTGAATCGCTTCCCCCAAAATTTGTTCCAACTACATTTGAAGCCTCAGAAATGGGTGAAGCTAAGCAGACATATTTATCGCGTTGTTGATAATCTTGTTCACAAACCCCTTGTTCCTTTGAATTAAAACAATTTGGAAAAGCATCTTCACGTTTTTGATCCCCTTGTTCCATTGAATTAAAATAAATTTGAAAATCGTCTGAACTATTGTCACACAAATCGGCAATATTTATTGTTGACTCATGAGGAGTTTCAAACTCCTTGGCATCATTGAAAATTCTAATGAGTTGATTTAAGACATCTGTATGATTCTCGCTAATTTCTAACAAGTTATTATTTGTCTGCTTAACTTCACCCATTTCTGATTCATTCACATCCATTTTAAAATCATTAGTTCCCCCTGAATATAAGAAATCCTCTGGCCCCATTAAAGTAATATAATTTTGAAAGCCATCTCCCCCCGAATTATTTACATTTAAATCTATTTCTGTCATTTTTTCCTCTAGCTGTTCCCCCGTTAACCCACAAAAAGGACAGTCCATAAGATCGTGAACCTTGCAAGCATACTTTAAATTAAATTTTGTTAAGTCGATTAAAGAACTCATTATAAAATATAAATATAGAAATAAAAATTTAAGTTCAATTAATTTAAAAAGAAATTACAAACCAAAAACCTATGCACAACCACACACAAAGGCACAAAGTATGGTTTATATACACTGAAACAGTCACACAGAAAGGCGCAAAGTATATTTTAGGAATGTAAGCACAAACTCAGACTAAACGAACGAATGCATACGACTCGGTTTTATATAAACAGGTACGCCTGGTACCGCATGGTACGCCTGGTACCGCTTGGCACCATGATGCGCTGCTACGGCGAACGGGTTAAAGTCCCCTCGTCTAGAGGTCAAGTCAAGGTGAGCATGAGCAGTCCATATATATATATATATTTTTTTTTTTTTTTTTCTTCGATTTTTTTTTCTTCGTTTTTTTTTTTTTTTTTTTTTCGTTTTTTTTTTTTTTTTTTTTTCGATTTTTTTTTTTTTTTTTTTTTTTTTTTTTTTTTTTTTTCGACTTTTTTTTTTTTTTTTTTTTTTTTTTTTTTTTTTCCTTCGATTTTTTTTTTTTTTTTTTTTTTTTTTTTTTTTGATTTTTTTTATATTTTTTGATTTATGAGGTTTTTTTTTTTCACCCATTTTTACCCATTTTCACCCATGCGCGGCACATGTAGACATGCGCAGTTGGGTCAGATCGAACGAGGACACCCATTGGCATCGGATTTCAAGGTAGGACTTTGGGTTGGTACTTCGTATCTCTTTATATTGCCAGGTAATGCTTCAATTCTTCAGTATCTACAAACTTAAACATCTTAACTGATTTTAGAAAGAAAAAATACTTAATCTAAAATGGAAAGTTATCATGAGTGTTCTTCGATGTACTCTGGCGAGACCATTATTTGGCCGCCTATTAATTTTTTGAGCAGTTTAGAACGTTTATGGGGTATTCCCAAAGAAGCTGTAAAAGTTTGTAAACAAATTGACTCAACAGTGCTTTTCGCTCTCCTGCATGATAGTACGGAAATTTACGAATTTCAAGCGCAAGATGAAAATGTGCCGAATCTTTTAAGAGGTGGGATACAAATCTATAATTCCGCACCGCTCACTAACAACCCCTTAATCTCAGCAGCAATGGGGCAATCGACAGGAATGACGTCGCCGATGGAGCCACAAATAGAGCAATCAACATTGGCAGAAATGGTATTTTCAATGGAGCCCTCAACATCAAGCAATGAATGGTCCCTAAATAAATATCTGGAATCAATATTAGAAGCCCCATTGGAAATACCGCTGGAAGATGCTGTCATAGACGTTGTTGAGGAACAGCCGCCAATACCTAGCAGACGACAGCCTAGCAGGCATTGTAAAAGGCCTTTCAATTATAAATATAATTTTTAAAATAAGATTTTTTAGAAATTTTTATAAATAAAATTTTTAGAAAAATTTCAGTTTTTTCTTTTTAAAATTATATTTAGGGTGTTTAAGTTTGTAGATTAAAATAAATATCATTTTTAACGAATGTTTTATTTTTTCTTCTTTTAATATTATTTGTTGAAAGCTAATTAGTTTAAAAGGATTCCAGAATGTTATTTCCATATGAATTTTAACAATCCGTGCCATTGTGCGTAAGGTAATGTAAAATTGCTGCATAATTACAGAAATTGTTGGGATTAAAAATTACCTATTTGTTTTATAAAGCCATATAAGTAAAAGGTAAATAAAACAATTATAAATAGATTTAAAGAGTTTTATTTATTAAGGTCGTCTCTATTAAAAACATGGTTCTCCATTTTTTTTTTATTTCACCCCCATTACAAACAATACATGGCAGATAATAAAAAGTGGAACTTCACATATCGTGCAATGTAAATCGTTCCCACATAAAAGGATTCCAGAATGTTATTTCCATATGAATTTTAACAATCCATGCCATTGTGCGTAAGGTAATGTAAAATTACTACATAATTACAGAAATTGTTGGGGTTGAAAATTACCTATTTGTTTTATAAAGCCATATAAGTAAAAGGTAAATAAAACAATTATAAATAGATTTAAAGAGTTTTATTTATTAAGATCTTCTCTATTAAACACATGGTTCTCCATTTTTTTAATTTCACCTCCATTACAAACAATACATGCCTGGGGGTGGCAGATAACAAAAAGTGGAACTTCACATATCGTGCAATGTAAATCGTTCCCACAACACCCCATTAAACGTTTGTAATGGTTTGAAACAAAGTTATGTTTCCCCACTGGCACCTCCAATGCGTGCTGATAATAGCATTTGTGGCATACACTATAAACACCACCAGAACTAGACACTATGACGGCATAACTTTGGAAAACGCAAACTTGTCTTGATAAATAATCCGGTTGCAATGTTTCTGCTGCACTTGCTGTTTTTATTCTAACCAATCCTTCTTCTCCACAGACATTTTCATCTCCAATGTCATTGATCCCCTCATCGACCAAATCGTTTTCACTGTCTTCCTCTTCTTCAAAATTATTTTTATCTGTTATTATAAGACAAGTTTGCCTTTCATGAACTAAATCTTTTTCCTTTCCGTCAAAATGTATAAATTCATCGCCATAAATAGAGACCATGTGTTCATTATTTGCGTCATTCATGAAGACATGACGCTTATCATTTTCGCAATATAAAACTTCGTAAGCTGCCATTTTATTTAAGTTTTTAATAGTTTTATACTTTGCTTCTTGCAACTTGGTTTGCAAATGAGGCGCTTGCTCTTAAGTAGTTGTATGTTACTGTAAGCTGTGGGGAAGGGGTGATGAGAAGAAAGTGGTGAGAGGTAGTATGCGGAGCCAAGTCTGACCAATCAGAAAAGGGGTGGGGAGCTGAAGCATTAAAGTATGCGGGACCAAAAGTAGCCCCGACCAATCAGAGTTAAGTGGGAGGGCTCATGCGCGCGATTAGGAAGTGGGGACGATCAATGCTAATGTTTTAGGATCGAAATGAACTGCACGAAATTTGCAGCGACACTGAGCCCAGACAAGGAGGTGTGGCTTAGGAGGCGTGGCTTGGGTCAAGGTCGACCAATCAGAAAAGTGGTGGGGGGGTGAGGCTTAAGCCCCCAGTCCCTACTACTTGTCTTAAATATTTGAAGATTCACTTATACGCGGATAAGAGGCAATTGTACGCATCATTTTTCCCGGAAGAATTGCATGAGATCTAAGAAAAAATTAATGAAGATTTGCGTCGGCTGGTAGAAATTTAGAAATTTGAACATCTAAAAAGAGAGAACCTACAAATACAAATATGGTTAAGTAATGATATTTCTAAAGAAAATTGTGGTTGAAAGTATGTTTCTAATATGTTTGTGCCAATAACGATGAATCAATCTCGAACTCCAGATAATCTACTGAAAATGCTATTTTGTAACTGTAAAACAAATCTGCCTTCGGATGTCGAAAAAGTGGTTTATATTGTACTCTAGCATGTTCATAGTGCCATGGTGATAATTATTTAAATGCATCTCCTATTATACAAATAAATGAAGTAGAAGAAAGTGATAAAACTGCACAAATTCAATTCTAGTAATTTTTAATTTTATACTATAAATGCGTAAATGAATGTTTTGGTTTTTTTTTTAATTACGAGTAAAATTAATGTTTTTAGTGTTCCGTACGGAACACTTATAAGATGACTTCGATGTCTGTCCGTCTGTCCGTCTGTCACACGCGTTTTCTCCGAAACTATTTGTCATAGAAAGTTGAAATTTTGGTAATAATATAGGAATTGAAGGCCTCGTCATGTAGTTTTGAAAGTTAAATTTTGACCTAAGGGGTTAGTTTTTGGGGGTGAAATCGGAAATGAAAAAAAAATTTTTACTAGGTCATCCAGTGTGGCGTCAAATGAAAACTTGTGAAAACACGAGTAAAAAAAATATATATAATGTATTACTTGCGCTCACTTTTCTTTGTATTATTTTTCAAAAATCACGAAAAATCGCTGTCCACCCGCCTTATCTCAAAAAGTACTTATCAAAAAACTCTGAAAAAATTCTGGAATATTCACCACGGGGTGTAGATTGAACGAAAATTATCACGAGTGCATTACCTTTAATAATTTATCTGGTATAGAAAAAAAATAAAAATTTAAAGGTCATCAGTTTTCAGTAAAGATTGGAAACAAACTTTGTTGAAAACTCATTTGGGTGTGTTTTGTGAAGTCACTGATCATTTTATACCTCCGTAACAAAATTTTTTATTTTAAAAGCAATCAACGCACGGAACACTAATTGCGCAAGTTCAACTTGCACTTGACCAGTTATTTACTACTAATTTTCAAAACTATTCCTACAAAGATATATTGGTAACATAATTTCTGGATAGAACTACTTTATTAAGCCTACATTTTATTATATTATATATATTTTTGATTTTATTTATTTATTTTATTATTAAATATAAAACGACATATTGCAATGGGTAAACTTTTTAATACACCTTATGAACAAGACAATCCAAGACACGTTTTGAAAATTCATTCAAAGTATTGGATTCTGATAGAATTAAATAACAACTCTCGAGAAATGAGTCTAAAAATAAATTTCACCAAAACCAAATATTTGAACAACGAAACTGAAGATAACAGCCAGGAACTGGTAATAGAAGATGAAAGAATAGGAAAGGTACAAACATTCATATATTTAGGACCAAAAATCGAAATATCGAAAAATAATTTAAAAGCTGACTTGGATAGAAGAATCTCGTTGGCTTGGTCTGCGTTCGAAAGCTTACAATCCGCATTTAAATTGGACATCTCAAATACAATAAAACCCAGAGTATTAGATCAATATGTACTGCCGTATTAACATATGGCACTGAAACCTGGGCTCTAAATAGAAGTATAATAAATAAACTCCAGGTAAACGCCGTATAGTTGAATGGACGCCTAGAGAAACACAAAAGATGCAGAGGTAGATCACAGACAAGATATAACTTATGGTACTAAAACGTGAGCTTTAAATAAAAGTATAATATAACTCTAGGTAACTCAAAGAGCAATGGAGACGAAAATGCTAAATATTAGACCCCAAGATCGTATCCCTAACATCGAGATATAAAAAAGATCAAAAGTGACAGATGCAATACAACGAATATATATATTAAGATGGAATTGGGCTGGACTTATCGCAAGGATGAATGATAACTGATGGACACGCGGTATAATCGAATGGAAGCCTAGAAAACATAAAAGATGCACAGGTAGACCACAGACAAGATGAACGGACGATATAAAATGATTAGTGGGACACGATTGGATGCAAAAAGCAAAGAGTAGAACTAACTGAAGACAACTTGGGGAGGCTTACATCCGACTATAGATGGAATAAACTAATGATGATAATTCCAGGTAGCTTCTGAGGTTTTGCTTGTGTGCTATTTCGTTGTCTTGTTTTATTGGTTGTCTGTGCGTTTGAGTGTTTATATATATCCGATAATTCATGTAATAAACATGACGATTACTTCATTTATTTTTTTTTATTGTTTAACTTAAATAAGTTTAATGACGCTACTTGTAGATCGAGTAGCCGTTAAATTGTTGCGAATTTTCTCTGCAGTACTTTTCACACCCTTTTTTCCTGAAAAAGAATTAAAAATCGCCGCTTATCAATCTTTAATACCTAGTTGAATTAAATTGTTCATAAATACTGACGAGGGAAAAAAAAACATGAACGATTGATACAAATAAAATATTTGGCAAATTTTAAAGGTTCAAATCAAATGAAAATCTACTGCCAGTGCAGTTATTACATCCACTCCAAATTACACACAACATAAAAACGAACTGCTTTAACAGCTAAATCGGCATTTTGAACGTATATACCCATCAAATTTCGTTTGCGGAAACGAACGCAGCAGAAGTTACGAGCGCCGATAAAAATTTCGCCCGTCAGGCAAGAACGTAAAATCTGGGAAAACGGTTCGCGCCTCGAACGTATAAATTATTTAATTATGTAATAAATCTCACATAAAAGCGCAATTTAAATGCAAATCTATCGCCACCAGAGGGCCGATCGGGGGTGTTACCGTATGATTTGTGACTAAATTAGGGCCAGATTATCCTATAAAAAATAAATTTGTTCCCCCCGAAACTACGATGTTATAATGTAGTGTTACGATCCTGGATAATAAAAAAGAAGTAGTTGTACTTAACTCGCAGCTTAATTTTTTATATAAAACAATTATTTAAGATTTGTACTAGGGCTACCTTTTAAGTTTTTACAAAAACAATGAAAGAAAAAAAAAATTATGGTACAAATCCTTTTATTGTTTCTCAAAATATTCGTCTTTGAGGTTTATATACTTTTGCATGCGTTCGAACTAATTCTCGGAACTTTTTTTTCACTCTGACGTTGGTACCTCAAAAACATGGTTTAGGAAGGATTCAACAGCTTTTTGAGGTAATGAAAATCGCTGTTCACGCATTTTTTTTGACATTTAGAAACAAAAGAAGTTCTTAGGCGATAAATCAGGTAAATACGGGCAATGTAACATTATTTCGATGTTTTTTTCCGTCAAGTAACGAATTGTTTGGCAGGCTATGTGAAAGCTGACATTGCCATGATGGAGAATGGTGCGACGTTCTCGGTTGTTTTTGTTGATTTCATCGATGACTTCTGGCAAACAGTATACCATTCAGCATTAACTGTTCTTCGGTCCTCTAAAGCGTTGGTTCCCAACCAGTGGGTCGCGACCCACAAGGAGGTCGCCTTGACTTTTTTGGGGGATCGGGAGTGTTTTATTTTCCAGATATCAACGTCATGGAGAAAAGAAAAAATATTGGAAAACTATCTGAAAGAGTAACCCCAAAAATCATCCGTTTTTTGAATTCTGATACAAATTGTATGCTGTATTGTTAATGATGATGACTTTCTCATGATAAAGTTTCAAGTTGATTATACATTTGTTTTTTTAGGTAAAAGGGATGGAAGTTATTTCCATCCCTTTTACCTCGTAGGCGCAAGGCGAGTGGGAATAGTCTTTGAAGCAGCATATTTTTCAACTTTAGCCGTGCCAATCCGCAGTTTAACCTCCCCATCACAATCCCATCGTTCGTTGACGACAGAACCGAGATATTTGAATGTAGTAGCCCTATCAATTTCCTGATCATTTATAAAAGAGATGCATCCTCTTAGGGGGGTCTACTAACTACCAACTATTGTTTGAATATTAATTATAGGTTTTCAATTACCTTTTATCTCTCTGCATTCATCTTCTAGAGCAACTTGGAATATTTTTTCTACGTAAATACTAAATAATACTGGCGACAGTATGCACCCTTGCCTAACACCCTTTAAGACACTGAAATATTTTTGCCTT
The DNA here is from genome assembly GCA_019049505.1 of Pachyrhynchus sulphureomaculatus. Lineage (NCBI taxonomy): Eukaryota > Metazoa > Arthropoda > Insecta > Coleoptera > Curculionidae > Pachyrhynchus > Pachyrhynchus sulphureomaculatus. The sequence continues at coordinate 148,728,455 of CM032453.1, read as the reverse complement.
CAAACCTATTTCGATGTATATTACACAAATGGTGTTATAATAAGCATATCTTTTGTGTAAAACAAAACAGCCCATTTACATTTTCACACCCACCCAGCTGTATTTTCTAGGGGTGAAAATCTAGCGAAACTGCGGATGAAAAGAGTGCAAAATCGGAATGACAAAATAAGTCTTGTTTGTTCTACAAGTTCGTATTGGGAGTTTTTGGAAGTGCTGATATCTAGTGGGGTAAAAATCTGGCTGTAGAACTTTATTTGATCGCGCACATTTGCTTATAGCACCCGCGTATTATAATTTCAATGCCTCATACCTCAAAAACCAAAGGTATACTTAACTCAAAACTTCGTCACGATTAAGTTTTCATCATTAACAATCTTTTAGCATACAATTTGTATCAGAATTCGAAGGTGCCAAAACGGGCGATTTTTGACCTATTTTGGGCTCACTCTTTGGATTTTCAACTGTTCTTAATAACAGCCACAGGGTGTTTTATGCAGTGCTGTTCTTAGTGCTAAATTGATCCAATATGGCGGATGGGAAGGGGAGGTCGCGAACATTTTTAAAAAATCTAAAAAGGGTCGCGGTTCAAAAAGACTGGGAACCACTACTATAAAGCAATGGTCACAACATGTCCAGTATAACCAGTAAAGGAACAAGCGATCATTTTCTTGGGAATGCTTCGCGAATGAACCATTTTTGTTGGATTTGGTTAATCTTGGAACACCCAAACAGCTGATTGTTGCTTAGTTTCCAGCTCGTACGGATATATCTATATATATTCGCCTCCTGTTACGGTGTGGTATACTGACTTTGCATGTCCTCGGTCGAATTTTTTGAGCATTTCCTTACACAAATTGATACGAGCCTGTTCTTAAGTTTCGGCCAAATTATGCGAAATCCATCGGGAATAGATCTTTTTGTACTACAATCTTCCATATGCCTAAGGAAGCCTCTATCACACGGTAAGCCACATGCCGTATCCTCTTCAATCATGTTGCGCTCAGCATCGATGTTTTTTGGAACCTATTTCTATTCTAAATTTTATCCCAAAATTGTTCGAAAAAATTGTTTGTGATAAATTAAAACACTTCATAAAACCTCTTTTAGTTCAGGAATAGCACGGCTTCGTTGGGAGCCGATCGACAGCTACAAACTTGATCTTGTTGCTTCAAAATACCATTGATGCAATGAAGGCAGATGGTCAGGTTGACGTGGTTTATACGGATTTCAGCAAGGCCATCGACACTGTCAACCACGATATCTTGATAAGGAAATTAAGTTGTGGCTTTTGTGGATCACTACTGAATTGGTTAACCTATTACCTTAGATATAGGAAACAGTTTGTTAAAGTAACGGGCTTTGTGTCCAGTGAGGTGTCTGTTACATCAGGTGTACCACAGGGTAACCACCTGGGCCCGTTGCTGTTTAAGGTATTTATTAATGACCTGCGTGAGGTTATTCTAGTTTCAAGGCTCCTTTTTTTTGCAGATGATTTGAAGTTGTTTATGGTAATTCATTCTGGTGATAATGCTGTGAGACTACAGGGAGACTTGGATAGGGTGAGTGAGTGGTGCAGAAGAAACAAAATGAATCTTAATATTAAAAAATGCCAGTTAATGTCGTTCTTTCGGGGGAAACTCCACTTTTATATGACTACAGTATCAATAATTGTCTTCTGGAAAAAGTTTCTTCACTATGTGACAAGTATTTATTTAGAAACTAAGCTCGATTTTCATATTCACTACGACTTTATTGCTAACAAATGTTTAAAACTCCTTGGCTGCGTCTGTAGGAATACTAGGAATTTCCAGGCTGTACTTCCAATACTTCGTATAAGGCTTTGATAAGATCTTCTGTAGAGTATCTGTCATGTGTATGGTCGCCTTCATATGCTACACATATTGAAGGTATTGAAAGAGTACAGAAAAAGTATGCTAGATTTGTCTCTTACAAATTTAAGTGGAACATCATTGCCTATGGGAACCTGCTGCGAAGACTCCAGCTGCAATCGCTTTCAAGACGTAGGAAAGTTGCTGATATATGTTTCTTATTTCGACTTGTTAATGGTCATATAGACTGCTCCGATCTTCTGAGTTTGATAAATTTCCTTGTTCCACCAAGATCAACAAGGGACCACATAGTTGTAACTATGGCCCATTCTCGCCGATCACTATAATCACTAATGGCGCCGGGGAAACGACCTGACTTTTTTTTAATCTCTCTTTAAAACTGTTGACAGTCCCTGTGTGGATATTTGCTGGTGTTGTTATTGTATTGTAAGAATTATTTTTGTATTATTATAATTAACTATGTATAAAATGGGTCTGCCCGTAAATAAATAAATAAATTCTGCAAAACAATTATAAACAGTCTTTCTGATGATGATTTATTACCAAAACTTGAACGTAGCGATTCGAGGCATTATTGCTGAGTTAGGCTTTTACTAAAATCGTAAAAAATCAACCAACGAAAACCTTCACGTAAAATTTCCTTTTCCATTTCCATTTCTTTAAACGCTTACTGTAAACAAACTACTCGCTCAATTTTTGAGCTGGCAGTGTTTTAGCAATAACAAATGTCAAATTTTACAACGGTAATGTCACATCTCAATAGCGCCATCTAGTGGTCGTTTGTAAAAATTTAAAAGGCGGCCTTCGTATTAGATTGCAAAACGACTTAATTAATAACACGCTGGAGACTTCATATAAACGTTCCTAATCGTTTTTATAAAACTCTCACACGAAAGACACACTCCGCTAAATTCTCAATGATCTTGGTTAGGCTTCTTGTCTGCACCTTGACGCTCCCTCCCGTTTCGGTCGTGCAATAAACTAAACAAATTTAAACTTATTTATAGGACACCCTATATTTTATTCAATAACCTGACATCGTAAGTTTAACACTTAAAATCCTACTGACTGATACTACATACTATAACCAAATGTATGTAATCTTGACTCAAATTACCCCATAAAAAATTAATACATAAATTTTGGTCTTAAACCAAGACATAATTTATAGGTTTACGTGATACGTATCAGGTCATTTGTGATTTTATGATATCTAATAATAGTGTTGCGAAAAATAATGAAAGATACACTAAAGACATTGTGAAAGATTAACTATTTAGGCGTGTACGGTTAAAGCGATTCATGTTCGCCTTGAATAGTTCCAAATTCTACTCGGTACACAGTCACAAATCTAAAGGGATTAGGTTTTTCATATAAAAAAAATTCTTGAAAGGGGTTTTTGCGTGAGTACCTGATATTCGAGCGTTTAATATGAATGCAGAAATAAGCGTACTGTCATCTGCAAAGCTGTAGATTGGATCCCTGATCCTTTCCAGCAGTTCGTTAATATAAATGAAACAGATATTCGAAGACCGTAAAGGTATCAGAAAGAAACCCCTCAATTAGCATTCCTAAAAAACGCTATCTGAGGAAGCACGACAGCCATAACCAAAACCTTACAGACATACCATAAAAGCATAGCTTAGCCAACAATTCATTATTAGAGCAGTAAAAAAAAGGTCAAAATAATGATCAGATAGGCATAGTTTAGATACTGCAATATTAAAATGTAAATAACTCCGGTTATATTAGTCGGATCAAGACAAACAAAAAACTAACTAGATACTGCAATATTAAAATGAAATTGCCAACAAATCTCCATTGGTTTTAAGTCGCTCAAGTGCGTACATAACTTATGAAATTGGAATGAAAAAAAACTTTTTTTTTTCATGTAATTGTACAAGTCGACTAAGTGAACCGATCGACTTGAAACTTTCAGAAAATATGCTTTTGTTGGAGCAAAAATATCTTGAAATTTTGGTACAAAAAAAAAAAAATTGAACCCAGTGGACACAATTGAATTTGTTATTTAAAAATTGAATTGCCCGCTATTTTATGCCATTTGGTCCAAAATGGATCTTTTTTTAAAAAAAAATTTAGGTCCCGACGCCAACTTTCCGATATCAAATCATTTTTTTTTAATAAAGGTCTTGCGATTCTCTACCATTTCAATTTTTTTTTTTCAAAATTACCGAAAAATTTATTGTTATTTAATTAATAAACGAATGTAGAAAAAAACAAAAAAACAAAAAATTTTTTTAATGGCATCGGAAAGCTGGCGTCGTGACCTAAATATTAAAAAAAAAAGATCTATTTTGGTCCAAATAGCATAAAATGGCGGGAAATTCAAATATTAAATAATAAATTCAATTGTGCCTACTGGGTTCAATAATTTTGTACTAAAATTTCAGGGTATTTTCGCTATAACAAGTCTGAAAGTTTCAAGCCAATCACGTTACTTAGTCGCGCTGTACAATAAAATGATGCCTGTTTTTTCAATCTTGAATGACTGGAAAATTCATTACGAAGTGTCTTGTTTTTTTTTTGTCTTGATCTGACCTATATAACGAGAATCATATTAAGCTCAAATAAAATAACCGATCAAGTTGGACTTGCGCAATTAGTGTTCCGTACGTTGATTGCTTTTAAAATAAAAATTTTCGTTACGGAAGTATAAAATGATCAGTGACTTCACAAAACACATCCCAACTGATAAATTATTAAAGGTAATGCACTCGTGCTAATTTTCGTTCAATCTCCACCCTGTAGAGAATATTCCAGAATTTTTTCAAAATTTTTTTTGTAAGTCCTTTTCGAGATAAGGTGTGGAAACAGCGATTTTTCGCCCTTTTTTAAAAATAATATAAGGAGAAATAGTAGATGGCGCTGCTAAGTGAATAGGCAGTGTTAACATCGGTGCTAAAGAAAAGTGTAATTTTTCATTTAATTTCATAATAAAATTTAGTTGTGAACTTGTGTATAGTGTCCTGTGCAACCATGGGTAATAAGGGCGAAATTCAACCCACAGTGTCCACCAGACATACAAATGAACTGCAAAAACTTAATTCCCGCGTGGAAGAAATGGCGGCTAAATTTACTAATGATCTTGACAGTTTCAAAAAAGAGCTACAGAGTAAGGTAGGAAATACTAATTCAGCTGATGAAAGTCGGGATTTAGGTGATTTACTAGGTCTTCAAAAAAAGTTTTTAGATTTTGAAAAATCCATTGGTAGTAGTCTGAATGTTCTGAGAGAGGAGGTTGACAGATTGAGGTTAGAAGGTGAGACCATGGCAGTTTCAGCTAATAGTAACGCTATTTTAATTCATGGTTTGCATGAGGATCAACATGACGATCTTTACGATAACGTTATTAAATTAATTACCTCCAAGATTGGTGCAACAATTGACAAAAACGACCTAAACTATTGCCATCGACTAGGTCTGAAAAAACAAAACGCCGCAAATCCAAGACCTGTGATCGTTTTCTTTTGCCGGCGCTGGATGCGCGATCATCTATTTTATAAAAAGAAACTTCTAAAGGGCACCAAATATCTGTTTACAGAATTATTAACGACAGTAAATCTTAAACTATTTAAAGAGGCAAAAAAATACTTTAAAAATGCGTGCTGGACTAAAGCGGGTAAAATATATGTTTTCGATGGCGGTGCTAAAATTTTGGTGCGATCTCTGGCAGACCTTAGTCGACAGAATGAATAATATTGTGATATCATGTGGTATAATGAGTGCTTTTTCAGGCGTGCAGATTGAATTGTGGAAATTAGTGCTTAAATACTAAGATTTTCTACTTATTCGGGTATGTAATCTATAGGAATATTAAGTGCATATGGTGAATATTTTTTAGTTAGTATCCCTACAGGTAACTGGGTGTCTATTAGGATTATCGGGGGTAGTTATGTTTTTTTATATATTAAAGGACCCATTTTGATTATTTTGGATTCTATAATGTAACAAAATTATTAATTAAAATAATGTTAAAGATATGATGATACCTAGCTAGGAATATATATGTGTGTTTACGGGAGTTTTTTATGATCATAAGCAATGCAGAGAAGAAATTATTTACACATGGAAGTATAAATTATTATCTTTTGGGTAGTTCATATATGTATATAGGAATTAAATATTCTTAAGTTATTACTATAAATATCCTCTGGCACCTGCATATAGGTCACTCAATATGATTTTGAAATAGCTAGTCGAGAAAATGAAAAAATAATGTCTTAAAATTTCAGTTTTTAATACAGAGTATGCCAATTGAAATGTATTTGTTCTTATCATTGCAAGACTGTGTACATAAAATTATTGATTTAATTATTTTTTATTATTGGTTCAATTATTTTTTACTTCTTACCGATCACATCTATATCTATAGTTAAACTCACATTTTATTGATACCTGCTATTACTCCCTAATATTATTATATTTGCTTTTTTCGTTGTATTTACTTATAGCACAGCGATGTATTCTCTTTTAGAGCTATGTACTTTTATTTTCTTGTATTTACTTTTTTTGTTCTTTCTAGGTTAATTGAAATTAGGTTTAGGGGGGAAGTCATTGGGCAGAGCTTGGGATGGTGGTTGTGCTGCGTTGCGGGGGGGCGTATATTGGCATTATACAATGGAGGATGATTATATGAATGGGCTGGTGGATGACCATCTAAATAATACTTATTGTAAAAGCTTTAAAGATTTTGCCGTTGCACATTTGAATGTTAGGTCGATGAACACTGGCTTTGATGAGTTTTTGTATTATATGAATACGTATCAATTTGACATAATAGGCCTTTCTGAAACTTGGTTATCTCCACTTGCTGATTACGACTCGTATTCGATTCCCGGGTACACCTTTGTTCGAAAGGATAGGAATGGTAGAGGTGGTGGGGTTGGCTTCTATATTAAAAACTATATTAAATTTAAACAAATAACATTAGACATTAGTTACCCTGATCTCGAATATATTAGTATTACAATATTACTCAATCATAAAAAAAATTGCTTACAAATATATATAGGTCTCCATCATATGATATAGAAAATTTCTTTGAGAATTTAGATGATATGCTTGCGGTTGCAATTCCGTCATATGATATTGTTGTTTTCAAGGGAGACTGGAATATCGATCTTCTAAGCATCTCACCTGCTCAAAGAAGATTAGAAGCACTCTTTAACATTTATGAATTGGCACAACTAATAACAGAGCCAACTAGAATAAATTTAACAACAGGAAATTCAAGTTGATGTAATCGTTACAAATAAGAATACTCCTTACTCGGTTACTAAATCAATGCCAATTTCACAAACCCTTTCTGATCATAACTTAATATATTTTACTTTGAACCTTCCTAAAAAACAAAACAACAAAAGAATTATTCATTACCGCGATTATAAAAATATTGATTTTAACGAATTTCATAATGATGCACTTCGGCTGGATTGGGATTCAATTTTTTATATTGGTAATATCGAAACCAAATTGGAAGTGCTTAACTCTTTCATTTTATACCTAATAAATAGGCATGTGCCCTATAGGCATACAAAGGTCAAAGAAAGGAATAGTGCCCCATTGGATTACTGATAATATAAAGCTTTTAATGCGGTTAAGAGACAAAGCTCATTCCAAATATCTAAAGAATAGATCTCCAGAGCGTCTCCAATATTACCGGGAGCTTAGAAATTTTGCTAAGCACGCTATTATAAGGGAAAAAATTTCATATTTTAATCATTTTTCTCGAAAAAATGGTCAAGCCTTCTGGAAAGAAGCAGCTCAGCTAAACTTGACACGTAACAAGTTGAGTCATATCCCGGATGATTTGTGCGATCCTGTCTTATTAAATAATTATTTTTCTTCGTGTACTAGAGGATTGAATAATGTATCAGCAAATAAAATGATTTATTATAAATCTAATACTCATCCAAAGGTAACAAATGAAAGGAAATTCAGTTTTAATCTAATTACAGAGGAAGAGTTGTTAGGCATCATAAATAAAATCTCTACTAATGCCATAGGAGAGGATGGTATTTCTGTTAAAGATCTTAGACTCTGTCTTCAATACTGCACGCGTCCGCTAATAAATATAATTAATTGCTGTATACTGGAAGGGTACTTTCCGAATATCTGGAAAAAGGCTATTATTAAACCATGTGCCAAAGTGACAAACCCCATGGAACCAAAGGACCTACGACCAATTAGTATACTCCCTACTTTATCAAAAATTCTGGAGCGACATGTATATCAGCAAATGTTTTTATATGTAAATAGTAAACAAATAATACCCAATTGTCAGTCGGGATTTCGACCTTATTTTAGTACTACTACCAGCTTGGTTAATTTACTGAACAATATTCGTTTCAATGAAGATAAGAATGAAACCACCTGCTTGGCTCTTTTGGATTTTAGTAAGGCGTTCGACACCCTAAATCATGATCTGCTTTTGGCAAAGCTTTACTATTTTGGATTCTCAGACCAGTCAGTTATTTTTATGGAACATTTTCTAAAAAATCGATCACACTGTGTAGAAATTAGAAAAGATTTTAAATCCATTAAATCTAATTACATACCGCTTACTAAAGGAGTGCCTCAGGGCTCCATCTTGGGTCCACTATTGTTTTCTCTTTATGTGGCAGATATTGATAAGGCGATAGAATATTCCAAAATGCAACAGTATGCCGATGATTCTCAAGTATATATGCCATTTCCTTTAAATAAGTTACGCACTTCTTTAGTATATTTTAATAGGGACCTAAATAACATATATAATTTTTGTAATGATCATAGCCTTAAGCTTAATGCACAGAAGTCTTGTTTTATGCTGTTTAACGGTAATAAAAATGCAGAGGGTATACTTTTTGATACCTTCAGACCTTCAATTGACAATACTTTTTTGCCTTTAATTCATGAGGCCAAAGTATTAGGAGTAATTTTTGACAAATCTCTTTCATTCCAATCACATATTAATATTAAATTAAAGGCAGCTTATATTCGTTTAAAAAAACTATATAATTTAAGGAATCTTCTGCCATCAAAAACCAAATATTATTTATGCAACAGCTTGATCTTATCTTTATTTGATTATGCTGATGTTGTGTATGGCGACTCTTTGTCAGCCCAGTATGTTAGATTAATCCAGAAAATACAAAACTCTTGTATGCGCTTTTCTTTTAACATTCCATTCAGAAATCGAATCACACCCTATTTAAATAACAGCTATATTTTAAATATGGAAAATCGTAGAAAGTGTCATTTGTATAATTTCGTCTATCGGATTTTTAAATTTGGACAACCCCAATACCTCAGAGAACAATTTAGTGTTTTTCTGCATCCGCGCGATACGAGAAACATTAATTCTTTTAGAGTTCCTCAACACAGGAAGGCAGCCTTTCAAAAGTCTTTTATTTTTGTTGCTGTGCATTTGTGGAATTCTTTGTCACAAGAGGTTAAACAATTATCACCAGGCAAGTTTTCTTCCTATGTAAAACACCAACTTATTAACCAGCAAAAGAATTCTAATTTAACGTAATATTTACCTATTTTGTATATAATTTTTTGGGATCCTCTTAGTGGTGGTACCACTTGCCCATCATATCATATTATGTAAAATTTATTCTGTTTATGCATATACATCTCCCCGCGTCTCCGCCACCCTTTTCGCTGCGTGCTCGCCGATCCCTCTTTACGCTCTGCTATTTTTTAGAATTTTTATTTTTAGAATTTTTTCAATTCAATTAGTTTTTTATTTATTTTTAAGATATAGGTTCGCCACTGGGTGGCACTACACATGCCCAAATAGTGAAGGGCTTGTGGTATCGGCTACTTATAGTCGCTGTGCCATCCTTTTTGTCGTATTTCGAGCAAATTTAATTTCTGTCACATTATGAATTTGTAGATATTGGCAAATAAACTGATTTTGATTTGATTTGATTTGAGAATTGTGGGCAAGTATTACATTATATATATTTTTTTACATGCTTTCATTTAACACCCCACTCGATGACCTGGTGAAAAAAAAAACATTCATTTCCAATTTTCACTCCTAAAACTAACCCCTTGAGTCAAAATTTAACTCGCAAAACTACTGATGAGGCCATCAATTCCTATATTAGGGCCAAATTTCAACTTTCTGTGTCAAATAGTTTCGGAGAAAATCGGGTGTGACAGATAGACACACAGACGGATAGACAGACAGACACCGAAGGGATCTTATAAGTGTTCCGTACGGAACACTAAAAACGCGTTTTAAAAACTTCAATTGTTTATAAACAAAAGAGTACAAGTTTTTCGAGGTCCAAAACTCTTGATGATACCCCAGAGAGGATAAAATCATAATATTGCGGTGTCTAGACGGCTTTTTTACTGCACTATATAGTGCCGTATCGGATCCCTTGGATATATGAAGTAAAACTACTTGAGATTCTCCAAACTGTTCTATTGCGTTGTTCCATACATATGTGAATTAAGGTAGAAGATGTTGATCTTTGCTTAATTATTTCCACATATTTTAAAAGATAACATTTTCCATCACCCTCGATATTATAAAAAGCAGTACGATTGGTCGGTAGTTATTTGGCTAGGTCATCTTACCTTTTGTTGGTGTCGGGCTGAACTGTAGCGTATTTACAGTAGGAAGAAATATTTCCTTTCTGTAGGATAGGTTACAAAGACTACAGAAAAGTGGTGTTATTTCGCTCGCGCCTTTTTTGAGTGGCAGATATTCCATCAGCACCAGAAACTTTTTTGGTATTTAGCTTCATCAAAATACCTGTTATAACACCATGTCTGAAGACAATATCGGGTATCCTTAACTGCACATTAGAAATAGTGTATTGTGTTTTTTTGAAGCAAAGAATTCAGTTAACAAGTTAGTTTTCTCAATTTCTCAACAAGGATTGTTACAATAGTATTATTTGGCGTGTAAGTGGCGATATAGTGGATTTAGAGACATTTTAAATAAGGACCTTAGCGATCGACCAACAAGACATGAAGTTGTTGAGGCAGGCAAAAAGTTTTTTGCTAATTCTTTGCTTCCTTGGTTTCGTCGAATCTTTCTTTGCATCTGTTCCGGCTACGAACGAAAATGTTACGATTTACGACGTTCGAATTTTCACGCTGTTTTGAAGTCGAGGCTTGCCGTGAAAAAGCCATTTCTTCGAAAAAGCCTCCCTGCCAGCCAAAATGACATCGAAAACCTCCTTAGCGCAGTCAGATGGGTCCTCAAATAAAAAATGAAAATGTAATTATAAAAAACTTCGAAAATATTCGATGGGTTTGTTCCATTATCCATAACAGTTTAAGCGCCTGTCTGTCACTGACCAGTAAAATACTCGATGACGACAGCAGTATATGGTCGGAAGAACCTAACGGCGGATTTACGGTGACGGTATAAATCTCTGGATTAGGGGATGAAGGGGGGGGGGGGGGGGAATGAAGGTAGACCGGCAAACTCTCCGCCATAATCATGATTCCGTATTGGTTAATCCATAAGCTGAGTGACGCCACAACTTATTGAGAATAATTCAGCGTCAGGGCCTTGTTTGTCGGTCGTATTTGAATACTTAAGTCAGTTGATGTTGTGAACATCAACATGGCCCAGGAAGACAATTTTGGCACTGGGATAATTATTCTGTAAATGATCGATGGTGCGTGCAAGAGAGGCGAAAAGCGCTCTAAAGTTAAACTTTTTGATCGATAGTAGCAGCAGATAAATCTCGATCGATAGAAGCAGTAGATAAATCCTATGGTTTGTTATTTTTAACCATATCACATCAAAGATTTGGGGCTTCAGAGTCTCTTCTCGTTGTCAAGAGGAATGGCTTCTGACAAAAGGACAGATTCCAAAATTGCGCCTAAACCGGCAATTGAAGTCATACCCAGGATAAAGTAAATTGGTTGTACTGGCTTATAAACTGCACTTAGTTTCGCAGAGGGCTTATTTAAGTGCAAGCAGAACGTACCGGGGGTGATATTCTGTCTCGCACCCCCACGAAATACGTCATCTACACACTGAATTCATAGCTTCGGTTTCCTGATGGCCGACTCCATTGCTTTCCTCTCGAAATAGATCATGTTGAAATTAGCGACTGCTGGTGCTAGTGATGATCCTATAACCGTACTTTCTATTTGTCGGTATACTTGTTTATCGTACATGGAGTAGACTTCACCAAGCCAACAAATCTATTACGTGAACTAAAATGTTTACGTTCTATGCTATTTGTTCTAGCGCTTCATCAATTGATAAACGATTAGCGATGATGCTTTTTGCTGTATCGTCAACTCCACATTACATAAACTAGAAAATAATCTCAGTACACAATAATCTATAGCAGAAAAAATCGAATCATACGTACGAAACTCAGAACACGTCACGCAGATTCGAAACTGCCTTAATATAACCTTAAACGACATTATCATTAATATTGTGTAGCGACATAATACTAGTGATGATGTCGCTGATCTGGAATCCGAACGTCGGCTAGTCTTGTTCATATATCATCATCATCATCAGTCTCTATCGGTCCATCTCTGGACACAGGCCTCTGTCATTCGTTTCCAGTTTTGTCGGTCTGCGCCTCCCGCAGCCATGATAGTCCCGTGGTTCACTTGATATCGTCCGTCCAGCGCATTGATGGTCGACCTCTTTATCTCTGCCCCAGATATTATCTCTACTGTAGTATATTTTTGTACTATCTGTCATCATAGCACCTCACTACATGTCCCGCGAATCTTCTTTTACTTTTTTATACCCCCTATTGTTTTACTCCTCTTCCTTTGTCTTACTTCGGATACTCGGAGCATCTGCCTCTCTATAGCTCTTTATGCTATTCTGAGCATTTCCATCGATTCCTTTATTATTGTCCAGGTAGGCAGCCATAAGTCATTATAGGAATCGAGCAACTATTAAATATAACAATCTCTGTCCCTCATATATTCCCAACAGTAAAAATGACTTTACTAATTTATAATTTATACTTCAATCTGTAAAGAGCAAGGAAACATCTTCTAAAGACTCTTACCTTTTACCTTAAAAGAGACCTGTAATTCAAACACCTAATCGAACAAAAACAAGTTATTCTCTCCAGATCCCATTTTTCATTTGTTTCGTTGTTTTTCCGAGTGTTATATTTCTTTTTCTGTTTTCGGGCGTTTCCACGACTTGTGAAAAATTTGCTACGTAGTCCTACACTGCAAAAAATTTGTGAAAAATTCCGTTTATTTCCAATAATTACCGCTGTTTCTGCTTAATATATATTTTTGTTGTTTCAGAAGTTTTGTTACATTTGATGTGTTTAAGGGGATATGCCTGGTTATCTCAATCAAAAAATTCGATTTTTGGATTTTTACATTTTCTTTTAGTATGATATCTTAAGAATATTTCATAAGAATCGGTTAAAAATTGACGAAGTTATAGCAGTTTCAAAGAAATGCCGTTGCATAAAGTTTTTCGGAACAGGTAGCGAGCCGCTGCACCGAGTCAGCCTTACGCGTTCTAAATTTATTAACAAATGACCAAAAGCGCATCCGAATTAACATTTTCCAAGTGAATTTTTTCAACGTTTTGTAACAGTAGATAAAACACAGATTCATCGTTACACGGTAGAGACGAAGGAGCCGGTGAAACAGAAAGCAAAAAACAGTTCGATCTGCAGGAAAAGTCATGACTATGGTTTTTTGGGAAATCCTATGATGACGTGCTCATAGATTGCCTGGAGAAAGGTAGAACCATCACCGGAAAGTATATGTTCCATTACTAGATCAACTAAAAGGTGCTATTCAGGTGAGACGTCCACATCTCGCAAAAAAAAGTGCTTTTTCATAACGATAATGCGCCTTCATGCACGTCTCAGATCGTTGCCGCAAAACTGCATGACCTTCTCTTTCGAACTGCTTTTACCAGATTTGACTCCCAGTTATTACTTCTTGTTTCATCATCATCAGTCCGGTCTTTTGTGGCGTTCTTCGCCTTCCAGTTTCCCAGTTTCCATCCTCTTCGATCTTCCCAATCTCCAGATCTTAAATTTCTCTCTGACATTGCTCTTTAAAAATCTCCAAACCATGTAGCTCTTGGTCTCCCTCTTCTTCTGCGTTCGCTTGGTACCATATAAGTTATCGTTGTTGAATTTCCTCAATAATCGTGGTTTTTTACTTTCGTTACATTTCTTATTCTTTCATTTCTAAATCTATCCATTCCTATCACCCCAGCCGATGTTCGCCAGTAATCCATTTCGAGTGCCATTAGTTTCTGTTCCAATTATTTCGTCAGTTTCACAACCATATAACCTGATGCTCTTAAATACTGCATTATAAATGAGGTGCTTTATCTATAATGTTATATTCTTCGACCACAGAACAGAGTTTAGATGTCTTATGGCCGCCTTTCCTTTACTTTTCTACTCTTCACTTTTCTTCCGTTCTACTGCGTTTACTTATGTTAGTTCCAAGATATATATACTCTTCACAAACATCAATGACCTCACCGGTATTTAGAGTAAAGCTTTCCTGTTTTCCTCCTATACACAAATATTTGGTTTTCTTGCAATTAACTGTTAAACCCAGTTTTTATAACCTTCAAAATCTTGTCATAAACTCAAGATCTTCTTTGTCCTGAACAACAACCTCTTGATCGTCGGCAAAATGTAGAGTGTATAACGTGGTTTCATCGGTCAGCTGTATTCCCATTCCTCCACATGCTCTTTGCCATCTTTTTAATGCAGCGTTTCATAACCTGTGGGGCGCGCCCCACTAGGGGGGCGTGATTACACTATTACGTATCGAAAAGAAATTATTATTAAAAACATTCATTAAAAACATTTAATATAATTTATTGAAAGGAAAGCAAAACAAAATACATTCTGACATAATAAAAAATAAAATACACATTTACACTGATATAATACACCTATAAATAGGATTGTATTAGTACTGCACAGTGTATTTACCTACTAATTAACATATCAATACTAAATTAAAAACAAGTTTAATAATTATTATTAGTGACTCCCTTGGGCCTGTTTTGCAGAGCAAAGAGTTTCTAAGGATGGTTTAATATTAGAAGTAGAGACTCTGAGTTCTTTTTCTATATTTAGTTGAGATCTATATTTTGTTTTCAAAGCAAACCACCGCGGAAAATTCGGTTTCGCAACGGTAGGATGTTCAAAATGGTAATAATATACGAAATGCTCTTGTTTTCAGTGCAGAAAAACTCATCATTCGCCCCTGCCCAAAATTCAAAAAGTGATTTATTATTAAATTGTCCTATGATTTCGCCACTTGCCGTGAAGTCTATGAAGATTTATTCTTCGGAAGTTGAGAGCCCTTCGAGAGTATTTTGAAATGGATCCCTAACCCACTCGTAACTAACTACCAAGTTGTCGTCAGTAAGAAAATAAATACTTTTTAAAATTCTTTGTCAACATGGCTAGATGATTTTCAATGGTTACTAAAACAACTTTCACTTATTGTTCTTCAGCCTTGTATGTTTTAACACATTCACCCACATTTGCAAACATTTCTAGGTTTTTTTGCTTTACATTTCTGCTCCAGAATTCCAATTTTCTACAAAAAACATTAATTTTATCACTTGTAACGAATATATGTGTATTTGTTCCTTGGAGTTGAAGATTTAAAGTATTTAGTTTCTCGAATATTGCAACCAAGTAGCTCAATTTCATCATAAATAAACGATTTCGAAACTTCTCGGCTTCCGGTCGGTTTTCCTCTCTAGAAAAATGGCGATTTCATTTCTTAATTCATAAACACGTTGTAAACATTTCCGACGTGATAACCATCTTGCCTCCAATTAAATAGTAACGCTGAATGTTCGGCACATGTCTTTACAAAGTGCAGAAGGGGTCTCATTTTAATATAATTTCCTACGGTTACAACTGTAGTGAGCACAATATTCAGAGCAGGACTCATTTCTTTGAAAGCCAGAGCTTCTCTGTGGATCATACAATGAGTCCACACACACAGTGGAGATTTTTGTTTCACCAGTGCTTGTACACTTTAAAATCTTTCAGACATTGAATGAGCACCATCGGTACATATTCCGACGCAATTTTTCTACTCCATATTTGCCTCGTTTATAAAATCAGTGATGTTGGTTTGAGTTCTATTGGTTTGCAGAAAAATAATTCTTCTACTGCTGACATACCATCACAAAATCGAACATAGGCAATGAAATGAGTATCTTTATTGCTATTTGTTGCCTCATCAAGCTAAATTGAAAAACAATTTGTCACCCAACTTCCCGAAAAGCTGTTGCTGTACATCTTCAGCTATATCACTAATTCAACGCGCAACAGTATCATTTGATATAGGTATGAATAGCAATTGTTTGGCAAAATTATCTCCAAAGTTTCTACAATCTCAATTGCTGCTGGCAAAACAAGCTCTTCACCAATGATATGAGGCTTTTTACATCTGGCTATTTTATATGAAACTTTGTAAGAGGCATTCACAGACAAAGTTTTTTTAAAAAAAATGATTTCTGCTTTACATATGATTTTAATTTTAACTCGAAAAATTCTCGGGGTTTGTTAAGGTACTCACTATGAAGCGTTTCCAAATGTCGTTTATTGATGATCGTTTATTGATGATTATGATATTTTATATTTGATTTCACACTGTCAGCTGCCAAGATTTTTAAACAAATAACACACAGGAGCCTTTCTTCTTCATTTACTTCAGTACCAGTAAACCCTAAATTTAAGTATTCTTGAGAATATTTTCTTGGTTTTATTTTCGGAACCACGCTCGTCTGTGCCCTTGTTGATGCTCGTCGAATGCTCGCTTATGCCCACTTAAAAATTTATCCATGATTCTGTATAAATTTACTGCCGTGAATACTTAATACCTTCAATTTCAATTAACACATAAATTACAACATACACATCCACGATAAATCCGATAGCAGTAGAAGGATCAACTCGACTAAGATGAGCTGTAATTGAACGAGGTGCAGCATTTATACACTTTTGGGCAGACTTTCCGAATGTTCGAGACAACTCGGAACTTCTCGCGAAGCCGCTACCGATATAGTGGACGTGACAGAGAGCAATATGTGTTGCCAAATATGAATAAATTTACTTATTCTTGGTAGTTTGTAAGGTTTGTAACTAAGGTCATAGTGTAGCTTTAGCATCAAAATACTGAAAATACATTATTACTGCATGCTTTGTTATTGTATGAGAGGGGGGGAGGCGCAATGAAAATTATGTTTGAAAATGGGTCGCAAATACTGAAAGGTTAAGAAACGCTGCTTTAATGCCTCATTCAGATAAATTCTGAATAATATAGGAGATAGACAGCAGCCCTATCTGACACCCTTTGTTACAGAAAAAAATTTTCTGAGAGAATGTTTCCCAACTTTATTGGATGTGACTGGTCGTACAGCTGTTTTACTGCAGCGACTGCTGTACTGTTTATGGTTGATCGTGCTAATATTTGCCACTGTAATGGTATCATACACTTTGGTTAGATCTACAAGCAGTAGATGGCTGGCTGGACCAAGATTCACTTCGACTTGTGAAGTTAAAAACTGAGACGAACGCTTATTTTGCCAACTTGGATAAATCTTAGTATAATGAGAGTATTAAAAAGTTGGATTAAATGTATTAATTTGCAAAATGACTAGGTAGAAAAATTTTTAAAAATTATCCTTTTTTTGCGTTTTTTTGTTTAGGCCGAGAACTTTCGTATTAGGTTTCATCTGATAACATTATGCAACACTAAAAAATTCACCGGCCTCTCGAATAGTGATTCGTGTTAGGTACACCTAACATCCAAAAAAAAAGGTTTTATGTCGACATCACATCTCATAACCTAAAAAACTAGTAATTTGTTTTTATTTACTCCTCGTATCACTTGCTTGAGGTTAGTCATAAAAATATTACTTTTCCGTGTATAAAAGTAATCAAAACATTTAGATTAGTGCCAAATATACAAAACGCTACGCATTTGTGTTAATTTCTAGTTTGTTTTATTACGTTCGTGGTAAATTTACCCCTAAAAGTGAAAAAAGGCAATTTCCCCGCTACTCGAAAAGTGTTATGAAGCTTGTTTTAAGACCGCAATTGAAAAAATCGAGTATGTTATTTGAAAATGTTATAAATATTTAACGGGTTGGTACAATGGTACTATAAAACAAATGCCTTTTGGCGTAAGAATGCAGTATCGTGAACCCAAGAACCACACATACAATTGTTACTCCTGTTTGACAAGTGTGAAGGGTTTTTCTAAAAAACAAAAAGTTCCGTGAAATATGTTAATGTACCATCAGTGTCAATGCCGCTACCTCATTCTCCTGAAATTCCTGCACCGAAACGACTTTTGAACCCATCAAATTCATCGGGTTCTATAGAAGAAAAAAGCGTGGAAAACTATTTCAAGATCCAACTGGTGCACCAGGACCGCATTTGATTAGTCAATCAAAACCAAACGACCTTTTTAAAGATTTAGATTTGACCAAAGAAAAATCTGAAATATTATGATCGAGATTAAAACAGTGGAATCTTTTACAGACTGACGTTTAAAACTACAGCTTATCGAAATCGTCACAGCTCTTTAACTACTTTTTATTCGAAAGAGGATAGTTTAGTTTTTTGCGTTGATATTGATGGTTTAATGTCGGCACTAGGCCCCCATCATTCGCCAGAACAGTGGAGACTATTTATTGACGGATCAAACCAAAGTCTAAAAGCGATTTTAATCCATAACGGCAACATATTTCCATCTTTGCCTTTTTTTTTATGGGTCTAGCACACGTGCTACAGGGAAGTCCCTAAAGCGCTACAGGAGCGACACGTGTGCGGAGAAAGCGATTCACGTTGTTCTTAAAATCGCTGTAAATTGTACTCGGTGGGAAACACAGTCCTGGGCAAATTATTCCAAAGCGATGATGTTCTCCATATAAATGACTGCATGAAAAGCGTTGTACGAGGAGTAACAAGCTGAACCTCATACGGATGTGAAGTATTAGCGTGAGGTGTACTTCTAACATGCACCGCTCTGGGAGTAATTAAGCGGGCCACATCCTTCGAACACTTTCCATGAAAATACTTGTAGAATAGGCTCAAGTCGCCAACCGTTCTTCGATGTTCCAGCGAATCAAGGCCACCTGTCAGTTCCGGGTCTCCAATCAGACGAACAGCTCTTCTCTGAATAGAATCCAACAAATGCAGTGTATGTTTGGGAGCGGAGCCCCAAACATGGGAGCAGTATTCCATAGTTGGTCGAATTTGAGCTTTGTAAAGAATTAACAGTTGTTGTGAAGTGTAAAGGTTCGAAATAATATTCCCAACTTCTGAGAAGCTCTCCTTTCTATGCCTGCAACATGTTCATGCCAGGACATATTTGCTCCCAAATTTACGCCCAACAATTTGAGTGACGATGTTAGGGAAATGGAGTGCCCCGACATAACTATGTCGGGTTCAGCAACGTTAACTTTTTTAGAAAAAACTGCCGCCTGGGTTTTTGTAGCGTTAAATTCCACTTGGTTACTGTCACCCCAAGATAGAATTTCTTCCAGGTCTTTGTTAAGTTGAATGACTTCCTGCTATAGACTATTTATTGACGGATCAAACCAAAGTCTAAAAACGATTTTAATCCATAACGGCAACATATTTCCATCTTTGCCTGTAGCGTACGGTGCTCATTTAAAAGAAACTTATGACATTTTAAAACTTATTTTAGAAAAAAGTCAAATACAGAACGTTCAAATGACAAACATGTGTAGATTTAAAAGTAGTGGCCTTGATTTTAGGATTGCAAACCAGCTATACGAATTACATCTTATCGAAATCTTCACAGCTCCTTAACTACCTTTTATTCAAAAGAGGACAGTTTATTTTTTTGGTAATGATATTGATGGTTTCATGTCGACACTAGGCCACCATCATTCGCCAGAAGAGTGGAGACTATTTATTGACAGATCAAAACAAAGCCTAAAGGCAATTTTACTCCATAACGTCAACATATTTCCATCTTTACTTATAGCGTACGGAGCTCATTTAAAACAAACCTATGACACTTTAAAAGTTATTTTAGAAAAAATCAAATACACAACGTTCAACTGACAAATATATGTAGATTTAAAAGTAGTGGCTTTGACTTTAGAATTGCAATCCGGCTATACTAAATATTGTTGTTTCTTATGTGAATGGGATAGCAGGGCGCGTTTAGGTACGTTCTTGGTCAGAAAAATATTAAAAATGAATCATTAGTATTACCTGAGAAAATCATTTTACCACAATTGCACATCAAACTTGGTTTAATCAAAAATTTTGTCAAAGCGTTACGTAAGGATGGACCTGGATTTCAGTTTTTGAAAAATAGATTTCCTGCGCTCAGTGATGCTAAAAATTAAAGAAGGAATTTTTGTAGGGCCTGATATAAGAAAATTAATTGATGATCCGTTTTTTCTATCCAGTTAAGTTCCATAGGAAAAAAGGCATGGTTGGCTTTTATTGATGTCACGAAAAATTTCCTCGGCAACCACAAATCACCAGATTTCCATGAAAAAATAAAATTAATGCTGGATGCCTACCATGAACTAGGATGCATTAAAATTCCATTTTCTACACTCCCGTTTGAGCTTCCGGAAAATATGGGCTCAGTTAGCGAACGAACTACAAGTACTAACCTAACTACAACACAATTCCCGTTACTTTGGTGTTTTCCCACGTATGTGTTTTGATATTTATTACTATTACTACCAAATTTTAGGAGGTTCTGAACTATATAATATATTGGCAAACGTTTTTTAAAGAAAATTTATAATAATAATCCGAAAATAAGGCATTGGAATAAATAGAAAACTTAACAGTTTTTAGAATTTTCGAATTATTTTTCATTTTTATCAGTTTATTCATAAGTAACAACGAATTTTCTGTTATCGCGCTGTACTGACTTTAGTTCAGGTTAGTTCAGGTTAGTTCAGGTTAGTTCAGGTTATAATAAGTAATATTGTCAATTTAAACTCTTCTTAATTACCAAATAAGACAAGTTTAAAAGTTAAACATTTTTAATGAATGAGCCAATAACTGCTTAGAAGTTACATTATTATTAAAAATTTTGTTCTTGCTATTTTAGTGAAGTAAAAAAATAATTTGAATTTACACAGTCTAGATATAGCAATATTATGATTTTGTCCTCTCTGGGATATAACCAGGAGTATTGTCCTGAGTTTTGGACCTTTTGTTTATAAACAATTGAAGTTTTTAAACCGCGTTTTTGAGCTTAAATGGAAATAACTGCGGTTATATAAGTCGGATCGAGGCAAAAGAAAAACCAAACTCATAGTAAAATTTACAACAAATCCTCATTGGTTTTAAGTTGCTCAAGTGCGTACATAAACTACAAAATTGAAAAAAACAGGCAAAAAACTGCTTTTTTTTTGAATGTACTAAGTGAATCAATCGGCTTTAAACTTTCAAAAAATATGCCTTTTGTTATAGCAAAAATACCCTGAAATTTTGGTACAAAAATATTAAGCCCAGTGGATCTTTTTTTTTCAAAATTTAGGTCTTGACGCCAGCTTTTCGATGCCATTAAAAAATTTTTTGAAATCATTTTAACCGTTTTTTTTTACATTTGTTTATTAATCAAATAACAACAAATGCGTTTTTTCGGCCATTCAAGTAAAGAAATTTTTTTATCACATCTAAGAGAATCGCGAGACCTTTATTAAAAAAATGTATATATTTGCACCAAGAAATAAACTGTGTTCGAGAAGCATTATCAAGGTAAATAGAGACCAAACAACAATCTAAACAATGGGTTACCAAGGGGGAATCTGCACCAAAAAAGGCGAAGACCGTTCCTTCGGCCGGAAAGGTTATGGCGACTGTCTTTTGGGATTCGCAAGGGATAATCCTCATCGACTATCTGGAAAAGGGTAAAAACTATTACAGGTGAATATTATTCATCGTTATTGGACCATTTGAAAACCGAGCTGCAAGAAAAACGCCGGCGATTGGCCCACAAGAAAGTCGTTTTCCATCACGACAACGCACCAGCACACACCTCAGCAGTTGTGGTCGCAAAATTAATGGAAATAGGATTCCAACTCGTTTCACATCCCCCCTGTTCTCCAGACTTGGCTCCCTCGGACTACTATTTGTTCCCCAATTTGAAGAAATGGCTGGCGGGACAAAGATTTTATTCAAACGAGAAGGTGATTGCAGACACTAATGGATATTTTGCAGACTTGGACAAATCCTATTATTCGGAAGGGATCAACAAACTAGAACATCGTTGGACGAAATGTATAAGCCTAAAAGGAGACTATGTAGAAAAATAAAAAAGGTTTACCCCAAACACATAAGTAGTTTTTATTTTTGCACGGACTTTTCAAACCAGCCTCGTATTATTAAAAATTTTGTTCTTGCTATTTTAGTGCAGCAAAAAAATAATTTCAATTTACACAGTCTAGATATAGCAATATTATGATTTTGTCCTCTCTGGGGTATAACCAAGAGTATTGTCCTGAGTTTTGGACCTTTTGTTTATAAACAATTGAAGTTTTCAAAACGCGTTTTTTGAGCTTAAATGTGAATAACTGCGGTTATATAAGTCGCATCGAGGCAAAAGAAAAACCAAACTCTTCATAGTGAAATTTCCAACAAATCCTCATTGGTTTTAAGTTGCTCAAGTGCGTACATAAACTACAAAATTGAAAAAACAGGCAAAAAAAAAAAAACTGTTTTTTTTTTCTTTTTTGAATGTACTAAGTGAACCAATCGGCTTTAAGCTTTCAAAAAATATGCCTTTTGTTATAGCAATAATACCCTGAAATTTTGGTACAAAAATATTAAGCCCATTGGATCTTTTTTTTCAAAATTTAGGTCTCGACGCCAGCTTTTCGATGCCATTAAAAATTTTTTTGAAATCATTTTAACCGTTTTTTTTACATTTGTTTATTAATCAAATAACAACAAATTACGTTTTCTCGGCCATTAAAATAAAGAAATTTTTTTATCACATCTAAGAGAATCGCGAGACCTTTTTTAAAAAAATGTATATATTTGCACCAAGAAATAACTGTGTTTGAGAGGCATTATCAAGGTAAATAGAAACCAGCAATGCTTGCAGACTTCTGTTGGTATCTTCAGAGGGATACTGCGAGGACTAACTATAAGGGAAAAGCCAATCGATCAGAAAAATATAAGTTTATTAATTTACCGTATTTTTGGATAAACCAATGAAAGCTTTTCTCTATGAAACCTGACGTATGTGACTATTTTGTTAATTAATCAGAGTTGGTGGTGAGGAATCAGTATTTCATACTGTAAACCCAGTGAAAAAGAATATATATTTTTTTGTTGCATAGTGTAATCTTGATAATTAGCATATATTGTAACCAAAATAATTTATAAATAATCAATCCGATAAACATTTTTCTGTGCGTATAAAATTAGCACATAATTTTTTTCAGTGTAGGTGCATTGTTATCTCTCTTCGGGCGTTTCCCCGACAATTTGAAAAATTCGCTGCGTAGACGTACCTTCGTCGCAGGCTTAAATTTGGATTTATCTTGTTGCAGAGTTAGGAAATATAATTGGGAAGATTTTTCTCTTTGGGGACGCCTTTTATCTCCTTTAGTTTTATTTTTTTTTTTGCACACGACCCGTAATGAAATTGCCGAAATGAAGTCATCAATTTGGCCAGCCCCGTGCCGGATTTTAAAAGCAGTTTATTTTGCGTGCGTGACTGGCTTTTATTTATTTGTTTTTTTTTTTTGTGTGTGGAACAATCATTTTCAGGTGCAAAAAGCCGGTGCCATATTAAAAAGAATTAATGGACGCTTTTTGCGGTAATTTATCGCGATTATAACAATTTTTTCCGAAATAAATTATTATGACTCTAGAGGTTCTTAAAAGCTTACAGGCCGAAGGCTCCATGAAAAATGTTATCGTCATCGATCAACTTGATGAAAATGATATATGTGGAAATGTCTACTCCAAATATTATGAGAACTTTTTGTTAAGTTCATGAAAATGACAAAAAAATTGGTTAAATAATAAGTAAAACACAGTTATGAAATAAACAATAATTAATTTTGACTTTAATATTAAAGATCTCCAGCAACTGATCAATCGAGTCGTAACAGCCATCGAAAAATTTGTATTAATTATGAATATAAGATGCATGATAATAACAAAAAAATATCTACCACCAGAATCCCTCGAAATCAGGGACATCACCGTAGAACAGGTCTCCACATTTAAATATTTGGGAACCAGTATAAATGACAAGTAGGGCAAGGCTCGAGTAAAATACATGAATATGAATACATTTTTTCGTCACAGAAGGCTCATTCTCGAACTCTGAATGAGAATGGTGAGAACGTATGTATTCTATGTGCTATTGTATGGATGTAAGTGCTGGATCATTAACCCTGGCCCAGAGAAACGACTGGAATCTTTTAAAATGTACATTTATTGATGCCTTCTTTGCATTTCCTGGATACAGAAAATAAAAAACGCGGAAGTACTGGAAAGAATAAACAAAATGAAAAAGTTACTGACAACCTTAAAAATAAGAAAAACTCAATACTTCGGACATATAATGAAGGGCCCAAAGTATGAATTGCTACGTCAAAATTACTGAAAGCAAAATGAAGGGTAAACGATCAATCGGAAGGCGACAGAATTCTTGGCTGAAGGACATGAGGAGGTGGTTTGGATATGCTTCGAATGATATTTTTTCGAGCAGCAGTTTCTAAAGCTCGTTTAGCTATATGGATCGCCAATCTTCGTGAGGAGACGGCGTCCTAAGAATCACTTAATTCAAGCATCATCATCATCATTAACCTATTCCATCCATAGTCGAATGTAAACCTTCCCAAGTTGTCTCCAATGAGCTTTATTGTTTCGTCGTGTCCTGCTAATCTTTTTATGTCGTCCGTCCATCTTGTCTGTGGTCTACCTCTGCATTTTTTGTATTCTCTAGGCCTCTATTCAATTATACGGCGTGTCCATCTGTTATCATTCATCCTTGCAACATGCCCTGCCCAATTCCACCTTAATATACATATTCGTTGCATTACATCTGTCACTTTTGATCTTCTTCGTATCTCGATGTTAGGAATACGATCTTGGGGTATTTAGCATTCTCCTCGCCATTGCTCTTTGGGTTACCTGGAGTTTATTTATTATAATTCTATTAAAAGCCCACGTTTCAGTACCATATGTTAATACCGGCAGTACATATTGATCAAATACTCTGACTTTTATTGTATTTGGGATATCTAATTGAAATGTAGATTGTAACCTTCCAAACGCAGACCAAGCTAACGAGATTCTTCGATCCAAGTCAGCTGTTAAATTTTTTGATATTTTGATTTTTTGTCCTAAATATATGAATGTTTGTACCTTCCCTATTCTTCCATCTTCTATTAATAGTTCCTGGCTGTTATCTTCACTTTCGTTGTTCAAATATTTGATCTTGATGAAGTTTATTTTTAGATTTATTTTTCGAGACTCCTTCAGCATTTCTTGCAATTCTTCTTTTGTGTTGGTGATCAGAGTAACATCATCTGCGAACCTTAAGTGATTTAATCGTTCACCGTCCATTAGTATTCCTTTATTTTTCCACTTTATCGATTTGAACATGTCTTCTAGAGTCAACGTGAACAGCTTTGGGGATATCGAATGGCCTTGTTTTTTCTTCAAGCATTATTTGTGATGTTGCATTCTTCTCCACGAAATCAAATGCTTTTTCGTAGTCAACCAGTGCTATCCATAAGGTGACCTTATATTCATTTGCTTTTTTCCACTAGTAATGTAATTATTTGAAGATTGTTTAAAGTGCTGTATCCTTGTTTAAATTAACTGTCTAATTTCTTCGTTAATCTACATGTTATGATTCTAGTGATGAGTTCGTATAGTGCCGATAACAGGCTGATGGGACTGTAATTCTCCAATTTAAATTTGTTCCCCTTTTTAAAAATAAGCACAATCAAGGGGTTTACTCAAGGTATTGGTATTTTATTTTCTATTAGGCACCAATTAAAATAGAGCTCGAAGAAATTATATTATCGATGCCCTCCATACTTTATCATTTCTATAGTTATTTCATCATCCCCTGGATCTTTGTTGTTGTGCATATATTGTAGGGCGTTCATTATTTCATCCGTTGTTACATCGGGAATTTCTTCAGATTCCGCATTTCTTACTGTCACTCTATTTCCTTCTTTTTTCCCGGGCGGTGGCGATATTTTCGTGTCATATAGTGTTTGATAATATTTCTCTGTAGCTTCCTTCATCTCTTTGATTTGTGCAATCTCTTGGTTATCGTTATTTATAAGTTTTATTATTTAATTCATTCATTTGTTTGTTTAGATTTTTCGAACTTTTTCCCTCTTTCAAAATTTCTTCTATTTTCGAGTTTATGTACTGTCTGCATTCAAGCATAATAACTCGCAAATTTTGAAAAAAAAAGAAGCAGAGGAAGGACTTCTATTAAAATTAAAAATAATGAAAAATGATTTTATTTTTGGATCCTCGACTCAAGGCATCTTGAAACAGATGTGTATTACGAAATATATGCAACCACCCCTCAACCCAGTACCTGATCCTTTATTTAGTGACCGGGGCGGAGAAGAGTTCGCAACATATGAGAAAATTTTTGTTATTAAAGGTTCCAAATTTCTATTTCACTTAATCAGCTCTCTGTGTCCGATAACCTAAAAATTGATTTTGACATATGTCACGTGACCGTTGGTATGACGGAAAATGTAAATAAAGTAATATGGGATCATGAAACCTCGGGTTAATTGACAGAATATGGAAGAAACTCAAAGAGTAAAAAGAACGCCAGCTATTGCCATGATTTGTATCTAATTGCTATTTTAGTCAAGTCAAATTATACTTTGACTTCTAAAAAATCCCGACCAAGCTGAATTT
>CM032453.1:148589290-148701588 GCA_019049505.1 Pachyrhynchus sulphureomaculatus | reverse complement strand
ATTTTTTTCCACCCAGCAATTTTTATCCTTAACATTCAAATTTTATTCATTAGATCGGAACGAATCGAGAGAACATTTCTGAAATTCCAAGCACGAAAAGGGAGCACAGCTCCTATTTTTTCATTCTCCACGTCGATCTATGGCCATCCATTGTCTTTTATCAAGAGAGAGGCATTTGAGAGGTTCGATATTGATTTAATCTTCGCAAGTCAGTCGGCTTATGGAATTTGTGGGTGTCAGATTGCCAAATAAACAGCTTTTGAGTTACTGTCTTAGTTATCTGATATGAAATGTTTATAAGAAAGAGTCGAAGATAATATAAATTGGTTATAGAATTATACTTGTAGAGTATAAATATGATGATATAATTCTGTCGTTTTACTAGACATCTTCGCTAGATTTATATAACTCCGTCAACTCTTTATTTTATGTAGATGTGAAATGAAAGCTAGTAAGATGGCATATATACAAGGTGCGTCACCAAAATCCGAACAAATAAAACTTTTTTTATAGGAGATGTTTTTTAATGAAAAATGAAGTTTGAAAAAAAATCATTTTACATGGTAATTAGGACATCTATGTTATTAACATTAGTGTGTGTTTTATTTTGTAGAAATCTACAGGAACACAGGTAGAAGCGACTATGTGACCTATGTAATTCCGTGCTGCTCATATTAGCAAACGCTGCCTCAATAGCGATCATTAATAATCTCACATTGAAATGCTGAAACTTGCTTGTGACCGTTTCAACTACGCTCCATACGTAGTAGTACCAGGGCTTCAAATCTGGACTATTAAGAGGCCAGAATTCCTTGAACTAAAACATGTCAAAGTTGTTTCTTTAAGTGACGCTTCCTCGTCAGCATACTGTAACCTTCGTTGGACCGTTCTTGAACCTTGTACAATGTCATAAATAGTTGATTCAAGTATCCGAAAAATCGCATTTCTGCCGGTGCTGACCGGCTGACTCTTCGATTATACTCCGCACTTGTGTTCTACATGGAAACAATTTTGAGACCAACACACTTTGCCACTCGGACGCCGACGGCGACCTCTGGCAGAAGCATAATTTGGCGGAAAATTTCAATTGAGATTTTTAGTCGCGCTTCCCATATATATATATATATATATATATATATATATATATATATATATATATATATATATATATATATATATATATATATATATATATATATTCAATCAATTTCTTGGGCTTTATGGTTCTTTTGTTTTAAGGATAGAGAAATTACATCACGTTCTAGTTAGAATTTATTGAAAACGTTTCGCCTGATTTTTAGGCTTCTTCAGTTCATCTAAAAATTGAAATTTTCTGTTTTGGATATTCAATAGGACGCATAATTTTTTTTTTATTATGAATATATAAAATTCTTAAACTTATAATACAATGTAGAAGGTGAAAATAATAAAAATACACACAAAAATATATATAAAAACTTACATGTGTGGGTTGAAACGAAGACACACTTAACACTCTTTAAAAGGTGTTACTAAGACGGCCACATTTTTTAAAATAACTTTAGATTTGTATAGGGAACGAAAGTCATCCTTTGGTTTGTTTATGTGTTTTTATTTATTATCTGCTACTGAGTTATTATGAGAAGAGTCCGAAATAAATATGACTCAGACCCCTAACGTCGCTTTTGTCGTTTATATTGTTTTTCTCTTATTAATACAGATCATTTCATGGATTGATCTTTTAAAATAATTTGACTCTTTTTTTAAGATTTTTGTATTTTTAAAATCAAACGAGTGTTTGGTTTGTTTAACGTGTTTTGATAGAGCTGTTGGGTTATTCTTATCATACTTATGGCCATTCAGTCTAGTTTCTAGATGTTGTTTAGTCATGCCGATATAACAGCCGTTGCAGTTTTGACATGGAATAGAATTATATCAGGTTTGATTGTTTCAGTATACAAAATAAATAGCAAATGGTACACAAAACCAACAAGTTCTGGAAAATATCTAAACTACCAGTCACACCATCCTTTAAATTTTAAGAAAAATACCGTCATAAATTTAATTGACAGAGGCTTAAAACTAACAAGTCCTAAATATAGAGCAGAAATAATAGAAAAAATAAAAACTACCTTAACCAACAACAATTATCCGGTTAAGCTAATTAACAAAATTTTAAAAACCAGAATTCACAAATTATATAGTACTCTAGATAAACAACCAAAACAAAGAACAGCTACAACATACATATTCATGCCATATATTCAAGGACTTTCAGAAAAAATTAAAGCAGTCCTCAAAAAACATAATTTAACTGTTTGCCACAAAACGCATAACTCATTAAAACACCTTTTTACCCCCCCCTAAAATCCAAAACACCCCTACTGAAACAATCAAACCTGATATATTCTATTCCATGTCAAAACTGCAACGGCTGTTATATCGGCATAACTAAACAACATCTAGAAACTAGACTGAATGGCCATAAGTATGATAAGAATAACCCAACAGCTCTATCAAAACACGTTAAACAAACCAAACACTCGTTCGATTTTAAAAATACAAAAATCTTAAAAAAAAGTCAAATTATTTTAAAAGATCAATCCATGAAATGATCTGTATTAATGAAGAGAAAAACAATATAAACGACAAAAGCGACGTTAGGGGTCTGAGTCATATTTATTTCGGACTCTTCTCATAATAACTCAATAGCAGATAATAAATAAAAACACATAAACAAACCAAAGGATGACTTTCGTTCCCTATACAAATCTAAAGTTATTTTAAAAAATGTGACCATCTTAGTAACACATTTTAAAGAATGTTAAGTGTGTCTTCGTTTCAACCCACACATGTAAGTTTTTATATATATTTTTGTGTGTATTTTTATTATTTTCACCGTCTACATTGTATTATAAGTTTAAGAATTTTATATATTCATAATTAAAAAAAAATTTGTGCGTCCTATTGAATATCCAAAACAGAAA
Source organism: Pachyrhynchus sulphureomaculatus (assembly GCA_019049505.1). Lineage (NCBI taxonomy): Eukaryota > Metazoa > Arthropoda > Insecta > Coleoptera > Curculionidae > Pachyrhynchus > Pachyrhynchus sulphureomaculatus. The sequence goes on along the minus strand of CM032453.1, from coordinate 148,698,622 downwards.
ATTTCAATTTTTAGATGAATTGAAGAAGCCTAAAAATAAGGCGAAACGTTTTCAATAAATTCTAACTAGAACGTGATGTAATTTCTCTATCCTTAAAACAAAAGAACCATAAAGCCCAAGAAATTGAAAAAATATATATTCAATATTCCAAGGTTCAAGAAAGAATTCAACCCAACTTATATGTATATATATATATATATATATATATATATATATATATATATATATATATATATATATATATATATATATATATATATATATATAAATATATATATATATATATATATATATATATATATATATATATATATATATATATAATATATATATTTATATTTATATTTATATATACGAGGCTGATTTGAAAAGTCCGTGCAAAGTCCGAGAGATGGCACCACCGGCGCGTATCGAGGACATGTTTAGTTAATAGCATCTCTTGAATGAACGCACACCAAGTATCAGCCATATTGGTCTATTTCTTTATGTTTGGCATTCGTGTGAATCAAGGAAGTCGAGTGATTTTCAAGAAATGGACGAAAAAGAATTTCGTGTGGTGATTAAAACATTACTTTATGAAAGGCAAACCGCCTCAGGAGACTAAAGAGAAGCTTGATAAACATTATGGTGACTCTGCACCTTCGATTAGAATAGTTTATAAGTGGTTTCAAAAATTTTCTGACTGGCCATATGGGCACAAGTGACGCTGAACGTTCTGGACGGCCTGTGGAGGTTACGACTCCAGAAATCATTGATCAAATCCATGTTATGGTGATGGATGACAGAAGAGTTAAGGTGCATGAGATTGCTAGTGCTGTGGGCATCTCGACTGAACGGGTACATAATATTTTGCATAAACATTTGGACATGAGAAAGCTATCCGCAAGATGGGTGCCGCGATTGCTCACGCTTGACCAAAAACGGAATCGTGTAAATTGTGGCAAGGATGGTTTACAGCTGTTCCAGAAGAATCCGGAGGACTTTAAGCGTCGTTTCGTCACTGTGGATGAAACATGGATACATTACTATACTTCTGAGACCGAACAACAATCTAAACAATGGGTTACCAAGGGGGAATCTGCACCAAAAAAGGCGAAGACCGTTCCTTCGGCCGGAAAGGTTATGGCGACTGTCTTTTGGGATTCGCAAGGGATAATCCTCATCGACTATTTGGAAAAGGATAAAACTATTACAGGTGAATATTATTTATTCATCGTTATTGGACCGTTTGAAAACCGAGCTGCAAGAAAAACGCCCGCGATTGGCCCACAAGAAAGTCCTTTTCCATCACGACAACGTACCAGCACATACCTCAGCAGTTGTGGTCGCAAAATTAATGGAAATAGGATTCCAACTCGTTTCACATCCCCCCTATTCTTCAGACTTGGCTTCCTCGGACTACTATTTGTTCCCCAATTTGAAGAAATGGCTGGCGGGACAAAGATTTTATTTAAACGAGGAGGTGATTGCAGACACTAATGGATATTTTGCAGAATTGGACAAATCCTATTATTCGAAGGGATCAACAAACTAGAACATCGTTGGACGAAGTGTATAAGCCTAAAAGGAGACCATGTCGAAAAATAAAAAAGGTTTAACCCAAACACATAAGTAGTTTTTATTTTTGCACGGACTTTTCAAACCAGCCTCGTATATATATATATATATATATATATATATATATATATATATATATATATATATATATATATATATATATATATATATATATATATGTATAAAATAGGACGTCTTGGGAATATCAGAAGTGAGAACGAAAGGAGAGAAGTGCCTAGGGCTAAATTTAGGACGTATCCTGTATTATAGTGGAAGCGAACAAAGCCGTGCGGTGTAGGAATCCTGGTTCATAAACGCCTAACTACTAATATACAGACCCTGAAAGCAATAACCGACAGGGTGATATAAAACACCATAAAAATTTATTCCAACATAACAATAAAAATAATCCAAATTTACGCACCGACAAGCAACCACGACGACAACCAAGTCGAAACATTTTGTGAAGAAGTATCACAAGACCTGACAGAAAATAGAACGAAATATACCTTAATTATGAGAGATTTTAACGCAAAAATAAGAAGTATAAACATCAAACCAAAATACATTGGCCTGTTTGTTGTACTAGAAATGAAACTCTATGGACTAAACAAGAAGTAGGTTTGGATAAGCCCAGAAGGTAAAACCAAGAATGAGATAGACTATATGTTAACGTACCACAAACCCATAATCGAAGATGTCAATGTCCTTAATTCCTTCGCAACTGGCAGGGATCACAGACTAGTAAGGTGCAAAACTCTTATAAATGGAAAACTAGAAAGAGCCGAAAAATTTAGTAACATATAAAAGCCATTAGATGTGAGCTCACTGAAAGGACAGAAAGAAGACTATAAGAAACAACTAATACACCAATTAACAAAGCGATCGTCACAGCTTGATGACAATGTGGGTGAAATGATTGGAAGACTCATAAAACAGCAACTGGAGAAATGCAGAGAACTGATAAAGTTGAATAAGAGAAACACTATGGAATACACTGAAATCAACAAAGCTGCAAGAAACTTGGTAAAACAGTATATCAAATTGTATCAGTAGAGACGGATAGAAAAATTGACCGACCAGAATATGGGTTTAAATATATTCAGAAAAGAGAACTCACATAGGAAAGGAATTAACAAATATTATAGAAGAAAGATCACAAATAGTTAAAGTGACAGAAACATTCTGTGCAGATCTATACGGGTGGAAAGCCGGCCATGAAACACTGAAAAGATCAAAGAGGCCCACGGAAGGACACTTAACATCGGTTCGACAGATCTACCAGACATCGAAGTTAATGCTAGGCATATAAATCAGGGACCGCAAACCAAACGATTGGATCACAAATAGTTAAAGTGACAGAGACATTCTATGCAGATCTATATGGGTTAAAAGCCGACTATGAAACTCTGAGAAGATCAAGTGAGAACAACAGAAGGAGACTTAATATCGGTTCTGAAGATATACCAAACATCCAAGTTAAAAGGTAAATGCTAGGCATATCAATCAGGGACCACAAACCAAACGATGATGGGGTTCAATTGGTATATATATATATATATATATATATATATATATATATATATATATATATATATATATATATATATATTTATATATATTACATATATATATATATATATATATATATATATATATATATATATATATATATATATATATATATATATATGTATATATATATATATATATATATATATATATATATATATATATATATATAATATATATATAAAATGTAACGTCTCTCTGTCTGTCTGTCTGTCCGCTAGTGCGCTTATCACTGGAGAACCACTTATCCGATTTACGTACTTTTTTTTTAAAACATACATATGTTCTCTGGCCAGGTTATAGGCTATATTTTATTACGATAGGTAGCATAAGGAATGAGTAGTGACGTAAAATAGTGAATGATGTCGGAAAAAAAGTTTGCCGCTAGCGCGTTGCCTTGCAATACACCGCCTAAACCATTAAATATAGAACAATATTATGTAGCAGAGAATATCTATAATCTATAATCTATAATATATATAAAATGCAATGTCTCTCTGTCTGTCTGTCCATTAATGCGTTTATCACGCGAAAACCACTTATCCGATTTATGTTTTTTTTTTTTTAAATTCATACATATATTCTTTGGTCATGTTACATAATAATAATAATAATCTATATCTATAATATATATAAAATGCAACGTCTCTGTCTGTCTGTCTGTCCATTAGTGCGCTTATCCCTCGAGATCCACTTATCCGATTTACGTGATTTTTTAAATTCATACATATGTTCTCTGACCAGGTTATAGATATATATTTTATTACATCTATAATATATATAAAATGTAACGTATATCTGTCTGTTTGTCCGTTTGTGCGCTTATCACTGGAGAACCACTTATCCGATTTATGTGCTTTTTTTTTAAAGATGGTAAACCATTAAATATGGAACAATATCATGTAGCAAAGAATATCTATAATATATATATAAAATGCAACGTCTCTCTGTCTGTCTGTCTGTCCGTTAGTGCGCTTATCACTGGAGAACCACTTATCCGATTTATGTGCTTTTTTGTTAAACATACATATGTTCTCTGGCCAGGTTATAGGATATATTTTATTACGTTAGGTGACATAAGGAATAAGCAGTGACGATAATAGTGAATCAAGTCGGAGAAAAGTTTGCCGCTAGCGCGTTCTCTTGCAATACACTGCCTAAAGCATTAAATATGGAACAATATCATGTAGCAAAGAATATAATATATATAAAATGGTCACTCTGTCTGTGTGTCTGTTCGTTAGTGCGCTTATTACTCGAGAACCCCTTATCGGACTTACGTGTTTTTTTTTAATTCATACATTTGTTCTCTGGCCAGGTTATCTATAATCTTCTATCTAGAATATATATATATATATATATATATATATATATATATATATATATATATATATATATATATATATATATATATATACTCGTATATATATATATATACATATATATATATATATATATATATATATATATATATATATATATAAATGCAACGTCTTTCTGTCTGTCTGTCTGTCCGTTAGTGCGCTTATCACTTGAGAACCACTTATCCGATTTACGTGTTTTTATAAATTTAAACATATGTTCTATATAATTCGATATAACCCTAGATAATGGGAGATAAGGAGAAATAATGGGAGATAAGTCGAGATAAGGCTCGATAATGGGAGATAAGGTGAGATAATGGGAGATAAATATAAATAATGGGAGATGAGGAGAAATAATGGGAGATAAGCAAAGATAAGTCTAGATAATGGGAGATAAGGAGAAATAATGGGAGATAAGGAGAAATATTGAGATATAAGCCTAGATAATGGGAGATAAGGTGAGATAATGGAAGATAAGGAGAAATAATGGGAGATAAGGAGAAATACTGGGAGATAAGGAGAAATAATAGGAGATGAGCAGAGTTAAGCCTAGATAATCGAAATTATGTAGAGATAATGGGAGATAAGGAGAAATATTGAGAGATAAGGGGAAATAATGGGAGATATTTTTATTACGTTCGGTAAATTAAGGAATAAGCAGTGACGATAGTGGTACATGAGTAACAGCAAAACATGTGCGACATATGGGATTTTTCTTTATTAAATTTAGAAAAAAAATGCGTTTATAGGTGGATTTTGAATCACTTCAACCCGAAAAATGATTTTTGCAGGACCAATGTCATTTTTTCGTTTGGCGGGCAATTTGAATTTTCCGAAGTCCAAAGTCACTCTGTTAAAATATCGAAAATATTTATTAAGAAAAAGGGTAAGGAATTTCATTTTATGGTAGTGTGCAAAATTTGAGATAGATTAAACAAAATTCATATTTTGTTAGTTTTTGACTACTAAAAAATACGGTCACAAAGATATTTTTGTTTTTTGCATTTGAAATATATTTGTTAGATTGATATAAAAATTTGAACATTTATTTTTAGATTTCAAGTTATGTTTTACTTGTTTTACAATAAATAATTCTGATTTTCATAAAATCGCAATTGTCGTACGGACAATTATCGAATATTTTTACCTTTTTTCTTACAGTTTGAATTTTTTGTTTTTTAAACGACACTCTGACATCATAATTTATAGCAGAATATAAGGCAAAACAAGTACATTAATATTTATTGCCGAACGATCAATTTATTTCAATACTTTGAATGTTTTTTAAATTTTCCTTACAGTACAGCCTTAGTCTTTAAAATAAAACATAATACTACTCTGCCTGATTACCATTTCTAAATAACAGCTATCCCATTCAGCAAGACCCCCTTTTTCTCATTTTAAACATCATGGACGTATTTATCTCACTCTTTCAAATTCGTTTTATTTAGGCTTATTTTATCTTTATGTAATCTTTACTCGAGTTTGAAAAAAGAGCCAAGTAATCTTTAGCAAAAAATGGGATTCTTGAGTATTGTGATAATTTAAAACAAAAAGAAAACGTCAAGTATTAATCAGGCTTAAGGCTAATTGCCTCAATAAATTTCGATAATACTTAACGTGAAGTAATCCATAAATTGACAATCTAACCAGTCAGATAGCGGAACACTTAAACTAACAAGAAAGCTGTCGGAGGTGATCGACTACGATTTTAGGGTCGAAATAATCATTGAAATTTCGAACATTTCTGACCAACCGTCAGAATTCCAAACAGGCTAGCGCTTAATAGAGATTTCACATGTTTTTCACACATGATCTTTTTACAGTTATTTATTTTTATGGTTTAACGGCAGACTTTTCACAAACTCCAGACGAGGAACTTTGAGTTATAAGAAAAATGCTTAAGTATCGTAAGGATTGAACTCTCAGGTGGTTATGCATTTCCTACAAACTGTCGAACAGTCTGTGAGATTGCCAATAGCACTTTCTTTTGAACGACAATCATTATTGATGAACATCAGTTTGATAGTGTGGCAGCTTGTTTTAACAGAAACTTACCTGTGTTAAACGGTTGCTCTTATGTCGTAGAGAATGAGTTCCTGCTGTAAAGACCCTACTAAGTATGTCTTTGGACAGAAATAGGTAATCCTAAGTCTTATAAACGTTGTTACAATAAACATAATTGCGGGGTTACTATGAGACAATAAAACAAAAAATTACGATAAAAAAACACATATTTATCTCTGCGTATTAGACTTGTAATGTACAAAAAAATTTAAAATTGTGATAGAATTATTATATATATATATATATATATATATATATATATATATATATATATATATATATATATATATATATATATATATATATATAAATAATAATAATAATAATAATGTGGCCAGAAACTACCAAAAGCATATCATCAAAGACCCAACTATTACAGAAGACAGATGCAGAAAATGCCACCAGCAGAAAGAAACGATCGAACACATAACAAGCGGATGTAAAATATTAGCCGGAACGGAATATACAGCCAGACATGACTCAGCGGCAAAAGTAGTTCACCAAGCACTAGCCACAACATACAAGCTCATAGAAAAACACAGATCCCTACTACAAATACACACCAACATCCGTACTTGAAAATAAAGTTTACAAACTCTACTGGGACATCAGTATCCATACAGATAAAACAGTCTCCGCCAATAGACCCGATATTACTTTTCAGTGCAAAAAAGAAAAAGTCACCTATCTAATTGACATAGCTGTCCCCAACGACACAAACATCCAAACGAAATACACAGAAAAAATTTCCAAATACACAGACCTTGCAATGGAAATAAAAAGGCTATGGAAACAAGAAAAAGTCATCATTGTCCCCCTCATTATATCAGCCACAGGCCTTACACCAACAACATTCACACCACACTTAGTACAATTAGGACTCAACACAAACATACACAAAAACATTCGGAAGTCAGTGATTTTGAAAACATGTAACATTGTCAGGTTATTCCTTAATACACAATGGTAATGCGTTTGTGCTGACTTGGTTTGCGCCCGTCAGCCAAACATGGAACCACATTGACCAAATGTGAGAAAGAAAAACGAGAACAGTCATAATAATGTCTTTATTGTGCATTCACATTATAATTACAATAATATAGTGTCAGTAACTTAAACACACAAAAGACCGGACTAGGTAGGTCGGCAGTATGTCATAGGACTGACAATATTCCCGAATCTGCCCCTCCAGGACCCGCTCCAAGACCTTCGACAAAGTGGACAGAATGCTTATAGGCTGAAGATCTTTTAATTCAGCAGGGACTGGAACCTTTGGTATCGGAATTAAAAAGGAACTTTTCCATATCTGCGGAAATATAAGAGTTTCGATATATGAGTTTATTAGGTGTAAGATAAATGACAGGATATATGGGCAACACAAACTTATCATAGATAGACCAATACCATTTGTACCAACAGCCCGTGACCCGATAGAAAAGAGGGCCGATTGGACTTCATCACTGGTGACAAGTCTAACTGAAACGATCCGACACTCTGTTTTTTGTTATGTAAATAGTAATTCAAGATATTTGGATCAGCGGCTTTAGGAGTAACAGAGTTCACAAAATACTTGTTGATATCATCCACATTTTCCAAATGATCAGGGACTGAGTTAGTCTCCTTAAGTAACCTCCAGTTATTTTTCGTATTTTCTCTACGGAGATTTGTTTGAAGGTAAACCCTCTTTTCGTTTTGTAGAGCTGTAGTTACATAATCGCGTAACTATATATATATATATATATATATATATATATATATATATATATATATATATATATATATATATATATACATAAATATTAACAATAGTCTGTGGAAAATTATCTCTTAAAAATAATATTATATAAATCGATACGTTCCAAGTCCTCTTCTAAGCTCAAGGTAATATTAATGATCTCAATTCGGCATGACATTTCCGTGGTCGCTGCGAATTTCCTGTTGGATAGTTTTTTTAGATTTTTATAGGAAGCTAGAATTATTATTGTAAACTTTAAGACGGACAAAATTCGTTGACGTTAAATCTGGATTACGTGAAGGTCAACCTATGTTATCTCTTTGGAAAATCAATTTAATAGGATATGTTTCCTGAGTAAGACCATACCAGATAGGCTATTGGAAGATGAAAAAGATAGAAATATCAGAACTGTGCTATGCGGATGATATGGTTATTATAGCAAAAGACGAGGAAACGCTTAATAGGAGCATACGGATATATAAAGAAGCATTGGAAAAAATAAACATGAAAATTAATAAAGAAAAGACAAAGACTGTGATAATAGGAAAGCAAAAGCGACAACATGAAATAAAGACAGGAGAGGAAAGGCTGGACCAAGTGCAGAAGTTTAAATATTTGGCATCAACAATAACGGAGGATGGAAGAGAAGATTAAGGAGAGAATAATAACAGGAGGAAGTTTATTAATAGTGTAAAGAATAGATTCCTAAGAAAGAAAGAGATACCAAAGAATATTAAAACCTAAGTATTCGAGTAGGTTGCAACACTAATACTTTCATATAAAGGAGAAACATGCACAACGACAGAAAGAAGGGATAAGGCTACAGAAATGAGATTCATAAGGAAAATAGAGGACAAAACAAGGATGGACAGGGTTAGGAATATACAACTCAGAAAGAATTTGAACCTGAAACCTATGGTGGAACAGGTTGAGGAAGCACAACTAAGATGGTATGGTCACGTCGAAAGGATGCCTGAACAAAGAATAGTTAGACAACTGTTTGAAGCCAGAATGAGCAAGAAAAGAACAAGAGGCCGACCTAGAAGGGCATAATTAGGGGATGTTAGAGAGGCAGTAGCCAGAAGAGGAATAGAATTGGAACACGCAAGACAAGCCACACAGGATAAAAGGGGGTGGGAAGGAAATATGCAAAAAAGACAAATATAGAATAACTCAACTCCACGGGCCTTACACCCCTAAAGGGGTAAAATGGCATAAGGATTAAGTAAGTAAGTAAGTAAGTTTCCTGAATGACTGGCAAAGATATATTTAAAAGAGGCAATGTCCCCAAACCTACGCAAACCAGGGTACAATCACCAAAGATTGGAGGAATGAAGAATTTCTCAGTTATATCCACAAATAGCTCCGAATTAACAATTGTTATGTGGCCTCTGTCACTCTCATTCCACGGCACTTGACCGTTTGCGCATTGAGACGTCGGGATTGTTACGATCCACTGATATCTGAAAACTAAAAACGAACATTACATTGAAATCCATAATTTTCTTTAATATTTTATTAGCTACGTATTTCAGTTTATCGCAAATAATGCACAAACGTTTTCCCAAACTAACTTTTATCATTACAAATACGTGAATAGCGGAGCCGGCAAAAACTTAATTGGTCGCCTGTGCAATTTCCTTAGAAATAAGACACGATATCGATAAGTATTCCCAGATACAGAACGTTATCAGCTTTATCCCTTAATTGCTTATGGAATCTGGATATCGTCCTAAGACCCGATCGTTAAGACTCCCTCGGGTTGAGGAAAGCAGAGATAACCGGTCGAGGTTAATAAAAAAAGAAAAGTATCGGACTACTGCGAAATAATTATAAAAAATAACTGCAAAAATTACTTGTGAGTAAAATAAAGATAAAGTTCGTTCAAACATACAGTCTGTCAAGTAAGAACGTGACCGTTCGTATTCTTGAAAAAATGTGTTTCGAGAACATTTTTGCAATCAATATATTCTTTGGTGTGCTAACAATGGCGCAATTACCTTAGTAAGTTGCCCAATCGCCTGGCATCTTCGCGGCATGCTCTCGACGAGATTTCCTGCATACTCAGCAAGTTTTTTCCAATCTCGTGGAACAACTGAGTCAAAGTCCTTATTGTCTTTCCTCTGAGCTTTCTCTTTTCAAGGGATCAAATGTTTTCAATAGAGTTGGCGTCCGGCGATTATGAGGGTCACGCTAGTACCTTATTGTGAGCCAAAGCGAGCCGCTTCGCGACGTCATTTTTGCCAGCAAAGGTTTCATTAACGTGCTTCGGAATTTAACATCATGAGCACGAAGATGTTGTCGAATGGTCTCATGGAACACATTCAAACCCGATGTTCTTAATTTTGCCGCTCCTTAACACAGCATCAATCTAGGGTCTTATGAAAACAAAGACACGATTCGTTTTTCGACATATGGAGTGACTTTGCCTACCGAGCCACGTTTTGGCAAGTCGTCGACATTTTTCGTCTCGTTAAAATGATTTACCTACTGCTTTACAAACGATACCGACTTTTCAATATATTTAGCTGCCGCGGAATGTGTCATTTTAGGCCCCTTTGGATGGGAACAAAGAAAGACTGCCTCGAGCCGACGCGCAAACGAGTGACTTATTTTGGATTTTACGTGATTTCAACGAAAGTTCGCAATCGACTGATACTTTTACTAAAATGCATCGTAAAGAAAGGTTCCTTCTGCTGATTTTTTGTTACATCGCTAGAATCGCATCTACCAAATATGAATTATCGCTGAAACGTTCTTATGTGACAGACTGTATACTGATCGATTAATGATATGTAATAATATCTAAAGTCCATGACTGCGAAATTGAAATAACGTTGCAAATACTTGGGATCCATTAAGAGTGTCGTTCATGGATTTTATTATTAAAACGTTCACCATTGTCATACATAACAGGAATCCTTATCTGACACATGTTTGTCAGGTAAGAGCGTGAGAGAAAAAGAAACAAATTCTAATTTTACTTTTGTTTCGAGTCTGATAATAGTTTTCTATCCATTTTTGCTTTTATAAAGCATAAAATCTTGTTGTGCAAGGTGCTATTTGCAGATTATAGCTAAAATGAAGCAATTCCACCACACGTAAATTAAGCTCTGTAAGATATATAATTTTAGCATTCAGTTCATATTAAAATTAAAATAAGAGAAAAAAGTTCCTTCCTTACGTAAAGAACGTCTAAGAAATTTAACAACGTTGCCTATGATGAGCTCTGGAGACGTGCTTTCTGTTTGACCTTAACCCATTATAAAAAAATTAGGCTTTCTGCTAAATGCCGAAGAAAGTTGCGTTAACAAGTATAAGTATTTATTTAAATAACAATTAATTTTCAGTAAGTATTCCAGTTAAAGATTTTCATATTTAGGGAACTTCACCGCTTGTATACACGGCGGGTACAAAAATTTTATTTTTAGAAAGTTTCCTTAGCATAAGAAAAACTCAAAATGTCGCTCATATTAATTTGTAGAGTTTATAGTCTACTCAAGGTAAAACCATCAGTCATTTTTTTGGCTAAAAACTATGAGTGAAAAACGAGTTCAAAGAAAATTGTAAAAATGTCAGTAGATTTCTTTCAGTTGTCAACAAAATAAATTGTGCTTTATAGTTTTAACCTTAAAAGACTATCGCCCTACAATTTGATATGGGCCAAATTTTTAATTTCTCTTTTACTTAGAGGAGATTCTACACATAAATAGTAAGTTAAAAAAATCGTTAAAAAAAGATCACAGCACTTACATTATCACCCCTTTTTATCAGCGATTCTTACATATTTTTCGTAATTTGTTCTGCATCAGAAATAATATATAAACCGTTCTAAATATCTTGCTTGTTAAAGGTCCGTAAGTAAGCATTCTTATTTAATTCTTCCATGTAACACCTGAATGTGTGTACTTTTTCGAAACGTTTTCAAAACGGAGCTCAATTCCTCAAAACCCCTTGTACTCGTATTAACCATATAGTCATTATTTTTATTTTCCTTTTACCTGATTATACCTAAAGATTAAGTACGGGTAGGCCGCTGCATACGGGCCTGTCAGCTATCACGTAGTAAAGACAAGAGTGATTAAGTGTCAAGCAGTATATGTTTGAACGAACTTTACCTCAGTACTTAATAAATAATGATAATGGTAAACAAAATAACCAAATAAAGCAACAAAGCTACTTATTTTGGTCAAGTTCTGAAACGCAACATATTGATATCTGTTATCAATTCTTTACAACACTTTGTTATTTAAAGATTCGCCTCAGTTATGTCATTTTTTGTTTTTGTTTGAGCAGTTCTGCCATACAGCAAGTCTCTAATCTTGTAGATCTAGGACCTATAATCACCGAGCTACCGACCCCGACGAGTTCTGCCGTACCCTGTTCAAAAACAATTAACAAAATGGACACTCTTGTTACTCACATATCTTTGTTGTTTCATACAATGGACAGTATTTTACCGTTTAATCAGAATCGAAACCTAAAAGCTGTAAGGCATTAAACCTGGCATTTCTAATTTTAAATAAATAATCTATAATCTATAATATATATAAAATGCAACGTATATCTGTCTGTCTATCTGTCTGTTAGTGCGCTTATCACTCGAGAACCATTTATCCGATTTACGTGATTTTTTTTTTTAAACATACATATGTTCTCTGGCCAAGTTATAGGATATATTTTATTACGTTAGATAACATAAGGAATAAGCAGTGACGTTAATAGTGAATCAAGTCCACGCGAGCGGAGCCGTAGGCATGGCTAGTATAAGTCATAAAAGAGAGCTCCAATTTCCAATAGTTCAAACAAATTATCTTTTGATTATAAAGGTGACGTTCTACAGAATGGATGCTTGTAATTTAGAAGACTCAATTCATCGAGATAGTATTGTAATTCGCTATATACTCGAAGTCTGTAGGAAAGAAACCACATTGTCTTTTTTGCAAGAGCTGTTGATTGGTTCCGACAAAAGTCGCTAGTGTCTTTAAGGCATCTTATAAAGCGCTAATAACCAGTGTTATCCATATTATTTATAGAAAATTTTGTGAATATCAGCCGATGATTTATTAGATTTTAACCTACCTAAAAAGGAAAAATCAGTATTTGAATCATTTTTGTCCGATCTTACAAAATCGTTAGACGCCACAATTCATTATAAGCCTTTTAGGCATACGGTGTTCACAAGGTATGTCACCACAAAAATATGTTTATTTTGTTTCCCAGCAACTAAGCCACATTTATTGATATTTATGCCACTTATCTAACTCTCTATTTTTTTTCAGCTCAATATACAACCAACGATCTGGGAGATGGTGTCGGTACCGGTAGTTCGAAGTTACAACTGACTCTATCGAGAGGAGATCTGAACGCAAGATTTGTGTGTAAAGTGGAAAGCGAGGCTCTGGAAGAACCGATTATATCGTGGATTTCTGCAGACGTCCATGGTAAGAAAAATAAAATATTTTTAATAAGCTTTTCTTAACAAAAGGTATGCATATGACCTGAAAGAGAAATTTCAAATGATCAAGATCAGCATCTTGTTTTGAGCAAGAATTGGAGAAGAACTCATTTAAAAAAAATAACTGTTCATAAATTGACCTATATTAATAAACAACGTCTGCGAATCAGAAATCATACTCGCAAAATTTTAATATGATTCGATGTAATTTGAGCAAAACAATTTCAACCATTTTTATTAATTCGTATCAACAAGTGAATGACAATAGCTTCACCTTGTTAGAAAAATATTTACTCATTTTTCCTATCGAGAAGCAGCTTTCTTTGCTGTCGTCAGTGAAAAAAAGCTGTTGCTTCTAAATATCTTGCCTACCGACAATGGTGTGAAAATCCTAACGTCACAAATCGAAGCATCTTTGTTCGTACCCTGAACAGATACAAATAAATTATTGACGAAATCAAGCAGTCATGCAATCAAAGAATTGTCAACAAACTTCTTGCCAGCCCCAACAATTACAAATCCTTTAGGTCAGTAGCTAATTCTAGTCGTCAAAATTTCACTAAATCCACTATACCACCACTTACACGGCCAGATATACCGGCAACCCCAATTGAGAAAACCAACTTGTTATCTGAACTTTTTGCTTCACATTCTACTGTGGATTTCCAAAGAAAAACACCAGCAACTAGTCCCATAGTACAGTTAAGGATGTCCGATATTATCTTCAGACAGCGTGCCATAAAATGTATTTCAATGAAGCTAGACACCAAAAAGCTTCTGCGCGAACAGAATACCTTCCATAGTACTTAAAAAATGCGCGAGAGAACTAACACCAGTTTTCTCAAGACTCTTCAACCTATACTACAAAAAGGGAATATTTCCTTCCTCCTGGAAATGCCCTAAAGTTCAGTCAGAAGATCTTGGCAAACCATTACCAACCAGTCGCACTGCTTTCAATAATATCTCATGTAGTCTCATAAGTCATGGAAAAGGCTATCAATCAGCATATATTGAAGGATTGAATATCATTAGCGACCACGGCTGTCGTAAGTAAAGATCAATAGGAGATCTTATAACTTATATACAGGGTGCTCCATATGTATGGAATAATAATTCTACAGCATTTATTAATCTGTGTATCAGAAAATGTTTAAATAAAAATTATGGGGTGTTATACGGCACATATTTTGACGTTGACAGTAAAATGTTTTGAACTGTCAGTTCGAAGAAATTACGCCATCCTATTTTTTTAAAATGTAAAGCTCTGTATATTATTTTATTTTTGAGTCCTGCTAAAAATTCTAGATATTATTTGTCTAACATAGCATATTTCTAAATTGAACTGTTTTGGAATTATTGTCATTTAAAATAAAATAACCGCTCAAGTGCAAGTTGAACTTGCGCAATTAGTGTTCCGTACGTTGATTGCTTTTAAAATAAAAAATGTTGTAACGGAAGTATTAAATGATCGATCAGTGACTTCACAAAACACACCCCAAATGAGTTTTCAACAAAGTTTATTTCCAATCTTCACTGAAAATTAATGACCTTGAAATTTCTGTTTTTTTTTTTATATACCAGATAAATTATTACAGGTAATGCACTCGTGATAATTTTCGTTTAATCTAAACTCCGTGGAGAATATTCCAGAATTTTTTCAAAATTTTTTGATAAGTACTTTTCGAGATAAGGCGGGTGGACAGCGATTTTCGCGATTTTTTAAAAATAATATAAAGAAAAGTGCGCGCAAGTATTACATTATATATATATATATATATATATATATATATATATATATATATATATATATATATATATATATATATATATATTACTCGTGTTTTCACAAGCTTTCATTTGATACTACACTCGATTACCTAATAAAAAAATTTTTTTTTCACTTCCGATTTCACCCCCCAAAACTAACCCCTTAAGTCAAAATTTAACTTTCAAAACCACATGGCTCTGATTAGGTCACCAATTCCTATATTATTACCAAATTTCATCTTTCTATGACAAATAGTTTCGGAGAAAATCGGATGTGACAGACGGACAGACACCGAAGTGATCTTATAAGTGTTCCGTAGGGAACACTAAAAAGACATAAAAACTATTAATAAATACTCTGGATTTATTTTTTAGGTAACAATTGCTCAAAATGTCTACCGTTAATAGCGAGGTAATGACCAAATCTGTCATAAACAGCCTGAACAGAGTTTTGCAGAGAATCCGGGGTGATCTGTGCTACTTCTTACTCAATTCTTCGAATCGTTTTAATGTTTTACTAACTACGGATTGAGTAATAGGTTCTCGATTTGGATATTCTGCGTTAAAAAGATGACACACCTCCTGTTGTGTTCTCCTACGGTCCCCATAACCAACCATCATTAACAAAGTGATTCTTTAAGTTTCTGTTAAATATACCATTATGATATTACACTCAAATTGCAGTGCCACAAAATGCAGCAATAAACATTTTCGTCAATAAATTATTTTTTGACGCGTCAAGTCGTTACCATGCCACAAGCAAGCTTAAAAAAAAATTTTGATTTCGGTGTCTGTTTTTCCGTCTGTCTGTCCGTCTGTCTGTCCGTCTGTCGGTCGGTCTGTCTGTCTGTCCGTCTGTCTGTCCATTAGTCTGTCCGTC
The DNA here is from genome assembly GCA_019049505.1 of Pachyrhynchus sulphureomaculatus. Lineage (NCBI taxonomy): Eukaryota > Metazoa > Arthropoda > Insecta > Coleoptera > Curculionidae > Pachyrhynchus > Pachyrhynchus sulphureomaculatus. The sequence continues at coordinate 148,682,222 of CM032453.1, read as the reverse complement.
TGTCTGTCCATCCATCTGTCTGTCCGTCTGTCTGTCACACCCGATTTTCTCCGAAACTATTTGTCGTAGAAAGTTGAAATTTGGTAATAATATAGGAATTGATGGCCTCATCAGAGCCACTTAGTTTTGAAAGTTAAATTTTGACTTAAGGGGTTAGTTTTAGGGGGTGAAATCGGAAGTGAAAAAAATATTTTTTACTAGGTAATCGAGTGTGGTGTCAAATGAAAGCTTGTGAACACACGAGTAAATTTATATATATATATATATATATATATATATATATATATATATATATATATATATATATACATACATATATATATATATATATATATATATATATATATATATATATATATATATATATATATATATATATATATATATATATATAATGTAATACTTGCGCGCACTTTTCTTTGTATTATTTTTAAAAAATCGCGAAAGATCACTGTCCACCCCCTTATCTCGAAAAGTACTTATCAAAAAATTTTGAAAAAACTCTGGAATATTCTCCACGGGGTGTAGATTGAACGAAAATTATCACGAGTGCACTACCTTTAATAATTTATCTGGTATATAAAAAAAAAAAAAAAATTCAAGGTCATCAATTTTCAGTAAAGATTGGAAACAAATTTTGTTGAAAACTCATTTGGGGGTATGTTTTGTGAAGTCACTGATCATTTTATACCTCCGTTACAAATTTTTTTATTTTAAAAGCAATCAACGTACGGAACACTAATTGCACAAGTTCAACTTGCACTTGGCCGGTTTTTTAATTTGATCTCCTTAATTCCAAATATCAATAATTCCAAAACATTTCAATTTATAGATGTGGTATGTTAAATAATATCTACAATTTTTAATAGTACTTCCATTTAAAAAAATTTAAGATGGCGTAATTTCTTCAAACTGACAGTTCAAAACATTTTATTGTTAACGTCAGCATGTGCGCCGTATAACAACCTATAATATTTATTTAAATATTTTTTTGATACGCTGATTAATAAATGCTGTGGAGTCATTATTCCATATACATATATGGGGCACCCTGTATATATATATATATATATATATATATATATATATATATATATATATATATATATGTATATGTATATATATCGTCCCTACTATGTCAAACTATCGAATGTGAAAAAACTAATTTAAAGTAAAAAAAGATTAAACTGACCAAATCTTGATAACATCCTAAAAAGGTTTAAAAAATGTGTAGGAAAAGTATTAAACTTTGCAATTTTGGCAATGTACTAATTTTGTCTTCACTATTAAAGTGGTTTTTTTGCTCTCCTGAAAACTACCCATTTTCGTATTCGATAGTTTGATATGGTAGAGACGATATATATATATATATATATATATATATATATATATATATATATATATATATATATATATATATATATGTATATATATATATATATATATATATATATATATATATATATATATATATATATACATATATATATATATATATATATATATATATATATATATATATATATATATATATATATATATATGTATATATATATATATATATATATATATATATATATATATATATATATATATATATATATATATATATATATATGTATATATATATATATATATATATATATATATATATATTTTATATATACATATATATAATGGATTTGTCCTTGTAAGAAACATTTTTTTCTTATTTTAGTTCGACCCACTAAGATGGAATTGTCCGGAGTAAAAAATCACGTAGTACAAGGAACCAACGTACTACTGATATGCGATGTGCATGGTGCAAGGCCTGCTGCAAAAATACGATGGACCAACGGTTCCCGTCCTATTACGGATGAGACCCTTATCCAAAGTGTTCCAGAAGACAACGTAAGTATAAAAAGAGAATTTTTTTGCTTTACGAAATAGGCAGTGGTTTGAGGTTAAGTCTTATCAAGACTAAATTATAATTGTCTGTCTGAATGGCGCAACCATAAATTTATTTAGATAATATTAATATTAGGCATGGGCAATGATCAAAAGCCAGAGTAATAATTTTAATTATATTGCTTTATACAGAGGATTTTGAAAATCGCTTGATATATTACAATCCGTAAATCCTTGTACTCATAGCAGTCACAGAAAAATAGTGATAGCTGACTCTTCTCTATAGAGAGATTTTGCAACGCTTATTTTTCACATGCCTTTGTCCTTATCGTTATTTCAAGCATGCGCAGCATTAACGAGAAGGAATTACACTTTCAAACTACGGCAGAATTGCAATAAAAATAAAGTAAAAGTAAAGTTATATTAGTATTCATCTTCTATAAACTTAGGGGATTTTTTTTTTCATTTACTGCACGACCCGCTGATGTCTGCTGTATACCTAAGTAGAAAAAAAAAAAAAACAGGCTGTACCATAATAGCGACAAAAATCTTGTGATACCTATCCGTTTCGGATGTTGGCGATCAATCTGGGAATCTGTACTTTGTTTACAGCTGTTCGAGACAGACTTGTTGGGGATTTATTGAACCACGTTCTTAGGTTCTTTAGCCAGGATACGCTTCTTCTTCCAGGCCCTCTCCTTCCTTTCACCTTCCCTTGCAGCATTTGTTGTAACAAGCCGTACCTTTCGTTGTGTCTCATGACGTGTCCGAGAGATTCCAACTTCATTATCTTTATTCTCATCATTATCTCCTTTTCTTTTCCCATTCTTCTTAGAACCTCCTCATTGGTAACGTGATCAGTCCAAGGTATTTTCAAAATTTGCCGTTATAACCACATCTCAAAGGCTTCATCTTCTTATATGATGTCTCCGTCAATGTTTATGACTCAATACAACAACACGAGAAAAAACATAGCATCTTAGTAACCTATTCTTTGCCGGTAATGTCGTGATATCTAAATAATTTAGCCTTTTTTAGGAATGCGACTCTTGACCTTTCTATTTGATTTTTGATCTCTGCTCAGTGATCCAATGCATCGTTTACTCTTGTCCTCAGATACGTACATATGTATATGCTTGTGTTTTTTCTATCTGCTGGTTATTTATGACTGCGACACTCTTATAAGTTCCTAAATAAGGGAAATAGTTATCCTTAATAAAGGTTCCTCTTATTTTTCTTTGAATACTGCGCAAGCTTAAAACAGTGGGCGCATACTTCAAATAATGATTACAGTCCTTTTATTTATTTTCTTCCCTTTACTATTGCGTATGCTTCAAATAAAGTTAAAGAAAGTGGTCAGCCAAAATAAGAGCTGCAAAATCTCCCTATTAACTACGACAGAAAATATAGGGTATCAATACAGAAAGACAAACACGTGGAACAAAACTGGATGACTACCGCCAGATCGTTTAAATGTACGGCGCCCGCGTCGTGTCTCTTTGAGATACCGCATAAATTTTTCCGTATTGTTGTGGTATAATAAAACTTCTACATGCAATCTAAACGAGGCATATTTTAACGATTCAGGGCTAGCAAGCCAGCGTCGTTTTGCCGCGACGTTTTGTTTCACCTGGTCGTCTTTCTGTAGCCACAGCTGTACTGGATATGATATGTACTGAGAAAATTGCTCCTGAAGTTTTATGGTTCTTCAGCATGTACGATAATGATCATATACAATTGTCTCGAAGTTTCGAATATTATATTATAATTATTCTACAGATTTTTAACTTTTTCGGTTTTAAAATGCATTTGCAGCCACAGAAACAAACCATATTTGAAGTATAGTTCTTTAAAAAGAATATCTATTAAATAAAGTAACATACACTACCTATCTAGAACTGAAATTTTTACATACACCTAGATTTTTAAAAATTTTTATTTAACTACAATACAAAATAGCCGCATCAACAGTCCAAAATTCTTCTTATAAATTATTAAAAAGGAAGTGTGGGAATAAAAAGTGTTACAACGAAACACAGGTATACAAAAAATATTCTCTATCTTTTAAGTGAGACCCGTATTTTCTTAAGTATTTTTTTATGTTGAATCCAAAAAAATCATAAAAAAGACGTCCATCTTGAGATTTTTTCGGAAAACAAAAAAATACATTTTGAGAAATAATGTAAAACTGTCTAATCATTAAAATTATTGAATAAAACTATTATTTCGGTCATCTTCAAATGTTCTGAATCTACATTTATCATAAAATGTTAAAAATATTAGGCTTTAGCTTTCATGATTAACAAAAAACACGCATACGCCACCTTTAACTAAGCTACGTAACAAAATGCTGTTTAAAATAAATATGTGCAACCGCTAAATTCAAAAATTGTTTTTAATTTTTATTAATATTAAACAAAACTATTATTTCATTGCATTTAGTTACTTAAAAAAAGTATTTTACCACCCACATAGCACCCTTGTAATTGTTAAAAGTGAGTTTTTTGTTGAAACTGAACATTAAACTTTATTTTTTGATGTCAAGTCAGGATTAAAAACTTCAAAAAAATACTGGAAATAATAGTTTTGTTTTAATATTAATAAAACTTAAAAACAATTTTTTAATTTAGCGGTTGCACATGTTAGCGTAGCTTAGTTATAGATGGTGTATGCGTATTTTTTGTTAAACATGACCACTAAAATCTAATATTTTTAAGTTTTTTATGATAAATGTAGATTCAGAACATTTAAAGATGTCCGAAATAATAAAACTATTTCATAATTTTGATGGTTATATAGTTTTTCCATTATTTATTAAATTTTTTTTCAATTTAATAGTTTTCTAGCAACAAGTGTGTTTTATGAAAAAACCTCACAGTGGATGTCTTCTTTTATTATTTTTTTGTATTCAGCATAAGAAAACACGTGTCTTACTTAAAAGACAGAGAATTTTTTGTTTTTGTATACCTGTGTTATTAGTTATTTCGCCGCCTTCTCTATAACATTGCTTTTTGTAAGAAATTTTGGACATTTTGATTTATACTACGAACATATTTTATTATAGTATTTACAATTACCAAACGAAATTTTCCTACAACTGTTACGATGAACCGACTGGTCCCCATTGAATTATGCGGCTTTAAGGAACAAAGCACAAATTGCCACTCTACCGGGATAGTCATGAGACACACCATAAAAGCATACATTCCGGGAAGGGTCCGCATTATTCTCAGATATACGTGTCCACGTACAACAATTCCAAACACTTTTATGTTGCTTTTACGGCCCCTAAAACAGTTCTCTTGGATATTTGTATTGTCTTCATGAAGGTTATACTGGAAATTAGACGAAATTTAACTGACGGGAGCTTAATTTTAATAGAAACCATAAATTGCTTATGGCTATAATGACGCGGTTATCACGCTCAATTGATATATCTGACTAAGAACATACATACATACATACATATACATATATATATATATATATATATATATATATATATATATATATATATATACATACATACATATATATATATATATATATATATATATATATATATATATATATATATATATATATACATACATATATATATATATATATATATATATATATATATATATATATATATATATATATATATATATATATATATATATATATATATACCAGGTGTACAAGTATGAAATGCGGATTTCAGACAACAGTTGGTGCACCAATGCAGTTTGTGCTATTTTGTTGTGTCATCAACAAGTGTTAGACGCGCACAAGTGATAAATTGGAAAAGTGTGTGCATAGTGTTGTGTTCAATATGTCGAAATTAATACCGAACAAAGAGCATTCGCGGACAGCATCAATTTTTTGTTTTCATTTGAAGAAAACTGCTGTTGAATCATACCGATTACTTCGAGAAGCTTATGGTGAACACGCTCCATCGCAAGATATGTGTGAACGATGGTTTCGGCGTTTCAAAAGTGGTGATACGAAGATGTGAAATTGCAAGCATTGTTGGACAAAGAGGATTCGCAAACACAAAAGCAACTCGCCGCGCAATTGGGCGTTAGTCAACAAGCTGTTTCCAATCCGCTACGAGAGATGGGAAAGATTCAGAAGACCGGTAGATGGCTACCACATGAGTTGAACGACAGGCAAATGCAAAAGCGTAAAAACACGTGTGACATTTTGCTCGCTCGGTACAAAAGGAAGTCGGTTTTGCATCGTATAGTTAGGGGAGATGAAAAGTGGATTTATTTTGAGAATCTCAAGTGCAAAAAATCATGGGTAGACCCAGGCACACCATCCACATCGACCGCAAGACCGAATCGCTTTGGCAGAAAGACGGTGCTGTGTGTTTGGTGGGATCAGAGGGACGTGGTCTATTATGAGCTGTTAAAACCTGGGGAAACGGTTAATACTAAACGTTACCAACAACAATTGACCAATTTGAACCGTTCGCTGCTTGAAAAAAGGCCAGAATACCGAAAGGGGCAACACAAAGTCATTTTTCTTCATGACAATGCTCCATCACATACGGCAAAACCAGTTCGCGACACTTTGGAAGCACTCAGCTGGAAAGTTCTAGCCCATGCGGCTTACTCACCAGAATTGGCTCCTCCGATTACCACTTGTTTACATCGATGGGTCACGCACTTGCGGAGCAGCACTTTGGTTCGTACGAAGATGTGAAAAAATAGCTCGATGAATGGTTCGCAGCAAAAGGGGAAGATTTTAACTGGCGTGGTATTCACAAATTGCCCGAAAGATGGGAAAATGTATAACAAGCGATGGAGCATAGTTTGAATAACGCACTTTTTATCATTCTTCCGAATTTAACATGTTTTTTTAAAAAAAAAAAAATCCGCATTTCATACGTGTACACCTGGTATATATATATATATATATATATATATATATATATATATATATATATATATATATATATATATATATATATATACATAGATATATATATATATATATATATATATATATATATATATATATATATATATATTATATATTTATATATTTATATATATTATATATATATATATATATATATATATATATATATATATATATATATATATATATATATATATATATATATATATATATATATATACATAGATATATATATATATATATATATATATATATATATATATATATATATATATATATATATATATATATATATATTTATATATTTATATATTTATATATATGTATATATATATATATATATATATATATATATATATATATATGTATATATATATATATATATATATATATATATATATATATATATATATATATATATATATATATGTATATATATATATATATATATATATATATGTATATATATATATATATATATATATATATATATATATATATATATATGTATATATATATATATATATATATATATATATATATATATATATATATATATATATATATATATATATATATATGTATATATATATATATATATATATATATATATATATATATATATATATATATATATATATATGTATATATATATATATATATATATATGTATATATATATATATATATATATATATATATATATATATATATATATATATGTATATATATATATATATATATATATATATATATATATATATATATATCGGGTGTTATAGAATGCACTGCATATATTGGAACTGGTGAATCCCTGTAGCAAGACCGATTGCAGAAAATTCACCTTAAATAGTGGATCGCAGAAATAAAGGAAAAAATCGACCCTCAAGAAATGATCTCATGAATATTTTTTTCACCCCGCCACTGATCAATCCCTTGAACTCTCCAGTATCGAAAATCGTTAGTCAGACGTAGAGTTGAGATATAAGTTGACTTTTCTGAAGTAAATTTAATTAAAAAAAATATTAAAATATTTTTATTATTTTTTTCCTCTAAAACCGACAATGGATTTGTCGCTGTTTTGTTGTCCACATTCCACGCGTACATGAAAGGGTTTATGCCTTAAGTGACCGCTTTCTAAGGAAACCTCAAATTCAGGTTTAGTTTATTTGCTTTCTTGTCAGGTAATATTTACAAATTTTGCAATATGTCGTGGGTAATACGTAATGTTATTACTGATTTTTTCAGAAATGTGTGTGTTAATTTTTTTAAAGATGTGCGTGTAAATTTGTAGAAAGTGTAAAATATAGCAACAAGTGTGATAAATTCTGTAATTGGGTACAGTTATTTAGTTATAAATGTGTCACTGCCAACTTAGGATATTTTATATGGGGATCGACGATCGCACATTTAAGGTGCATTTATTTATTTCGTATGGATGTACATTGCACACAGCGCAATTAAAGTTGAATAAAATTACATAAAAGAATTATACAAAAATAGTAGTACTATTATAACACGTCACTAATAAGGTACCGATTTACGGTAGATAAAACTAACACGTTTTTTCACTTTAAGACTAAAAAAATCTTACTTTTCTTACAAGCAAATCGTTTACCATTTCGATATTAATTTTGAAAAAGTTAAATAAAAAATAGCTCATCTGAGAGTAAAGGAGAAAATGTACGCTAAACAAATTTAATAAAAAAATATTATAGAAATTGTTATCTTTTAAAATAATTCCGCAATTTTATATTTCAATATTTAATCATAGGAAAAATTTTAACACATGTAAATCTCTGAAATTTTAAGGCAAACAGCGAATATTAATTACACAAATTTCCTATTTTATTACTGTTTTATAGTAAGTATTTTAACACAAGTAATCCGCTATATTGGTATGTACATTGTTTAAAGAGGATAACCTAATACATAAATTATTCAGGTAGGTTTTTAAATTCAAAAATTTTCAACTTTTTTTTAAATGACCGAACAGCTCATTTCTCTTTATTTAATTAATAAAGAAATTTAAAAAAAAAAGGTTAAAATGATTCCAAAAAATTTTTTTTTTAATGTCATCGGAAAGCTGCCGTTGAGATCCATTTTGAACCAAATGGCAAAAAATGGCGAGCAATTAAAATTTTAAATATCAAATTCAATTGTGCCCACTGGGATCAACCTTTTTGTACCAAAATTTAAGAGTACTTTTGCTATAACAAAAGGCATATTTTCTGAAAGTTTCAAGCCGATCGATTCACTTGGTCGACCTATACAATAAAATTTAAAAAAAAAACGGTTTTGGGCATATTTTTTCAATTTTGTAGGTTATGTATGCACTTGAACGACTTAAAACCAACGAGAACTTGTTGAAAAGTCCATTACGAAAAGTTTTTTTTTTGTTCCATCCGACTTATATAACCGGAATTATTCACATTTTAAGCTCAAAAAACGCATTTTTTAAACTCAAATTGTTTATAAACAAAAGAGCACAAGTTTTTCGAGGTCCAAAATACAGGAAAATACTCCTGGTGATCCCCCGAAGAGGAGAAAATCATAATATTGCTGTATCTAGACTGTGCAATTTCAAATGCTTTTTTACTGCACTATTAACCCGATAAAAAATAATATAAACATTTTTAAAAAAAAATCTTTAAAGTACAATAAAAATATATAATCGCCATTTTTTTGCATTATTCACTTAATAACCTTTAAAATATTTAAAAAAAAAAAAAAATACATACTTTTTGCAGCACCCAGGTGTATGTAACCTCTAAACACTATATAACATGTAGGCTGAAAAGGTTTTGGTTTGACACATAGATGTCGCCCTTTCCAAAAAATCCATGCAATTTTTAGGAAGTACCAACCTTCAAACGATACGTGTCAAAATTTCATAATATTTCGACAATTAGTTTACAAGTTTCAGTGGTTTTAGTGACTTTACTTTTGATATTTTTGGAACAATGGAAAAAATCGAATTTCGTGTGTTGATTAAGCACTATCTTTTGATGGGAAAAAATACCGTTCAAGCAAAACAATGGCTTGATAAGTGTTACGGGGACTCTACTCCTGGAAAACCAGTCATCATTTACGGGTATGCTGAAATTAATCGCTGTCGTACAGACAGAAATGATGCTGAACACTCTAGACTCCCAAATCCACAAAATTATTTTAGATGACCGTAGAGTGAAATTGCGTAAGATAGCTGACATCTTAAAGATATCAAAAGAACGTATTGGTCATATTTTAGATGAACATTTGGGCATAAGAAAGCTCTGTTCGAAATGGGTACCGCGTCTGCTCACAGTGGACCAAAAACAACAACGTGTTGATGATTCTGAGCGCCATTTGGACCTGTTTAAGTACATTAAAAAGGATTTTTTCATACGATATGTGACAATACATGAAACATGGATCCACTACTACACACCGGAATTAAATCAGCAGACAGCTGAGTGAATAACAGCCGGTGAAAGTCGCCCTAAACGACCAAAGACACAACAGTCGGCTGGGAAGGTTTTAGCCTCTGTATTTTGGGATGCGCATGAAATAATTTTCATCGACTATGCTGAGCAGGAAAAAACCATTAATAGCGAATATTATATAAAGTTATTGGTGCGTTTAAAGGCAGAAATCGCAAAGAAAGGGCCCCAAATGAATAAGAAAAATGTGCTCTTTCATCAAGAGAATGCACCGTGTCACAAGTCAATGGTTACGATGGCAAAATTGCATGAATTCAAGTTCGAATTGCTTCTTCATCTACCATATTCTCCAGATTTGGCCCCTAGCGACTATTATCTATTCGCAGACCTCAAAAAAATGCTCGCAGGAAAGAGATTTGGCTCCAATGAAGAAATTATCGCCGAAACTGAGGCCTGTTTTGAAGGCAAAGACTAATCCTTCTACAAGAAAGGTATAGAATGTTGATGAATAAAGTCTAATTTTGCAAAAAAAAAGTGTTTTAAGTAGCTAGCCCAAAAACTTTTCAGCCTACGTGTATTGACGTACATTGACGAATTGTGCGCAGACAGAGTACCTGATAAAATTCAAAAATTGAAAGATTTAGTTCATTTGTAAACATTATTTTATCAAAATTTGAATTTAAAGAAACCGTAAACTTACGTTAAACATTTGAATTAAGAAATAATAAGATATTTCTCAACCAGTTACATTAATCAGTAAGGAGTAACTAGTTCAGCTATAAGCGTTCAAACGTATATCCTTTAAAATGATCACGAGACACCTTATAATGACCTATTTCCCGAACGAGACAGCCATTTCTCCGAGTTATGCACGTTCTAGTAGGTTAAAAGACGCTTTTATGACATTTTTACGACTACTGAAACAGTGCTCTTAAACGCTTTGTTGATAGCAGCAATGGAAGAAAATAAATAAGCCACAATAGTTTTCGTGAAAAGAATGTAAAATGAAACAATGTTACTAAATAGAAAGAAAGTTTTTTTTTATGTAAAGAAAAGTAATATTATTGTGCAGTAATATAAGAAGAAAAAAAGAGTTAACCTAGGTTAGAAAGTTTAAGAAATTTGCATAAATCTTTAGTTTGACATTCTAAAAGTTAGCTCAAGTCTCATAGAATGTCGTGTCCGCGAGTCAAGATATTCAAGGTCAAGCGTCGCGAAAATCGGTTTTTTGCAAATATCTTGTTTTCTGTGCTTTGTATGATGGTTGTTGTTATTACAAAATTTGTAAAGCATAAAATTCTCTACACATTTGGTCTCAGGAAATATCTCATATAATTAACCATTCTCTAGATAGAGGGCGAAGAGTGGGAAGCGCCCATCCGTATATAGGATAACGCTATGTCAACTGTGGAATCAAATGCATAATACAGTTTAAGACGTAGGCTGAAAAGTTTTTGATCTAGCTACTTAAAATACATTTTTTTTTTCAAAATTCGAGTCGCTGGGGGCCAAATCTGGAGAATAGAATAGAAGCAATTCGAGCTTCAATTTTACCATCGTAACCATTGACTTGTGACACGGTGCATTGTCTTGATGAGAGAGCACTTTTTTCTTGTTGATTTGGGGCCGTTTCTTTGCGATTTCTGCCTTCAAACGTTCCAATAACTTTATATAATATTCGCTATTGATGGCTTTTCCCTACCCAGCATAGTCGATGAAAATTATTCCATGCGCATCCCAAAATACATAGGCCAAAACCTTCACAGCGATTGTTGTGTCTTTGGTCGCTTCGGGCGGCTTTCACCGGCTGCTGTCCACTCATCTGACTGCCGATTTAATTCTGGTGTGTAGTGGTGGATCCATGTATTATCCATTGTCACATATCGCATGAAAAAAATCCTTTTTATTCGGCTTAAACAGGTGCAAATAGCGCTCAGAATCATCACACTCATGCCCAAATGTTCGTGCAAAAAACTATTCCACGCAATTTCACTTTACGGTCATTCAAAACAATTTTGTGGATTTCTTTAATGTTTTCCTGTGTAACCACCTCATTTGGGCATCAAGGGCGTTCTTTTTTTTATGGGTCTAGCACACGTGCTGCGGGGAAGTCCCTAAAGCGCTACAGGAGCGACACGTGTGCGGAAAAAAAGCGAACCACGTTGTTTTTGAATCGCTGTAAATTGTACTCGGTGGGAAACACAGTTCTGGGTAAACCATTCCAATGGGATGATGTTCTCCATATAAAAGACTGCTTGAAAAGTGTTGTACGAGGAGTAACAAGCTGAACCTCATCCGGATGTGAAGTATCAGCGCGACGTGTACTTCTAATATGCACCGCTCTAGGAGGAATTAAGCGGGCTACATCCTTCGAACACTCTCCATGAAACTACTTATAGAACAGACTCAAGTCGCTAACCATTCTTCGATGTTCCAGCGAATCAAGGCCGCCGATCAGTTCTGGGTCTCCAATTAGACGAATAGTCCTTCTCTGAACAGAATTCAACAAATCCAGTGTATGTTCAGCATCATTTATATCTGTACGACCGCGTTTAAATTCAGCATACCAGAAAATGATGAGTGATTTTCCAGGGGCAGAGTCCCCATAACACTTATCAAGCCATTGCTTTGCTTAAACAGTATTTTTTCCCATCAAAAAACGGTGTTTAATCTACACACGAATTTTTTCCATTGATTTGAAAATGTCAAAAGTAACATCACTAAAACTTTAACTTGTAAACTAATCGTCGAAATGTCACGAAATTTTAACATGTATTGTTTGAAGGTTGGTACTTATTAAAAATCATATGGATTTTTTGAAAAGGGCAACATCTGTGTGTCAGACAAAAAACTTTTCAGCGTACATGTTATAAAATTAATTATTTACAAATATTATAATTATTAAGAAACTCGTGTTATTTTTTTATTTATAAATATTATACATAAATAAGACATCCGTGTGATGATAACATTTAATTAATTTATATAAATAATGAAATAGTTTAAATACATTGTAATTATATTTTCATTTATCATGAGTTTATCGTAAACCTATTACAATTTATTTAAATTAAAATATAAGGCAGCTCTTTTCGAAGAATTCTCCTCAGGCATATGTACTTAGTACAATTCTTTGTATCATACCATCGTGTTCCGTAACTACTTGGATAAGTACCAGTGAATTCTGTTCTCTGGTTGGTCAGTCCTAGCCCGACTGATAACGGCGTAACGCGTCTCGGGATGGATTTGACGAGTAAGAGCACAGTGGATAAACTGCTGAAATATGGGCCTTGTCCGTTTTCAGTTATTTTATATTAACCTAATATTTGTTTATTATCTCAAGAAAACCCAGTAAAAATTACCACATTACAAGATTTATCCGCAACCCTTTTCACCTCCTTTGCCTTAGGCCATATCGCTCAAAAACTATGGGCTTCATCCCTTTATTATGTTTTATCTATGTTTCAAGTTTAAAATTGATATCTCGTTTCGTTCGAAAGTTATCGTGCTAGAAGAACGACAGACAGACAAACCTACAGAAATAAGTAACTATGTTTTTCGTGATCTAGGAACTCTAAAATGTGAAGAAAAACAAAATTCTCGGAATGTGTGATCCTTTAGCAAGGAAAGTAAAAACACCCCAATTCTCAAGTTCTTCTTGTTCTTCTTATAAGATAAGATATTAGTTCATCTGTTTTTAAGCCTCTTATAACGTAGAGGTCAGCTTTCGTGCCACCTTTTTGGTGGCTAACCGGGAGGTCTTCTTATTTCTTGTTTTTCATCTTGACCAGCTATTAGCGACGTCTTGATCTGACGAAACGGACGATGTCTTGAATCTTGTGTTCTTTTCGTATAGTTGTGCTTCGTACCTGATCTCTCAGGGTTATTCCTTTGATAGTGTGCAGTGTTTTCATTTTTATAGCTCTCATGAGGCTTTTTGTTTTAGATATTTCTACTCTTGTTTCTACTGCATACGTTAGAACCTGTCTTACCACGGTTCTATATATGCGCAGTTTGCTTTCTGTAAACATGTAGGCATTTTTCCATATTAAGTCCCTCAAACAACCAGATATTCTCGTTGCTTTATTTACCTAATTGAGTACTTCTTGATATAGATTTTTTGAGCTCGATAGCTGTACTCCCAGGTATGTGCAGTGCATGTTCTGTGCTACTGTTTTGTTGTAGACGGCTAATTTATATCTAATGGGGTCTTTAGCCATTGATTCTGTCTTTTTCCACTGATATTCTCATGTACGTCACTGTGGCGACAATACGTAATTTTTACCAAAATTAATTTTCCGGCCGCAATTTTCAACTAATCTCAATTATTTTTTTTTAATATTTTTGTTCTTGATTTCTCTGTCTATCAATCTGAGCGGATTTTTGATTATTGACCATGATTTTTACTAATTTGACAATATGTATTGCTTCGTTATCCAAAAATCACCTTTCCAGGCAATAAAATGAGCCTCAGTCACAGAATTTTCAAGGAATCTCAATAATTTTTTTTATAATCTTCGTTTTTGATTTCTCTATCGATCTGTCTATTTGATTATTGACCATGATTTGAACTCATTTTTCAATAAATTTAATTTTTAGTAATTTACGTCAAGAACATCAAACCTATCATAAGACAAATTATCAGATTGACGTTTCCTAAACTTAAGGCTTTTAAACCAGGAACTCTAAACCTAACATAACCTAATGTAAAAAGAAAAGTAATCTTTTGAAGTTTTTCTAAGACATTTATATCACGAATTCTAAACATAATGTAACGTAGTGTATAAATATATATTTATAATTGTTTCCTAAACCTATTACATTATAACACAACGAATTTTAAACCATACATAACCTATGCCTAAAAATATACTTATTTATGTGTATATATACTAAACTTAACATAACTCAACGTAGAAAAAAGTAAGTCCAACGAATTACAAATCAAACGTAACCTAGTACACAAAATTATATTTATTAATATATATACTTAGAGTTTAAAAAATTAAAGTAAAATTGAAAATTGGTCAAGAATTGAATCTTTTACGAGGTTTTAAGGCTACGAAGTACATATGCCCCAGAAATTTGTAGACTTTTTTGCAACACCCAGGATACATCACGTGGAGGTAGAGTCGCAAAGTATCCCTTGTGTTGTGTGTGACGCATGACACGAAGAAGGCATTGGGTAACATGGATACTTCTCTACATATTCCTTGACTGTTTCAATGCAGAAGGTTTTGAATTTATTGACATCAATACCATTTTTCGATGCTATTAATTGCAGAATAATGTAAAGCCTCTTAATAAAATCTTCATCAACAACTGTGATTTTAGCAATAACATTATAATTTAGAAAAACTTCCTGGCTGTATCACCTTTATTCGTATTACCTGCAAGGGTGCTTGATACACTCAACCAGTATACTTAATTCTTTCTGAATGTTTTTCTGAATCTCACGAATTGTCTTCTCTAACAAAGTATTTTCATTCCACGTTCCCAAAGGTATCTTAAATGTAGAACTCATTCCATATTCCTTATCTACATATGTATGGCGAGTTGAAAGACCATACTTGTACTACATTTACCTCCATCCCCTCAATAATTTCTAATTTTTTCATTTCTTTCGGAAGAGCATATGGACCATCTTTGGAAATCTTACCTGTAAGAAATTTTACCTGTAAGAGCTTAACAGACTCATTTTATTGCCTAAAAAAGTATTTTTTTGGAAAAAAAGCAACATATATTGATAAATTAATAAAAATCATAGTAAATAATCAAAAATCCACCCAGACAAATCGATAGAGAAATCAAGAATGAAGATTATAAAAAAATTATTGAGATTCCTTGAAAATTGCGTGACTGAGGCTCATTTCATTGCCTAAAAAGGTGTTTTATGAAAAAAAAGCAACGTATATTTAAAAAATAATAAAAATCATGGTAAATCATCAAAAATCCACCTAGACAGATCGACAAAGAAATCAAAAATGAAGATTATAAAAAAAATTATTGAGATTCCTTGACAATTGCGTGACTGAAGCTCATTTTATTACTACAAAGGTGTTTTTTGGACAACAAAGCAATATATATTGATAAATTAGTGAAAATAATGGTAAATAATCAAAAATCCGCTCAGAGAGATCGATAAAGAAATCAAGAACGAAGAATTAAAAAAAAAAATTACCGAGATTCCTTAAAAATTGCGGTCAGAAAATTAATTTGGGCAAAAATTTCATATTGTCTCCATAGTGCAACCGGTCTCAAGCAGGAATAAAAGAGGGAGGTTTATGGGCGAGATTAGCAGGCTACCGATTCTAAAAAAAACGCCCGCTCACACGACTATAAAGCAAGTCATACTCAAGTTAATATAAATAAATGCCTTTTTAGTGTTCCATACGGAACACTTATAAGATCACTTCGGTGTCTGTGTGTCTGTCTGTCTGTAATATCCGATTTTCTCCGAAACTATTTGACATAGAAAGTTGAAATTTGGTACTAATATAGGAATTGATGGCCTCATCAGAGCCGTATAGTTTTTAAAAGTTAAATTTTGACTTAAGGGGTTATTTTTAGGGGTGAAATCGGAAGTTAAAAAAAAATTTTTTTACTAGGTTATCGAGTGTGGTGTCAAATGAAAGCTTGTGAAAACGCGAGTAAAAAAATACATATAATGTAATCTTTATGCACACTTTTCTTTGTATTATTTTTAAAAAATCGCGAAAAATCGCTGTCCCCCTACCTTATCTCGAAAAGGACTGATAAAAAAATTTTAAAAAAATTCTGAAATATTCTCCACGGGGTATAGATTGAACCAAAATTATCACTAGTGCATTACCTTTCATAATTTATCTGGTACTTAAAAAAAAAAAAAAATTTAAGGTCATCAGTTTTCAGTAAAGATTGGAAACAAACTTTGTTGAAAACTCATGTGGGATGTGTTTTGTAAAGTCACTGATCATTTTATACCACCGTAACAAAATTTTTTATTTTAATAGCAATTAACGTACGGAACACTAATTGTGCAAGTTCAACCTGCACTTGAACGGCTATTTTATTTAAAATCATCAGGAGCTCGACTCTTTTAAGTTTTTATCGTTGCTATTAAAAAACACAAAAGTTACAACAAAAACTTTATATTGTTAATTAAATAACTGAACTTAAAAACAAAAAGTTGAGGCATCTAAGAATTTTCCATAAAAGTCCGCCATTGTTCAAATATTCCGAGACATTTCCAACTCTATTCCGATGAAAATATTTTCCCAGGAGAGCAGTTTAACTGATTACGAAAAAATGGTTTTTAACATTGATAAATGAAACTCTTCAAAAACCACCCCTGTTTGTTTTTCTGTTCGTGTAAGACGAATATCTTACAACCCTTCTTAACAAATAAATCAGGTCAGAAAGATTATTTTCTTGCGCCCGACGAGGATCTCATCGATTTATAAACAGATAGCAGGCAACAGATAAAAACAGAATGGCTTCCATTTTTCTTAGCCTTATCGGAGAGCCATAATAAAAC
The DNA here is from genome assembly GCA_019049505.1 of Pachyrhynchus sulphureomaculatus. Lineage (NCBI taxonomy): Eukaryota > Metazoa > Arthropoda > Insecta > Coleoptera > Curculionidae > Pachyrhynchus > Pachyrhynchus sulphureomaculatus. The sequence goes on along the minus strand of CM032453.1, from coordinate 148,664,487 downwards.
TCGTCGTCGCGAATTCGGGCGCTAAAATTAATTAAACTCGAAGTGAGAGTGAGAGAGAGGGAAAAAAGAGCGCCGATATCTGGCAGTTTAAATCGCAACAAGAGCAATCTGAAAAAGTGCTGTGTTGCTGAAAAATCCGACACTCGTTTATTAGATGTTGCCCGTTATAAAATGAAACAATACGCTCCGAAAAACTTAATGACTTTAACGGGCATTTTGTAATTAAGCATAACAACGATTTCAATGGGAAATTAAATTTTCGTTAAGAAAGAAAAAGTTGATAATTAAAAGGATGGGCCTGAATAAAAAAAGGGAGTTTAGATAATGAACTGTATTTATGAAAGCTGAAATTATCATCGAGCAATAAACAAAAGAGTTTGCCTTATCTTCAATAATTACGTTTAACAAATAAAGCGCAGAAAAAGTTTATTCATAATTTAAAACTCATTCTTTTTTCGGCATAAATCCACCGATGGCATCATTGCTTTTTCAAAATTACATATGAGGTGAAACGACTCAAGATATATAAGGCTATTCCATAATACATATGTACAGGATGAGTCCACGATAGAGTAAAGTTCACTACCTCAGTTGTCTCGGGAATGACGAAAAAATGTCAAATACAATAGTTTTAAGGAATGTTAAGGTGCTCAGTTTAAAATTATTTTTGAATATACAGGGTACTTCAAAAAAAAGTGTGGCCGATATAATATATGTTTTTTTAAATGCAACATCCTATCTTCTAATTTATTTTTAAATTCTGCGTAAAATTTTATAACTTTTTTATTAATAATGTTATATCCCTAAAACCTAGTAGTTTTTCTAATATTTCATTTTTTAAAAATTTTGGATTGTTGTAGCTTCTACTTGATGGAAATTCATTATAAATATATAATAAAAGACTGTTTTTAGTCAATTTCCACTGGTTTATTTAAATTGCGATGGCGCGTTTCGCTGTCGATGCAGCTTCTTCAGATCTACATTTTACACTGTCAAGTTAGGTTTTAATATTCACAGTTTTATATAATTTCTTAATTATAATATTACACCTAATTAAATGACATTGATAGTATAGGAAAATCCACACAGATTTGAAGTTAGGAGAATAAATTCAATAATGGTGAATTGCTTAAATCTACCTGGTCGTTGAGTAAAGTACCTGTGTATGTTTTACAGGTACGGACAGAAAATTAACTCACTTTTTGCAGTATATTAATTCTTTACATAGAAATATCAGTTTTACAATGGAAGAAGAAGTCGAAGGGAAAATCAATTTCCTAGACTTAACAATCAGTAAAGCCATGAAAAAACATGAATTTGCAATATATCACAAACCTTGTCATACAGATACCACAATTCACAATAGTTCTCACCACCCTAACCATCATATACTTGCCGCTTATCATAGTTTTATACATAGACTAACTAATATCCCTTTATCAGAAGAAAATTTTACTAAAGAATTAAACTACATAAAACAAGTAGTCGTTAACAACGGTTATTCGGTTACATTAATCAATAGTATCGTTAAGAAAAAACTTAGAAACAAGGCAATCTCAGAAATATACCCACGTTTTAAGGACAGAAATACCACTTTTAAATGCTTAACCTATTTCGGCAAACCAACGGAAAAACTGGGGAAATTTTTAAATCAAAAAAATATCAACATAGCTTACAAGACTAACAATACTATAGGGAAATATCTTAAAAACTACAAACCACAAATCAATAAAGACAATAAATCAGGGGTTTATCAATTAACATGTGGGTCATGTCCTAAAATATACATCAGACAAACTGGACGTACATTTAGACAAAGAATTACAGAACACGAAAAAAGTTTCATCCATAGAAAATCTAATTCAACATATGCTAATCATCTTTTAACAGAAAATCACAGATTTAACAAGAATTTCAAAATTTTACACACCCAACAAAAAGGTTTAACACTAAACCTTTTAGAGACAATGCAAATAAATCGATTAAGGACTACAGGTACTTTACTCAACGACCATGTAGATTTAAGCAATTCACCATTATTGAATTTATTCTCCTAACTCCAAATCTGTGTGGATTTTCCAATACTATCAATGTAATTTGATTAGGTGTAATATTATAATTAAGAAATTATATAAAACTGTGAATATTAAACCTAACTTGACAGTGTAAAATGTAGTGGAACCAGTTTTGTAAAAAATTGCCAGTAGTGCCATTGTTTCTGAAGGTGGCATACTCATAATTGGTACGAGCGTTCTGTAGAGATGAAAAAAAAACATCTGTAAACAAATTTGAGTTAGATGCTACAGGGTGTTCAAAATAAATTTATGCATTTGGACTATTTTAAATTGAAAAATCTCAAATTTTTTAAATGGTACATCCTGTATATTGTTATTTTTTCTGATAGATTTTACAAAACCCTCCAAGTTTTATTAAGTATATCATTCATTTCTAATAGTTTTCGATTTATTTTGAATTTTTCAATTTTTACCCTTGTTTTTAATACACTTATGCTATTGTGAAAACATAAACAAATAGTTAATAATAATTTTAATATTGTTTAACTTATCTAATGATTAATTATTATGACGTAATAAATGTTCAAAAATATGCCCGTCTACCTGAATATGTTTAGTCGTTTTACAATATTTTCCTTCACTTTCCTTAGCATAAAGGGCGTTATTGTCTTGCACGCATCCCGTATCATATTTTCCATATCTACTGGTGTTGTAGGAGGATTCACATAAACAAGATCTTTAATGTAGCCCCACAAAAAGAAGTCTAAAGGTGTTAAGTCACATGATCGAGAGGACCACTGAATGTATCCATCTCTACCGATCCATTTTTGTGGATAACGATCGTTTAAAAATTCCCGAACTTCCCGGTGGTAATGAGCAGGAGTCCCATCTTGTTGAACCCTTTCAAAGTTATCAACTTCTTCAAAAAGCTGGGGTAATTCGTTTTGCAAAAAATTTAGGTATTTAGGCCCGTTAAGCGGTTCGCGGAAAAAATATGGACCAATAATTCCAAAATTTAATATTCCACACCATACACTAAGCCACCAATGGTTTTGGTTTTGAAATTCCCGGACCCAAAATGGATTAACTGTTGAATAATAATGCATGTTATGGCAGTTAACTGCTCCATTACTGCGAAAAGTAACTTCATCAGAAAACATTATTTTGGATAAAAAATTTGGATCCGCCTCTACTGCTCCATTCATGGTGTTACAAAAGTTTAAAATCACGGTCTTGAAGTTCTTGGTGTAGTTCCCTATGAAAAGGATAAGAAGGTATTTTCTCGTGGTGCGATTAGCCGTAGATTGGGATGTGTCAGATAAGTCAGCTAGTTGGCGGTTGCTGACCTGGGAATTATCTTCAACATGAAGTGATATCTCCATTTCTTTTCCTCATTGGTAGCATTCTGGTTTACTGCTTTCCGTTTCGTATACTCAACGCTACCACTACCATCAAACTGTTCCATTTAGCACTGAAAAGATTTTCGAGATGATATACGTCTATTAGGGTACCTCGCTCCGTAAAGCCTTACTGCCAAAAGACAATTTTTTTTCCCGCCTCGCTCAGTATACAAACCATATCAAGTAATTCATTTTTAGGAAAATCCATAACTATTACCCTTATACGTCACTTACTACAACAAATTAAACTATTTTTACTTGCTTAATAGACATATCAAAATTTGACAATGCCTACATTTTTGTTTTGTCTTGGCTACTATGTTATAGCGTAAGTGTATTAAAAGCAAGGGTAAAAATTTTAAAAATTCAAAATAAATCGAAAACTATTAGAAATAGCTCTATGACATACTTTATAAGAGTTGGAGGGTTTTGTAAAATCTATCAGAAAAAATAATAATATACAGGGTGTGCCAACTAAAAAATTTGAGATTTTTCAATTTAAAAGAGTCGAAATGCATAAATTTATTTTGAACACCCTGTAGCATATAACTCAAATTTCTTTACATATATCTTTTTTTCATCTCTACAGAACGCTCGTACCAATTATGAGTATTCCACCTTCAGAAACAATGGCGCTGCTGGCAATTTTTTAGAAAAGTGAAAACTGTTATTAAAAAAAAAAATGAAATATTAGGAAAACTACAGGTGTAGTTATATAACATTTTTAATAAAAAAGTTATAAAATTTTTCGCAGAATTTAAAAACAAATTAGAAAATAAGATGTTCTATTTAAAAAAAACATATGTTATATCGGCCACACTTTTTTGAAGTACCCTGTATACTCAAAAATAATTTTAAACTGTGCCCCTTAAAACCCCCTAAAAATATCGTTTTTAACATTTTTTGTCATTCCCGAAACAAATGAGATAATGAACTTTTCTCTATCGTTGACTCACCCTGTACAAATCGGCATTAATGACAGTACAAATTAATGAGAATCTAAAAAAGAACCTCATTCTGACAGAGGAGGTGTAACGAAGGGTCATATAAACTCTTCCAGCTCTAAGCTGATCAGACTTTTTCTATCTTTACTTGTTACCATTACTTGTTTTCTGTGAAGTGTGTAGTGTATACTTTTATTTGAATTACCTCGTTTTTTCTTCTTTCTGTGAATCAACATCTACACTTACACCGGTAGATAGGACGGACTCTCTACGAACCCATTTTGACCAGCAGCCCGGTCTCTGTATGACGCACATCTAGGGTATACTGCGAACCCGTGCACAACCGCAATAACGACGTTGGGTCGGAGGAGAGCCAAAACCAATTTGCTGACAATCCAAAGGAGCTTTCCACATAGCCACGAAGAGTGCGAACTACCATCACGACCGTCCATTGACTAAATCACGAAGCTGCTCATCACCCCCTACTCACCGCTTTGAAATCAACCTTTACTCGCCGCAATCAATGGACCCATCGTCATCCGTGTTCTTGTTTACCCGTCTACATGTAGCTTTCCATCGACTGGTGGCGATACATCGACCAAGATAAAACATTCCTGTGTGACTGAGATTGTTGCTGAGAATGTTTGGAGCTATTTGAATTCATTCTTGTTCAACTGGGATTGTTGATGGGGAATGCCTGGAGCTGTTTGAAGAAGGGTGTCGACCAGGGCAAGGCATTCTGGTCTATCCAAACGTCACGCTGCCACGCGTTTCTCGTACTTACCGGGAACTTTTGCCACCACTTCGATGACGTCACCGTAAGCGCCTTTATCCATCATACCAACTCCGTTAGATTTGACATGTTATTCTAGCACATACACGCATACTTCCTCTGTCTTCACTCCACTCCTTTCATCTTCAGTTAATTGTACCTTTGTTAAATCGCTTGTTTCATTTCTTTTCCTCGTCTCTTCTGCTGTTCAGAATTGATGCAGGATAAGCAACTATCAGCTGACATGCGCATTTATCTCTAGGCTACCGTTTCTGCACTGTAAGAAGTTATCCGAGACTCTGGTGGACTCTTTACCACGTAAATCCCAAGAGTGGTATCCGAGGTTTGACCGTCGAATAATCGTCCGTAACACCGCTGACCGGCAAAGAACATATATATATATATATATATATATATATATATATATATATATATATATATATATATATATATACCGGTGTATGCATAAGTTTTTGCCGGTTTCACTAAGAGATGGCACCAGCGAACAGTACACAGTGTATGAATTTGATAGATACGTCAGTTTTTTTCGTCTGACATTAACCTAACCAACATACACAAGTTGAGTCCGCCAAACATTAGCGTATCGTTCAGTGATCATGTCGACTTTTGTGCCTGAAAAAGAAACATTTGCGGCACGCATTGCTTTTCTTATTTAATCAAAAGAAAAATGCTGCGGAAAACTCATCGTTTGCTGGTAGAAACATATGATGAACACGCTCCATCGATTAGAACATGTGAGACATGGTTTCGACAATTTAAAGGTGGTGATTTCAATGTGAAAGACAGTGCGCGCTCTGGTAGACCACAAAAGTACGAAGACGAGGAATTGCAGGAGTTACTGGATGATGACCCAACTCAAACACAACAGCAATTGGCAAAAGCATTAAATGTTTAATTTAAATCACTCATTGATCGAAAGACGGCCGGAATGGGCCAGAAGACATGTGATTTTGTTACACGACAATGCGCCGTCTCACACAGCAAAACCAGTGAAAGACACATTGAAATCGCTTGGATGGGACATCCTTCCGCACCCGCCGTACTCTCCTGACCTGGCGCCATCTGACTATCACCTCTTCACATCAATAGGGCACGCGCTTGCAGAGCAGCACTTCAGCAATTTCGAGGAAATTGGAAAATGGTTCGACGAATAGGTTGCCGCAAAAGACAAGCAGTTTTTCTGGCATGGTATTCATAATTTACCTGAAAGATGGGTGAAGTGTGTACAAGCCAATGGCCAATATTTTGAATAAATAAAAAATGAATTTCCCTTAAAAATTACGTGTTTTCTTTACACAAAAACCCGCAAAAACTTATGCATACACCTATGTATATATACATACATACATATATATATATATATATATATATATATATATATATATATATATATATATATATATATATATACATATGCTTTTTCCATCAGTCAACTTAAATTATCGCTTAAACATAATTGAAAGTGCTTGGCAAAAAAAAATATCTTGCTGAAAATTCCTACTCTCATATATCAAATGCTGTTCCTTAGAGAATAAAACAACACACGCCCGAAAAAATAAAACTGACGTGTTAAAGTTATTTTCTATGAGATAAAGTATTTTTGACCTATTAAATTTGTTTCATACGATACCTTCCGACATCACTAAGTATTGCAAAATGTCTGTTTTGACCCGTCTAATTTATTTTAGCCCAGTTGTCAGAGACAAATTTTGACAAAAAACTCTCGTTAAATGTTAACATGCTGTATTTTGGCATAGAGGTAGTTTTTTGGACGTAGAATACGATAAAAACAAGTTTGCTGCTCTAATGTGTACGATAAGCCTACAAAATCGAAAATAAAATGAAAAATTCGGTTTTTCGCGCACATCTCGAAAAATAATATAAAAAAGATATCGAAAAATTAATACCACGTGAAAGAACGGGAAATTTTACAAAAAATGATATATAGAATATTTTTTTAGTTTTACCGTAATTTTTTTTAAAAAAAGGCTGACAGTTGTAGTGGAATCATACTCCCAAACTCATTTATGATTAAATTAACGTTTCTGTATACCGCTAAATATTTTGAAATTGGCTAAAGGGTTTCTCGGGGTGCTGACTCAGAATTCGATGCCAGATTTGAAAAATTCAAAATGGCAGATCCAATATCATGGCCAGAGAGTACGTAACGCATTTAATTTCTTCGAGTAATTTAGAATTTTGGTATTTTCAATAACTATTTTCTTTGTATAGTATTTTTCAAGATCTAAGAAAGTGATTTGACAAATTGATGCAATAAAAACATTAAACGACCGTTAGGATCTTCGCACGTACCTGGCCGTAACAGGGTCGTAATTGATATATATACCTCCCTTTCAATTTAACATTTTATTGGCTACTTCGTGTTTATAAATATAAAAAATATTCTTCATTTTATCTGCAGTATTATACTGAAATAATGTGTATTATAAAGTTCAATAGTGTCTTAAAATGTCCGAAGCCGTTGCCATCAGAAGCCGCAAATGTTTGCCCGTTGAGGCAAAAGTGATCGTTAAAAGTGTTTATATAAATTTAGTGGAGCGAGGCTACGAAAAATACTTTTCACTGATAGAGACATCAGCTTTAACAAGAATCCCTGTACGCACAGTTTGGATAATTGTAAATACTCGTAATTCGATAGCGCCTAAAAAAACACGAAAAGAGAAAGGTGTATCGACATGTGTTGATTTCTGTCGAAAAAGACTTAATACGCCGCAAAATCTATGAAATGCATGCAGTTATTGTGACTTTCACGGAGGCTGTCTGAGGATAGTTGTGATATAAAATGTTCCACTACAACTTTAAGGCGTATTCTACATCGTTATAATGGAGTCACGGCGTTTACAACAACTCAGAATGGAATATCTTGAAAAAATAAATACAGCTAGATCGGAAAATCGAACGATAATCTACCTAGATGATAGTTGGTATGACACCCACGACACACCTAGTAAAAAATGGACTGATAAATCCAAAAAATGCCACACCAAAGCTCCAACAAATAAAGGTAAAAGAATAATTATTTTGCATGCAGGGTCAGAAGAAGGCTGGATACCAGAATGTCTATTTCCAGCAGCCAAGAATATTTTAGATTCCAGCTTGGATTATCATTGTGATACAACCGCTGAAGTTTTTGAAGATTGGCTTCAAAACAAATTAATGCCGAATATACTACCAAATAGCTGTATTGTGATGAATAATGCATCCTATCATAGTCGCCAAATGAATAAGGTACCAAGTTCCACCAGTAGAAAAAAGGAAATACAAACCTTTTTGTGCGAACGTGACATATATTTCCATGAAAGTTATACAGTTAAACAATTGTTAGAAGTTTTAAAAATTTACAATTTTTCAAAGGAATATGTTTGTGATAAAATTGCCAGGTAAGCAGGACACGAAATAATTCTGCTTCCACCATATTATTGTATCTTTAATGCGATCGAGTTGATACTGCATAAAATAAAGTCTAATATACGTGCTCATAATAATACACCCACTTTAAACAGTAGTGTGATTGAGTTGATAAAGACAGAGCTCAAAAATGTAACCGTTGAAAACTGGAGAAACTGTATTCAACACGTCAAAAAAATTGAAAACTCATGTAGATGTATGTACATAAATATAAATAGTTTAGAACCTATAAAAAAACTTATTATTGATTTGCATGATAGTAGCGATAGCGAAATTGAACTAGATATTAATTAATAACTAAAATTGTAACAAATGTACGCGAGGACACTGTACACTGTTTTAATATATTTGTGTAATTACTATATTGTGTATTATTCAGTACATAAAATGTTAAAATTTAACTGTCTTATCACAATAAAATTTTAAACCCAACAATTTTACAATCAGGTATAGTGTGGCCCTGCATGATGCCTTGTCATTAAACAGCAATAAATTAATCACTTTCGAATCTTGTTGAATTTTGAATGGGTATAGGTAGCTAAGTAACTTTCTTAGATCGTGAAAAATACTATACCTGGATGTTAAAATGAAATATAAATATTTTATACTTGAAGCTTGGAGTTTTATCTCTCATTTCCGACCTTTAAATAATTTTTAAGTTTAAGTTGTATGATTAATAATAAGCAATAAATATATTTATCATAAACACTTTTTAAGAGCTAAATTACAAAAACGATAGTTTTTTTAAAGTTTTTAATAATTTTCCAATATCAAGTATACTTTTAACTGTAACTAAAAAAAAAATGTCCGGCCTTTTTTGACCATTTCGTACTGCTTTGAAGGTAAAATTGCCGGCGGCACACTACAGCAGAATTATCAAATATTTTGGACCAATTCGAAATACGTTTTTATGATTTCAGTAAATTGGCAAATATCGAATTATTTATGAGTTATCCTTTTTCGTGTAAAAACATTGAGGAATTAGCTACTGAAATAGCAAGTCAGTTTAACATGGACTCATGTTCTGTTGAAAATGAGTTAGTGCAGATTATATCAGATATACATCTCAAAGCCACAGCATCAGATACAAAATTCTGGTGTTTTATATCTGAAGATAAATATCCGAATCTAAGGCAAATCGCCTTTCAACTGACGGCAGTGTTTGGGTCAACTTACTTGTGCGAGTCTGCATTGATAATTAAGTCAAAATATCGCAATCGACTAACTGACGAACATGTCATCATGCTTGCGATTAGCACTCGGTAATTACGTACCATCTTATGAAAAGTATGCTGAGGATATGCAGTGCCACGCTTCAACATCCAAAGTCACTCTTTAGTTAAGTTTAGACACTAGAACTCGTTTGTTTTGTAAGAACCAATAAACTCTCAATTTTGAATAATTATGAGTTTTTTCATTGACATTTTAGAGCAGACCTACACTTACCTTGACTAAAAAAATGCATATTGTGCGGAAAACTAATATCTATGCCACGATACACCCTACCTAGACGACAATCCTGCATCACACTTACTTGCAGCCTCTGAGAGTCTATCGATCGTAGTCTAACAATATTGAGGTAGATCACCAGCAGTTCAAGTTTAAGCACCCCTGCTCGATACCTTTTGAATCACCTATCTGAATTTTTAATAAATTCTCAGGCTAATAAAAAAATCTAGAAAAAATCTAAATATTACTTTTTTGTAAAATTTTCCACTCTTTCACGTGATGCTATGTTTTTTGATATCTTTTTTATTTTTCGAGATATTACTGAAAAATCAAATTTTTGATTTTATTTTGGATTTTGTGGGCTTAGCGTACATCAAACTTTAGCAAACTTTCTTTTATCGTATTCTACGTCTAAAAAATTACCTGTGTACCAGCATTTAATGATAGCTCAAAACCCCTGGCGACTGGGCTATTTTCGATAAAAGTAAACATAAATATACCACACATCAAAAATAAACAATATAAGAAAATATATTCATTGTAATTCTGTTACCGTCTAGACGTATTTATCTTAGATTTCATTTCTCTGACTTATTATTGCGATATATCTCCAGCGTTATTTTTTTTAGGAAAATATAGGTTTGATAACATCGATAACGATATATCATATAAAAAAATAGGATCAACAATATAAATTGCTAAAGAAAGGAAATTTTATAAACTTTTTTATTACCGTCGCGTCGATGGAAAAATATTAAGCATGTTTACGTAATAAAACGAATTAATAGATGAGACTTTTAGTTTTATAACCAAACTTTGCTCCCAATTTTTCTGAATTTTTGAGACTTATAGGCCTAGCAATGGACAGGTTCGATTTCTTAATGTTTCTTTATAGCCCAGTTGGAATAAAAAAAGAAGTGACCATTTGCAGAAATGCCGCAGACTTTATTTTTAAATGTGGGTCTTGATGTGTACTTTCCGGGAAAAATAATGCGGACAACAGCCAACAATTTTGAATACTGCAAAATTCAAACATTTTCGACGTTCTTAGTGGTTTTTTTAAAGATTTCTCGCATTCTATCCGACCGATTTGAAAAATTCTAACAAAATTTGAAAGATAAGATGAATACCTTTCATTTGAGGGCTACTGAACGTTTAATTTGATCCAATAGAAACCGAGATATAGTCGATTTTTCCACAAAATTTTATTTTTTTTAGAAAAAATTGATTTTTTATAAACAAATTGGTTTATCTTAGAAAAAAATCCAACAGGGTTATCTTCGGTACATGTCCCTCTTGAAGATAAGCTAATAGAGTGAGATTTTCCACGTTTTTCATATGCATTTTCATCTATGAAGTTATAATAAGTTTTCCGAAAACGCAAAATTTTTTTTACCTTTCTCGTTTTGCAAAAATAATTTAATAATTTCTTACTCTTAACATTAGGGTCAGGCTATCTTCTAGAGATACAGAGCTAACTTTTCCACCCTATAAGGTTTAATTCAACCCCATAGAAACTGAGAAAACGACCATTTTTCTCGAATTTTTTAAATTTCCGTTAAAAAGTCACATTTTTCATATATCGAATTGTACAGTTGCTACTGTTATCAGAATATATTCCTGAGATGATAAGCTAAATTTTCCGCCTAATAAATTTTAATTTGGCAACATAGCTGAGAAATCGATCATTTTTCTCGAATTTTCCGTGAAAAATAACGTTTTTGCAGATATTTCTGTCTGAAAATTACATTATTATCTTCAAGAGGGATATGTACCGAAGATAACTCCGTTGGATTTTTGTCAATATCTTATTTCTATTCAAAGATATATACCAATTTGTTCATAAAAATCAATTTTTTTCAAAAAAAATTAAATTTTGTGGGAAAAATCGATTATATCTCAGTTTCTATTGGATCAAATTGAACGTTCAAATGAACCTCCCTAACAAAATTCTTTATTTTAAAAGGAATCATCGTACGGAACACTAATGGCGCAAGTCCGACTTGCACTTGGCTGGTTTTTTGCCCTTTACAATACGCCAGAGGAAAGTTTTCTTTCTTTACGTTTTTCCGCGTCCCATTTTAAATCAGTTGTAAAGAAACTTTTGTATATATATAATGTATGTTAGCAAAAATAGGGAATAGAAAGGATGACATATTAAGAGTTAACGCAATGACATCGTCCCGGAGTGCAGAGCGGAAAATTGTTGTCTAGAGTGAGGAACTACTTCGGCATGTCTCTCTCGTATGGGGCTGCCCCATTCAAAACGTTTTGTTCCTCCACTACGGTGCGAGGCTTCACACTGCAGTTATTACGCAATCCAAATTTGTGTTAATGCACTGCAGCGCTCTTAGACACCATACAATTCTGATTTGTTATATTGTGACTTCCACCTATTTGTGTCATTCACAGACACACTTGGGGTTGGAAAGTTTGAAAGCAACGAACTAATTGGTTGAACACACGCCCAGCATCTTTCGTCAAAAACGATCTAAATTTTAGTGCATTAATACGATGGGAAACTATGCAGAAAAATAAGGAAAAAAATTTTGCTTTAATTTTGTGAAATAAATTATTTATAGGGCCTTATTTATATTTGATTTATTACTTTCAATTAACGAAAGGCATGACGCAATCTGCGAGAAATGTCCTCAATTATCGAATCATAGTGGTGTTGTCTTCAATCACAATTCTCGACCACATGTATTTTTGAGCACCTTGATCCTTCCGATTATTATATATTCTGCTAGCTAGAAATCTCCAAGGACAGGAAAACCAGCTGGCAAAGAGGAAGTCCTCAAAAGGCACCCCAATTGGTTTTTTAGCAAAAAATTTCGAGTTTCTACAAGCGGAGCAGATTATCGAAAAACGCGTTTTATTTCGTCCTCAAAAACCAAATATGCCACTTATGTACCAACTTATGTTACTACTTTGAGGAAAAGTTTAACCTCATATTATACAGAAAAATAAATAACACTATTCCGAAAAAGAAAAACTTTTCAGCATGGCTTTGTTCCTTAGAAAAGAATTATTTTAGAATGTGTTCCATGAAAACAAGTTGAGATTTAACATAGAAAGTTGAAATTTGGCACTAGTATAGGAATTGATGGCCCCATCAGAGCTGTGTAGTTTGGAAAGTTAAATTTTGACTTAAAGAGTTAGTTTTAGGGGGTGAAATCGGAAGTGAAAAAAAAATTACCAGGTCATCTAGTCGGAGTCAAATGAAAGCTTGTGAAAATACGAGTTTAAAAAAATATATAATGTAATACTTGCTCTCACTTCTCTTTGTATTATTTTTAAAAAAAATTCCAGAAATCGCTGCTCCCCTTTATTTCAAAAAGTACTGATCAAAAAATTTTATAAAAATTCTGGAATATTCTTCACAGGGTATAGATTGAACGAAAATTATTACGAGTGCATTACCTTTAATAATTTATCTGGTATATAAAAAAAAATCAAGGTCATCAGTTTTCAACAAAGATCGGAGACAAAGTTTGTTGGAAACTCATTTGGGATGTGTTTTGTGAATCATATGATCATTTTATACCTCCTTTTTAGTGTTCCGTACGGAACACTTATAAGATCACTTCGGTGTCTGTCTGTCTGTCTGTCATACCTGATTTTCTCTGAAACTATTTGACGCAGAAAGTTGAAATTTGGTAATCCTATAGGAATTGAGGGCATCATTAGAGCCATGTAATTTTGAGAATTAAATTTTGACTTTTGGGGGGTGATATCGGAAGTGAAAAAAAAAATTTTTACTAGGTCATCGAGTGTGATGTCAAATGAAAACTTGTGAAAACACGAGTAAAAAATATATATATAATGTAATACTTGTGCGCACTTTTCTTTGTATTATTTTTAAAAAATCTCTAAAAATCGCTGTCCCCCCGCCTTATCTCGAAAAGTACTTATCAAAAAATTTTGAAAAAATGTTTGGAATATTCTCCACGGGGTGTAGATTGAACGAAAATTATCACGAGTGCATTACCTCTAATAATTTATCTGGTATTTAAAAAAAAAACAAAGATTTCAAGGTCATCAGATGTCAGTAAAGATTGGAAACAAACTTTGTTGAAAACTCATTTGGGGTGTATTTGTGAAGTCACTGATCATTTTATACCTCTGTAACAACATTTTTTATTTCAAAAGCAATCAATGTACGGAACACCAATTGCACAAGTTCAACTTGCACTTGACCGGATATTTTATATCAAAAGCAATCAACGTACGGAACACTAACCGCGCAAGTTCGACTTACACCGGGTCGGTTATTTAAATTTCAAATCTTTATTCAAAATGTAGATTTTAGAGTACACTCAGGAATATCCTGCGCTAATTTCAATGCGATTTAGTACAGTGTGTCAGGGTCAGTGATCTCAGCTTTATTTTTCCATATGAAACATAAAAGCTACGTTAAAAATCTTTACGTCAATAACATATTTTTTGGAATAAATTCAAATTATTTTACTATAATTCAATGATGTCTAAAAACAAAATGCAATATTTCTTATTATATCATGTCAGTATATTTGTCATCAATTGTTGTTATTTTGCAGGCCCATTTGACAACGGAAGTTAAATATGACGAAGTAAGTAACTTTATATCGTGGCTGAAATGTTATCATTTTTTAAAATTATTTCCTCGCTTTACGTTGCATGCTTTTTATGTTCAAATTTTCATAAAAAATTTCCAACCTGATCCTGTTTCCAGTGACCAACTTTTTGCTAGTTACTGAAATAAAAGTTGACTACTGTTCACTAACCTCAACCAATTTTATAAAAAGTTAGTCTTGATTAAACTGCAAGTGATATGCATGACTTTCGCCGCAATGCTTACAGGGTTGTTGATTATAAATAGACCACTGCCCTAACTCACGCACATGACACAAAATTTATATTTGTTAAATAGAACACCCTGTATATATATATATATATATATATATATATATATATATATATATATATATATATATACTAATGTTTCGGGTATGAGAAAGCCATTCACAAGATGGGTGCCGTATTTGCTAACATCGGAACAAAGGCGCACACGAGAGAAACTTTCTAAACAATATTTGACTCGTTTCACAAATACTAAAACTGATTTTATACATCGATTTGTAAGTATGGATGAACTTGGGTTTACTAGTATGATCCTGAACTGCGACAACAAACCACACAATGGACTGAGTCCGGTTGTTCAGCTCCAAAGCAGCCGAAGTAGTCAAAGTCGTCCAAGAAAATTAAAGCAGCAGTTTTCTGGGATCACCATCATCATCATCATCATCAGCCTCTCTCCGTCCACTGCTGGACATAGGTCTCTTTCATGCTCCATCTTCTCCTGTCCTGTGCCACCTCATGCCATCGCCTGCCTGCATGTTTTGTCACATCATCCAACCAACGTTTTTGCGGTCTGCTAACACTTCTCCTGGATGTTTTTGGCCTCGAATGAGATTTTCTGTTGCGCCATTCGCCTAGGTTTTTTCTGGCCACATGCCCAACCCACTTGAAGGATGCTGTTCTCTCTATGATATCTGTAACTCCTGTTCACCTTATGTCAACGTTTCTGATTCTATCTTTTCTGCTCACCCACAGCATTGCTCGTTCCATTCCACGTTGTACTACTCTCAACTTGCGTTAAAATGATCTTTTCCATTCCATATGTTAGAACTGGTAGGATACAACTTTCAAATGCTTTCAAAGCATTTGAACGTTTTCTGGGAATCTAAAGGAATTTTGTTAATTAATTACCTTCAGACCGGTAAAACAATCACAGGAGACTACTATTGCAACCTCTTGGACCAGCTGGATGATAAAATTCAGCCCGGTTTGCAGAAGAAAAAAATCATCTTTCATCATGACAATGCACCTACTCACAGAGGTGCTTTGGCAACAGCAAAGCTGGTCGTAATAAGTACGAATTGTTGGAACATCCATCCTATTCGCCAGATCTGGCTTCGTCTGACTTCCATCTGTTCCCAAACCTCACAAGATTTCTACGTGGGAAGCGTTTTTCAACAAATGATGAGGTGATAACATACATAGATCCGAAAAAACCACTTCAGAAATGAGGTAAATGAATTGAAAAATCGCTGAAAAAAATGTATTGAGCTTAAGGGAGATTATGTTGAAGAATAAATGTATTTCGACTCATTAATTCATCGTGTTTCATTTCTGTTTTCAAAATTTATTGTGACTGACCAGTATTATATAGTTTAAATACTCACATCATAAGCATTTGTAATATAATTTTCATAAATACACTAACTACAGTAGACAAATTAGTGATTTCTTTTATTATTGATTTCAAAATGTTTTTTACGGCATTTTGTTATTGTTTCGCATTATTAAGGCGATAAAAATAACCAAAATGGACATTAAAAATGGGCTTAAATAAAATCCTTTTAACTTTAAGACAAATATTCTTTTGAAAAAAAAACAGGAGTTGCCGTTTCGCAAATAAATCTCCAATCGGTTCTAAAGTGGCCGATTAGCGCCAGCAGATTATCCAACTTTCCTTTGTACCTTTTTGACAAAAGGCCGGAAGTCGTCCTGAAATAAGAAACGGAAAACGGGAGCACTCGCGGCACGCAATTTTACATACGAAAAGCAGGCGCGCCCGTTTCCTCTAATTTATTAGAGTTGTAGCAGTGTTTAACCCTAAGGCCGTATGTCTCCGTCCTTTTACATCTTATTATGTTCTCCATCTTTTATACTCCTGGATAAAATGTCGGGTATGTCGCTGCTGTTTGTAGCATAGCGTCAAACGGGAGGAAATTAATAGCGAGAGTTGAGAATTTTGTCGGAATTACAAGTAGACCGCCATTTATACGGAAAATGTTTATTCCGCAACTTTTCTTTCTTTATATGCGTATAAAGAAATCCTTCGGATGTTTTCAGACTGGTCATTTTTCATTGTTAAATGTTAAGGAAATTTTCGGGCTTTTATACGAATGGCGAGACATATTGGATGCCACTTTATATGGAATAGAAGTTTTAACGGTTTTAATTAGATCAGAATCGTGGTTCTTGGGATTAAACCATGTCAAATGAGGTAACTTTCAGACATTTTATCTACGATTACACAAGGCCTCTTGAAGGATCTTTTCCAGATTAGGAGAGTAATGATCGTTTCCCACGAGTGATGCAGACCCTAACCTGAATCTCTATTAGTGCTTGTAAATGTAGATTAATTCCCCAAACATTTGTTCAGACATTAGTCTCAATTTAGGGTGATTCCAGATCAGGAAGACCGACTGAGGCACGAACTGTAGAAATGATCAGGATTGTTGAAGATTTGCTACCGTTAGATCGACGAATAAAGGATGCAATGCTTGCCAAAGAAACTGGAACATCTGAAACTACTATTTTCAAGATTCTATATGAAGATTGATGATAAAAAAAGTTTCGGCGCTATGGATCCTCGAATTTCTTGCACCACAGCAGAACTTTGCTTATTGAATATCAGTTTCACAACTTATGTGATGGTTTACGAAATAACGATTCAAAACCTCGATTAAGCCGTTAGAGAAAACAGCACGAATTCGCGGAGTTTTTTGAAGTTCTTAATCTTGACTCAGGGCGGCAGTCGGGGCTATGAGAACGACACCAACGAAGGCGCTAGAAGTAGCACTCTGTATCCCACCACTGAACCAGTTCATCATCTATAAGGCGAGATTAACAGATTGACTGAAATGTCAAGGTGAATGGAGGAATGATGACCGGGGACACTCAGGTCTGAAATTCCTCCATGAACGCCCATTCGTCTTAAAACAAGATAAAATCACGAAAACAAGACAAGTGATTAAGTTTTTTTCTGTCCATATCCTTGAGAGGAAGGACATGCAAAAACTACTGAACAGGCCGAATACCGACATTTGGTATACTGACGGTTCGGGAGCTAATGGCCGCTTTGGGGCGGAAATCTTTTGCCATAAATTAAACTACAGGGAAAGTATACCTATGGGCAATATGGCTACGGTTTTTCAAGCTGAGGTGTTAGCCATTCTCAGATGTATAAAAATACAAATCTCGAAAGGGGCAAATAATATGAAAATTTTAATCTGCTGCGACAGTAAAGCAGCTATAGAAGCTCTTGCCAAATCCACCACGGACAGCTTACTGATCAGGGAAAGTGTACAAGAAGCAAACACATTAGGAGGTAGGCATATCTGGAAAGGAAATAGCGGACGAACTCGCCAAAAGAGGCACCTTGGAGGACCCACCTGAACAGGTTGTAGGAGTTCCATTCGCTTTCGGTAAAAACAAAATCAGGGAATGGTTGGATAAAGAACACTAACTCTCTTGGAGTACAGGAGCGGGGTGTCATCAAGCCAAACTCCTTATGAAACAAACTACGACAGGCAGAACAAAGGAACTCTTGTCGATGTCAAAACAAAGGTTACGTCTGAACATTGGACTCCTTACGGGACATGTGGCACTACAGGCCGATCTATATAACCTCAAAGGCTGAGAGGAAAACATGTCGGCTGTACGAGGGAGAAAGTTCTGTGCAAATGTCCTGCACTAATGGTCAAGAAATATAGATACTGGGGTCAACTATTCTGTGAACTCAAAGATCTACAAGAGGTCAGGATGATTAGCCTATGTCTCTTGCCAGAAAAAGCCGGACTAGGGCTGCGACCTTGACTTGACTCAGTGGGGAGTCAGAGAAGAACTTTTAGATCTAGGTGACCCTAGGGACACAATGTACCACTCACTTACTTTGCTACTACTACTACTACTAATCTTGACTCGACATTAAAAAATAAAGTTTCATGTTTAGTTTTAACAAAAAACTCGCTTTTCACCGTTTCAAGGGTGTTATGTGGTTGGCAAAATGCTTTTTATTGCATAATTTTATTGATTATACAGTTTTACATTATTTATTAAAATGTTTTTTTTTCCAGTTTAATAGTTTTCTGGCAAATTTAGGTGTTTTTTCTGAAAAAACCTCACGATGGATGCCTTTTTTTAGTGTTCCGTACGGAACACTTATAAGATCACTTCGGTGTCTGTCTGTCTGTCTCTCTGTCACACCCGATTTTCTCCGAAACTATTTGACATAGAAAGTTGAAATTTGGTAATAATATAGAAATTGATGGCCTCATCAGAGCCTTGTAGTTTTGAGAGTTAAATTTTGACTTAACGGCTTAGTTTTGGGGGGTGAAATCGGAAGTGAAAAAAAAATTTACTAGGTCATCGAGTGTGATGTCAAATGAAAGCTTGTGAAAACACGAGTAAAAAATATATATATAATGTAATACTTGTGCGCACTTTTCTTTGTATTATTTTTAAAAAATCGCGAAAAATCGCTGTCATTGAGATGGGAGCCTTATCTCGAAAAGTACTTACCAAAAAATTTTGAAAAAATTCTGGAATATTCTCCACGGGGTGTAGATTGAACGAAAATTATCACGAGTGCATTACCTTTGATAATTTATCTGGTATATAAAAAAAAAAAAAATTTCAAGGTCATCAGATTTTAGTAAAGATTGGAGACAAACTTTGTTGAAAACTCATTTGGGGTGTGTTTTGTGAAGTCACTGATCATTTTATACCTCTGTAACAAAATTTTTTATTTTAAAAGCAATCAACGTACGGAACACTAATTGCGCAAGTTCAACTTGCACTTGACCGGTTTTTTTATGTTTTTTTTTTGAATTCAGCATAAAAGAAACTTAAGAAAACATGTGTTTCACTTAAAAGACAGAATTTTTTTGTATACCTGTGTTATTATTATAATTATAATTATAATAATATTAATTATAATAATATATTATTATAGAAAATTACAGAGATTTTAGATAAAAGAATGAAGAATTAAGTAAGTATTTCTTTAACGAATCAATGAATTGTAATCATTGTAAAATGTTATCGTAACATAAAGAAAACAAATATCTTTTTAGATTTATTTTGTATAAATTTTTATCCTACAAATCATTCTATTGACAAAAGAGAAACATTTACGAGTATTACAAATTAAGCGACCCACTCGTAATTTTCTCTTAGTTTTTCTCAGTTTTTTTTAAAAAGTTCGTTTCAAATATTACTAGGAAAATGAAAAGTGGTGTTTTCAAAAGTCGTATTTTTCAAATTGCTCTTGAACGGTTTTAAAACGCAAAGAGGACGTCGGTGCATTTCACGTCTTTATAAGTCGAATTACTTTTTTTTCTTCTTTGTATACAAAATAATTAAAGTTGAAGGGGAATTTATAAAATTATAGGCTTACAGAAAACGTTACAATTTTTTGTTCTATTATTGAAGTTTGTGAAGGCTTCCTTATCTATATATATATATATATATATATATATATATATATATATATATATATATATATATATATATATATATATATTTTTTTATTGGTCTAGCACACGTGCTGCAGGGAAGTCCCTAAAGCGCTCCAGGAGCGGCACGAGTGCGGAAAAAGCGATTCACGTTGTTCTTGAATCGCTGTAAATTTGTACTCGGTGGGAAACACAGCGCTGGGCAAATTATTCCAAAGGGATGACGTTCTCCATATAAAAGATTGCTTGAAAAGCGTCGTACGCGGAGTAACAAGCTGAACCTCATACGGATGCGAAGCACCAGCGCGACGTGTATTTCTAACATGCACCGCTTTGGGAGGAATTAAGCGGGCTACATAATCTTCGAACACTTTCCATGAAAATACTTGTAGAACAGACTCAAGTCGCCAACCGTTCTTCGATGTTCCAGCGAATCAAGGCCGCCGGTCAATTCCGGGTCCCCAATCAGACGGACCGCTCTTCTCTGAACAGAATCCAACAAATGCAGTGTATGTTTGGGAGCGGAGCCCCAAACGTGGGAGCAGTATTCCATAGTTGGTTGAATTTGGGCTTTGTAAAGAATTAACAGTTGCTGTGGGGTGTAAAGCTTTCTGGTTCTAAATAATATTCCCAATTTTTGAGAAGCTCTCCTTGCTATGCCTGCAACATGTTCATGCCAAGACATATTTGCTCCTAAACTAACGCCCAACAAACTGAGCGACGATGCTAGGGGAATGGAGTGCCCCGACATAACTATGTCGGGTTCAGCAACGTTAACTTTTTAGAAAAAACTGCCGCTTGGGTTTTTGTAGCGTTAATAAATTCCACTTGGTTACTGTCACCCCAAGATAGAATTTCTTCCAGGTCTTTGTTAAGTTGAACGACCTCCTGCTGTCTGCGGATATTCGCCTGAGCAGCCGATGTCCGAGCGTTCAAGGTGAATGAAGAGACAAGCGTACTGTCATCTGCAAAGCTATAGATTGGATTCCCGGTCTTTTCCAGCAGATCGTTAATGTAAATGAGAAAGAGAGTAGGAGACAGTATGGAGCCCTGGGGCACACCGGCGTCGATAGTGAGGGTGTTAGAAAGAAATCCGTCGACCGCCACTCGTAAAGAACGCTCTCTGAGGAAACATGAGAGCCACAAACAGAACCTTTCAGACATACCATAAGAGCGCAACTTAGCCAACAGTCCATCGTGCCAAACACGGTCGAATGCCTTGGATATGTCAAGAGCAACCGCTCGAGATTCTCCAAAGTGTTCAATTGCGTTGTTCCAAACATGTGTTACATAAGTCAGAAGATCTCCTGTTGATCTATGTTTACGAAAACCATATTGGTGATCGCTAATAATATTGAATCGTTCTAGATATTTTAGAAGATGCTCATTGATAACCTTTTCCATGACTTTCGATATTATTGAAAGCAGTGCAACTGGTCGGTAGTTATTTGGCAAGGTCTTCTTACCTTTTTTAGGTATCGGCTGAACCGTGGCACATTTCCAGCAGGACGGAAATATTCCCTTTCTGTAGGATAGGTTAAAAAGTCTACAGAAAACTGGTGTTAGTTCCCTTGCACAGTTTTTGAGAACTTCTTGGTGTCTAGCTTCATTAAAATACGCTTTATGATGCGCTGTCTGAAGACAACATCGGGCATCCTTGACTGCAATATGGGAATAGTAGGTGGTGTTTTTTCCTTGGAAATCGACAGTAGAATGTGAAGCAAAGAGTTCAGCCAACAAGTTCGCTCTCTCAACAGGTGTGGTTGCAATGGAATTATCTGGCCGTGTGAGTGGTGGTATCGTGGATTTGGTAAAGTTTTGACTAACTGCCTTAGCGACTGCCAAAAGGACCTGGAATTGTTGGGACAAGCGAGAAGTTTGTTTCTAATTCGTTGATTGTGTGCCTCCTTGGTTTCGTCGATAATTCCCTTGCATCTGTTCCGGGCATGAACAAAGATGTTTCGATTTAAGGTGTTAGGATTTTCACGCCATTGTCGGTAGGCAATATGTTTAGAAGCAACAGCTTCTTTGCATTTTCGGTCGAACCAAGGCTTGCCGTTGGAGGAGCATTTCTTCGAAAAAGGGATGTAAGCTTCCATACCAGCCAAAATAACATCGGAGACCTCCCTGGCGCAGTCAGATGGGTTATCGGATCGAAAACAAACGTCCATCCAAGGGAAAGTTCGAAAGTATTCCATGAGATCTTCCCATTTAGCAGATTTGTAGTGCCAAATCTTGCGCGGCCTAGGCGCCTCTCTGTTACTGATTGGCAGGATACTCGATGTCGAAAGCAGTTTATGGTCGGAAGAACCTAACGGCGGATTTACGGTGACCGTGTAAATCTCCGGATTGGTGGTTAAAAACAGATCAAGAAGACTGGTGAACTCCCCGTCTCGATCAGGGATCCGTGTTGGTTCGTCAATAAGCTGAGTTAAGCCATAACTGATTGAGAATGATTCAGCTTCATGACCTTGTTCGTCGGTAGTATTTGAATATTTGAGCCAGTTGATATTGTGGACATTAAAGTCGCCCAGGATGGCAATTTCGGCACTTGGATAGTTACTTTGTAAATGATCGATGGTGTCTGCAAGAGAAGCGAAAAGTGTTCGAAAATCGGTATCACTTGGTGGTCGATACAGGATACAGATGTACCTAGTGGTTTGTTGAGTCGTTATTTTTAACCACATAACATCAAAGTTTGGAGGCTCCAGAGCTTCTTCTCGTTGACAAGAGAGGTCGCTTCTGACAAAAAGACAGATTCCAAAGTTACGCCTAAATCGGGAATAGAAGTCGTACCCAGGATAAAGATAGTTGACCGTGCTGGTCGATGGACTGACCTTGGTTTCACATAGAGCGAGTACATGAGGTTTATCTGATTGCAGGTGTTGATGCACTGAATTTATGTTCGAGTTTATACCTCGTATGTTGCAAAAATCTATCTTAAAATTATGATGTCTGCAAGTCGACGCCTCCGAACCAGCCCCTACCCGGAGATCCGATATATAACATATATATATATATATATTATATATATATATATATATATATATATATATCTATATATATATGTATATATATATATAATTGATATATATATATATATATATAAATATATATATATATATATATATATATATATATATATATATATATATATATTATATATATATATATATATATATATTATATTATATATATATATATATATATATATATATATATATATATATATATATATATATATATATATATATATATATATATATATATATATATATATATATATATATATATATATATATATATATATATATATATATATATATATATATATATATATATATATATATATATATATATGTATGTATATATATATATATATATATAATATATTATATATATATATAATAATCTTTATTGTCTAACAGAATATCCATTTACAAGACAAATGTGTAAATTACAAAAAAAAAATTAAAGAGAAAAAAGAAAACTACAATAATTGAAGAAAATAAGTATAACAACATGTATAACCGGCACATACCACTCAAAGATGTGGGCACGTCCACCGAGCATCAAGAACCTGCATCTTCATCAATTTAGTAAATTGAGCATGAGTTAAGTTGTGCATATCCAAATCGCTACAAACCACATTGAAAATATTTATGGATTGATACAAAAGAGTGTTCATTAAAATATTAGTTCTTGGTGTACTCAAACAAAATATATATATGGTATATATATAATAATCTTTATTGTCTAACAGATAGAATATCCATTTACAAGACAAATGTGTAAATTACAAAAAAAAAAATTAGAGAGAAAAAAGAAAAACTACAATAATTGCAGAAAATAAGTATAACAATATGTATAACCCGTACATACCATTCAAAGATGTGGACACGTCCACCAAGCAGCAAGAACCTTCATCTTCATCAATTTAGTAAATTGAGCATGAAGTAAGTTGTGCATATCCAAATCGCTACAAACCACATTGAAAATATTCATGGATTGATACAAAGGAGTGTTCATTAAAATATTAGTTCTTGGTGTACTCAAACAATATATATATATATATATATATATATATATATATATATATATATATATATATATATATATATATACAGGATGCCCTATATGTATAGAATAATGATTCTATAGCATTTATTAATCAGTGTATCAAAAAAATGTTTAAATAAAAGTTATACGGCGCACATGCTGACGTTGACAATAAAATGTTTTGAACTGTCAGTTCGAAGAAATTATGCCATCTTAAATTATTTTAAATAGAAAGCTCTGTATATTAATTTATTTTTGAGTCCTACTAAAAATTCTAGATATTATTTGTCTAAATTGAACTGTTTTGGCATTATTGATATTTGAAATTAAGGAGATCAAATTAATTTTGTTTTTTAAGCTGACTTGTGTCAAACATTTACTGTCAGGTAACGACTTAACTCGTCAAGAAATGATTTATTAACGAAAACGTTTATTGCGGCATTTTGTGAAACTGCAATTTAAGCGTAATATCATAATGGTATACTTAACAGAAACTGAAAGAATCACTTGGTTAATGATGGTTGGTTACGGAGACCGTAGGAGAACACAACAAGAGGTGTGTGATCTTTTTAACGTAGAATATCCGAATCGAAAACCTATTACCGAATCCGATTAAAACGATTTTGACAATCAGGTCATGTTGAGGATCGTTCCAAATATGGACCTCCAAAAGCTAAAGCAAACGATGATAAAAAGTTAGATGTTTCATTGAACATTTCAGATAATTCCCATACAGCCACTCGTCAGCTTAGCCTAGACCACAACATAAGCAAAGGTACCTTAAGTCATGTACTGAATGAAGAAAAATTGCATCCATACAAACCCATTCTTTTTGCAAGAATTATCTGAAGATGAGTACGATAGACGCGTTGAATTTTGCGAGGTCATGATGGAACGAATCAATAATAATCCTAACCTAATTCATAATATTGTTTTTTCTGACGAGGCCACATTTTGTGTTAACGGAAAAGTTAACAGGCATAATTGCCGATACTGGTCTACTGAGAATCCCCAATGGATAATCGATAGTCATTTTTAAAGACCACAAAAGAAAAACGTTGGGGCAGCGATTTGCTGACGTCATATTATTGGTCCCTTTTTTATCAATGGAAATCTTACAGGATAGCGGTATTTACAGTTACTCCAAGAGCAAGTTATTCCAACTTGTGCAGGTCTTTTTCCCTATGAAGATAATTTTGATACACCTAACAGGAGTCTGTGGTATCAACAGGACGGAGTACCTCCTCACTACGAAATCAGTGTTCGTAGATATTTGGATGCGATTTTTCCTAATCAATGGATAGGCCGAAGAGGTGCTGTAGAATGGCCTGCAAGGAGTCCCGACCTTACGCCACTCGCCAAAGTTTACCTAAGTCGACCTGAAACTGTAGAAGATTTATAACAAAGAATTAAATATGAAGTAGCCCAGATCACCCCGGAATCTCTGCAAAACTCTGTTCAGGCCGTTTATGACAGATTGGGTCATTGCCTCGGTGTTAACGGCAGACATTTTAAGCAATTGTTATCTTAAAAATAAACCTAGAGTATTTATTAATAGTTTTTTTGTCTTTTTTCTATTTTAAATTTCAATAGACAATAATTCCAAAACAGTTCAATTTAGGCATATGGTATGTTAGACAAATAATTTCTAGAATTTTTATTAGGATTCAATAATAAAATAATATACAGAGCTTACCATTTAAAAAAAAAAACATGATGGCGTAATTTCTTCGAACTGATAGTTCAAAAAATTTCGTCAACGTCAACATCTGCACCGTATAACACCCTATAACTTTTATTTAAACATTTTTTCGATAAACTTATTAATAAATGCTGTGGAATCATTATTCCATACATATGGGGCACCCTGTATATATGTATATCATATATATATATATATATATATATATATATATATATATATATATATATATATATATAATATACACATAAATAGATATATATATATATATATATATATATATATATATATATATATATATATATATATATATATATATATATATATATATATATATATATATATATATATGACAAAATAGATGCTTATACTGCATTCTGTCGGTGACTTATTAAAAGTCTTTCCAAACAAAGCGGCCAGACCACGGCTAGCACTTAATTGCAGAAGCGCACCTTCTCGAGCTTCCCACTCGAAGGCATAGATGGCGTTGGTAAAGCAATTAAGAAAGATTCGCATTTTAGGAGTTCCCATATATATATATATATATATATATATATATATATATATATATATATATATATATATATATATATATATATATATATAATATATATATATATAGATATATATATATATATATATATATATATATATATATATATATATATATATATATATATATATATATATGTAATGTAACACGTAGGCTAAAAAGTTTTTGGTCTAGCTATTTAAAAACACATTTTTTTTGCAAAATTCGACTTTATTCATCAACATAGTCTCCTTAAAAAGCGCTACAATCAGTCCAACGCTTTTCTACCATTTTTATACCTTTCTTTCGGCGATAACTTCTTCGCTGGTGCCAAATTTCTTTCCCGCAATCATTTTTTTGAGGTCTGCGAATAGATAATAGTCACTGAGGGCCAAATCTGGAGAGAATACGGTGGATCAGGAAGCAATTCGAACTTCAATTCATGCAATTTTGCCATCGTAACCATTGATTTGTGACACGGTGCATTGTCTTGTTTTTTCTATACTTGTTTAAAGCTCTGCACGTTGTACCTTGCTTATGATTTTTGAATATTTCAAGAATTTACTTAATACTAGAAGATTTTAACGGTTATTTTCTTTTTCAGAGAGACGGAACTTTTACTACGAAAAGTCAGTTGGTTTTTCAAGCCAGCCATTATGAAAACGGTATGAAAATTCATTGCTACGCAGAAAACGAAGTTACCAAACATCACTACGAACCTGAAATGCATAAGGTTTTAATTTTGGAAGTACGATGTAAGTAATTTTTCTATCTTATTTTTTGCTTTTTTTGTTTTTAACGCTAACTAGTAGAGATTGTTTATGTACACTGTGTAAAATGTGAATTTAATTATTGCAGATCCACCTTTAATATCTGTAAGGCCAAAAAACATAACTGTAAATGAAAGCACAGCGCAGAACCCTACAAACGGTACTTTGCTTATTTGTAGTTATAAAGCTAATCCTCAAGAGTTAAAAGGAGCGTTGTGGTGAGTAATATGCTTAATTTACATGTTTATCTTAACGTGCGCATTTTCGCAAAAAACTATTCACCTTTAAACGACTCTAAACCATCGTATAAACGAAAAAAGAACGTACTATGACTGTAAATTACTGCAACTCCACGATGAAAATGTTCTTCATATGATGTGTACTATTGTGGCAACAAATCGAAATTTATTTAAAAAAACGTACTCTAAAACCGAACAAAATACGTAGGGACCCTGCCACTCTTACGAAAAACTTACGAACCTACTCACACTTGGTTAATATTGCTTTTCAAGGGGTTAACCACTTTTTTAAAAGAAGTATAATAAATATAATAGTTTTTAGGGAGCTTATCCTATTTTGGTTTTACCAATTTTATAAAACAACTGGATAATTTTTAATTCTAACTAATTAAAATTTTATTGATAACTGAAGAGAATACAGTTAATGCTATACATGAGGTGAAAAATCCTGAAACTTTGGAAGAAAAAACAATGTTTTGGCCGAAAACCGATTTTATTCTTCAACAATGTTTCCTTCAAGAGCGTTACACTTATGCCAGCGCTCTTCCGGTATTTGGGTACCCTTCATCTAGTACGATTTATCGAGCTCTCTAAAATAAGCCTCAGTTTTCCATGCGACTTCTTTGTTTGAGCCAAATCTCATTCCCTGAAGCCACTCTTCAAATTTGGCCTAACTGGTCCAATTTCACCATCGGTTTTATGGGGTTGTGAGCTGGTGCATTATCTTAACGAAACAACATTTTTTTATTCACTAAATGCGGTCTTTTTTTTTCTTGATTTCACCATTCCAATGGTTCAAGTAACCAACATAATTGTCTCCAATGATTGTTCACCTCTTCTCAACATACCCATTCCATTGACATCCCAAAAAATACTTGCCAGCTGATGTTCGTGTTTTTGGACGCTTCGGTCGGCTTTCATGCTGTTCTAACCACTCTACGAACTGCATGTTGGACTCGCAAAGACTTTGGATTACGCCGAAATTTGGTGCCAAACAGCGCACTGTGGAACGGAGTCTCATTGTCCAATTCAAAATTCCAGCTGCCTTTCAATTTTTAAGATATTGCATTAGTTTTTTTTTTTAAGTACTCATCAGATATAGTTCTTTCACTTCAACCTGCAAATTTTTTGTTATTTTTTTTTTATAAATTTGGTTGAATTTTAAGTTATTGGCCAATTTTGGTTATTTTTCGCTGTTTTCTATAGTTTTTTCAGCCTACAAAGAATTAACGGGGAATCTAATTTATTGATATCAAATAAATATTATATATTGTATATATATATATATATATATATATATATATATATATATATATATATATATATATATATATATAATATATAATAAATATATATAAACTGCAACGTCTCTCTGTCTGTCCGTTAGTGCGCTTATCACTCGAAAAACTACTTATCCGATTTACGTATTTTTTTTTTAAGACATACATATATTCTCTGGCCAGGTTATAGGATATATTTTTATTACGTTAGTTAACATAAGGAAAAGCAGTGACAATAGGGGTGTATCAAGTCGGAAAAAAGTTTGCCGCTAGCGCGTTCTCTTGCAATACACTGTCTAAACCATGAAATATATGGAACAATATCATGCAGTATTATGCAGATTATAATATATAAAAAATGTAACCTCTCTCTGTCTGTCTGCCTGTCCGTTAGTGCGCTTATGACTTGAGCACCACTTATCCGATTTACATGTTTTTTCTTTTTTTTTAATTCATACATTTGTTCTCTGGCCAGGTTATTTATAATCTTCTATAATATATATAAAAAAGGCAACGTCTCTCTGTCTGTCTGTTAGTGCACTTAGTACTCAAGAACCACTTAACCGATTTACATGTTTTTTTTATAAAATACAGCTGTTCTCTGGCCAGGTTATAAGATATATTTTATTACGTTAGGTAACATAAGGAATAAGCAGTCACGATAATAGTGACTCAAGTCCACGCGAGCGCGGCTAATATATATATATATATATATATATATATATATATATATATATATATATATATATATATATATATATATATATATATATATAAGTTATAATACATTAAAATTCCGGGTTTCATTCCATTCGTCTAATAATGAATTTGCACATTTCGCCAAAATCTCATTTGGCATTTTTAGGTGCTACTACTGCTGCTACTACTCGATACTGTGATCTTGCTGCTGCTACTGCTCGAAACTAACTTAGTTAGATCACAGTATCGAGTAGCAGCAGCAGCAGCAAGAACACTTGAAAATGCCAAATTAGATTTTGGCGAAACGTCGTTCAAATTCATTGTTAGACGAACGGATTGAAACCCGGAATTTTAATGTATTACTTTCCACCATCCGTAAAAATCTTTTTTGTAACGTGTATATATATATATATATATATATATATATATATATATATATATATATATATATATATATATATATATGTATATATATATATATATATATATATATATATATATATATATATATATATATATGTAAATAATAAATATGTAAAATATATTAAATAATATAAAAAATAATTTTACCATACTTAAGTAAATTTTATTTTATTAATTTTACCAATATAAATGTGAAGTAAATATTCATAACATCACTTTATGTTGGTCGTTCATGGTTCTATACTATAGGAAAGAAATCTAGATAATCATAGGTAGTGTAGTGTAATTCGTTTTTTTATTTATAATTATAGTTTTTTCTGGCTAAACCTAGTCTTATTCAAAGCCCTCCAGATAGGCTGTTCTATCTAATTTATTGATTATAAACTTTTAGTTAAATGTAAAAATTATTTTAAAAATCAGAAAGCAGTAATAATTGGATTTTATTTTTATATAAGTGAAACAATTATCACACACAATATTATCAAATAAATAATAAATATTCGCTTGTAATATACAATTTTATGAAAAGAAAGGAACAAAACTGATTAAAAAATAGTCAATTACTATAAAAACTTATACCGAACAAAATAATATTATTCATTTTTGTATACCTCATGCAAATAGATTATTATCTGCAAAAAAATTCCAATTGGTATATTTCAATTAAAAACAAAGAAATAAAATTTTTAAATAAATTGAAAATTGGCCATTTAATGAACATTAGATTTTTTTTTTTTTTTAATTATTATAGTATAGATCAGGGGTGCTCAAACGGTCGATCGCAATCAACAAGTCGATCGCGAGTGCTTTTTGACTCGATCTCGAGAAAAAAATTCCGATATAAAACTATTC
Organism: Pachyrhynchus sulphureomaculatus; assembly: GCA_019049505.1. Classification (NCBI taxonomy): domain Eukaryota; kingdom Metazoa; phylum Arthropoda; class Insecta; order Coleoptera; family Curculionidae; genus Pachyrhynchus; species Pachyrhynchus sulphureomaculatus. Next base: position 148,633,612 of record CM032453.1, on the reverse strand, counting down.
ACAGATTTTGTTTTAGGCAACTAAAACAAAATGTAATGAATAAACTACTAAAATTTATTCGATCTACAATTAGGCCAGAATAACCCCCTCATCACTTTCTTTTATCGTAATAACCCCCTGCTAGCGGCAAAAGGCGGCTTTATCAAAGGATCGCGCAGTACTTGTCAAAGAAAAGCCGTGTTTTTTGATTCCCGCCGATTTTTCTAGAAACTTCGGGCTGCGTGTTTGACGGGAACATTTGAGTCTTCGTTCGCGCCGATATAAATGTTGCGCCTGCAGGAATAGGAGTCAGTCTGAGTTGTAACTTGAAGGCGATACATCGATACAAAGTTTATTATTAAATATTCCAAAATGAGTGTGGCGAAGAAAAGTAAAACTTATCATTTTAATAACGATTGGGAGGAATAATTTTTCTTTTGTATGGTAAAGGATAAGTGCATTTGTTTCATTTGCCGTGCGTCAGTTGCAATACCTAAGCGTGAGAACTTAGAGAGGCATCATAAAAACTATGAAAAGGATTTTCCGTCACAGAGTGAATTAAGAAAACGAAAAGTACGTGATTTGACAACTTGTTTGAAAAAAGAACAAACCATGTTCACAAGACCAGCCAAACAATCAAAAGCTGTAACGATCGCGTCATTTAAAATATCTCATATATTGGCGAAACACAAGAAACCATTTGATGATGGACTGGTTGTGAAGGAAGCATTTATTGAAGCGGGTGAGACTTTATTTGGAGATTTTAAAAATAAAACAGAGATTATGTCTGCTATTAGAGAACTTCAGTTATCTCGTCCGACTGTTACAAGGCGTGTTGAAGTCATGAGTCAGGACATGGCAGATAAACTAAAACATGATATCATGGAATGTACAACTTTTCTTTACAGTTCGACGAATCCACCGATATGACAGACACTGCCCAGCTGTGTATTTTTATTCGAATGGTATTCAATGACATGTCGGCTAAGGAAGAGTTTTTGGCAATGATTCCTCTGAAAGAAAAGACCCGTGGCGAAGATATATATGACGTTTTCTTCAATTTTGTAACAAACTACAAGCTACCAGTATATAAACTAGTGTGCATTACAACCGATGGAGCACCAGCAATGACTGGAAACAAAAACGGTTTTGTGGCATTGTGTCGAGCTAATGATGATTTCCCTTCATTTTTCTCCTTCCATTGCATTATACATTAACAAGTTTTGTGTTCAAAAGTTCTAAACATGGAGGAGATTATGGGCATTGCAATAAAAATTGTGAATTCTGTCCGTGCACGTAGCTTGCAACGACGGCTCTTTAAATTGCAGTTGGAAGATAGTGAGTCAGCTGAACACACTGATTTAGTTCTTCACACGGACGTCAGATGGTTGAGTCGCGGAAAATTCCTAGAAAGGTTTCAAGAATTATTGCCCGAAATAACAGCTTTGCTGGACGAAAGAGGTGATGACACTCAGATGCTGAAAAACGGAAAATGGCTGACTGATTTGGCATTTTTGACAGACGTCACTATGCATTTACACACCATTAATTTGGAGCTTCGAGGTAAAGGAAAAACTATTATTCAGATGATTAGCGCAATAAACGCATTCAAAAGTAAATTGCAACTTATGATAGATCAACTGAAAAGAAAGGATCTGAAAAATTTTCCGTCTTTGAAAGCAAGGATTCTTCAGTTGAATTATGATATTTATGAGGCAGAATTATCAAATATTTTGGGCCAATTCGAAATACGTTTTTATGATTTCAGTAAATTGGCAAATATCGCATCATTTATGAGTTATCCTTTTTCGTGTAAAAACATTGAGGAATTAGCTACTGAAATAGCAAGTCAGTTTAACATGGACTCATGTTCTGTTGAAAATGAGTTAGTGCAGATTATATCAGATATACATCTCAAAGCCACAGCATCTGATACAAAATTCTGGTGTTTTATATCTGAAGATAAATATCCGAATCTAAGGCAAATCGTCCTTCAACTGACGGCAATGTTTGGGTCAACTTACTTGTGCGAGTCTGCATTTTCTGAAATGAAGATAATTAAGCCAAAATATCGCAATCGACTAACTGACGAACATATGTCATCATGCTTGCGATTAGCACTCGGTAATTACGTACCATCTTATGAAAAGTATGCTGAGGACATGCAGTGCCACGCTTCAACATCTAAAGTCACTCTTTAGTTAAGTTTAAACACTAGAACTCGTTTGTTTTGTAAGAACTAATAAACTCGCAATTTTGAATAATTATGAGTTTTTTCATTGACATTTTAGAGCAGACCTACACTTACCTTGACTAAAAAAATGCATATTGTGCGGAAAACTAATATCTATGCCACGATACACCCTACCTAGACGACAATCCTGCATCACACTTACTTGCAGCCTCTCAGAGTCGATCGATCGTAGTCTAACAATATTGAGGTAGATCGCCAGCAGTTCAAGTTTGAGCACCCCTGGTATAGATTATTTACTATCTTAAATAATATAGAAAAGGAAAGAAATTCCTCGTTCTTTCGTCATCAACTGAAAAAACTGTAAAAAAGCTAAAAATAACTGAAATTGGTCCATAGCTTAAAATTCTTAATATTTTCGCTAAAATGACTATTTTTACAGAAGTCTGCGACCTCAGAAACATATATTACCATAAGCAAATTATTTTTCAGTTTCAATGTATACAGTAAAGAGTTTTCGCCCAAAAGAGAGCTTCATCTTTCAGCCAAAATTAAAAAAAGAAAATTATTAAAGTTAATGCACTCGTGATAATTTTCGTTTAATCTACACCCCGTGGAGAGCATTCCAAAAATTTTTCAAAATTTTTCGATTTTTTCGCGACTTTTTAAAAATAATACGAAGAAAAGTGAGTCCAAGTACTACATTATATCTGTATTTTTTACTCGTGTTTTCACAAGCTTTCATTTGACACCACACTCGATGACCTAGTAAAAAAAATTTTTTTCACTTCCTATTTCACCCCCCAAAACTAACCCCTTAAGTCAAAATTTAACTTTCAAAACTACACGGCTTTGATGATGCCATCAATTCCTATATTATTACCAAATTTCAACTTTCTATGACAAATAGTTTCGGTCATCTTATAAGTGTTCCGTACGGAACACTAAAAATTAGCAAAAAAGTTGCAGGTACAGGTTAAAACAAAGCATGTCTGACGTGTATTTAAAAAAATTTAATGCAATATCTTAGAAACTAAAAGGCAGCCGAAATTTTGCGTTGCACAGTGGGACTTCGTCCCACTATGCAACGCAATAGCTTTTTCATATGGAAATATTCATGCAAAATATACCTCACGCATTCTGTTGATATCTTCACGCTGTCTCTCTTACTTTCACTTTGCGGTCATTCAGAACAATATGGTGCTTTCAACGGAGCAGATGTGCCATAACACTTCTCAAGTCATTGGATTCTAGCAGTATTTTTTCCTATCAAAAGGTAATGTTGAATCAACACACGAAATTCTTTTTGTTCCATCGTTTCACAAAAATCAAAAGTAGCGTCACTCAAACAGCTGTAGCTGGCAAAGTTATAAACAAAATGTCATGAAAATTTTACACGAATCTTCTGAGAGTTGACGCAAACTGAAAAGTATATGATTTTTTTGTTTTGTGTTGCCATCTCTCGGAAAGTATCGGGACTTTTCAACCCATGTTAGTATATATTCGCGGTCGCAGTATGGACGAATAGACTCTTAAAGTCTATTTCAAATGAATCACAGTCAACGTATGCTCTATGCTGTTACTTAATGGTATTTATCTTTTAGGTCTAAAGATGGTAAAAATCTTACTGTATCGGACAAAACCAAATACAACGGGGGTACAATTGAAAATCCACCACTGATTATTTTCAACGTCTCTAGAGAAGATATGGGCGAATACAACTGTTGGTTAAAAAATGAAGTCGGATCCGAGCAGTCGGAAGACAGTATTTTTTTAAATGTACAATGTAAGTTCTGCATAAATATGTTCTATAAAAATCGGTGTATAAAATGTTCATGCGTATTTAAAAAATTATTAAAATATTTTAAAGTTAAAAATCCTTTTAGATCCGCCAGAAGTTGAGGTCAGTATGGATCCCGCAACTCCAGTAAAAACGCAAGATAAAACGAATGTTTTGTTGCAGTGTAATGTTATTTCTGGAAATCCATCGAATTTGACCAAGGTAAATACTAGTTGTACAAGTATGAAATGCGGATTTCAGACAACAGATGGTGCACCAATGCAGTTTGTGCTATAAAGATTTGACACTGCGCCGTTTTGTTGTGTCATCAACAAGTGTCAGACGCGCACTAGTGATAAATTGGAAAAGTGTGTGCATAGTGTTGTGTTGTTGTGTTCAATATGTCGAAATTTATACCGAACAAAGAGCATTCGCGGACAGCATTAATTTTTTGTTTTCATTTGAAGAAAACTGCTGTTGAATCATATCGATTACTTCGAGAAGCTTATGGTGAACATGCTCCATCGCAAGATACCGGTGAATGATGGTTTCGACGTTTCAAAAGTAATGATTTCGATGTTGCAGACAAGGAACGTGGAATTGCAAGCAATGTTGGACGAAGATGATTCGCAAACACAAAAACAACTCGCTGAGCAATTGGGCGTTAGTCAATAAGCTGTTTCCAATCGGCTACGAGAGATGTTAAAGATTCGGAAGACCGGTAGATGAGTACCACATGAGCTGAAAGGCAAGCAAATTGAAAAGCGCAAAAACACGTGTGACATTTTGTTCGCTCGGTACAGAAGGAAGTCGTTTTTGCATCGTATAGTAACAGGAGATGAAAAGTGGATTTATTTTGAGAATCCCAAGCGCAAAAAATCATGGATAGACCCAGGCGCACCATCCACATCGACCGCAAGACCGAATCGCTTTGGCAGAAAGACGATGCTCTGTGTTTGATGGGATCAGAGAGGCGTGGTCTATTATGAGCTGTTAAAACCTGGGGAAAGGGTTAATACTAAACGTTACTAACAACAATTGACCGATTTGAACCTTTCGCTGCTTGAAAAAATGCCAGAATACCGAAACAGGCAACACAAAGTCATTTTTCTTCATGACAATGCTCCATCATATACGGCAAAACCAGTTCGCGGCACGTTGGAAGCACTTAGCTGGGAAGTTCTACCCCATACGGCTTACTCACCAGACTTGGCTCCTTCGGATTACCACTTGTTTGCATCGATGGGTCACGCACTTGCTGAGCAGCGCTTTGGTTCGTACGAAGATAAATGGTTCGCAGCAAAAGGGGGAGATTTTTACTGGCGTGGTATTCACAAATTGCCCGAAAGATGGGAAAAATATATAACAAGCGATGGAGGATACTTTGAATAAAGCACTTTTTATCATTTTTCCGAATTTAGCATGTTTTTTTTTTTAAAAAAAATCCGCATTTCATACTGGTACAAGTTTTAAGCCAAAACATACAGTCGATCAAGTAAGAACCTATAACTTGTAGTCGATAAAAGAAATTCCTTTTTTTAAGGTTATTGTTGATACCTTTGCAAACAATGCTTTTTGAAAAGGAATTGATGTCTAACCTCATTTACAGTCTGTCAAGTAAGCTCGTATTTTGGATTGTTGTAGCTTCTACTTGATGGAAATTCATTATAAATATATAATAAAAGACTGTTTTTAGTAAATTTCCACTGGTTTATTTAAATTGCGATGACGCGTTTCGCTGTCGATGCAGCTTCTTCAGATCTACATTTTGCACTGTCAAGTTAGGTTTAATATTCACAGTTTTATATAATTTCTTAATTATAATATTACACCTAATTAAATTACATTGATAGTATTGGAAAATCCACACAGATTTGGAGCTAAGAGAATAAATTCAATAATGGTGAATTGCTTAAATCTACCTGGTCGTTGAGTAAAGTACCTGTAGTCCTTAATCGATTTATTTGCATAGTCTCTAAAAGGTTTAGTTTTAAACCTTTTTGTTGGGTGTGTAAAATTTTGAAATTCTTGTTAAATGTGTGATTTTCTGTTAATAGATGATTAGCATATGTTGAATTAGATTTTCTATGGATGAAACTTTTTTCGTGTTCTGTAATTCTTTGTCTAAATGTACGTCCAGTTTGTCCGATGTATGTTTTAGCACATGACCCACATGTTAATTGATAAACCCCTGATTTATTGTCTTTATTGATTTGTGGTTTGTAGTTTTTAAGGTATTTCCCTATAGTATTGTTTGTCTTGTAAGCTATGTTGATATTTTTTTGATTTAAAAATTTCCCCAGTTTTTCCGTTGGTTTGCCGAAATAGGTTAAGCATTTAAAAGTGGTATTTCTGTCCTTAAAACGTGGGTATATTTCTGAGATAGCCTTGTTTCTAAATTTTTTCTTAACAATACTATTGATTAAAGTAACCGAATAACCGTTGTTAACGGCTACTTGTTTTATGTAGTTTAATTCTTTAGTAAAATTTTCTTCTGATAAGGGGATATTAGTTAGTCTATGTATAAAACTATGATAAGCGGCAAGTTTATGATCATTATAAACTTGCCGCTTATCATAGTTTTATACATAGACTAACTAATATCCCCTTATCAGAAGAAAATTTTACTAAAGAATTAAACTACATAAAACAAGTAGCCGTTAACAACGGTTATTCGGTTACTTTAATCAATAGTATTGTTAAGAAAAAACTTAGAAACAAGGCTATCTCAGAAATATACCCACGTTTTAAGGACAGAAATACCACTTTTAAATGCTTAACCTATTTCGGCAAACCAACGGAAAAAACTGGGGAAATTTTTAAATCAAAAAAATATCAACATAGCTTACAAGACAAACAATACTATAGGGAAATACCTTAAAAACTACAAACCACAAATCAATAAAGACAATAAATCAGGGGTTTATCAATTAACATGTGGGTCATGTCCTAAAACATACATCGGACAAACTGGACGTACATTTAGACAAAGAATTACAGAACACGAAAAAAGTTTCATCCATAGAAAATCTAATTCAACATATGCTAATCATCTATTATTTAACAAGAATTTCAAAATTTTACACACCCAACAAAAAGGTTTAAAACTAAACCTTTTAGAGACTATGCAAATAAATCGATTAAGGACTACAGGTACTTTACTGAACGACCAGGTAGATTTAAGCAATTCACCATTATTGAATTTATTCTCTTAGCTCCAAATCTGTGTGGATTTTCCAATACTATCAATGTAATTTAATTAGGTGTAATATTATAATTAAGAAATTATATAAAACTGTGAATATTAAACCTAACTTGACAGTGTAAAAAGAAAAAACCTAACTTGTAGATCTGAAGAAGCTGCATCGACAGCGAAACGCGTCATCGCAATTTAAATAAACCAGTGGAAATTGACTAAAAACAGTATTTTTTATTATATAAGCTCGTATTCTTGAAAAAATGTGTTTCGAGAACATAGTTTGCAATCAGTGTATTCTTTAGTGTGTTAACAAGGGCGCAACTACTTTAGTAAGTTGTCTAATCGCCTCCTACATCAATAACACTAGTTTACAAGGATTATATTCATGAAATAAAACATGTGTCGTTTAAGTGTCCTCAACTTAGAAAAAGTATTTAAAAATATTCAAGTCGTCAAACTTTTAAGGTATTTAATAAGAAATATTTTACAAAAAAAAAAACATTTAAAATACGAATAAACAATTAAAAAAGATAAGTTTTAGCTCTTTTTTTGTAAATATTTGTATCTGTATCTATTACAACAGAGCAACAGTAGTCTCCTAGCATCTTCTGGTCCCAAAAACCTTGATAACTTTAACAATAAAATTACTTAATTACTTTGTTTCACTTGTTGTCACTAAATACATTTGTAAAGATTTTACAATTGCGTTATCGCGATTTCGTAGTACAACTACATTGTCAAACGCTTAACTAAGACTAAAACAGATTTTTAGTATTTATGTTCATATGATGAACAGATGTGGGTCTATGACGTACTAAAACAGTTGGTACAGGACGGAATTTGCTACGTCTAATTGGCTATTCAGTAAATTTATATTATGGTCCTTTGAATGTCCGTAAATTTCTATGGATTCTAAGAAAATGAGTTTTGACGCTTTAGGCGCCGCATGGAGTATTTGTAAACAATTGATATTGGGAAAAATATGGCCTGTTTCTAAGAAATGTTTAGCAAAGTATGATTTTTAATTTTTTAACCTATAAGAGGCATTATGTTCTGCGAATCTTGTTTTGAAATTCCGTCCCGTTTGGCCTACGTAACAGCTATTGCACTCTTGACAATTAAGTTTATAAACTGCTGATTTATTATGTTTATTAGTTTTATCTTTGGCATTGAAAAAAATGTTGGATGGTTGTTTCATTTCTTCGAACAGTCCATTAACATTATGACAATAACAAAATTCATTTTCTTTTGTAAAAAAAGCAGCATTGGTTTTACTCCTGGATCGATAAATATTAACTCTCGTGTCAGGATCAAGCAACTTCCACTGCTGCAACCTTGAGCACAATCAAGGCGTTTACCCAAGGTGTTGGTATTTTGCTTTATATGAGGCACCTGTTAAATAGAGCTTGAAGAGGCTGTATTATCGATGCCCCTCCATACTTTATCATTTCAATAGTGTGGGCGGTGGCGATATTTTCGTGTCATATAATGTTTGATAATATTTCTCTGTAGCTTCCTTTATCTCTTTAATTTGTACGTTTTCTTGGTTATTGTTATTTATAATTTTTATTATTTGATTTATCCCTTCATTCATTTATTTGTTTAGGTGTTTTAAACTTTTCCCCTCTTTCAAAGTTTCTTCTATTTTCGAGTTTCTGTACTGTCTGACGATCTTTTTCTTTTTCCTATTTTTTTTGTCTATTTCTACTAATTCTAATATGCAATTTGTAGGATCATTTCTTAATAAACATCTCTGGTTCATGAGATTTTGTTTCTCTACTTAATTTTTGTGTTTTTTCTTTTTTCGATGTTGCTATTTGTTTTGTAGTCATGAATAGGCTGTTGGTTATTTGTGCGTTTAGTTCATCAAGTTCTGTTTGGTAGTTTATGTGTTTTATATGATTTTCTAGTGCATGTCGATATTCGTCTGTGTTTTGCTTTATTATTCCCGTTTGTGTCTTTATCTTTGTATGCGTTATCAATCTACGTCTCTCCTGCTTCAGATTTATTCTTACTGCAAAATATGGATGCTATAAATTTTCGTAGTCCACTAATCGGTGTGCGGCGGCACATTAAAAAAGAAATATCTCCGGTTTTATTTATCATATAAATTTGGTTCTTCTGCCATTTTATTGCTCCTTATATTGGTTTATTTGTAAAAAATAATAACAATGAAATTTTTTAAATAATTTTTCATGTTTGTCCACACAACAATTATGGAATCTGGAACAGAGTCTAACCTGAAATGAGAATTTAAAAAATTACATATTTTTCTGATTCGACAAGTGCGCAATACAAAAACAAAAAAAAAATATCAATCTCACTCATCATTTGAAAGAGTTTGGTTTAGCTGCAGAATGATACTTTTTTCCAGCATCCCATGGCAAGGGTGCGTGCGAAGGCTTGGGTCAGACTTTGAAAAGGTTGGCTGTTAGAACCAGCCTTCAAAGAGTAACCAATCCAGTGCAAAAATTCCACAGTTATACGTTGCGAAAACCAACATAAAGGGCAATAAAATGGCGAAAGAACGAAGTTTATACGATAAATAAAACCGGAGATATTGCTTTTTTAATGTGCCGCCGATTAGTGGACTACGATAATTTATAACATCCATATTTTGCAAAATATACATTTGGCAAAAAAATTCTTATACACGTGTCGACTAATTTCATTCATAAAAGCCATACAAAAATTTTCTGGCAAATCGAAAATATGCAGACTCAAATCCGTACGCTTTATAAAAGAATGACCCATATATAACATTGAATATTAACTGCCGAAAGTTATATCTGTGGTTTGACAGACCCTTAGGGATTGCGCGGCCTAGTGGTGATTTTTTATAAACACAGCCAGTCTTTGGTTTGAATGATCCCTGGTAGAGAGCAGATATGATTTCAATAGTGACCCGATATCAGCAAGGAATAATAAGAGAAAACAAATATTCTATCTTAGTGATAAATTGCCCTAGTACCACTATAAGTGTGAGTACTTTGTATTTTGTTATCTTCTCTGTTGATTCTAGCTCAGCTGATGAGTCATGGTACACAAAAGCGCGTCCCAACCTGGTTCAACAGATATAAGAACAGTAAATTACTGCTTAAAATATGGACCTTCTTCAATTTTGGAAGTTAATATTCACTTTTTTTAGGTGAGATGGTTCTTAGACGGTGAACTTATGAAAGAGTTTCCCGAATGTAACTACACTTCAAGTGACAATGGGGGTCCCTTCTGCGGACTAGATCCTAGCATTTTAAGCTTGGAACGAGTAGATGAGACTTTTGCTGGAAATTACACTTGTCAAGGTGAACATATCGCCGGATGGGGACCCGTTTCGGAACCAGTTGAACTTATCGTATACTGTAAGTAGATTTTTTGAGAGGATCATCTCCAGTTACATCATAGAGATGTTGTTAATCGTTTCAATTGTAGTCGCATTATATTATAACGCATATTCAGGGTATAGAATAGTAACGGGACCAACTAAACCATGGGATCATTGTTGCACCATGAAGCAAATTCACCACCAAGAACTGTTAACGTCTCTAACACTAACAAAATTACCAAACGATTTTCATTTTTAGATCCACCTAGTCCAGCTAAAATCCGCTACTACCCCTCGAAAGTAGTAAAAGGCGCCGAGGTAAATCTGGAATGTAAGGTGGACTCTCCAGGACGTCCGGATAATGTGACGTATATCTGGTACAGGGGTTCGCACCAAATGACTGAAATCACGACGTCCAAGCATAAAATTGTACCTGTCGGATTGGAAACCAGAAGTAATTTTACGTGTATTGCTGCTAATGAAGGTGGGCAGAGCGACCCTGCAACAGCATTTATTAATGTTAACGGTAAGTATAATCTATTCTTTTTTCAGTGCCCTATCCGTTTCAGACGCTGACTATTAACATGGCAATCCTGACCTTATTGACGGCGCTTCGAAACAGCTGAACAGACGTAAGTCCTAACCATTGCGCTGGCAGTTATATATCCAAGAAGGTCTTCTTCTCCCTGGACCTCGTTTACTAGCTATCCTTCCCTGTATTACCAGCTACAAGAGACGGTATTTACTATGTCTCATGACGTGGCCAAGATATTCAAGCTTTCGCCTTTTAATTGTAAGTGCGATTTCTTTGTCATCGCCTATTCGGCGCAGAACTTCTATGTTCAGTCCCCGAAATTTTCAGAATCCTGCGGTGCACCCCACATCTCAAAGGCTTCAAAATTTTTCATTATTGTTTCCGTCATCGTCCACGGTTCTACACCGTATAGCAAAACAGGGAATACATAGCACTTGACTAATCTAACGTACAGTCGGAGTGACAAATCATTACATGTAAATACTCTTCTCATATCATTGAAAGATGCTCGAGCTTCTTCGATTCTTGACTTTATTTCAACAGATTGGTCCCACTTAGCATTAACCACTGTCCCCAAGTATATATAGGATTCCACAGGCGTGATTATTTAACTGAAGCTGTTCTGCTGCTTATTGAAGTTTGCTTGTTATCATCCACTTAGTTTTAGATATATTCAGGTGAAGACTATACTCTTGACTAACCCTTTGCACCCTTTCAGTAAGATCTTGAAGTTCGTCAATGTTACTGGCCAGCAAGACGGTATCATCGGCGTATCTTATGTTGTTAATCATCTCGCCATTTATTTTGATGCCTTTGTTAACTCCTTCTAGTGTATAATCTGTTAGCATTTCTTATTGCATAACGCTAATGGAAATTATATTTTATGTATAAGGATGTAAAAAGTTTTAAAATAACAATTATTTCCACATTTGGAACAAATCCTACAAACTTTTGATCCATACTTGCTCCATGCGTAAATGTCCTTACTTTTTTTATATATATAGTGTTACAATTGATTTTCGGAACCAAGGTACTAAAAATTTAACAAAACACTGAATTTGGAAGAGAATATAATAAATAAAATTGAAAAAGTTTAATTTTCTATTTTATTTAGTGAATATATTCTCTTAGAAAAAACACAATACAGTATATATGAAGAAAGAACGGAAATAAAATTAGATAACAACGAAACAATAAAAACGTGCGAAAAATATACATATTTGGGAATAAATTTTAACAAATAGGGGACAGATGATAACGAAATTAAACTAAAAATAAATAAAGTCAGACGAATAACTAAAGCATTAAATGGAATATTATGGAGCACAGAAATAGGTAAAGAGAGGGAAAAAAGAATCTATGAATGTATGATAAAGAGCAGCGTTGTTATATGGAGCGGAAACATGACGTATAAAAGAACACATAAAGAGGAAAATAGAAGCCACGGAAATGGAGTCCCTAAGACGCTCAGCGAGAACATCAAGATTTGAACAAGTTAGAAAGGATAAACGAACAAATGAATGTAAAGGAGACAGTGGAGAGTATAGGGAAAAAACAGCTTCTATAATATGGTCACGTTCAAAGGATGGAGAAGAAAGATTACCGAAGAAACTACTAAAATGGATACCACCTGAGAACAGAAGAAAGAGAAGACCAAGGAAATCCTGGATCCAGGGAATAAGAAGATCAATGAGCGAGAGAGGCTTAAGTGATGAAAACTGCAATAATAGACGACACTGGCATTTAGCAATTGGACAACGTCGCAAGACGTTATAAACCGAGTTTTATGTATATATTCTCTTCCAAATAAATTTTTTGGTATATTTTATAGGTACCTCAGGATTTTGGAATCTTTGGCACAATATCGCTACACGTTATCGCCACACAAATACCGACCAGGCCCACTGCTTTCAATCATACTGAAAGTTATAGAAAATGCTATCGATCAGCATCTTCTAAAATATTCGGGGGGATGCAATATTATTTGCCGCCATCAGTATGGCTTTCCTAAGCAAAGATCAACAGGAAATCTTCTCACTTATGTAACACATGTTTGGAATAACGCAACTGAAGACTTTGGAGAATCTCGGGTGGTTGGGCTTGATATATCCAAGGCATTCGACCGTGTTTTGCATTACGGAGTATTGGCTTAGCTACGTTCTTATAGTATGTTTGAAAAATTTTGTTTATGGCTCTCGTGTTTCCTCAGAGAGCATTCTTTACGAGTGATAGTCGACGGATTTCTTTCTAAAACCTGTATTATCAACGCCGCTGTACCCCAAGGGTCTGTACTTTCTCCCGCCGCTATTTATCTCATTTACATCAATAATTTGCTGGAAAGAACCAGGAAGCTTTACAGATGACAGTACGCTTTTTGTCTTCATTCGCTTTAAAACGCTGGAACATCGGCTACTTATGTAAATATTCGTAAACAACAGGGAATTTTTTCAGCTTAACAACGATCTGGAAAAAATATTCAATTATATGGTGACAGTAGCCAAGAAGAATATAACGCAACAAAAACCTAGACGGCAGTTTTTTCTAAAAAATTTCACGTTGCTGAACCCAACAAAATTATGTCGGGGCACTCCATTCCTAAAGCATCGTCACTTAATTTGCTGGGCGTTAATTTGGGTGCAAATGTCTTGGCATGAACATATTCAAAAACTTTTCAGAAGTTGGAAGTATTATTTCGAATTGGAAAGCTTGATCCTCCACGACAACTGTTAATTCTATACAAAGCTCAAATTCAACCAAAGATGGAATACTGCTCCGATATTTGAGATCCTGCTCCCAAACATACACTGCATTTGCTGGATTCTATTCAGAAGTTAGCTGTTCACCTAATTTTGGAGAACCAGAACTCACCAGCGACCTTGATTCCATGGTACATCGAAGAACAGCTGGCAACTTGAGTCTATTCTACAAGTATTTTCATGGAAAGTGTTCAGTGGATGTAACTCGCTTAATTTCTCTCAGAGCGGTGCATACTAGGAATACACTTCGCAATAATGCTTCACTGTTTGGTGTAGTGGTGATAATTGTATAGTATTTGTTTGCAAACAATATACCTTTTGAATCGTCTGCATGAAAAAGATAATACCCAACAACAGCAAGCAACGTACAGGGTGATCATTTTTAGACGCCCGGCTCCGATTTATAGAAAATTGTTGGATATTTATTTTTTTTTAAATGTTGAATGGTAGAGTGCATATCAAGGAGTATGCTGACGTATTTGACATTTGCTAATGAAAATGACGGTGGGCGCCACGACGTCAAACAACTTTTTTTTCCATCAACATACCTTTTGTAAAACCGCCCTGGAAACCCTAATTTTTTTTTCAACATTTCCTCCTTAAACTGTTTTTTTTTTCCTAATTTGTTTTGCAAAAAAATTATGCAACAAAAACCCTCTAAAATATTATTTTTGGTCATCGCGGTTGCCATGGACCATATGCTCCGTCTGACGATTTTTTAACAATTTATCTAGTAGGCGCCTGTCATACCTTAAACTGACAGCTCTCGTTTGCACACCTATTCAATTCAATAGATAAAAATATCAGATACGTGCAATAGTATATCTGGAGAAATTATTTACAAACCACTCATCAATGAAAAGGATGGAAAAAAATGCATAATAGAAGAAGGAAGACATATAGAAAATTTATTTTGATATTTTTTTTATTTTTTAAGTTTCGAACATTTAATTTTATAAATATGTAATAAGTTATGTAATGGTAAAAGTTATATAGTTTTTTTTTGTGGTTTTAATAAAAATAATGTATGCTTGTTTTTTATTGTTCAAAAATATTTTATTAAAATTAAAACCTCAATGGCATAGTAACTAATATTATTATAATTACTGTCAGACTAAACTATGACAGCCGCCTACTAGATAATTGTTTGAAAACATCCAGACGTGGCATACGATCCATGACAACGGCGATGAACAAAAAATAATATTTTAGAGGATTTTTGCTGCGGAGCTTTTCTGCAAAACAAATTTGAAATAAACAGTTTAAGAAAAAAAATGTTGAAAAATTTAGGGCTTTCCAATGCCGGTAGGTCGATGGAAAAAAAGGCAAAAAATATCATATATGTCAGTATACTCCTTGACATGCACTATACCATTCTACATTAAAAAAAACGATCAAATTCAAGTTGAACTTGCGCAATTAGTGTTCCGCACGTTGATTGCTTTTAAAATAAATATTTTTGTTACAGAGGTATAAAATGATCAGTGACTTCACAAAACACACCCCAAATGAGTTTTCAACAAAGTTTGTTTCCGATCTTTACTGAGAACTGATGACCTTGAAACTTTTGTTTTTTTATATATCAGATAAATTACACAGGTCAAAAAAAAAATATTTGTAAAAACTTTTAAAACCAATATATCTAAGTGTTATGTATTTTTGGGTGCTGAAACCGTATCTCGTATCAGTTTTTTTGTATCATCCACAGTTCTCTCACAATATGACATTGATTAAACTTCAAAAAAGGGAAAATTTGATACATAAAAAATAAAAACTTAAACCGTGCTTTTATTTGATTAGGCTACAATTTTACTCACGATCACATATTTCACTTCAGTGCGAATATTTTAGGCGCTTATTTTTTTGTATTTCCTTTCCCTTTTCTCTGTAAAGTTTCTTGTATAGCTTTTTCTCCCATGTGATGCATTTTGTTGTTCTCAATGAAGTGACCAAGAGTAATCACCCATCATGTTGATGTTTTACCGTCCCTGGTACCGTTTCTCCATCTCCTTTATGTCCTGATGGAACCGTTCCCCCTGCTCTTCACGCACATCACCTAAGTTTTTAGGAAAAAAGTCAAGATGGTTATGCAAGAAACGGACTTTAAGGCTCATCAGACAACACAGATTCTTGAACATATTAGCTGCGATAAGTTCATAGTTAGGGTCTTTCACATTGCCCAAAAACTTCTTTAAATGATATCCAAGCCTCCTTTTCCTTTGTAATCATCCTTGCTTCAAAGTTGGAATCGAACATCATTTTACGAATATCAGGCCCAACGAAAACCCCTTCTTTCAGTTTGGCTTCTGATAAATGAGGAAATCTTGTACACAAATATTTAAAACATCCACCATTTTTAAGCGAGGCTTTCACAAATTGTTTCATTAAGCCTAACTTGATGTGTAATTGTAGTAGAAGAATCTTTTTTGGATCTGCTAAAGTTTTATGCAAAATGTTCTTCTCGCCAGGTGTTAAAGTTTTTCTTACGGGCCACTGTTTTTTAGACCAATGTTGATCCCATGCTCTGCTGTCCCACTCACATATAAAACATGGAAACATTGCAAATCCCTTTTGTTGACCAAGGATCATGGATATAATTTTTAAATCTCCACATAACATCCAATAGTGAGCTGGATAGTTAATTTTCTGTGAAATCATGTTAAGATTTTCGTAAGTTTCCTTCATATGGACTAAATGAGCAACAGGCAGTGAAGCATAAGTATTTCCGTTGTGTAACAGAGCACCTTTTAAACTAGTTTTTGATGAGTCTATAAAAAGCCTCCAATCTTCCTTCTTGTACTGAATGCTAAATTCATTCATTAGACTACCAATATCATGGCAGTAAACTAAATCCTCTTCCTGCTTGAAAAACTGAGCAAACTGTTGATCTCTTATTCTGTAATGGTAAATAGATGTTCCAAATTCCAATAAATGTTTTTCTTTCAGCCTAGAACCAAGCAATTCTGCTTTTTCCTTAGTCAAACCCAAATCGCTCACTAAGTCATTTAACTCAACTCGTCTAAACAACTGTGGTTTTAAATTTTCTAGAGAACATTGAAACTCATCATCATCCGGTCGACTTTCATTAAATTCGGGACTGGACTGTAAAACGTCATCAATAGACTGAGGTAGCTCAGGGACAGGAAGTCCCAGTCCACGTCCTACCGGCCGATTAGCTGAAGTAAAGTTAGGACAGACAATTACTTTCTTATTTTTAGAGTTGTATCCAGAAACATCAACGCTGCAAAAATAACAATGAATTGAATGATTTTCTTGTTCTCTCCATACCACGAGTACTGCAAATCTAAAAGGTTTCTTTTCTTTCTTATACCATTTTGAATATTAAAATGTGAAAAATTGGTGGGTGATACTATTTTTATTATTTTCGGATTCAGCACACCAAAAAACATAGGAATTAAGTAAAATTATTAAAAAAAAGTTTTTTCATCGTTGGCCTGTATTATTAAAGGTAATGCACTCTTGGTAATTTTCATTCAATCTACACACCCTGGAGAATATTTCAAAATTTATTCAAAATTTTTCCAAATTTTTTGATTAGTACTTTTCAAGATAGAGGGGGGGCGAATTTTCGCGCAAAATAATGCAAAGAAAAATGTATGCAAGTATTACATTACATATATTTTTGAACTCGTGTTTTCACAAGTTTTCATTTGACACACCACTCGATGACCTAGTAATTTTTTTTTACTTCCGATTTCACTCCCAAGAACTAACCCCTTAAACTAAAATTTAACTTTCAAAACTACATGGCTCTGATGAGGCTATCAATTCTTATATTAGTACTAAATTTCAACTTTCTATGTCAAATAATTTCGGAGAAAATCGGGTGTGACAGACAGACAGGCACCAAAGTGATCTTATAAGTGTTTCATACAGAACACTAAAAATAAATATCCAAGAATTATCCATAAATCAATGCCGGGCATCTAAAAATGATCTACAGAGTGCAACAAATAATTCTGCTTTGTATGTGCTGTAAAAATTAAATAGAACCAATCTTTTCAGCTTTTTTATTCAATATATTCTTATTTTAATTTAACGCACTTTTTACAACAATTTCATGGTGATCCAAATGAATTTTGTAGCTAATTTTATGGGATTGCCTGTAAGGCAGGTATGCCTTTTAAATGATTTCTATATCCACGAAAAACATCCTTATGTTGGCAAACGTGGAAACATTTTATTAACGGATTTGTGTTTCAAAGCAGGCTCACTTTATTACGGGACACCTTCTACAATCATGAAATTTCATCAAGTTAAGTTTGTTTTTAATTTTATTTTTCAGCTCCCCCTGCTCTTTTCGACAGACTCAAGCCCTATCAAGGAATCCTCTATTCTGCAGAGCAAATAAACTTGACATGTAGGGTGGAATGTTTTCCTTTGTGCAACATAATATGGAAGAAAAATGGCAGGATATTAGATACTTCCAATAATCCATTGTATTATAACAAGACCGAAATTCATCCGCCCGATTTGCAAAAGAACATTTTCGAGTCTATCGAGTCCACGTTGGTAAGTGCGAAGATTAAAATTAAGAACTTTTTTTACATAAAAACATAACCGGGTTCTTTAAGATATTTTGAAACAAGTAATATAGTTCTTTTCTAAATACTTTTCCACAATATCAGAATAGGGTCTAGTAATTGCAAAAATATTTGACCTGTTTATTTATTTAGACATTTAGATCACATAAAAAGATTTGGCAGATCCTCGTCCTGTATTTACAGGGTAATAATTACTATACGAGTCATTTAACTAATCTAAAAGTATCTCTTTGTTGGAATTTTAACTTGTTTAACAAAGGGTGTACCAAAATTCATGCAAAAAATAATTTTGTTAGAAAACACAGGTTTTTAATTAAAAACTGTAATTTTTTTATTGATTCATAAAGTATACAGTATAGGGTTATGTACGGAATAACATATCGGATAAATGGCCTCTACAGCTTTGCTGGCACATACGCCCTCTTTTGTCGAAATTTTCCATGACCATTTTGCATAAATGTGGCTGAATTTCGTTGATACAGCGCTTAATTTCCTCCTTCAAATCGTGGGTGGTCATTGGCTTGTTGGCATAAACCTTAGACTTTAAAAAACCCCAAAAAAAAAGTCCAACGGCGTTAAATCGCATGATCTGGGCGGCCAATTCTGATCACCAAAACGGGATATTACACGACCAGAAAATGACTCATGCAGTAATTGAATTGTTTCTCGGGCTGTATGGCATGTGGCACCGTCTTGTTGAAACCACATATCGTCCACATCCATATCTTGCAATTTAGGCACAAAAAACCGCATTTTCGAGGAAGATAGGTCCGAAATCCGCACCAAACAGTGACACGTGGATGCATTTGTTTCGCAACAGTCATGTGTGGATTGTCTGAACCCCAAATGCGACAATTTTGTCGATTAACGAAGCAATCAAGATGGAAATGAGCCTCATCGCTAAAGATGATTTTCTTCGAAAAATCAGTATCCACTTGTTGTTCCATAACCCATTCAACGAACTCTCTTCGTTGTGCGTGGTCAGTAGGCTTCAGTTCTTGAGTCAATTGAACTTTGTAAGCATGAAGATACAAATCTTTCGTGAGAATACGCTGTAAAGAGCTTTTCGAAATGTCCAGTTCTTGACCAAGGTGCCGAATTGATGTTCCTGGAGTCTCAGCAAAGCTCTCATGAACTGCTTCAATGTTTTGTGTCGAACGACTTGTTGAAGGACGGCCAGAGCATTTAAGATCACTAATTGATCCAGTCTCCCTGAATTTTTCAATTAATCTCTTCTCAGTTGATGAGGTTAAATCAGTATTCCGACCATATTTTGTACGAAAATTCCAAAATGTAGCTGCCAAAATTCCATTATTTTTGAAATATTGCTCAACAATGAAAACACGTTTTTCTTTCGTGTAGCGCCCCATTTTTAATAACCCTGAACTGTCAGCTGTCACGCTGTTTTTTGTTTTGTTGGCAACACTTTACCTTACAAATGGCGCCAAATTCAAATCTTGCGTGAATTTTGGGACACCCTTTATTTCGTTTTAAAAATGTTGGTACAATTACTATGGTTGTCATAATTTTGCTGGAACCATAGTGTTGAGTTCAAATTTTGCGTGTTCATATGATAAAATAAATAAAGAAAAATATGTTAAATATATTGTGGAGAGACTAAAACTTATTTGAGATAACAATTCAGATACATCAAATAAAGCATTTGTATTTGAAACTAATTTAAACAGGAAATAGAAGTCGAAGATCGGTCTTCAGTCAGATAATAGGTTATAAGTTTGTGCTGCCAATTCCACAATATACTGGTCAGTCAATAAGTTTTGAAAGCGGAAACGAAACAGGATGAAATAATGAGTCAAAATACATTTATTCTTGAGTATAATCTCCCTTAAGCTCAATACATTTTTTCCAGCGATTTTCCAATTCTATCTCTGAAGTGGTTTTCCGGAAGGCCCTCAAAATACCCATCTATCTATCTATCACCTCATCATTTATTGAAAAACGCTTCCCACTTAGAAATCTTTTGAGGTTTGGGAACAGATGGAAGTCAGACGGAGCCAGAGCTAGAGAATTGGGTGGATGTTCCAACAATTCGTACGTTAATCCTACCAGTTTTGCCGTTACTTAAGCACCTCTGTGAGCAGGTGCATTGTCATGATGAAAAATGATGTATGCTTTACCATCAGAACAACGCTCATGATCATAACTTTAGAGTTTCTTCGTAACAACTACTTTGAAATGGTGTCTCATATTCTCTACTCACCTGATTACGCTCCTAGCGATTTTTGGCTCTTTCCAAAGATGAAAAATAATCTCTGTGTCCTCTTATTTTCCCGC
Organism: Pachyrhynchus sulphureomaculatus; assembly: GCA_019049505.1. Classification (NCBI taxonomy): domain Eukaryota; kingdom Metazoa; phylum Arthropoda; class Insecta; order Coleoptera; family Curculionidae; genus Pachyrhynchus; species Pachyrhynchus sulphureomaculatus. The sequence continues at coordinate 148,612,990 of CM032453.1, read as the reverse complement.
AGATCCGCTCTTGCGTCAGCAATTTTCTAGTGGGCAAAAGGGATCCCCACAAAATCGTTCTCGGCAACTATGAAGTCATGGTGTCTACATTGTGAAAAACGCGTACCGTCAAACGGGGTGACTTCGGACAGTTTTTAGAGTTTTCTTCATATTTCTTCTAAACTAAAATAATACCCAGACTATATTTTTTACCAAGTGTAGTTCAATTATCGTAGAATCCAAATACTAGCATAGATTTTATTTGACGCCATTGGAAATTTTTATTTTTTTATTTTAAAAGTGTCCGAAGTCACCTCGTAGGGTGGGATGACTTTGGACACATATGTAAATCGTACAGGTTTCGATGTTTCCGCACCGCTGGGATGACTTCGAACACATATTTTTATACACATGGCGCATATTTTTATATACATAACAAATGCGTTTAATAAGAACTGTAGTTATTCAGTATTAATATTCATAGGTAAATTTTCAAAAGTATAACGGTCTCTGCGTTGCTCGAGTATGATTAATTTTTGAAAAATGTCTTCTGCTTCGCTTTCATCATCTATGATTGGAAATACAAAAACACAACCTTCTCCGGTGTTCTTCTTTCTTAGAAACTTCACATGTATATGATTTCCTTGTTTACTAATAATTTTTCCTACATAATATTTTTTCTTTGTGGAGTTATTTACAGGAATAACAATGATCCCAAATCGTTAACTTGTAGTCCTGCAGTTTCTGTTGTCTTCGCCTTCTTTTGACATTGTATAAGTGTTTTCAATGGCATTGACTCCAAATCCGAATCACATGAAGGATCACTCTCGAAAGCAATAGACTGGAAAGATTTTGTAGTTTTTTGACAACCTGAAGTTGAAGGTCTTGCTAGAGCTGCATTTATATCACTAATTTCTCGACCAGGTGATACATTTATCCACTTTCGTTTTCCTTTTTTGTTATTTTCCTGAGGGTTTCTGTTTTCTTTTAAGAAATCCAATAAAGATTGATCAAGCATAGTAGTACCTGTTTCTTCATCACTCCTCATATGATTTGGTAAACGTTTGATGACTTCTTGCGGATTGAACGGAACTATTCCACATCCTCGAAATCCAGAAAAAATATTTGCTTCGGACTTAGCTTGAATGATGTGTAGTGTTCTTTGCAATAGCTGTGGAAAGTCTGATTTCTGAAAAGCTCCTTTCTTCTGGTATTTCCATTCTGTCAATATTTTTCGCCAACTCTCCTTTAAAGGCCCAAAAAGGACACATCAAGGGGTTGACACAAATGTGTCGAGTTTGGTGGCAACAAATGAATTTTATATCATTTTTATGACATTCCTCTATAACTTTTATGGTTAAATAGCTGGAAAGGTTATCTCCAATCAGTAGCTTGGTTCCTTTCTTGTTTCGAAAATATGGCAATAGTATTTTACTAAACCACTCGTAAAACGTTGCTGCCTCGAACCAGCCCGACTTACTAATGCTACGAGGCTGGTTTGAAAAGTCCGTGCAAAAATAAAAACTACTTATGCGTTTGGGGTAAACCTTTTTTATTTTTCGACATAGTCTCCTTTTAGGCTTATACACTTCGTCCAACGATGTTCTAGTTTGTTGATCCCTTCCGAATAATAGGATTTGTCCAAGTCTGCAAAATATCCATTAGTGTCTGCAATCACCTCCTCGTTTGAATAAAATCTTTGTCCCGCCAGCCATTTCTTCAAATTGGGGAACAAATAGTAGTCCGAGGGAACCAAGTCTGGAGAATAGGGGGGATGAGAAACGAGTTGGAATCCTATTTCCATTAATTTTGCGACCACAACTGCTGAGGTGTGTGCTGGTGCGTTGTCGTGATGGAAAAGGACTTTCTTGTGGGCCAATCGCGGGGGTTTTTCTTGCAGCTCGGTTTTCAAACGGTCCAATAACGATGAATAATATTCACCTGTAATAGTTTTACCCTTTTCCAGATAGTCGATGAGGATTATCCCTTGCGAATCCCAAAAGACAGTCGCCATAACCTTTCCGGCCGAAGGAACGGTCTTCGCCTTTTTTGGTGCAGATTCCCCCTTGGTAATCCATTGTTTAGATTGTTGTTTGGTCTCAGGAGTATAGTAATGTATCCATGTTTCATCCACAGTGACGAAACGACGCTTAAAGTCCTCCGGATTCTTCTGGAACAGCTGCAAACCATCCTTGCAACACTTCACACGATTCCGTTTTTGGTAAAGCGTGAACAATCGCGGCATCCACCTTGCGGAGAGCTTTCTCATGTCCAAATGTTTATGCAAAATATTATGTACCCGTTCAGTCGAGATGCCCACAGCACTAGCAATCTCACACACCTTCCATCACCATATCATGGATTTAATCAATGATTTCTGGAGTCGTAACCTCCACAGGCCGTCCAGAACGTTCAGCATCACTTGTGCCCATATGGCCAGTCCGAAAATTTTGAAACCACTTATAAACTGTTCTAATCGAAGGTGCAGAGTCACCATAATGTTTATCAAGCTTCTCTTTGATCTCCTGAGGCGTTTTGCCTTTCATAAAGTAATGTTTAATCACCACACGAAATTCTTTTTCGTCCATTTCTTGAAAATCACTCGACTTCCTTGATTCATACGAATGCCAAACACAAAGAAATAGACCAATATGGCTGAAACTTGGTGTGCGTTCATTCAAGAGATGCTACTAACTAAACATGACCTCGATACGCGCCGGTGGTGCCATCTCTCGGACTTTGCACTGACTTTTCAAACTTGCCTCGTATATTCACATCCAGAAAGACCATTTTCCTCCCATTCTTGATATCGATGCTTAGCCTTGTATACAACAAAAGCTGGTAAAAGTTCTCCATTTGCTGAAGCAGACATCATCACACTTATGCTTGTCTTTGTTGAATCCATAATTCCGTCGCAGTGTTTTACACCGCGTTTAAAAACGACCTTGGCTTTACCAGTATCATCGCTAAAGTTGGTCTCATAGTTAACAATGTTTGCTGCATCAATATTCTCTAATGCTTTTTCTAGTTCCGTAAAATATTCAGTTATAGTTTGGACAGAAACTTGCGCGCGAAGCGGTTTTATATTTTGGCTTAATCCTACAGTTAATTGTTTATGACGAGACAGAAAGGATTTTGTCCAATCGCGTCCGGGCATATTGTCATGGAATTTTTCAGTATTAACACCTTTCCTATTCAAGTATTGTTTTACTATTTCTCTGATATCATACTCAGGTAGTGGAAATCCCCATCCACGGGCACTTTGTATTAACAAAACTAGACGATTTTCTTCGACAACATTAAGAACACTTTGACCTCCTGCTTTTTTTGTATGTTTTTTTCATTGACACCGTTTCATATGGTCGATTTTGGAACACCATAGAATTCTGACGCTTTTCTTAAAGACTTCGTTCGGTTTTTAACTTCTTCTATAGCTTTTTTTAGGTTATCTTGATTGTAGTTCTGATAACTACGGCCGCTTATCACTTTTCTATATTTTCGTGGTATTGTCCAAAGTCACCCCCTAAAAGAAATTTTTTTTGCTACGAGCCTGTATAAAAAAAAAACTATTCTAGAAAAAAATTTAATTTCGTTGTCAAATGATTTTTAAATAGTTGTAATAATAATCAAAATAGTCGGTTTCGGCAGATTTTAAGTAGTTCTGTGTAGAATACTTACTTTTTCACTATTTTTGTAATCACTAAATTCAGTTTTCCAGTAAAAGCGTAGCACGTGGCGAAGTTTAGCCTGCAGCGCGACCCACCGCCACCGTGGTTGAAAGAATCCTGGCAAGTATGAGCTTGCATTAAAACAGTGACGATAAAATGCATACATTCGGTAAAATACGAATAAGAAGAAGCGAACTACCGATTATCCAAAGTCACCTCCACTGTCCTCCACGATACATCTACAAGCAAATTATCTTGAGAAATAACAAGTTTCACTTTCTATTTCTATTTCCTACGTAAAAATAACTATTTAACTTTCATAATAATAATAAAAAACAATTAATGGTAGATAATAAAAAGAACAAACCATCAATACCGAAAAATCACACTGAAGTATTCGAAAAAGAATTAGACGGACAGTTGCGGGTACAAAATAGGCCAACGAAAATTGCCAATTTATCAATTAATTGACAGGCCGTTATATCAGAACTGTCGTCGCTTTGTACATTCTGGACAATACAATACCCTTTTTCTATGTTACGAATATATCGAATATGACAGCATTGCCGAAGTTAAAATGTCAGTGTGATTTTCCAGAATCAAATAAAAAATGGCCTTTTGTCTTCAAACCTTAACAAATGTGACATTTATTGACAGAATAATTAGGGTTAAAGTCACACTTTATTGACACATGTCGTTCTAAGGATGATTATTTAATGTAAATTGTAGTAACATCAGTCAGCAAGGAGATTTAGCGTTATCAGCTTATAATAATTCACATTCATTCTAATTTGAAACACTTTATTCATATTATTAAAGTTACTTTTTACGGCTATGTTACTTAATGAATATACGAGGTGCGAAGTTATTACTTCCTCTGTTTCTAATCGGATGTTTGTTGATTCTGCCACTATGGGTAGTAGTATTTGGTATTTTACGTTCGATTTTAATCCTCACTTTTTATATTCCTCCTGTAACTCTGAGGATATATATTCTAGATAATCTTTATCGTTTGCTATGATACATTGGTCATCGACGAACTCGCGCGTACATAAACATGTTGTTTTTAAGTCAATGTTCATGCCGTTACATTTTCTTTTCAATAGCTTGAGAGCTTTGTACTGCGTAGGTGATACACAGTATCCCTATTTTAAACCTTTATTTAGAAGAAACTAGCGTCCCCGCGTGACATTCTGTTGCATATTTTTATTTTTGATGTTGACCTGTCATACAAACTTTTAAGATTATTTATTAGATTCTAAATAATATTGGTTTTCGGTAGTTATTTCCTTGACTTGAACAATGTCGTGGTCTTAATGGAGATCTACGGTGAGTCTCTTGATTTCCTTTGGATCTCTTTTCTTTCTATCACTTTTTTTTAGATCAACCTGGGCGTATCCGCCTGGCTCAAAATTCGGATTGATCTTCCTATTGCCCTTCTATTCGATTTCAATTAAGTATTGTAAATTTTTTCCATACACTTAGGGTACTGGTTACTATTATAGCTCAGTAAATGAAGTAATTAAATTTATTTCCTTTTTTTAGAAATAGTTGAGATGTATTTAGATTTGCATTCATCTGGTATCCAAACACTATTTAGATACTGAATACTACACGACATTAGTATTTCAAAGAGTTTTCTTGTATTTTAATCAGACCACCTTAAAAATTTTACCTAATTAAGAATTTACTTTATTTCTTTTCAAAGCGAAGAATATTTAGAGTTAAAATAATACAGTCCCGCCAAATGACAAAAAATTAACCTTTAAGCCTACAAAGCCATACTGAAAAAAGGAATTAAACAAAAATAAACCGTCGGAAACAGCGGCGTAGTCAGGCTTTGCAATGAGAGGTGAAAATACTGGTAACTTAAAAAAAATGTAAATGTATTTTAAAACCAACTCAACAGCTAACCAAGCTTGGCAGCAGCAGCAGCTTCTTTTTATTGACACTCACCTATGCTAAACGGCAGGTCTTATGTCGTAGAGCATGGGTTTTAGCTGTAGACACGCTGCTAAATATACTTTTACTTTGGGCACCACTTATTTATATACAGCAACTATATTTGCCTATAATCATCAGTATGCAGCCTTCAACGTCCACTACTGGACATAGGCATCCTTCATTCTAATCCAGTTGCTTCGATCTTCAGCTGCTTGAGTCCAGTTTCCGGCAGTTCGTTTCAAATTATCAGACCATCTTGTGGGGGCAGTCTCCCTCTATAGGCTTCTCGTCAGAATTTCCACTCCAGCACTCTTTTCGTCCATCTATTATTCCAAGTTCTCGCTACATGATGTGCCCCGTTTCATTTTAGCCTTATTATCTGGTCCACCGCATCTGCTACTTTTGTTCGTCTCCTTAAAACAACATTAAGAATTTTATCTCTGAATGATATGCTCAAGATGGAACGTTCCATGGTTCTTTGTGCTACCTTTATTTGATTTATCGACTTTTTAGTTAGTTTTAATGCCTCGGCTCCATAAGTAAGGACATTGTACCACCTATAAATTTCTTGATAAAGATCTCTCTAGGACTTGCCAAATAAGTTTGCCTTGTCGACTCTTCAGAATGTGTCAAGGGTAACTAGGAGGAATACGGTACTGCAAGATAGCGTCGGCCCGCGTTATGTAAAAAAGAAACAGAATGAGCGAGAAAGCTGACGAAATAGCCAAAAAAAACGAAGCATGAGCTTACCCGTACGTAAGTTTTTTAAACCAAAACGACTAAAAATGTCAATTTTGGGGTGCAGCGTCCTAAAAAACAGGTGAACATAGTTCAGATAAGACACCTATCACTCGAAGAACTGATCCGCTCTGCCGCCGACCCGACGAAAGCGGCCGTGCTGACTTTAGCTAAATACGTTTACGAACTTATATCCTATAGTACCATTGAAGATTGAGTACTAGAAAAGGTAAAACATTGGTAACTAAACAGATTTACTAACTTTACAGGGACACCAAAATAAAAAAAAAATAATATTTAAGGTAGCTACTTGCATATGGGCATATTTCTCTGAAAACCTAATCAAATAAGAGGTGACTATACTGTTACTAAACTTCTGTAATATACTGGGAAAAACCCCGTAGCGTCAAACATAAAAAGAAAAACTTCAAAAAATAAAAGCTATCAGTTAAAAAAAAATCGTTTATTACAACTAAATAGGAAGTCACAGCTTTAATAACCTTCTTATTGATAAGATATTATACACAGGATTAAATTCTGATATAAATTCAGCAACGTACCGGCTCGTTACAGTTATTTTCTTCTTATTCTTCATTTTTTTTTTCGTTTCTGTAGGCACAATTGCCTGTTGGCTACCGTCCACACCTTACAGTAGGAAGGTTGATAAATCCTGGTTCTTAAAATTAGAACGTCTCCATCTGAAGTAACCTTCCGATGTTTCGCTTATGATTGTCCGAGGTATCTTTAGGGTTTTTTTCTTTCCTAGTTTAGAAAATCGGCACAATCATTCAGTTTTCTAATTTATTAAAGTAAATGTCCCCCCAAAGACGTCTCATGTAATCGTAAGCAAAACGCCAAAGAGTGACTGCAAATGGACATGGTCTAATTTCAAGAACCACAGTTTCTCATCCAATTAAAAACGTGAAAGTAAAAGTGATGGATTAGCATTGTTATTAAATTTATTTTAGACCCTATATTCCAAATCTCATTTGGTAAGTTAGTGATTGGAAGAGAACTTCGACGTAGTGTCAGACTTATGTTCTTAATGATCCCAAAATAACTTTAAAATGCTATCATATCCATATTTTTTTATGGGATGGATCCTTTTTACCGCAACTGATCTACACAAATTGCCAATTTATCAACTAATCGACAAAGCAGTTATATCGAAATGTACGAAACGATGGATTTTACCTTCCTTTTTCATTTTACAGATATGGAATATGACAGCGTGGCCAGGCGGCAAGCTGAACCGCACCGCTCCGAATTCCAATTATACCTGTCAGAGCGAATCGAACCAAATAGGTCCCGGAGTCAGCTCGACAATTGAAATTGCCGTCGATTGTAAGTGTTTATATATATTTAGAAAACTCTTAATTAGTTAGAAAATAAAATAATAACAGCATTTTTAGAAGAAAATTATTCGCGAGGTAAAAAGTTAAGAGTGCGCTTATTTCTTCATTTACTTTGAACGCTCGAACATCGGCTACTCATGCAAATATCCACAGACAGCAGAAAGTCGTTCAACTTAAGGAAGACCTGAAAGAAATTCTATCTTGAGGTGAAGCGGTAGGTTTTAATAAAAAAGATAACGTTGCTAGCATTGTCACTTAATTTGCAGGGCGTTAATTTGGGAGCAAATATATCTTGGTATGAACATGAAAGCATCTCAAAAGCTCCAAATATTATTTCGAACTAGAAAGCACTCCATAAGAACTGTTAATTTTGTACAAAGCTCAAATTTGACCGACGATGGAACACTGCTTCCATATTTGGGGCTCTGCTCTCAAACATACCCTACAGTTGTTGGATTCTGTTTAGAAGGGAGCTGTTCGCCTGATTGGATACCCAGAACGCACCAGCTACCGTGATTCCTTGGAACATCGAACAATGGTTGGCGACTTGAGTATATTCTACGAGTATTTTCATGAAAAATATTCGATCGATGTAGCTTGCTTAATAGCTTCCAAAGCGGTGCGTGCTAGGAATACACATCGCGCTAATACTTTACATCCGTATGAAGTTCAGCTTGGTACTTCCCATACAACCCTTTTTAAGCAGGCTTTTATATGGAGAACCTCATCCCTTTGGAATAATTTGCCCAGGACTGTGTTTCCGACCGAGTACAATGTACAGCGATTCAAGACCAACGTGAAGTGCTATTATGGCAGTATCTGTGCTATGCACGTAAAAAAAATGATCAGGTTTTTTTTTTTACATAACGTCAGTTTCTAAAGTTTCACGTTCCATATTTGAACGGAGCTACCTAACCTCTAAACATTTTTAAAATAAAACGTATGTTTAAATATTAAGATAATTCGTAAATGTATAATATAGTCCAGTCAGAATACGCCAAAACAGGCCAAAATAGAAATCGTCGGATACTCCTACTTTTTTAAAAAAATAAAAAAATACTCGTCTCGACGAATACATTAAAGAAAAAATATTGTGACCGCTGAAAAATTGGTGCAACATTCTCAAAAATGGGAGAATTGGCCTGTGTTTGAGTTTTTTAGCGTACTTTTGCAATTTTATCATAGATTTATGGAAGATTAACAAAAAATTCTGGCAGATTTTGATTCTAGATAAAATAATAACCGGTCAAGTGGAAGTTGAACTTGCGCAATTAGTGTTTCGTACGTTGATTGCTTTTAAAATAAAAATTTTTGTTACGAAGGTATAAAATTATCAGTTACTTCACAAAACACACCCCAAATGAGTTTTCAATAAAGTTTGTTTCCGATCTTTACTGGAAACTGATGACCTTGAAATTTTTGTTTTTTTTATATACCAGATAAATTATTAAAAGCAATGCACTCGTGATAATTTTCGTTCAATCTACACCCCGAGAGGAATATGTCAGAATTTTTTCAAAATTTTTTGATCAATACTTTTCGAAATAAAGGGGGACAGCGATTGTTTACAAATAATACAAAGATAAGTGTGTGCAAGTATTACATTATATATGTTTTTGAACTCTTGTTTTTATAAGCTTTCATTTGATACCACACTCGATGACCTTGTAAAAAAATTTCACCCCCAAAACTAAGCCCTTAAGTCAAAATTTAACTTTCAAAATTACACGGCTCTGATGAGGCCATCAATTCCTATATTAGTACCAAATTTCAACTTTCTACGTCAAATAATTCCGGAAAAAATTGCGTATGACAGACGCACAGACGGAAGGACACCGAAGTGATCGTACGGAACACTAAAAAGGAAAAATTTAAGCGCCTACGGATATCATTTAAACCTTCTGGTCTAGACAAATTGGCCGTTTTTGTCGTTTTTTTCTTTTGTCATTTTTTATGATTATATAGGTGTACTTGCAAACTGTAAGCTATTTTTTTTTTAGTTAACTCTGAAAATATGTTCCATGAACATTTCTTTAATTAATCCACGCATAATTTTGGTCATTTTTTACATATTAGATCTGTTTATCAATCCTCATAATATTGATAAATTTTACCGATTCACGTTTCTTCTTCTGACGAATTTTTTAAACAACTTTTTTTCAATATACCTAAATTATCAGAAAATTTTTCTTAGTCCCTAAGCTTTCATTTAAGGTACTTACAAACTCATTTAAAAAATTTCGGCCCTAGAAATTGGCCATTTTTTTCTCAAGTTTAATTTTTTTGAAAGGAAATTTACGATTTCTTTTCAAAAAAATTAATTTTTCTTGAATTTTATAATAATTTCAGTATTCAAGGTTATTTTTAATTATTATACATAGATTACTGTACATGTTGATCCTATGCAGTGCTTCGTTAGGAAGTATGGGGTCTACTTCCCGACAAGGGAAGAGTGGTGCACAAACCCAAGGTGGTTACAGGATGGCTCACAAAAGTGGTACACGGACGGATCCAAAACGCTCCAAGGGGTGGAAGCAGGAATAGTGGGGCCTAGAGCACACAGAGCAATAACATTGATCAAGGACACCACAATATTCCAGGCGGAACTATACGCAATATTGGAAGCTGTAGGGATCCTATCCGAAAGGGGATACATGGGAGTAAGTATTAAAATACTCTCGGGCAGCCAATCAGTCTTAAAGGCCCTGAATAGCTGTACATTCAGGTCCAGGCTAGTACTGGAATGTCATAACATGCTTAATGACTTGGCAATTCAAAATCAGATCACTCTGATCTGGGCTCCAGGACATGAGGGGCATAGAGGAAATGAGATGGCAGACATCTATGCAAAAAAGGGGCTGAGGGGACCTTCATTGGACCCTCTCCATCCTTTGGATTCAGCAGGGGTCTCCTTAAAGAGAAGATGACGAAATGGACAAAATCCATAGTAGAGAAACGTTGGAACGACACTAACGGTCTGGAACATTCTAAAAAGTTTCTGAGCTTTGATGCAAGGAGGGCGGATCTCGGCCTAAAAATGGATAGGAAAAGCCTAAGATTACTGGCGGGGGCACTCACAGGCTACCATAACTGCAATAAGCACCTATACAGAATAGGCCTATCAACCACGTACACTTGCAGATTCTGCGGTGAAGAAGAGGAGTCTATGGAACACTTGATTACCAACTGTGCGGCATTGGGACACCGGAGACATAGGATACTACATGCCTATACGCTGGGTGAACAGGATCTGCTAACGCTCCCATTGAAGGAGCTGGTCCTGTTCCTGGATGTATTAAACCCGTGAGGGATAAGGGGAAGCACAATAGATCAATGATGGTCGCAGTGCAAAGGGCCATTCTGGGCCACACTCCCCTCTACACATTACATTACATTACATTACTGTACATGTTGAGTGGCTGGGGAAATTATTTGGTCCATTTAGGCTGAAAAAACTGGCCAATATGAATCGTTCGATTTGTACGTCATATTTTTTATTTAACATTATTTAATTGGATTTTTATACAAATAAAAAATAAATTAACCAATAATGATGTTGAAAAGATTACTTTTTTATTAATAATTTTATATGACGATATAATAATTAAATTAAGTTTTGCAAGAAGTAAGACACTACTTAAATTTCCACTAAATTTTTATTTTTAATACCATGATATGTTTCGCTCTACGACAGGTTCTTCAGATGGTATGTTACAAAATTTTTTTACATTTTTGTAACAAACCATCTGAAGAAGCTGTCGCACAGCGAAACATCTCATGGTGTTAAAAATAAAAATTTAGTGGAAATTTAGGTAGTGTCTTACTTCCTGCAAAACTTCGAGTTATGGATTTCCACCAAGTATCGACTGAATCAATTCAAATACTTAAATTAATAAAAATTATAAAGTTTCTGCAAGTTTAACTAGTTAAATAAAATAATATATCATATTTAAATTATTGTAGCAATGTATTTTTTATTTAGTAGAAATATTACTACTTTTTCAAAACATTATGAAGTCAATTACATTTAATTTTCTTTAAAAAAAAACCTATGAGATAAAACATAAAACGGGGTTCTTAATATATCGGTGAAACCTGGCTCTCTCCACCAAGTTTCATCCAAATCGGTGACCCAAATGCTCTGGCCGCTTCTTATAATCATTATATAACTAATAAAAATGATCTTCGTTACGTAAATATGATAAAATTTAAGAAAAATTAATTTTTTTTAAAAGTAAATGTAAATTTGAAACAAAAAAGTATAAAATTAAAATTAAAATGACTTCCATAGTCACTCAACATGTACAACTAACCTGTCTATAATAATTAAAAATAGCTTTGATTACTGAAAATATAGAAATCAAAAAAAATAATTAAAAAAAAATCGTAAATTTGCATTAAACAAATTAAATAGACTAGCCCTTAAATTTTTCGTTTATTATCTAGAGTTAAAATCTGTCAGAATTTTTAGTTGTTTTCCATAAATTGATGAATTTTAAAAAGGGGGGGGGGGCGGGGGGGGGGGGGGGGGGGGGGGTTATTAAAAACCCCAAAAAACGGGCCAATCTCCCCCATTTTGGAGAGTGTTGCCCCAACTTTTCAGCGGTAATGTACGCGTGGAGACGAGATTTTTTTTAAAAAAAAGTAGCAGTATCGGACGATTTCACCTCAAAATCGTATTCTGAATGGACTAATACACAATTCATCTAAATTCATTTATTTTGTAGCTGTATGATATACTCATCATTTCAAATAAGGTCAAATTTAACCATAAGGTTTTTGGGAGAAGACACCATTTCCTAAAAGTAAAGTAAAATATTGTAACAAGTTGAGCGTCTTATAATTCAACGCCTGTAATTTAAGAAATAGGTTTTGGACATTTACTATATGTGCAGTGATCTATTCTCTAGATATAGTTATTGTGATGAAACCATATAAATCAAACTTACTCAAGTAAGGAAACTCACTGAGAATCTCATCGGGCTCCAATAAATAATTGAAGTTAATTATATTTGAAAAAACCGGTCAAGTGCAAGTTGAACTTGCGCAATTAGTATTCCGTACGTTGATTGCTTTTAAAATAAAAAATGTTGTAACGGAGGTATAAAATGATCAGTGACTTCACAAAATGAGTTTTCAACAAAGTTTGTTTCCAATCTTTACCGAAAATTGATGACCTTGAAATTTTTTTTTTTTTTTTATATACCAGATAAATTATTAAAGTTAATGCACTCGTGATAATTTTCGTTCAATTTACACCCCGTGGAGAATATTCCAGAATTTTTTCAAAATTTTTCGATAAGTACTTTTCGAGATAAGGCGGGTGCACACCGATTTTTTCGAGATTTTTTAAAAATTATACAAAGAAAAGTGCGCACAAGTATTACATTATATATATATTTTTTACTCGTGTTTTCACAAGCTTTCATTTGACACCACACTCGATTACCTAATAAAATTTTTTTTTTTCACTTCCGATTTCACTCCCCAAAACTAACCCCTTAAGTCAAAATTTAACTTTCAAAACTACGTGGCTCTGATGAGGCCATCAATTCCTATATTATTACCAAATTGCAACTTTTTACGATAAATAGTTTCGGAGAAAATCGGATGTGACAGACAGACGGACAGACGGACACCGAAGTATGTGTTCCGTACGAAAACTAAAAAGAAATCTGTTTTTTATTCCAAAGACAAACTGTTACTTCTACCTCTGATTTAAGCCAAATAAAGAATTTCTATTAAACTTGTGCATATGCAACGTTTATTAATTTTGTCTTTACAGCACCTGTCACAGCCAATTCATTCTCAGACTTCTTATTTGACATTGTTTTTGATGATGCTGCTCTGTAACACAAGTATTTGATGGTCTTCTCTCTGATTGTTCTTGATTAATAAGGTTTTCCAGACAGTTTTTGTGATCTTATTTCATGACACTATTGTAAAGGTATCATGCCAATTTGTAACGTTGTAGATTAAAATAACTTGTATTTTTTTTACGTGAAGACTCCGACATCTGCTGGCACCGCACGGTAGGGCAACATTTACGAGGTGATAAAGTCAAAATTCGGATTCAGCACTCCAAAAAACATAAAGGATAGTTGAGAAAAAAACTTTAATATTTTTTTCCTGTAATGACTACTTTTGTCCCCTGTTTACTGGACTATCAACTCAAATCGCATTCAGTGATATTCGGAAGCGTTCTTTGCGGGAAATCGAACTTTCGAACGAAGGTTCTTTAGATCTGAGTGGAGCTAGTCTTCAAAACTAAAGGAAAACCAAAACTATCACCTTACTTCCAATTTATTTCATGGAAGTAAAAATCGGTAAAATAAAATGTAATGTACTTATGTTCGCTACACAATTGCTTAATTTCGACGACTTCCTTGAAGAATAAAAACTAGGGATGTCAATATTGTAACTACCGGATACAAAGTAACAAAGATCCGAAGTACCGGGTAGTCGAAAATAAATGTACCCGGTACAAGGTGTCTACACATTGATGGCGTCTGCAGTCTACGGCCAACCAAACTAAAACTCACACTGCCATACCGATAGAGGTAGATGCCTACTCGTCCTCACGAAATGTACCTCGTCATTATCGGTAACGTTCGGTTATATATATATATGTATATATATATATATATATATATATATATATATATATATATATATATATATATATATATATATATATATATATATATATATAATATATATATATATATATATATATATATATATATATATATATATATATATATATATATATATATATATATATATATATTTATGTATATATATATATATATATATATATATATATATATATATATATATATATATAATATATATATAAGAAAGAGGAAGGACAGTAACAGGGCACTGGCAACAAACAATCCTAGGTTTAACTGCTGGGAAACGCCCTTATAAGGAGAAGAGATGAGCAATCAAAGATCTAAAGGCTCTAGTATCTGCTTTTTATTTTTTATTATCGAGCTTTCGCTGCCTAATGGTAGCTTCTTCTGGATTCTAAAAATGCAAACCAGTTACAGAAAATAAACTAAAACGTTCGTTTTTTAAAATATGATTAAATGAATTGTACGACTGAATGTGAAATTACTTACAAAAATTTAGCAGTTAGTTCATCTCTGGTGAAGACAATGAAATTTGCATTTTTGTTGGCCAGGTAGTATGCATGATTACACAAAACATGATTAAAAGACACTTAGAGAGTTACACAAATATTGAAAATAAAACTTAGTCAATAAACATTAGTTAAAACACTTTTTTAAAGACAGAAACACAACTGCAAGAAACCATGATGTTGAAATGGTACTCCATTTTAAAATTTTTTGACGTCGAGTTTAGTAACTATTTAGTGATATTTGAGTCCGAACTGGATATTGTTGGTAGTCTATGTCGTCATCAGGTCGACAAAAAAAAGGCATTAAAGTTAGGGATGTGGTAAATTTTTTTTATTAGGTAGATGCTAATTTTAGATAAATTATTTATTATTAATGATATCTATTTTTTAGTTTTAATTTTATAAAAAAAAAGGGGGACTTAGATTTGAATGTTACTCTTCGATGAGTTATTTATTATTAATTATATTAATTCTTTTTAATTTTATAATCAAGAGATTCATAGGCTAATTTAAAAATTTGAAATCGAAAATTAATACTGGACGTTATTTATTATTAGTCATATTTAATTTTTTATTATGTAATTTTAACAAGAAAATATAGAAAAGTAACCGGTAATAAATATCAAAAATGACAGAAAGAGATCAGAAACGTCAACTTTACTAGAAACTAATTTTTTCATAAAGATCGTTCTTTTTTATTGGTTTGGTATAGTTTTGTGTTAGCAAATAAGTATACATGGAGCTCAATCCTTCTATGTCTTTTTTGTGGTTGAAATTATTTTTACAGGTTTTTATGTAACACATTTCCAAGAAACTTCTTCTGAAATAATGTTGGATGGATGTTGAGACTAATTATTTCAGAAGAAGTTTCTTGGAAATGTGTTACATAAAAACCTGTAAAAATAATCTCAACCACAAAAAAGACATAGAAGGATTGAGCTCCATGTATACTTATTTGCTAACACAAAACTATACCAAACCAATAAAAAAGAACGATCTTTATGAAAAAATTAGTTTCTAGTAAAGTTGACGTTTCTGATCTCTTTCTGTCATTTTTGCTATTTATTACCGGTTACTTTTCTATATTTTCTTGTTAAAATTACATAATAAAAAATTAAATATGACTAATAATAAATAACGTCCAGTATTAATTTTCGATTTCAAATTTTTAAATTTTTAAATTAGCCTATGAATCTCTTGATTATAAAATTAAAAAGAATTAATATAATTAATAATAAATAACTCGTCGAAGAGTAACATTCATCAAATCTAAGTCCCCCTTTTTTTTTATAAAATTAAAACTAAAAAATAGATATCATTAATAATAAATAATTTATCTAAAATTAGCATCTACCTAATAAAAAAAAATTACCACATCCCTAACTTTAATGCCTTTTTTTGTCGACCTGATGACGACATAGACTACCAACAATATCCAGTTCGGACTCAAATATCACTAAATAGTTACTAAACTCGACGTCAAAAAATTTTAAAATGGAGTACCATTTCAACATCATGGTTTCTTGCAGTTGTGTTTCTGTCTTTAAAAAAGTGTTTTAACTAATGTTTATTGACTAAGTTTTATTTTCAATATTTGTGTAACTCTCTAAGTGTCTTTTAATCATGTTTTGTGTAATCATGCATACTACCTGGCCAACAAAAATGCAAATTTCATTGTCTTCACCAGAGATGAACTAACTGCTAAATTTTTGTAAGTAATTTCACATTCAGTCGTACAATTCATTTAATCACATTTTAAAAAACGAACGTTTTAGTTTATTTTCTGTAACTGGTTTGCATTTTTAGAATCCAGAAGAAGGTACCATTAGGCAGCGAAAGCTCGATAATAAAAATAAAAAGCAGATACTAGAGCCTTTAGATCTTTGATTGCTCATCTCTTCTCCTTATAAGGGCGTTTCCCAGCAGTTAAACCTAGGATTGTTATATATATATATATATATATATATATATATATATATATATATATATATATATATATATATATATATATATGTATATATATATATGTATATATATATATATATATATATATATATATATATATATATATATATATATATATATATAAATATATATATATATATATATATATATATATATATATATATATATATATATATATATATATATATATATATATATGTCAACTTCGCCCGCACATTGAGGCACTACTTGTAGCGTTCCCCTTTCATAATTTCTGAGAATGGATTGATGATTAAAAGAACTAAATAAATTAAACATACACTAGCTCAATTTTTCTTGGCAGATTAATATGGGTAAGAGATAATTTTTGTACGTCTTTTGGAAATAGTCTCTATAGTTGTTTAAAATTTTTGGTTGTACAAATTGTTGTACCATTCATTTTAAAATAAAAAGGATCTAACTTCAGCTAAAAAAATGAAAAAAACACTAAAGAGTTTATATAGTTGTTAAGGATAATTTTGATATGGTACAACCTTTTTGTCCTGAAAAGTAAAATAGGTGGTACAGTGAAACACTAGCCTTAAATAAGGAAAAAAGGTTTATTAATGACTTAACTAAAAGTTCTAACTTTTTCGGTTCTGTTATTACAAAAGACCTTAGCCTAATAAGTGATATTGCTAAATAAAGTCCTTAAATCAGGTTGTTACACCCGGTATTGAAGGTTCGTGAGGTTCACTTCACGAGTTATCAGTTCAATTCGATGTTAAACACACTTATCTGCGGGAAAAAAAAGGTCTACTGATGGATATTCTGGTGACTTACGGTTTTCCTACGAGCTTCTAGGCCTATCTCGGTGAGATGTTCAAAACACAGATGTCTCCCCCTTGATTACTTTAGTTCCCTTTAGGCTATTAAACTTTTCTTTGGCCCCTAAAGGTCTCGGAATAAACAGGATTCAAAGAAAAAGACCTTAAATTGAGCACTGAAACCGTTTTCACACTACTCCATCACTAATGTCAGTACGGCTACATGATGGAAAAAAGCCCACTACGGCTACATGTTGGAAAAAAACCTACTACGGCTTCGTGTCGAAAAAAGCCACGATGGCTCCATGTTGGAAAAAGCCACGTACTCGACTTGGTTCTATGATGGAAAAAAGCCATGATCCGTGTTATCCGGACCCTTAAATATTTCTCTCCCTTCCGCATAAATCACGTCATCACGTCTTTAAGATGGCTACTTCGCGGATACAAATGTCCAGCCAATCGACGCATTAGAAACGAATTAAATAAATCCGGTAGAAAACCCGTAATGCACACTGTAATATAAACGGCTTAGAAATCCTAGTGAACTACACTGCTTAAAAGTTAGTAAACACGGCTTGATATAAAAATGGAAAAAGAAATGTAAATTAGAAGGAAAAAACAGTAACATAACATGATCTTAAAATCTAGGAAAAAATGTATGTTACAATATATATATATATATATATATATATATATATATATATATATATATATATATATATATATATATATATATATATATATACATATATATATATATATATATATATATATATATATATATATATATATATATATATATAATATATATATTTTATTAAAATAGGTATATGAAATAACACGTAGGCTGAAAAGTTTCTGGTCTAGTTACTTAAAACACATTTTTTTTTTGCAAAATTCGACTTTATTCATCAACATAGTCTCCTTCAAGAGCAATACAGCTTTTCTAACATTTCTATGCCTTTCTTGTAGAAGGATTTGTCTTTGCCTAAAAAATAGACTTCTTCATTGGAACCAAATCTTTTTCCCGCGAGCATTATTTTGATGCCTGTGAATAGATAATAGTCGCTGAGAGCCAAATCTGGAAAATACGGTGGATGAAGAAGCAATTCGAACTTCAGTTCATGCAATTTTGCTATGGTAACCATTGCCTTGTGCCACGGCGCATTGTCTTGATGAAAGAGCACTTTTTTCTTGTTCATTTGGGGCCATTTCTTTGCGATTTCTGCCTTCAAACGCACCAATAACTTTATATAATATTCGCTATTGATGGTTTTTCCCTTCTCAACATAGTCGATGAAAATTATTCCATGCGCATCCCAAAATACAGGGGCCAAAATCTTACCAGCTGACTATTGTGTCTTCGGTCGCTTTGGGTGACTTTCACGGACTGCTGTCTATTCAGCTGACTGCCGATTTAATTCCTGTGTGTAGTGGTGGATCCATATTTCATCCATTGTTACATATCGCACGAAAAAAATCCTTTTTATTGCGCTCAAACAGGTCCAAATAGCGCTCAGAATCATCCACACGTTGTTATTTTTGGTCCACTGTTAGCAAACGCGGTACCCATTTCGAACAGAGCTTTTTCATGTCCAAATGTGTATGCAGCATCCAAAACAGTTTTGTGTAACTATCTCATTTGAGCGTCCAGAGCCTTCACCATCATTTGTGTCTATACGACTGCGTTTAAATTCAGGATACCAGTAAATGATGAGTGATTTTCCAGAGGCAGAATCCCCGAAACTCTTATCAAGCCATTGCTTTGCTTGAACGGTATTTTTTCCCATCAAACACACGAAATTCGATTTTTTTCCATTGTTTTGAAAATATCAAAAGTAGCGTCACAAAAACCACTGTAACTTGTAAACTAATCGGCGAAGTGTCATGAAATTTTAACACGTATCGTTTGAAGGTTGGTACTTCTAAAAATCATATGAATTTTTTGAAAAAGGTGACATCTATCTGTCAGACCAAAAACTACGTATTACATTTGAATATGAATATTTTTTTATTTAATAAATTAATTGGACACAATAATAAATACATAAAGAACAAATCAGGAATTTTGAAAATATTTATTCTCGGGCTTTAGAAACAGTTTTAAATTAATATAATACAGAAAATTATAAAAGTACCTATATACTCACAATACCTAAAAACAATAAAAACAAGAAAATGAATATTACAACAAAAATAAACTTTATAGCAACGGGAACTTTTACGCTATTTTTCATTTCTTACCATTCAGCAAAAACTGATCACAGCGGAGAAAAATCAGTTTATTTACATGATTTGATTTGAGTCTGTTATGCCGTTCAGTAATAACCGACTAGTGTAGTAGTGTATATTGGCAACTACGTGACCAGATCGGTACAACGTTACGAGTACTTCTCTGAGAAATACTGGGGACCCAAAATACCGATACTTGACATCACTAATAAAAACCACTGTAAAATGTTATAAGCAAGTTCATTATATCTAAACAACATTTCCTTCCATACAAAAATTGTGTGTAAGTAGTGATATGTAGTTCGGACTACTTTGAGAGCTGTTTTTATTCTCCTATTGGATAAAAGGTTTTCTAGATAAGAAACTTTGGGACTTAAATTACAATAAAAATTAAGAATAATAATTTTTAAAAGTTTTTTGAAACTAAGGGTTATTCGACTTATTTCCCACTGTGCACCGTCCATCAAAATTTTTATTGTATTATTTTACTAACTTCGAAATCAGCTTATACTATCCACTGCTAGACGAAAGTCTCCCTTCTGGGCCACCTGTATCCAATTCCCAGCTACTATGTTCAAATCCTCAGTCCACCGACTTGATGGTGTACCTCTACTTCGATAGGCTTGGTCTCGCCACTCTATAGTTATTTTATACATCGTCCATCCTTAAGCTTAGTAACATGTATGTCCAGCCCAATTCCATTTAAGATGTAGAATGAATTTGACTACGTCTTGTACCTCCGTTCTTTTCCTGACAATGTGATTTGGAATGTAATCTCCAAGAGTACTGCCTCTCTCCATTTTCCTTTACATGACACATATTTTGTTAATATTTCTCTTCGTCAGTGTAAGAGTATCGGCTCCATACGTAAGAACGGGTAACACGCATCTGTCGAAAACTTTTATTTTTAAACACATCGGAAGGTTAAATTTAAAGATACAACCCAGTTTGCCATATGCCGTCCAGGAGAGACCGCTGAATTTCATGTATTTGTTTGTCTCGTCCTATGCTGACTTCATGTCCTAGATATTTATACCGGTGTACTTGCTCGATCTCCACGTTATTCAGTTTTATAGAGTCGTTTAATACAAGATTTGTAATAAACTGAGTCTTGAATAGATTGATTTTTAAACCAACCCTTTCTGAAGCTTCTTGAAGCGTGTGCAGCATAGTTTGTGCTTCTTGCATGTTATCTGTTATTAAGACAATGTCGTCGGCAAAAAAAGGTGATTTAACTGTTCACCGTCAATATTAAGCCTAATTTTTTCCCAGTTTATTGATTGTAGCATACTTTCTCATTGTCTTTATTGAATGTATAATAGTAACTTGAAATAAATGTTTGCTTACACTACCTTAACCTAAGCTCGTATACTAGTAGTCTTATACTAACATAACCTAGGAAATATGTTGTTGATACATGTGTGCCTTTAAGGTAGGCACACTGAGGTCTCTGTGGATTTGCCGATTCCTCATGAACCATGGGGCTCCCGTGATCATCCTCAGGGCCTTGTTCTACACTGCCTGAAGTTGAGCTCTCCTTGTCTTGGAGAGCTGGCACCAAGTGGGGCAGGCGTAAGTGAGGCCTTTACGACGGTGTTGTAGATGAGTAGCTTCGTTCTTGGTAGCAACTTACTGGAGCGGTTTATGATTGGGTATAATTTTCCCAGCAATTGCTTTGCTTTCTTGGTGGCACCACCCTGGCGTACTTCTCTTTAGATAGAATGTGGGTACATCATATAGCTAAAAAGTATGTAAATTTGGAGAAATTCTGTATTATACATTTATAAATTATGTAACTATTCAGAAAATACATTTTTATTTTCAAGTTAATTAAAAAGCCTGAAGTCCCGCAAATAGTTAAAAATACATAACTTATTTAATTTAAACAGCGTTTTAACAATTAACGAAATTATTTAGTTTCCTATTATTAATATTTTTACTACTCGGGTCGTAGTGGTTATAGGTCTGTCATTTTTTATTGCAGGTAAAATATGGCAGAGAATAAAACGCCACCGGATCTATGAATAATATATTTTCTTTTAAGCAGTCTAAAAGCAATATTTCTAGATTATTAGTTTCATAAAATGGTTTTACTACCACTGTGGTACTTATTATCACGGAAGAACGATGTTAAAATTTTATTATTTTAATAAATATAAATAACTCGACATGCTAAATAATAAAATGTATAGTAAAAAATACAGGGCGTGTGTGTGTGTGTATGTCTTTTACGCAAATTTTTTTCTGTTTTTCATTACTGAATGTATCTCAAGGATATCAACTGATTACAGGCCAGTCGCCAGGGGTTTTGAGTCCTCATTAAATGTTAACAGGCTGCGTTTTGGCATACAGGTAGTTTTTTAGACGTAAAATACGATAAAAAAAGGTTGCTAAAGTTTGAATTACGCTAAGCCCACAAGATCCAAAACAAAATAAAAAATTCGGGTTTTCGGTAATATCTCGAAAAATAAAAAAGATAATGAAAAACTAATAGCACCACGTGAAAGAGCGGAAAATCTTACAAAAATGATATATAGATAATTTATTAAAAAATCGGATAGGTGGTTCAAGAAGTGTAGCGCATTAAACAGGCTAATTTGAAAGTGTAAAAAAAAAAATTAAAAGAAGAGGAGACTTTCAGCTTTCCGATGATACTAATAGTTTTTGTTTTGGTTGCTTTATAATTTGTAAAACTTAAAACGAAATTTTTGTTTGCATAATTTTAACGGACGTACAGTAAATTACAAATATTTAATAAAATACAGTATTAAAAAAGCATCTCTTGAAGAGCGTTGTACGAGGAGTAACAAGCTGAACCTCATACGGATGTGAAGAATTAGCGTGACGTATACTTCTAACATGCACCGCTCTGGGAGGAATTAAGCGGGCAACATCCTTCGAACACTTTCCATGAAACTACTTGTAGAATAGGCTCAAGTCGCCAACCGTTCTTCGATGTTCCAGCGAATCAAGGCCGTCGGTCAGTTCCGGGTCTCCAATCAGACGAACAGCTCTTCTCTGAATAGAATCCAACAAATGCAGTTTGGGAGCGGAGCACCAAACATGGGAGCAGTACTCCATAGTTGGTCGAATTTGAGCTTTGTAAAGAATTAACAGTTGTTGTGGAGTGTAAAGCTTTCTAGTTCGAAATAATATTCCCAACTTTTGAGGAGCTCTCCTTGCTATGCCTGCAAGATGTTCATGCCAGGACATATTTGCTCCCAAATTAACGCCCAACAAATTGAGTGACGATGTTAGAGGGATGGAGTGCCCCGACATAACTATGTCGGGTTCAGCAACGTTAACTTTTTTAGAGAAAACTGCCGCCTGGATTTTTGTAGCGTTAAATTCCACTTGGTTACTGTCACCCGAAGATAGAATTTCTTCCAGGTCTTTGTTAAGTTGAATGACTTCGTGCTGTCTGCGAATATTCGTCTGAGTAGCCGATGTTCGAGCGTTCAAAGTGAATGAAGAGATAAGTGTACTGTCATCTGCAAAGCTGTAGATTGGATTCTCGGTCTTTTCCAGCAGATCGTTAATGTAAATGAGCAAGAGAGTAGGAGACAGTATGGGGCCTTGGGATACACCGGCCTTGATAGTGAAGGTGTTAGAAAGAAATCCGTCGACTGCCACTCGTAAAGAACGCTCTTTGAGGAAACATGAGAGCCACAAACAGAACTTTTCAGACATACCATAAGACCGTAGCTTAGCCAACAGCCCATCGTGCCAAACACGGTCGAATGCCTTGGATATGTCAAGAGCAACCGCTCGAGATTCTCCAAAGTGTTCAATTGTGTTGTTCCAGACATGTGTTACATAAGTCAGAAGATCTCCTGTTGATCTATTTTTACGAAACCCATATTGGTGATCGCTAATAATGTTGAATC
>CM032453.1:148355048-148589190 GCA_019049505.1 Pachyrhynchus sulphureomaculatus | reverse complement strand
AAATTGCAAGGTCACCAGTTTTCAATAAAGATTGGAAACAAACTTTGTTGAAAAATTCATTTGGGGTGTGTTTTGTGAAGTCACTGATCACTTTATAACACCCTAACAAAAATTTTTATTTTAAAAACAGTCAACGTACGGAACACTAATTGTGCAAGTTCAACTTGCACTTGACCGGTTTTTTTCTTCTTATATTACTGCACAATAATATTACTTTTCTTTACATAAAAAAAAACTTTCTTTCTATTTAGTAACATTGTTTCATTTTACATTCTTTTCACGAAAACTATTGTGGCTTATTTATTTTCTTCCATTGCTGCTATCAACAAAGCGTTTAAGAGCACTGTTTCAGTAGTCGTAAAAATGTCATAAAAGCGTCTTTTAACCTACTAGAACGTGCATAACTCGGAGAAATGGCTGTCTCGTTCGGGAAATAGGTCATTATAAAGGTGTCTCGTGATCATTTTAAAGGATATACGTTTGAACGTTTATAGCTGAACTAGTTACTCCTTACTGATTAATGTAACTGGTTGAGAAATATCTTATTATTTCTTAATTCAAATGTTTAACGTAAGTTTACGGTTTCTTTAAATTCAAATTTTGATAAAATAATTTTTACAAATGAACTAAATCTTTCAATTTTTGAATTTAATCAGGTACTCTGTCTGCGCACAATTCGTCAATGTACGTCAATACACGTAGGCTGAAAAGTTTTTGGTCTAGCTACTTAAAAACAAACTTTTTTTTTTGCAAAATTAGACTTTATTCATCATCACATTCTATACCTTTCTTGTAAAAGGATTAGTCTTTGCCTTCAAAACAGGCCTCAGTTTCGGCGATAATTTCTTCATTGGAGCCAAATCTCTTTCCTGCGAGCATTTTTTTGAGGTCTGCGAATAGATAATAGTCGCTAGGGGCCAAATCTGGAGAATATGGTAGATGAAGAAGCAATTCGAACTTGAATTCATGCAATTTTTGCCATCGTAACCATTGACTTGTGACACGGTGCATTCTCTTGATGAAAGAGCACATTTTTCTTGTTCATTTGGGGCCCTTTCTTTGCGATTTTCTGCCTTTAAACGCACCAATAACTTTATATAATATTCGCTATTAATGGTTTTTTTTCCTGCTCAGCATAGTCGATGAAAATTATTTCATGCGCATCCCAAAATACAGAGGCTAAAACCTTCCCAGCCAACTGTTGTGATTTTAGTCGTTTAGGGCGACTTTCACCGGCTGTTGTTCACTCAGCTGTCTGCTGATTTGATTTTCGGTGTGTTAGTGGTGGATCGATGTTTCATGCATTGTCACGTATCGTATGAAAAAATCCTTTTTAATGTACTTAAACAGGTCCAAACAGCGCTCAAAATCATCAACACGTTGTTGTTTTTGGTCCACTGTGAGCAAACGCGGTACCCATTTCGAACAGAGCTTTCTTATGCCCAAATGTTCATCCAAAATATGACCAACACGTTCTTTTGATATCTTTAAGATGTCAGCTATCTTACGCAATTTCACTCTACGGTCATCTAAAATAATTTTGTGTGGATTTATTTTGATGTTTTCCGGTGTAACCACCTCATTTGGGCGTCCGGAGTGTTCACCATCATTTCTGTCTGTACGACCGCGTTTAAATTCAGCATACCAGTAAATGATGAGTGGTTTTCCAGGGGGTAGAGTCCCCGTAACACTTATGAAGCCATTGCTTTGCTTGAACGGTATTTTTCTCATCAAAAAATAGTGCTTAATCAACACACGAAATTCGATTTTTTCCATTGTTTCTGAAAATATCAAAAGTAAAGTCACTAAAACCACTGTAACTTGTAAACTAATCGTAAAAATATCATGAAATGTTGACACGTATCGTTTGAAGGCTGGTACTTCCTAAAAATTACACGGATTTTTTGGAAAGGGCGACATCTATGTGTCAGACCAAAACCTTTTCAACCAACATGTTATGTAATGTTTAGAGGTTACATACGCCTGGGCGCTACAAAAAGTATGAGTGCTTTTTTAAAAAAATATTTTAATAGTTATTAAGTAAATAATGGAAAAAAATGGGGATTAAATATTTTTATTGTATTTTAAAGAATTTTTTTAAAATATATTTTAAATGTTAACATTATTTTTTATCGGGTTAATAGTGTAGTAAAAAAAGCATTTGAAACTGCACAGTCTAGATACAGCAATATTATGATTTTATCCTCTCTGGGGGCTATCACCAGGAGTGTTTTTTCTGTATTTTGGACCTCGAAAAACTTGTGCTCTTTTGTTTATAAACAATTTTAGTTTTTAAAAAGCCTTTTTTGAGCTTAAAATGTGAATAACTCCGGTTATATAAGTCGGATCGGGACGAAAAAAAAACAAACTCTTCGTAATGAACTTTTCAACAAGTTCTCGTTGGTTTTTAAGTCGTTCAAGTGCATACATAAGCTACAAAATTGAAAAAATAGGCCAAAAAAAAACCTTTTTTTTTTTTTCATTTTATTGTATAGGTCGACTAAGTGAATTGATCGGCTTGAAACTTTCAGAAAATATGCCTTTTGTTATAGCAAAAGTACTCTAAAATTTTGATACAAAAATATTGAACCCAGTGGGCACAATTGAATTTGTTATTTAAAATTTGAATTGCCCGCTATTTTTTGCCATTTGGTTGACAATGGATGTTTTTTTTGAAAATTTAGGACTCGACGGCAGCTTTTCGATGCCATTAAAAAAATTTTTTTTTGGAGTCATTTAACCGTTTTTTTTTGTATATTTGTTTACCAATAAATAATAAAAAACAAATGCCTTTTTCGGTCATTTCAAAAAAGTTGAAAATTTTTATTTTAAAAACCTAGCTGAATAATTTATGTATTAGGTTATCCTCTTTAAACAATGTAAATACAAATATAGCTGATTACTTGTGTTAAAATTTTACTTACTATAAAATAATATTGAAATAGGAAACTTGTGCAATTAATATTCGCTGTTTGCCTTAAAATCTCAGAGAATTACATGTGTTAAAATTTTTCCTATAATAAAATATTGAAATATAAAATTGCGGAATTATTTTACAAGATAACAATTTTTATAATATGTTTCTATTAACTTTGTTTAGGGTACATTTTCTCCTTTACTCTGAGATGAGCTCTTTTTTATTTAACTTTTCCAAGATTAACACCAAAGTGGTAAACGATTTGTTTGTAAGAAAAGTAAGATTTTTTAGTCTTAAAGTGAAAAAAAAAACGTTTTAGTTTTATCTACCGTAAATCGGTACCTTATTATAGGCGTGTTATAACCTTACTACTATTTTTGTATAATTCATTTACGTAATTTTATTCAACTTTAATTGGGCTGTGTGCAATGTACATCCGAACGAAATAAATAAATGCGCCTTAAATGTACGATCGTCAACTCCCATATAAAATATCCTACGAGGCTGGTTTGAAAAGTCCGTGCAAAGTCCGAGAGATGGCACCACCGGCGCGTATCGAGGTCATGTTTAGTTAGTAGCATCTCTTGAATGAACGCACACCAAGTTTCAGCCATATTGGTCTATTTCTTTGTGTTTGGCATTCGCGTGAATCAAGGAAGTCGAGTGATTTTCAAGAAATGGACGAAAAAGAATTTCGTGTGGTGATTAAACATTACTTTTATGAAAGGCAAAACGCCTCAGGAGACTAAAGAGAAGCTTGATAAACATTATGGTGACTCTACACCTTCGATTAGAACAGTTTATAAGTGGTTTCAAAATTTCCGGACTGGCCATATGGGCACAAGTGACGCTGAACGTTCTGGACGGCCCGTGGAGGTTACGACTCCAGAAATCATTGATCAAATCCATGATATGGTGATGGATGGCAGAAGAGTTAATGTGCGAGAGATTGCTAGTGCTGTGGGCATCTCGACTGAACGGGTACATAATATTTTGCATAAACATTTGGACATGAGAAAGCTATCCGCAAGATGGGTGCCGCGACTGCTCACGCTTGACCAAAAACGGAAGTGTTGCAAGGATGGTTTGCAGCTGTTCCAGAAGAATCCAGAGGACTTTAAGCGTCGTTTCGTCACTGTGGATGAAACACGGATACATTACTATACTCCTGAGACCAAACAACAATCTAAACAATGGGTTACCAAGGGGGAATCTGCACCAAAAAAGGCGAAGACCGTTCCTTCGGCCGGAAAGGTTATGGCGACTGTCTTTTGGGATTCGCAAGGGATAATCCTCATCGACTATCTGGAAAAGGGTAAAAAACTATTACAGGTGAATATTATTCATCGTTATTGGACCGTTTGAAAACCGAGCTACAAGAAAAACGCCCGCGATTGGCCCACAAGAAAGTCCTTTTCCATCACGACAACGCACCAGCACACACCTCAGCATTTGTGGTCGCAAAATTAATAGAAATAGGATTCCAACTCGTTTCATATCCTCCCTATTCTCCAGACTTGGCTCCCTCGGACTACTATTTGTTCCCCAATTTGAAGAAATGGCTGGCAGGACAAAGATTTTATTCAAACGAGGAGGTGATTGCAGACCTAATGGATATTTTGCAGACTTGGACAAATCCTATTATTCGGAAGGAATCAACAAACTAGAACATCGTTGGACGAAGTGTATAAGCCTAAGGAGACTATGTCGAAAAATAAAAAAGGTTTACCCTAAACACATAAGTAGTTTTTATTTTTGCACGGACTTTTCAAACCAGCCTCGTAAGTTGTCAGTGACATATTTATAACTAAATAACTGTACCCAATGACACAATTTATCATACTTGCTGCTATATTTTACACTTTCTACAAATTTACCCACACATCTTTAAAAAAATTAATACACACATCTCTAAAAAAAATCAGTAATAACATTACGTATTACTCACGACATATTGCAAAATTTGTAAACATTACCTAACAAGAAAGCAAATAAACTAAACCTGAATTTGAAGATTCCCTAGAAAGCGGCTACTTGAGGCATAAACCCTTTCATGTACGCGTGGAATGTGGATAACAAAACAGCGGAAAATCCTTTGTCGGTTTTAGAAGAAAAAAATAATAAAAACATTTTAATATTTTTTTTATTAAATCTGTTTTAAAAAAGTGAACTTAAATCTCAATTTTACGTCTGACTAACGATTTTCGATATTGGGGAGTTCAAGGGTTGCCCAGTGGCGGCGTGAAAAAAATTCATGACATCATTTCTTGAGGGTCGATTTTTTCCTTTATTTTTGAGATCTGCTATTTAAAGTGAATTTTTTGCAATCGGTCTTGCTACAAGAATTAACCAGTTCCAATATGCGCAGTGAATTTCATAACACCCAGTATATATATATATATATATATATATATATATATATATATATATATATATATATATATATATATATATATGTATGTATTTTTTTGGTCAGATATATCAACTGAACGCGTTAACCGTGTCATTATAGCCATAAGCAATTTATGGTTTCTATTAAAATTAAGCTCCCGTCAGTTAAATTTCGTCTAATTTCCAGTATAACCTTCATGAAGACAATACAAATATCCAAGAGAACTGTTTTAGGGGCCGTAAAAGCAACATAAAAGTGTTTGGAATTGTTGTACGTGGACACGTATATCTGAGAATAATGCGGACCCTTCCCGGAATGTATGCTTTTATGGTGTGTCTCATGACTATCCCGGTAGAGTGGCAATTTGTGCTTTGTTCCTTAAAGCCGCATAATTCAATGGGGACCAGTCGGTTCATCGTAACAGTTGTAGGAAAATTTCGTTTGGTAATTGTAAATACTGTAATAAAATATGTTCGTAGTATAAATCAAAATGTCTAAAATTTGTTAAAAGTAAATCCAAAGACATAAGATCCTGCCTTTTCGCTTTTTCAATGGGGCAATAAACGACCCTATTAGGGTTTGCGCAGAGTTGCCAGGTATTACGATAAACGTATTTTTATTTTACCTGCTTTGTATACCGCCCTCACGTGCACCTGCAATCATATTGGATCTATTATATACCGAATTTACTACCTGGCAACCCGATTTGGAGCCCTTTAAGTATTTGTCAATATAGGCCGAATGACCGCAGGTCCCTATTAAGATTCGAAAGATACTTTTTATTATTTTTATTTTTAGTTTTACTTATAACTTACAACGTAACGGTTCTATTTTAATTATGTGGCGTCCGTGGGAAAACTGTAATACTGGCTATCGCAAGAGAAAACATTTATCACTTGACGCTAAATAAATAGTGAAAAATGTTTACGACAGTTTGGTAAAAAGAAATTTGAATAAACAAAGTGCTTTGCAAGAAACCAGTGAACTAACAAAAACCCCAATTTCTACGATTCTACGATTAAGGGTATTGTAGGAAAACCATCACTCAGAAACATGAAAAAACGAAAAGATTTTCAAATACATCATGTAGACGATTGTGAAAAAGACGTCATCGAAAAATATATTCTATGTATGAAGAGCAGTTGGTGCCGACATTAGACAAAATAAAAATAAGACTGTTGCAGGATGGCACCAATATACATTGTGGCCGATCAACCCTTCACAGAATTCTCTTAAGAATGGGATTCACGTTCCGGAAAAAATTAACAAAAGGCAAGTAGTGATGGAGTCACAAAGATTACGAATCTTGAGACATACTTATTTACAAAAAATTTAAAAAGTATCGATCAGAGAATTGGCCAATAATTTACCTTGACGAATCATGGTTCGATACCCATAACACTGTACAAAAAAGGGTGGGTTGATAGCAGTACAAAATATCAGACTAACCCACGTTCAAATAAAGGTAAACGAATAACCATTTTGCATGCTAGATCTGAAAAGGGCTGGTTTTCAAATTGTCTACTATTCTCTGCAAAAAACATAAAAGATTCTAGTTTGGACTATCACGAAGACACGACCTCAGAACTTTTAAAAATTGGTTTCAAAATTCCCTTTTGCCAAATGTTCCCGAACAGAGTGTTATAGTTATGGACAAGCAAGTTACCATGTCGCCTACTAAATAAGGTTCCTAATGCGGCCATCACCAAATCGGAAATACAGGAATATATGTTAGAAAATGACATTTATTTTGACTTTAGTTATAAAAAATTGATCTTTTGGAAGTTTTGTAAGAATATACTCTTTTGAAAAAGAAATGTGTTTGTGATAGTATCGCTGAGAAAATGGGACACACTGTCTTGCGGCTTCCTCCGTATTATTGTGTGTTTAATCCAACTGAACATATTTGGCATCAAGTTAAATCAAAAATAAGGGCACAAAATGTTTCTCCTACTTTAAGCGTGTCAGTGATTGAATTAGTAAAAAAAGTTATAAATGATATACCTTGTAAAAGCTGGAAGAATTCCATTCAGCACGTTGTTAAAGTTGAAGATTCAAATAATTATATAAATAATATAAAACCACTGATAATTACCTCAGCTGATGACAGTGATAATGAAAACCGAATTAGGCTTAAGTTAAAATATATTTTTATTTATACAATATGTCCCCTCTTGTAAACCCCATTCATTCAAACTGTATATTTGTACTTCTTATCCATTTGTTTTTACATGCATCTATAAATAAACATCTCCAAACACACTCATAATTTTATTTATTTGCATTAATGAATAAGATTCTTAAGTCCATCTCTGCAAATTATCATAAACAAAAGGTCAGAATTTTTATATTGCCCACTTAAAACGGCAAAAATCAGGATCCTATGTTTTTTGGCAGGCTATACAAAAAGCAATGTTATACAGAAGGCGGAGAAAGAACTTATAATACAGGTATGCACAAACTCAAAATTTTCTGTCTTTTAAGTGAGACACGTGTTTTCTTTAGTATTTTTTTTTGCTGAACCTGAAAAAATCATAAAAGAAGACATCCACTGTGAGGTTTTTTTTCATAAAACACACTTAAAGTTGCCAGAAAACTATTAAATTCAAAAAAAATACATTTTAATAAATAATGGAAAAACTATATAATCATCAAAATTATGAAATAAAACTATTATTTCGGACATCTTTAAATGTCTAGAATCTACATTTAACATAAAAACTTAAAAATGTTAGGTTTTAGAGTTCATGTTTAACAAAAAACACGCATATTCCACTTTTAACTAAGCTACGTAGCATAATGATGTTTAAAATAAATATGTGCAACCGCTAAATTAAAAAATTATTTTTAATTTTTATTAATATTGAACAAAACTATTATTTCCAGTATTTTTTGAAATTTTTAATCCTGACTTGACATCAAAAAATAAAGTTTGATGTTCAGTTTCAACAAAAAATTCACTTTTAACAATTACAAGGGTGCTATGTGGTTGGTAAAATGCTTTGAAATAAACAGTTTTGTTCAATATTAATAAAAATTAAAAACAATTTTTTAATTTTGCCGTTGTACGTCTTTATTTTAAACAGGATTTTGCTACGTAGTTTAGTTAAAGGTGGTGTATGCGTGTTTTTTGTTAACCATGAACACTAAAGCCTAATATTTTTAAGCTTTTATGATAAATATAGATTCAGAACATTTAAAGATGACTGAAATAATAGTTTTATTCCATAATTTTAATGATTATACAGTTTTACTTATCTCTTAAACTGTATTTTTTTGTTTTCCGAAAAAATCTCAACATGGACGTCTTTTTTTATGATTTTTTTGGATTCAGCATAAAAAAATACTTAAGAAAACACGGGTCTTACTTAAAAGACAGAGAATTTTTTTTGTACCATATACCTGTGTTTCGTTGTAACACTTTTTATTCCTACGCTTCCTTTTAATAATTCATAAGAAGAAGTTCACTAAATATACAAGACACGAAGATCTTCTTTGGGCAAGTGAAGGAGAGAGTTTAATAGGGATAAAGTGGTTCCTAAGTGTTACAATATATACAGCGTGTTATAGAAACCATTTATTAAATGAAGAACCACTACATTTTTTCTCAATTCGGACATGTTAAAAATTGGGTAAAAATTCCATTTACCGGCTCATTTCTAACAGTTATTCCAGTCATGTTGCCAAATATTTATCTTTTTTTCCAGTGACATAATCTGTGATTTCCTTAAACATCCCGATTTTCAATGAAAAAAACAATAAAAACTGTGGTTAAATATTAACATTGTGGTAAAATATATTTTGGTATAAGTATTTTTGAAAATATTTCTTATAAAAAAATTAAATCTAAAACAAAATTGCGTTCACCAATACATCAAGAAAATGCCCGCGGTCATTTATTAGCAACGTGGAGGTAAGCGCAGTCGATTGTGGAATGTAAATCAGTTCGCGCTCGCGAATGGCAAAGAAAACATGTAAACGCGATTTTGAAACGTTTTATTTAATGATGCGGCTATTTTGTATTGTAGTTAAGTAAAAATTTTTAAAAATCTAGGTGTATGTAAAAATTTCAGTTCTAGATAGGTAGTGTATGTTATTTTATTTAATAGATATTCTTTTTAAAGAACTATATTTCAAATATGGTTTGTTTCTGTGGCTGCAAATGCATTTTAAAACCGAAAAAGTTAAAAATCTGTAGAATAATTATAATATAATATCCGAAACTTCGAGACAATTGTATATGATCATTAGCGTACATGCTGAAGAACCATAAAACTTCAGGAGCAATTTTCTCAGTACATATCATATCCAGTACAGCTGTGCCTACAGAAAGACGACCAGGTGAAACAAAACGTCGCGGCAAAACGACGCTGGATTGCTAGCCCTGAATCGTGAAAAAAAAGGCCTCGTTTAGATTGTCTTAGATGCAATGCATGTAGAAGTTGTATTATACCACAACAATACGGAAAAATTTATGCGGTATCTCAAAGAGATACGACGCGGGCGCCGTACATTTAAACCAGTGATTCCCAAAGTGGTTCAGGTGGACCCCCAGGGGTCCACGGGAGACTCGACGGGGGTCTACGTTGGCGTGAAAAAAAATGGGGGTTCACAAGTTGTAAGTGGGGGTCCACGAAAATTTATCTGGTTTCGATAGTAAAGAACAAAAATGTCGGCTTGGCTTTACCTATCAATGTAGGCAGATAACACACTCCTCAAAAAAATTAAGGGAGCAAAAAAAATTCCAAATTTTTCGGTGATTTTTGACAGGTTGTATTTCGGTGAAAAATGATCGTATTGAGACTTTAAAAAAAAGCATTTTGAAGCTTTAAGATCCTAATTTTCAGATTTTTTGGCTAAAACTTTTTAGGAGTTACGGTTCTCATGCAATCCTAACAGATAGCGCGAAAAAATAATATTGCAAATATTTTGCTTTTTTTTTGGTCCACGGGCTTGAAAAAAACTTTTTCAGTTAGGCCGGCATATGGATCAGATAGCCTGTTTATTTAGCATTAATTTCCTTGTTTTAAAACCTCCCTTAATTTTTTTGAGTAGTGTATTTTAAGAAGGTCAGCGACTGTTACTTGTAAAAACTTGCATATTCGATATTCAGTACAACGCGCGTCGAGGCTTGCAAAGCGCAGCCCGCCCGCCCGCAACACGTTCAGACGTGCAAAGGGACGAAATACGACTTGTGCTGTGCTTGCAATCTTGCATGTACTTGTTTGATTCTTCACCAATATAAATACGAATGCCAAGGACAAACGTTACTCATTTGTTTCCGGAATTTTGAAAAGAAAAGTGTAAGTGAATCGGTGTCAGTGTTTGCCAGTGCCGAAAAAAGTAAGTACCTGCCTATTTGTTATTCATACTTTTATTTTATATTGTAATAATATTATATTTGTTATGTTTGCGTGTAGTAGGTACGTAATAAAAATTAAATACTGAACAGGGCCATTATTCGATACTTCTATAAAAGAACAGAAAGTCGAGAAAGATTGAACTTTTAGTACTTTTTATTATAAAATTATTTATTTACCCGACTGTGGTGATTCACTAAAGGAGAGATATATGATTGACCTGCATGTTTGTACATATTTCAGTGCCCTCGTAGTTGCTAATGCTAAATGACTAAAATTTTCATAAATTGTACGTGTCTTTATGTACCACTCGTAACGTACATCAAAGTAATAAATAAATCATTAAAATCGCAAAGTTTTGATGTCAAAATATTCTTTAAAAGGATTTTCTCTCGAATTTACAGAAATGTATCAAAATATAATTAATCAAAAAATATTTTATTTTACATTAAAATAGGTTCAGCCGTTTTGTGAAAACCTCTATATGGATCTTAGCAGTTTATTGCTTTTAATAATTAAAATCAGTTTTGCCGCCGGCATTTTGGTTTTTTCATTGCAATAATTAATTAATCCTATTTTATTCTGTTAAAATAGCCATATCCTGTTAAAGTCGCCTTATGATTACTAAAACAAACATTTTTTTCTTTACAGGTAGGTAACTGATACGAAACATGGCTGAATTTAAGAAGAAATGTCGACAGTACAGTGTTGATTATTTGAAATTTGGTTTTCTTCCATCAAAGGCAGACAAACGATTGCCCATATGCTTTTTATGCAACAAAGTTTTGAGTAATGACTCTATGAAACCATCGAAGCTCGAAGATCATCTAAGAAGGTGTCATCCTGATAAAATAGGTAAAGATTTAAAATATTTTCAAACATTGAAGGAAAAATATGAAAAGAGACCCACCGTGCACGGTATGTTCGCTTCAACGTCTCAAAGTAACGATGATGGCTTGCGGGCATCTTACAATATCTCATTGCTTATAGCGAAATCTGGAAAACCGCACACCACCGAAGAACAGTTAATTTTACCCGCTGTTGAAGAGGTTTTAAAAAAACTGTTCTGCACAAACCTCCATTTGACGTACTCAGAAGAATTCCTTTGAGTAACAACACTGTACAAAGACGTATTGATGAAATGAGCTACCTGGTAATGAAGCATTATTATTGGCATATGTTCGATTTGTTATGGACGAAGAAATCCATGAAGAGCTGCTATTCGCGAAAACTTTGGAGACGGACACTAAAGACGAATCAATATTTAATGTCCTGAGTGATTTTTTTAAGGAAAAATCGATTCCATTTACAAACATTATTTCGGTGGCAGCAGATGGAGCTCCTGCCATCTTCGGGCGATATCGTGGGTTTATAAGCCGTCTTAAAAAGAATTATACCAGGAGTAACTGCAATTCACTGTGTCATCCACCGACAACACCTGGTAGCGAAAAATTTGAGTGATAGATTACACCAATCGCTTCAATTTGTGATTAAAGCAGTTAACAAAATAAGAAGCATTGCGTTGAGTACCCGTTTATTTGCACAATTGTGCGAAGAAAATGATGAAGACTTTCAACGATTGCTCTTACATACTGAAGTACGCTGGTTGCCGAAAGGTGTATGTTTAACAAGATTTTACTCATTTTTTGAATCAGTTTTAGAGTTTCTGGAAAGTAAAGATCCAGATTTAAAAGAAAACCTGATTAAATTGAAAGCAGACATCGCGTATTTGACAGATTTGTTCAAAAAATTTAATGACATTAACTTGCAGTTACAAGGGGACAGCCTAAATTTAATAAAAACAGAGGGTGTAATTTCGCCTTTTCTTGGAAAATTGAAATTTATAAAGCAAAATATTAGTCGGCGCGAATTCTCCCAGTTTCCAAAGTTGTCACAGGCAGAATGTCTTGATGAGGATATTCAGACATACGTTCAATATTTAAATGCCCTGCATGATGACTTCAAAAATAGATTTGAAGATATTCTGACGATGGAAATACCACCATGGATCATAAATCCATTTGATGAAACGGATGTGGCGAATGTGGTATTACAAGAAGAGCTACTCGAGCTTAACACCAATGAGGAGCTGAAGGTGAAATTTAAAAAAGGCTATCAAACATTTTGGCTGCACGCACCCGAAAAATATCCTGGGCTGTGGGAAATTGCGAGAAAACTTTTGATAGCGTTTCCCTCGTCATACCTTGTTGAAAAAAGTTTTAGTGTCGTTACAAACCTATTAACAAAAAAAAGGAGCAGATTGAACATCACAAAACTGAAGCCAAATATTGATAATTTGCTGTCAATCCAACAAGTACATCCCTCCCATTAAAATTATGATTATTTTTTTTAATTGTTGATTTGCATTGTTGAAGTTACGGTACGTTATTAACGTTTAATTTTAATTCTATTAAGTCTGTAATCATATTATTTTAATAAATAGAACACAAGAAAATATATTATTTTTCTTTTTATTTTTACCACTCCGAATTTAGGGTTGGAACTCAGCCACGACGCAAATTTCCATCGTTAGATCTAATCTTCACATTTTTTGACGAGTTTTGGGAATATGGTAGAAATGTAGTAGCAGGGGGTCCACCGAAACCAGTAAAATTTTGAAAGTGGTCTACGAGAAAAAAAAGTTTGGGAACCTCTGATTTAAACGATCTGGCGGTAGTCATCCAGTTTTGTTCAACGTGTTTGTCTTTTCTAGGGAGATTTTGCAACTCTTATTTTGGCTGACCACTTTCTTTAACTTTATTTGAAGCATACGCAATAGAAAAGGGAAGAAATTAAATAAAAGGACTGTAATCATTATTTGAAGTATGCGCCCACTGTTTTGAGCTTGCGCAGTATTCAAAGAAAAATAAGAGGAGAAGGATAACTCTTTTCCTTATTTAGGAACTTATACAGGAGGTTATTCGTTATTCTTGTCGCAGTCATAAATAACCAGCAGATAGAAAAAACACAAGCATATACATATGTACGTATCTGAGGACAAGAGTAAACGATGCATTGGATCACTGAGCAGAGATCAAAAATCAAATAGAAAGGTCAAGAGTCGCATTCCTAAAAAAGGCTAAATTATTTAGATATCACGACATTACCGGCAAAGAATAAGTTACTAAGATGCTATGTTTTTCTCGTGTTGTTGTATGGAGTCATAAACATTGACGGAGACACCATATAAGAAGACTGAAGCCTTTGAGATGTGGTTATAACGGCAAATTTTGAAAATACCTTGGACTGATCACGTTACCATGAGGAGGTTCTAAGAAGAATGGGAAAAGACAAGGAGATAATGATGAGAATAAAGATAAACGAAGTTGGAATCTCTCGGACACGTCATGAGACACAACGAAAGGTACGGCTTGTTACAACAAATGCTGCAAGGGAAGGTGAAAGGAAGGAGAAGGCCTGGAAGAAGAAGCGTATCCTGGCTAAAGAACCTAAGAACGTGGTTCAATAAATCCCCAACAAGTCTGTCTCGAACAGCTGTAAATAAAGTACAGATTGCCAGATTGATCACCAACATCCGAAACGGATAGGTATCACAAGATTTTTATCGCTATTATGGTACAGCCCGTTTTTTTTTCTACTTAGGTATACAGCAGACATCAGCGGGTCGTGCAGTAAATGAAAAAAAAAATCCCCTAAGTTTATAGAAGATGAATACTAATGTAACTTTACTTTTACTTTATTTTTATTGCAATTCTGCAGTAGTTTGAAAGTGTAATTCCTTCTCGTTAATACTGCGCATGCTTGAAATAACGATAAGGACAAAGGCATGTGAAAAATAAGCGTTGCAAAATCTCTCTATAGAGAAGAGTCAGCTATCACTATTTTTTCTGTGATTGCTATGAGTACAAGGATTTACGGATTGTAATATATCAAGCGATTTTCAAAATCCTCTGTATAAAGCAATATAATTAAAATTATTACTCTGGCTTTTGATCATTGCCCATGCCTAATAAATTTATGGTTGCGCCATTCAGACAGACAATTATAATTTAGTCTTGATAAGACTTAACCTCAAAACATTGCCGATTTCGTAAAGCAAAAAAATTCTCTTTTTATACTTACGTTGTCTTCTGGAACACTTTGGATAAGGGTCTCATCCGTAATAGGACGGGAACCGTTGGTCCATCGTATTTTTGCAGCAGGCCTTGCACCATGCACATCGCATATCAGTAGTACGTTGGTTCCTTGTACTACGTGATTTTTTACTCCGGACAATTCCATCTTAGTGGGTCGAACTAAAATAAGAAAAAAATGTTTCTTACAAGGACAAATCCATTATATATATGTATATATAAATATATATATATATATATATATATATATATATATATATATATATATATATATATATATATATACATATATATATATATATATATATATATATATATATATATATATATATATATATATATATATACATATATATATATATATATATATATATATATATATATATATATATATATATATATATATATATGTATATATATATCGTCCCTACCATGTCAAACTATCGAATACGAAAATGGGTAGTTTTTAGAAGAGCAAAAAAACCACTTTAATAGTGAAGACAAAATTAGCACATTGCCAAAATTGCAAAGTTTAATACTTTTCCTACACATTTTTTAAACCTTTGTAGGATGTTATCAAGATTTGGTCAGTTTAATCTTTTTTTACTTTAAATTAGCTTTTTCACATTCGATAGTTTGACATAGTAGGGATGATATATATATATATATATATATATATATATATATATATATATATATATATATATATATATATATACAGGGTGCCCCATATATGTATATGGAATAATGACTCCACAGCATTTATTAATCAGCGTATCAAAAAAATATATAAATAAATGTTATAGATTGTTATACGGCGCACATGCTGACGTTAACAATAAAATGTCTTGAACTGTCAGTTTGAAGAAATTACGCCATCTTAAATTTTTTTAAATGGAAGTACTATTAAAAATTCTAGATATTATTCAACATACCACATCTCTAATTTGAACTGTTTTGGAATTATTGATATTTGAAATTAAGGAGATCAAATTAAAAAACCGGCCAAGTGCAAGTTGAACTTGTGCAATTAGTGTTCCGTACGTTGATTGCTTTTAAAATAAAAAATTTTGTAACGGAGGTATAAAATGATCAGTGACTTCACAAAACATACCCCCAAATGAGTTTTCAACAAAGTTTGTTTCCAATCTTTACTGAAAATTAATGACCTTGAATTTTTTTTTTTTTTTATATACCAGATAAATTATTAAAGGTAGTGCACTCGTGATAATTTTCGTTCAATCTACACCCCGTGGAGAATATTCCAGAGTTTTTTCAAAATTTTTCAATAAGTACTTTTCGAGATAAGGGGGTGGACAGTGATTTTTCGCGATTTTTGAAAAATAATACAAAGAAAAGTGCGCGCAAGTATTACATTATATATATATATATATATATATATATATATATATATATATATATATATATATATATATATATATATGTATTTACTCGTGTGTTCACAAGCTTTCATTTGACACCACACTCGATTACCTAGTAAAAAATATTTTTTTTCGCTTCCGATTTCACCCCCTAAAACTAACCCCTTAAGTCAAAATTTAACTTTCAAAACTAAGTGGCTCTGATGAGGCCATCAATTCCTATATTATTACCAAATTTCAACTTTCTACGACAAATAGTTTCGGAGAAAATCGGGTGTGACAGACAGACGGACAGACACATGGACGGACAGACAGACGGACAGACTAATGGACAGACAGACGGACAGACAGACCGACCGACAGATGGACAGACAGACGGACAGACAGACGGAAAAACAGAGACCGAAATCAAAATTTTTTTTAAGCTTGCTTGTGGCATGGTAACGACTTGACGCGTCAAAAAATAATTTATTGACGAAAATGTTTATTGCTGCATTTTGTGGCACTGCAATTTGAGTGTAATATCATAATGGTATATTTAACAGAAACTTAAAGAATCACTTTGTTAATGATGGTTGGTTATGGGGACTGTAGGAGAACACAACAGGAGGTGTGTCATCTTTTTAACGCAGAATATCCAAATCGAGAACCTATTACTCAATCCGTAGTTAGTAAAACATTAAAACGATTCGAAGAATTGAGTATGAAGTAGCACAGATCACCCCGGATTCTCTGCAAAACTCTGTTCAGGCTGTTTATGACAGATTTGGTCATTACCTCGCTATTAACGGTAGACATTTTGAGCAATTGTTACCTAAAAAATAAATCCAGAGTATTTATTAATAGTTTTTATATCTTTTTAGTGTTCCCTACGGAACACTTATAAGATCACTTCGGTGTCTGTCCGTCTGTCACATCCAATTTTCTCCGAAACTATTTGTCATAGAAAGTTGAAATTTGGTAATAATATAGCAATTGGTGACCTCATCAGAGCCATGTGGTTTTGAAAGTTAAATTTTGACTTAAGGGGTTAGTTTTGGGGGGGTGAAATCGGAAGTGAAAAAAATTTTTTTTTATTAGGTAATCGAGTGTAGTGTCAAATGAAAGCTTGTGAAAACACGAGTAAAATATATATATATATATATATATATATATATATATATATATATATATATATATATAAATGTAATACTTGCGCGCATTTTTCTTTGTATTATTTTTAAAAAATCGCGA
Source organism: Pachyrhynchus sulphureomaculatus (assembly GCA_019049505.1). NCBI lineage: Eukaryota > Metazoa > Arthropoda > Insecta > Coleoptera > Curculionidae > Pachyrhynchus > Pachyrhynchus sulphureomaculatus. The sequence goes on along the minus strand of CM032453.1, from coordinate 148,571,812 downwards.
AAATCACTGTCCACCCGCCTTATCTCGAAAAGTACTTATCAAAAAACTTTGAAAAAATTCTGGAATATTGTCCACGGGGTTTAGATTGAACGAAAATTATTACGAGTGCATTACCTGTAATAATTTATATGGTATATAAAAAAAAACAGAAAATTCAAGGTCATTAATTTTCAGTAAAGATTCGAAATAAACTTTGTTGAAAACTCATTTGGGGTGTGTTTTGTGAAGTCACTGATCATTTTATACTTCCGTTCAAACATTTTTTATTTTAAAAGCAATCAACGTACGGAACACTAATTGCGCAAGTTCAACTTGCACTTGAGCGGTTATTTTATTTTAAATGACAATAATTCCAAAACAGTTCAGTTTAGAAATATGCTATGTTAGACAAATAATAACTAGAATTTTTAGTAGGACTCAAAAATAAAATAATATACAGAGCTTTCCATTTAAAAAAAAAATAGGATGGCGTAATTTCTTTGAACTGACAGTTCAAAACATTTTACTGTCAACGTCAGCATATGTACCGTATAACACCCCATAATTTTTATTTAAACATTTTTTGATACACAGATTAATAAATGCTTGTAGAATCATTATTCCATACATATGGAGCACCCTGTATATATAAGTTATAAGATCTCCTATTGATCTTTGGTTACGACAGCCGTGGTCGCTAATGATATTCAATCCTTCAATATATGCTGATTGACAGCCTTTTCCATGACTTTAGATATTATTGAAAGCAGTGCGACTAGTTGGTAATGGTTTGCCAAGATCTTCTGACTGAACTTTAGGGCATTTCCAGGAGGAAGGAAATATTCCCTTTTTGTAGTATAGGTTGAAGAGTCTTGAGAAAACTGGTGTTAGTTCTCTCGCGCATTTTTTAAGTACTATGGAAGGTATTCTGTTCGCGCAGAAGCTTTTTGGTGTCTAGCTTCATTGAAATACATTTTATGGCACGCTGTCTGAAGATAATATCGGACATCCTTAACTGTACTATGGGACTAGTTGGTGGTGTTTTTCTTCGGAAATCCACAGTAGAATGTGAAGCAAAAAGTTCAGATAACAAGTTGGTTTTCTCAATTGCTGGTGCCGGTATATCTGGCCGTGTAAGTGGTGGTATAGTGGATTTAGTGAAATTTTGACGACTAGAATTAGCTACTGACCTAAAGGATTTGTAATTGTTGGGGCTGGCAAGAGGTTTGTTGTCAATTCTTTGATTATGTGACTGCTTGATTTCGTAGATAATTTATTTACATCTGTTCAGGGTACGAACAAAGATGCTTCGATTTAGGATTTTCACACCATTGCCGGTAGGCAAGATATTCAGAAGCAACAGCTTTTTTTTCACTGACGACAGCAAAGAAAGCTGCTTCTCGATAGGAAAAAGAAGTAAATATTTTTCTAACAAGGTGAAACTATTGTCATTCACTCGTTGATACGAATTAATAAAAATGGTTGAAAATGTTTTATTCAAATTACATTGAATTATATTAAAATTTTGCGAGTATGATTTCTGATTCATAGACGTGGTTTATTAATATAGGTCAATTTATAAACAGTTTTATTTTTTTTTTAAATGAGTTCTTCTCTAAATCTTGCTCAAAACAAGATGTTGATCTTGATCATTTGAAATTTCTCTTTCAGGTCATATGCATATCTTTTGTTAAGAAAAGCTCATTAAAATATTCTATTTTTCTTACCATGGACGTCTGCAGAAATCCACGATATAATCGGTTCTTCCAGAGCCTCGCTTTCCACTTTACACACGAATCTTGCGTTCAGATCTCCTCTCGATAGAGTCAGCTGTAACTTCGAACTACCGGTACCGACACCATCTCCCAGATCGTTGGTTGTATATTGAGCTGAAAAAAAAAAAAATAGAGAGTTAAGTATGTGGCTCAAATATCAATAAATGTGGCTTAGTTGCTGGGAAACGAAATAAACATATTTTTGTGGTGACATACCTTGCGAACACAGTATGCTTAAAAGGCTTATAATGAATTGTGGCGCCTAACGATTTTGTAAGATCGGACAAGAATGATTCAAACACTGATTTTTCCTTTTTAGGTAGGTCAAAATCTAATAAATCATCGGCTGATATTCACAACATTTTCTTACAAATAAGATGGATAACTCTGGTTATTAGCGCTCTATAAGATGCCTTAAAGAGGCTAGCGACTTTTGTCGGAACCAATCAACAGCTCTTGCGAAAAAGACAATGTGGTTTCTTTCCTGCAGACTTCGAGTATATAGCGAGTTACAACACTATCTCGATGAATTGAGTCTTCTGATTTATAAGAAAACAATCTGTAGAACGTCACCTTCATAATCAAAAGATACTTTGTTTGAACTATTGGAAATCAGAGTTCTCTTTTATGACTTATACTAGTCATGCCTGCAGCTCCGCTCGCATGGACTTAATTCACTATTATCGTCACTGCTTATTCCTTATGTTACCTAACGTAATAAAATATATCCGATAACCTGGCCAGAGAACATATGTATGAATTAAAAAAAAACACGTAAATCGGATAAGTGGTTCTCGAGTGTTAAGCGCACTAACGGACAGACAGACAGACAGACAGACAGACAGACAGACAGAGAGACCTTGCATTTTATATATATTATGGAAGATTATAGATAACTTGGCAAGAGAACAAATGTATTAATTAAAAAAAAAAACGTAAATCGGATAAGTGGTTCTCGAGTGATAAACGCACTAACGGACAGATAGACAGAGAGACGTTGCATTTTATATATATTATAGAAGATTATAGATCACCTGGCCAGAGAACAAATGTACGAATTAAAAAAAAAAAGACGAAAATTAGATAAGTGGTTCTTAAGTGATAAGCGCACTAACGGACAGACAGAAGAGAGACGTTGCATTTTATATATGTTATAGAAGATTATAGATAACCTGGCCAGAGAACAAATGAATGAATTAAAAAAAAAGAATACGTTGTATTTTATATATATTACATTCTTTGCTACAGGATATTGTTCCATATTTAATGGTTTAGGCAGTGAATTGCAAGAGAACGCGTTTGCGGCAAACTTTTTTTCGACTTGTTTCACTAATAACGTAACTGTTTATTCCTTATGCTATCTAACGCAATAAAATGTATCCTATTGCCTGGCCAAAGAACATATGTATGTTTAAAAAAAAATCACGTAAATCGGATAAATGGTTCTCGAGTGATAAAGGCACTAACGGACAGACAGAGAGATAGACAGGCAGAGAGACGTTGCATTTGATATATATTATAGATTATTTATTTAAAATTAGAAATGTCAGCTTTAACGCCTTACAGCTTTTACGTTTCGATTCTGATTAAACGGTAAAAAATGCCGTCCATTGTATGAAACAACAACGATATGTGAGTAATAAGAGTGTCCATTTTGTTAATTGTTTTTGAACAGGGTACGGCAGAACTCGAGGTCGGTAGCTCGGTGATTATAGGTCCTGCTTAACGAGTCGATAGATGCTGATTCGAATCCGGCGCTAGCGGGCTGGGTATTTCAACGTCCTAGATCTACAAGATTAACGACTTGCTGTACGGCAGAACTGCCCAAACTAAAAAAAAAGTCTTAACTGAGGCGAATCATAAAATAACAAAGTGTTGGAAAGAATTGATAATAGATATCAATATGTTGCGTTTCAGAACTTGACCAAAATAAGTAGCTTTGTTGCTTTATTTGGTTATTTTGTTTATTATTATTATTATTTATTAAGTACTGTGGTAAAGTTCGTTCAAACATATACTGCTTGACACTTAATCACTTTTATCTTTACTACCTGATAGCTGACAGGCCCGTATGTAGCGGCCAGCTCGTACTTAATCTTTAGGTATAATCAGGTAAAAGAAAAATAAAAATTATGACTATATGGTTCTAGAGTGATACAAGGGGCTTGGAGAAATTGAGCTCAGTTTCGAAAACGTTTCGAAAGAGTACACGTGTTACCAGTGTTACGTGGGAGAATTAGATAAGAATGCTTACTTACGGACCTTTAACAAGCAAGATATTCAGAACGGTTTATATATTTATTTCTGATGCAGAACAAATTACGAAAAATGTGTAAGAATCGCTGATAAAAAGGGGTGATAATGTAAGTGCTGTGATCTTTTTTTTAACGATTTTTTTAACTTGCTATTTATGTGTAGAATCTCCTCTAAGTAAAAGAGAAATTAAAAATTTTGCACACATCAAATTGTAGGGCGATAGTCTTCTACGGTTAAAACTATAAAGCACAATTTATTTTGTTGACAACTAGAAGAAATCTACTGAAATTTTTACAATTTTCTTTGAACTCGTTTTTCACTCATAGTTTTTAGCCAAAAAAATGACTGATGGTTTTAACTTGAGTAGACTATAAGCTCTACAAATTAATATGAGCGACATTTTGAGTTTTTCTTATGCTGAGGATACTTTCTAAAAATAAAATTTTTGTACCCGCCGTGTATACAAGCAGTGAAGTTCCCTAAATATGAACATCTTTAACTGGAATACTTAGTGAAAATTAATTATTATTTAAATAAATACTTATACTTGTTAACGCAACTTTCTTCAGCATTTCCATTTAGCAGAAAGCCTAATTTTTTATGATGGGTTAAAGTCAAACAGAAAGCACGTCTCCTGAGCGCATCATAGGCAACGTTACTCAATTTCTTAGACGTTCTTTACGTAATGAAGGAACTTTTTTCTCTTATTTTAATTTTAATATCAATATGCTAAAATTATATATCTTACAGAGCTTAATTTACGTATGGTGGAATTGCTTCATTTTAGCTATAATCTGCAAATAGCACCTTGCACAACAAGATTTTATGCTTTATAAAAGCAAAAATGGATAGAAAACTATTATCAGACTCGAAACAAAAGTAAAATTAGAATTTGCTTCTTTTTCTCTCACGCCTGACCAACATGTGTCAGATAAGGATTATCTGACAATGGTGAACGTTTTAATAATAAAATCCATGAACGACACTCTTAATGGATCCCAAGTATTTACAACGTTATTTCAATTTGGCAGTCATGGACTTTAGATATTATTACAGATCATTAATCGATCAGTATACAGTCTGTCACGTAAGAACGTTTCAGCGATAATTCATATTTGGTAGATGCGATTCTAGCGATGTAACAAAAAATCAGTAGAAGGAACGCATTTTAGTAAAAGTATCAGTCGATTGCGAACTTTCGTTGAAATCACGTAAAATCCAAAATAAGTCACTCGTTTGCGCGTCGGCTCGAGGCAGTCTTTCTTTGTTCCCATCTAAAGGGACCTAAAATGACACATTCCGCGGCAGCTAAATATATTGAAAAGTCGGTATCGTTTGTAAAGCAGTAGGTAAATCATTTTAACGAGACGAAAAATGTCGACGACTTGCCAAAACGTGGCTCGGTAGGCAAAGTCACTCCATATGTCGAAAAACGAATCGTGTCTTTGTTTTCATAAGACCCTAGATTGATGCTGTGTTAAGGAGCGGCAAAATTAAGAACATCGGGTTTGAATGTGTTCCATGAGACCATTCGACAACATCTTAGTGCTCGTGATGTCAAATTCCGAAGCACGTTAAAGAAACCTTTGCTGGCAAAAATCACGTAGCGAAGCGGTTCGCTTGGGCCCACGAAAAGATACTAGAGTGGCCCTCACAATCGCCGGACGCCAACCCTATTGAAAACATTTGATCCCTTGGAAAGAGAAAGCTCAGAGGAAAGACATTGAGGACTTTGACTCAATTATCCCACGAGATTCGAAAAATTTGCTGAGTATGCAGGAAATCTCGTCGAGAGCATGCCGCGAAGATACCAGGCGATTATTGTTACCATACCAAAGAATATATTGATTGCAAAAATGTTCTCGAAACACATTTTTTCAAGAATACGAGCGGTCACGTTCTTACTTGACAGACTATATGTTTGAACAAACTTTATCTTTATTTGACTCACAAGTAATTTTTGCAGTTATTTCTTATAATTATTTCGCAGTATTCCGATACTTTTCTTTTTTTATTAACCTCGGCCGGTTATCTCTGCTTTCCTCATCCCCGAGGGAGTCTTAACGATCGGGTCTTAGGACGATATCCAGATTCCATAAGCAATTAAGGGATAAAGCTGATAACGTTCTGTATCTGGGAATACTTATCGATATCGTGTCTTATTTCTAAGGAAATTGCACAGGCGACCAATTAAGTTTTTGCCGGCTCCGCTATTCACGTATTTATAATGATAAAAGTTAGTTTGGGAAAACGTTTGTGCATTATTTGCGATAAACTGAAATACGTAGCTAATAAAATATTAAAGAAAATTATGGATTTCAATGTAATGTTCGTTTTTAGTTTTCAGATATCAGTGGATCGTAACAATCCCGACGTCTCAATGCGCAAACGGTCAAGTGCCGTGGAATGAGAGTGACAGAGGCCACATAACAATTGTTAATTCGGAGCTATTTGTGGATATAACTGAGAAATTCTTCATTCCTCCAATCTTTGGTGATTGTATCCAGAGACCCTGGTTTGCGTAGGTTTGGGGACATTGCCTCTTTTAAATATATCTTTGCCAGTCATTCAGGAAACTTACTTACTTACTTACTTAATCCTTATGCCATTTTACCCCTTTAGGGGTGTAAGGCCCGTGGAGTTGAGTTATTCTATATTTGTCTTTTTTGCATATTTCCTTCCACCCCCTTTTATCCTGTGTGGCTTGTCTTGCGTGTTCCAATTCTATTCCTCTTCTGGCTACTGCCTCTCTAACATCCCCTAATCATGCCCTTCTAGGTCGGCCTCTTGTTCTTTTCTTGCTCATTCTGGCTTCAAACAGTTGTCTAACTATTCTTTGTTCAGGCATCCTTTCGACGTGACCATACCATCTTAGTTGGGCTTCCTCAACCTGTTCCATCATTGGTTTCAGGTTCAAATTCTTTCTGAGTTGTATATTCCTAACCCTGTTCATCCTTGTTTTGTCCTCTATTTTCCTTATGAATCTCATTTCTGTAGCCTTATCCCTTCTTTCTGTCGTTGTGCATGTTTCTCCTCTATATGAAAGTATTAGTGTTGCAACCTACTCGAATACTTAGGTTTTAATATTCTTTGGTATCTCTTTCTTTCTTAGGAATCTATTCTTTACACTATTAATAAACTTCCTCCTGTTATTATTCTCTCCTTAATCTTCTCTTCCATCCTCCGTTATTGTTGATGCCAAATATTTAAACTTCTCCACTTGGTCCAGCCTTTCCTCTCCTGTCTTTATTTCATGTTGTCGCTTTTGCTTTCCTATTATCACAGTCTTTGTCTTTTCTTTATTAATTTTCATGTTTATTTTTTCCAATGCTTCTTTATATATCCGTATGCTCCTATTAAGCGTTTCCTCGTCTTTTGCTATAATAACCATATCATCCGCATAGCACAGTTCTGATATTTCTATCTTTTTCATCTTCCAATAGCCTATCTGGTATGGTCTTACTCAGGAAACATATCCTATTAAATTGATTTTCCAAAGAGATAACATAGGTTGACCTTCACGTAATCCAGATTTAACGTCAACGAATTTTGTCCGTCTTAAAGTTTACAATAATAATTCTAGCTTCCTATAAAAATCTAAAAAAAACTATCCAACAGGAAATTCGCAGCGACCACGGAAATGTCATGCCGAATTGAGATCATTAATTTTACCTTGAGCTTAGAAGAGGACTTGGAACGTATCGATTTATATAATATTATTTTTAAGAGATAATTTTCCACAGACTATTGTTAATATTTATGTATATATATATATATATATATATATATATATATATATATATATATATATATATATATATATATATATATATATATATAGTTTACGCGATTATGTAACTACAGCTCTACAAAACGAAAAGAGGGTTTACCTTCAAACAAATCTCCGTAGAGAAAATACGAAAAATAACTGGAGGTTACTTAAGGAGACTAACTCAGTCCCTGATCATTTGGAAAATGTGGATGATATCAACAAGTATTTTGTGAACTCTGTTACTCCTAAAGCCGCTGATCCAAATATCTTGAATTACTATTTACATAACAAAAAACAGAGTGTCGGATCGTTTCAGTTAGACTTGTCACCAGTGATGAAGTCCAATCGGCCCTCTTTTCTATCGGGTCACGGGCTGTTGGTACAAATGGTATTGGTCTATCTATGATAAGTTTGTGTTGCCCATATATCCTGTCATTTATCTTACACCTAATAAACTCATATATCGAAACTCTTATATTTCCGCAGATATGGAAAAGTTCCTTTTTAATTCCGATACCAAAGGTTCCAGTCCCTGCTGAATTAAAAGATCTTCAGCCTATAAGCATTCTGTCCACTTTGTCGAAGGTCTTGGAGCGGGTCCTGGAGGGGCAGATTCGGGAATATTGTCAGTCCTATGACATACTGCCGACCTACCTAGTCCGGTCTTTTGTGTGTTTAAGTTACTGACACTATATTATTGTAATTATAATGTGAATGCACAATAAAGACATTATTATGACTGTTCTCGTTTTTCTTTCTCACATTTGGTCAATGTGGTTCCATGTTTGGCTGACGGGCGCAAACCAAGTCAGCACAAACGCATTACCATTGTGTATTAAGGAATGACCTGACAATGTTACATGTTTTCAAAATCACTGACTTCCGCATGTTTTTGTGTATGTTTGTGTTGAGTCCTAATTGTACTAAGTGTGGTGTGAATGTTGTTGGTGTAAGGCCTGTGGCTGATATAATGAGGGGGACAATGATGACTTTTTCTTGTTTCCATAGCCTTTTTATTTCCATTGCAAGGTCTGTGTATTTAGAAATTTTTTCTGTGTATTTCGTTTGGATGTTTGTGTCGTTGGGGACAGCTATGTCAATTAGATAGGTGACTTTTTCTTTTTTGCACTGAAAAGTAATATCGGGTCTATTGGCGGAGACTGTTTTATCTGTATGGATACTGATGTCCCAGTAGAGTTTGTAAACTTTATTTTCAAGTACGGATGTTGGTGTGTATTTGTAGTAGGGATCTGTGTTTTCTATGAGCTTGTATGTTGTGGCTAGTGCTTGGTGAACTACTTTTGCCGCTGAGTCATGTCTGGCTGTGTATTCCGTTCCGGCTAATATTTTACATCCGCTTGTTATGTGTTCGATCGTTTCTTTCTGCTGGTGGCATTTTCTGCATCTGTCTTCTGTAATAGTTGGGTCTTTGATGATATGCTTTTGGTAGTTTCTGGCCACATTATTATTATTATTATGATTGTTCTCGTTTTTCTTTCTCACATTTGGTCAATGTGGTTCCATGTTTGGCTGACGGGCGCAAACCAAGTCAGCACAAACACATTACTATTGTGTATTAAGGAATGACCTGACAATGTTACATGTTTTCAAAATCACTGACTTCTGAATGTTTTTGTGTATGTTTGTGTTGAGTCCTAATTGTACTAAGTGTGGTGTGAATGTTGTTGGTGTAAGGCCTGTGGCTGATATAATGAGGGGGACAATGATGACTTTTTCTTGTTTCCATAGCCTTTTTATTTCCGTTGCAAGATCTGTGTATTTGGAAATTTTCTCTGTGTATTTCGTTTGGATGTTTGTGTCGTTGGGGACAGCTATGTCAATTAGATAGGTGACTTTTTCTTTTTTGCACTGAAAAGTAATATCGGGTCTATTGGCGGAGACTGTTTTATCTGTATGGATACCGATGTCCCAGTAGAGCTTGTAATCTTCATTTTCAAGTATGGATGTTGGCGTGTATTTGTAGTAGGGATCTGTGTTTTCTATGAGTTTGTATGTTGTGGCCAGTGCTTGGTGAACTACTTTGGCAGCTGAATCATGCCTGGCTGTGTACTCTGTTCCGGCCAATATTTTACATCCGCTCGTTATGTGTTCGATCGTTTCTTTCTGCTGGTGGCATTTCCTACATCTGTCCTCTGCAATAGTCGGGTCTTTGATGATATGCTTTTGGTAGTTTCTGGTTAATATGACTTTATCCTGGATGGCAAGTAAGAAGCCTTCAGTCTCAGGGAATAGCTGCCCATCCTGTAACCAGGTGTATGATTGTTTTTTATTTACGTGGTCTTGTTCTATGTGGTATCTGTGTTTTCCGTGGAGTGTTTTCTCTGACCACGTTTTCATCTTTTCCTGTTGTAATTGGGTGTGACTGTGTGTGTCTGCTGAGTGGTCTGCCCGGGCTAAGTCGAGAGGTGTGTAGTTTTTGTCTGCTTTCACTGTCGCTGTGTGGAGGCTGGTTTGCTTGCTGTGAAAGAATTTCCTAAGTGTTTGTATTTGTTTTGTGTGTAATGATCTGATGTCTATAATTCCTCTTCCTCCTGCCTTCCTCTCGATGGTAAGTCTTTCTTTGCATGCGTTGGGGTGTAATTTCCTGTATTTGGTGAATTGAGATCGTATAAGGATGTGAATATTTTCTATGTCTGTTTGTGACCATTTGATGATACCAAATGAATATGTGAGTATAGGTATAGCGAACGTGTTGATGGCTTTAGTGAGATTCTTAGAGTTGAGTTTTGTTTGCAAAAGTTTCGTCAGTCTGTTTTTGAATTCGGTTCTGAGCTCTGTTTTGATGTGAGTGTGGTTGAGTTTGGTGCTTTGTTGGAAGCCTAGATATTTGTATGTTTCTTTATCGAACATGTTATCGAGCGTTTCATTGTTGATGGTTTCTGTCTCATGGTGGTGCTTCCATTGGCCTTTGTTGATGTGGAGCACTTTGCATTTACTTATACCAAATTCCATATTGACATCTAAGGTGAATATTTCTGTGATTTTGAGGAGTTCTTTCAGCTGTGTTTGTGTGGCAGCGTAGAGTTTTATGTCGTCCATATATAGGAGGTGGTTTATTTTATGTTGATTCTCTTTTTGGTGTCTGATATTGAAGCCATGCTCTGTTCTGTTTAGTATATTTGAGAGTGGATTGAGACAGAGGCAAAACCATAGAGCGCTGAGCGAGTCTCCCTGAAATATACCCCGTCTGATGTACAGCTCTTCTGTTTGGATCCGTTCGGTTTGTGTTTCTAGGCGTATTTTGGTTTTCCATGTTTTCATAATTTGCGCGAGAAACTGCCTGAGGTGTTGGTTGATTTTATAGATTTCTAGGGCCCTGATTAACCAGCTGTGGGGTATGGAGTCGAAGGCTTTTTTATAGTCTATGTAACCGATGTGAAGGTTTCTGTGTTCTTTTCTGGTTTGTCCCATAATCACGCTATCTATAATCAGCTGCTCTTTGCATCCTCGACTATTTTTCCTGCATCCCTTCTGCTCTTCTGTGAGGATATTTTTGTCTGTTAGGTGTTGTTCTATTTTCTTCGATATTGTGGCTGTGATGATCTTGTATAGGGTTGGAAGACAGGTGAGAGGTCGGTAGTTTGACGGGTTTGTGGTGTCTGAGCTTTTGGGTTTAACGTATGTTATTCCTTGTGTGAGGAAAGTGGGAAATGTGTGTGGTTGTAGAATGGCTTTGTTGATTTGGTGTGTGAGTGCTTCGTGTGTGGTGGTAAACTGTTTGTACCAGAAGTTTTGTATATTGTCTATTCCAGGACATTTCCAGTTGTGTGTGTGTTTGATAGTTTCTGTAATTTCTTGTGTATTAAATGTGGTATTTTCTTGTTCTGTCACATGTTTATGTTTGTCTTCTTCGGCTTTGATCCAGGGGGTGTTATTATTGTGTTGTTTGGGCTCTGACCAGATACTTTTCCAATAATCTGTGAGTTCTTGTTTGTTTGGTGGTTCAGTCACTGCTATCTGTTTGTTGTACATAGTTTTCCGATAGAACTGTTTTTCGCTTCTTCGGAAGAGGTTGTTGGTGTCTTTCCTCTCATTTGATTCTTTGTATCTACGGAGTCTTGCGGCATATACAGATAGTTTTTGTTTCAAGGTATCGAGGATTTCTGGCAGTGTTCTGTTGGGAGACTTAGATTTGATCTTGTTTGCCCCCTGTGTGACACGTTTGGACGCGTTCCCGCTTATAAACTGGGTAAGATGTCCTAGATCTCTCCTGATGTTGTTGATTTTGTTTTCTATTCTTATTTGCCATTTGAATTTTGGTTTTGTCCTGTTGGGGTTTCCTTGTCGTTGAGGGAGTTTTTGATTATTTTGTGTTAGAGTGGTGATTGCTGCTGCGTATATTATTGTGTGAATGTCTTCGATTGTGCTTGAGTCTGTTATATACTGAGGTATTATGTGCTTGTTTAGTGTGTTGAGGATTGGTTGCGTGCTCTGTCTGAAGATTAAACGAGGGATGGGATTTCTTGTTGTGGGGTCGGTGCCTGACCATCGAGCTAGATGTGACTCCATTTTTGCTTTAAGTGTTTGTATGAGAGGTGATTCGGGGTGATGTTGTGTGGATGTCGTTGAGGGTGGCGAGTGATTCATGTTGTTGTCTGTGATATGGTGTTGCGCGGTACTCGCAATATTATTTTGCGTTATGCTCCTCCTGGGTGGTGGGTATTGTTGTGTTCGACTGGGTGGTTGTGTGTGTGAGGCTGGTTCGGAATCTGCTTTATTGTTTCTATTGTTTGGTTGGTCTGTGTTCAGTTCAACAGCCACTGTGTCCTTGATGGTTTGCAATTCGAGAGGTGTGAGACGATTGTTCTTGGTAATAACTCTTTTTTGGTCTACTACTCTCTGTTCTGAAACAAGTAATTGCAGATGTGGATATTCGGTCAAGAAAAGTCTGTGCAGTTGCTGTCTGTAGCCCGATGTTATTGTTTCGAGTTTGGTGGCGGTGTAGTAACAGCGCATCACCGTCCTATTCATCTCATCCGTCCACTTTAACCGCTGTCTTGGTTTTCCAGCCTTCGTAGTTGCATGTTGTCCTTGCAATACATACGGGCCCTGGCCTGGCTTTGGTGGTTGTGTTTGTCCCGTATCTACGTCGGTTGCGCTTGGGATTGATGTTGGTGGGTCCAAGCGGCGAGTGATTCTCTTCTCAGTGATTTCTTTGTCAGGTTTTGTGTTTTCATTACAGCAACGCATGGCGTGTTCGTTGATTCCTGTGGTGCAACTCATGCGCTGCTGTGATTTTTCCCGCCTTGGTGGGTGTCGGCTTAGTCGCCAACACAACACTTTTGGCAGGTCCATTTTCGGTTGCCTGGTCTTCATCGTTTTGGTCGAGCTGCCATTTCCCGCGACGTCCTCGACCGTTACGTCGCTCGCCCGATGCTTCTTTCATTGGTCTGTTGTTCTCTGGAATGTTTTCAGTGTTTTGTGGTGTCAGAAGCTCAAAGTGTCCCGACATTGGGTTGCCTGTTAGTAGAAGGTAAATGGTTTTGTTGTATTTTCCCGTGCTTATTATTGTTGGTCTGTCCGTAAAAGTTATTTTTGTATGTCTTGTTCTTCGTTGTTTTGAGAAGATATGAAAGTTGCTATTTTGTGTTTCCGAGAGGGCAAGTATCTCTAGGCTCGTTCCATAGGTGCCATTTTTCCGCATATAATTATAATAGTTATTGAAGTCTTTTATATCGTCGACTTCAATTAATGAAAATGTGTGAAGTTCCGACCAGTTTTGTTGTAAATATCTTAGAGCAACCTCTCGGAGTTTCTCATGATGGTTCTGGTGGCCATATAAGTGTAAGCTAACTGCACGGAAAAGGCAATTTCCATCACCTACAATGTCGGATCTGGTAAAACTATCGGGAGTAGTTTCGACTGAGGCGATTGTTTGGTCCGTCTGTAGTTGTTGTTGTTGTTGTGTTGCTGTAGCTGTTTGTACGACAGGGGTCCGCCTCCGCAACACCCTTCCATTTTCATTATTATAATTATTATTGTTTAACATAGTATTCCCACGAGTATCCTAGGAAAGAAAGGTCGACTGCGGCAGAGCCTGGATGCCACAGCAAGGCTACTTACTCCCGGAGGGCGCCCGGTATCCGGGGAACCGTTCGCGACTCATAAACGCTGAGCCATTCATCTTCTCGGCACGGTAAACACCTTAAGATTGCGTTTTTATTACACATAATCTGGACAACACAAGACAACACAACGTGACTCAGGTACCTCGGGATCGTCAATGCCCGTACTAGGAGAATCCTGGGATTCCCCTAGCCCCTGATATTATTATTATTATTATTATTATTATTTATATATATATATATATATATATATATATATATATATATATATATATATATATAAATAATTCTATCACAATTTTAAATTTTTTTGTACATTACAAGTCTAATACGCAGAGATAAATATGTGTTTTTTTATCGTAATTTTTTGTTTTATTGTCTCATAGTAACCCCGCAATTATGTTTATTGTAACAACGTTTATAAGACTTAGCATTACCTATTTCTGTCCAAAGACATACTTAGTAGGGTCTTTACAGCAGGAACTCATTCTCTACGACATAAGAGCAACCGTTTAACACAGGTAAGTTTCTGTTAAAACAAGCTGCCACACTATCAAACTGATGTTCATCAATAATGATTGTCGTTCAAAAGAAAGTGCTATTGGCAATCTCACAGACTGTTCGACAGTTTGTAGGAAATGCATAACCACCTGAGAGTTCAATCCTTATGATACTTAAGCATTTTTCTTATAACTCAAAGTTCCTCGTCTGGAGTTTGTGAAAACTCTGCCGTTAAACCATAAAAATAAATAACTGTAAAAAGATCATGTGTGAAAAACATGTGAAATCTCTATTAAGCGCTAGCCTGTTTGGAATTCTGACGGTTGGTCAGAAATGTTCGAAATTTCAATGATTATTTCGACCCTAAAATCGTAGTCGATCACCTCCGACAGCTTTCTTGTTAGTTTAAGTGTTCCGCTATCTGACTGGTTAGATTGTCAATTTATGGATTACTTCACGTTAAGTATTATCGAAATTTATTGAGGCAATTAGCCTTAAGCCTGATTAATACTTGACGTTTTCTTTTTGTTTTAAATTATCACAATACTCAAGAATCCCATTTTTTGCTAAAGATTACTTGGCTCTTTTTTCAAACTCGAGTAAAGATTACATAAAGATAAAATAAGCCTAAATAAAACGAATTTGAAAGAGTGAGATAAATACGTCCATGATGTTTAAAATGAGAAAAAGGGGGTCTTGCTGAATGGGATAGCTGTTATTTAGAAATGGTAATCAGGCAGAGTAGTATTATGTTTTATTTTAAAGACTAAGGCTGTACTGTAAGGAAAATTTAAAAAACATTCAAAGTATTGAAATAAATTGATCGTTCGGCCATAAATATTAATGTACTTGTTTTGCCTTATATTCTGCTATAAATTATGATGCCAGAGTGTCGTTTAAAAAACAAAAAATTCAAACTGTAAGAAAAAAGGTAAAAATATTCGATAATTGTCCGTACAACAATTGCGATTTTATGAAAATCAGAATTATTTATTATAAAACAAGTAAAACATAACTTGAAATCTAAAAATAAATGTTCAAATTTTTATATCAATCTAACAAATATATTTCAAATGCAAAAAAGAAAAATATCTTTGTGACCGTATTTTTAGTAGTCAAAAACTAACAAAATATGAATTTTGTCTAATCTATCTCAAATTTTGCACACTACCATAAAATGAAATTCCTTACCCTTTTTCTTAATAAATATTTTCGATATTTTAACAGAGTGACTTTGGACTTTAACTTCGGAAAATTCAAATTGCCCGCCAAACAAAAAATGACATTGGTCCTGCAAAATCATTTTTCGGGTTGAAGTGATTTAAAATCCACCTATAAACGCATTTTTTTTTCTAAATTTAATAAAGAAAAATCCCATATGTCGCACATGTTTTGCTGTTACTCATGTACCACTATCGTCACTGCTTATTCCCTAATTTACCGAACGTAATAAAATATCTCCCATTATTTCCCCTTATCTCTCAATATTTCTCCTTATCTCCGATTATCTCTACATAATTTCGATTATCTAGGCTTAACTCTGCTCATCTCCTATTATTTCTCCTTATCTTCCAGTATTTCTCCTTATCTCCCATTATTTCTCCTTATCTTCCATTATCTCACCTTATCTCCCATTATCTAGGCTTATGTCTCAATATTTCTCCTTATCTCCCATTATTTCTCCTTATCTCCCATTATCTCACCATAACTCCCATTATCTAGACTTATCTTTGCTTATCTCCCATTATTTCTCCTCATCTCCCATTATTTATATTTATCTCCCATTATCTCACCTTATCTCCCATTATCGAGCCTTATCTCGACTTATCTCCCATTATTTCTCCTTATCTCCCATTATCTAGGGTTATATCGAATTATATAGAACATATGTTTAAATTTATAAAAACACGTAAATCGGATAAGTGGTTCTCAAGTGATAAGCGCACTAACGGACAGACAGACAGACAGAAAGACGTTGCATTATATATATATATATATATATATATATATATATATATATATATATATGTATATATATATATATATATATATATATATATATATATATATACATATATATGTATATATATATATATATATATATATATATATATATATATATATATATATATATATATTCTAGATAGAAGATTATAGATAACCTGGCCAGAGAACAAATGTATGAATTAAAAAAAAACACGTAAATCCGATAAGGGGTTCTCGAGTAATAAGCGCACTAACGAACAGACACACAGACAGAGTGACGTTGCATTTTATATATATTATATTCTTTGCTACATGATATTGTTCCATATTTAATGCTTTAGGCAGTGTATTGCAAGAGAACGCGCTAGCGGCAAACTTTTCTCCGGCTTGATTCACTATTATCGTCACTGCTTATTCCTTATGTCACCTAACGTAATAAAATATATCCTATAACCTGGCCAGAGAACATATGTATGTTTAACAAAAAAGCACATAAATCGGATAAGTGGTTCTCCAGTGATAAGCGCACTAACGGACAGACAGACAGACAGAGAGACGTTGCATTTTATATATATTATAGATATTCTTTGCTACATGATATTGTTCCATATTTAATGGTTTACCATGTTTAAAAAAAAAAGCACATAAATCGGATAAGTGGTTCTCCAGTGATAAGCGCACAAACGGACAAACAGACAGATATACGTTACATTTTATATATATTATAGATGTAATAAAATATATATCTATAACCTGGTCAGAGAACATATGTATGAATTTAAAAAATCACGTAAATCGGATAAGTGGATCTCGAGGGATAAGCGCACTAATGGACAGACAGACAGACATAGAGACGTTGCATTTTATATATATTATAGATATAGATTATTATTATTATTATTATGTAACATGACCAAAGAATATATGTATGAATTTAAAAAAAAAAAAACGTAAATCGGATAAGTGGTTTTCGCGTGATAAACGCATTAATGGACAGACAGACAGAGAGACATTGCATTTTATATATATTATAGATTATAGATTATAGATATTCTCTGCTACATAATATTGTTCTATATTTAATGGTTTAGGCGGTGTATTGCAAGGCAACGCGCTAGCGGCAAACTTTTTTCCGACATCATTCACTATTTTACGTCACTACTCATTCCTTATGCTACCTATCGTAATAAAATATAGCCTATAACCTGGCCAGAGAACATATGTATGTTTTAAAAAAAAAGTACGTAAATCGGATAAGTGGTTCTCCAGTGATAAGCGCACTAACGGACAGACAGACAGAGAGACGTTACATTTTATATATATTATATATATATATATATATATATATATATATATATATATATATATATATATATATATATATATATATACCAATTGAACCCCATCATCGTTTGGTTTGTGGTCCCTGATTGATATGCCTAGCATTTACCTTTTAACTTGGATGTTTGGTATATCTTCAGAACCGATATTAAGTGTCCTTCTGTTGTTCTCACTTGATCTTCTCAGAGTTTCATAGTCGGCTTTTAACCCATATAGATCTGCATAGAATGTCTCTGTCACTAACTATTTGTGATCCAATCGTTTGGTTTGCGGTCCCTGATTTATATGCCTAGCATTAACTTCGATGTCTGGTAGATCTGTCGAACCGATGTTAAGTGTCCTTCCGTGGGCCTCTTTGATCTTTTCAGTGTTTCATGGCCGGCTTTCCACCCGTATAGATCTGCACAGAATGTTTCTGTCACTTTAACTATTTGTGATCTTTCTTCTATAATGTTTGTTAATTCCTTTCCTATGTGAGTTCTCTTTTCTGAATATATTTAAACCCATATTCTGGTCGGTCAATTTTTCTATCCGTCTCTACTGATACAATTTTATATACTGTTTTACCAAGTTTCTTGCAGCTCTGTTGATTTCAGTGTATTCCATAGTGTTTCTCTTATTCAACTTTATCAGTTCTCTGCATTTCTCCAGTTGCTGTTTTATGAGTCTTCCAATCATTTCACCCACATTGTCATCAAGCTGTGACGATCGCTTTGTTAATTGGTGTATTAGTTGTTTCTTATAGTCTTCTTTCTGTCCTTTCAGTGAGCTCACATCTAATGGCTTTTATATGTTACTAAATTTTTCGGCTCTTTCTAGTTTTCCATTTATAAGAGTTTTGCACCTTACTAGTCTGTGATCCCTGCCAGTTGCGAAGGAATTAAGGACATTGACATCTTCGATTATGGGTTTGTGGTACGTTAACATATAGTCTATCTCATTCTTGGTTTTACCTTCTGGGCTTATCCAAACCTACTTCTTGTTTAGTCCATAGAGTTTCATTTCTAGTACAACAAACAGGCCAATGTATTTTGGTTTGATGTTTATACTTCTTATTTTTGCGTTAAAATCTTTCATAATTAAGGTATATTTCGTTCTATTTTCTGTCAGGTCTTGTGATACTTCTTCACAAAATGTTTCGACTTGGTTGTCGTCGTGGTTGCTTGTCGGTGCGTAAATTTGGATTATTTTTATTGTTATGTTGGAATAAATTTTTATGGTGTTTTATATCACCCTGTCGGTTATTGCTTTCAGGGTCTGTATATTAGTAGTTAGGCGTTTATGAACCAGGATTCCTACACCGCACGGCTTTGTTCGCTTCCACTATAATACAGGATACGTCCTAAATTTAGCCCTAGGCACTCCTCTCCTTTCGTTCTCACTTCTGATATTCCCAAGACGTCCTATTTTATACATATATGTATATATATATATATATATATATATATATATATAAATATAAATATATAAATAAATATATATATATATATATATATATATATATATATATATATATATATATATATATATATATATATATATATATATATATACACGAGGCTGGTTTGAAAAGTCCGTGCAAAAATAAAAACTACTTATGTGTTTGGGTTAAACCTTTTTTATTTTTCGACATGGTCTCCTTTTAGGCTTATACACTTCGTCCAACGATGTTCTAGTTTGTTGATCCCTTCCGAATAATAGGATTTGTCCAATTCTGCAAAATATCCATTAGTGTCTGCAATCACCTCCTCGTTTGAATAAAATCTTTGTCCCGCCAGCCATTTCTTCAAATTGGGGAACAAATAGTAGTCCGAGGGAGCCAAGTCTGGAGAATAGGGGGGATGTGAAACGAGTTGGAATCCTATTTCCATTAATTTTGCGACCACAACTGCTGAGGTGTGTGCTGGTACGTTGTCGTGATGGAAAAGGACTTTCTTGTGGGCCAATAGCGGGCGTTTTTCTTGCAGCTCGGTTTTCAAACGGTCCAATAACGATGAATAAATAATATTCACCTGTAATAGTTTTATCCTTTTCCAAATAGTCGATGAGGATTATCCCTTGCGAATCCCAAAAGACAGTCGCCATAACCTTTCCGGCCGAAGGAACGATCTTCGCCTTTTTTGGTGCAGATTCCCCCTTGGCAACCCATTGTTTAGATTGTTGTTTGGTCTCAGGAGTATAGTAATGTATCCATGTTTCATCCACAGTGACGAAACGACGCTTGAAGTCCTCCGGATTCTTCTGGCTGTAAACCATCCTTGCCACAATTTACACGATTCCGTTTTTGGTCAAGCGTGAGCAATCGCGGCACCCATCTTGCGGATAGCTTTCTCATGTCCAAATGTTTATGCAAAATATTATGTACCCGTTCAGTCGAGATGCCCACAGCACTAGCAATCTCATGCACCTTAACTCTTCTGTCATCCATCACCATAACATGGATTTGATCAATGATTTCTGGAGTCGTAACCTCCACAGGCCGTCCAGAATGTTCAGCGTCACTTGTGCCCATATGGCCAGTCCGAAAATTTTGAAACCACTTATAAACTGTTCTAATCGAAGGTGCAGAGTCACTATAATATTTATCAAGCATCTCTTTAGTCTCCTGAGGCGTTTTGCCTTTCATAAAGTAATGTTTAATCACCACACGAAATTCTTTTTCGTCCATTTCTTGAAAATCACTCGACTTCCTTGATTCACACGAATGCCAAACATAAAGAAATAGACCAATATGGCTGAAACTTGGTGTGCGTTCATTCAAGAGATGCTACTAACTAAACATGTCCTCGATACGCGCCGGTGGTGCCATCTCTCGGACTTTGCACGGACTTTTCAAATCAGCCTCGTATATATAAATTTAAATATATATATATATATATATATATATATATATATATATATATATATATATATATATATATATATATATACAGTAATACCCCGCTTTACGCGAGGGATACGTTCCGAAAAAAATCGCGTTAACTGAAATTCGCGTATATCGAGGTTTATGATTAAACATAGTCAAAATTTAATACAAAAAAATACAAATCATTTTAATCAATCACTTTAATTCTAAGAACACTTTATGCAATACATACTCTTATTTTTTAGCGAAAAAAAACATCTATTGTCTTTTGGGTAACGTTTTGTTTACGTTCTTGTAAAATACGTTCATAACACCCAACACTGTTTTTAATTGTTTGACACACGGTCAAGACACGGTCATCATTATTGTCTATACTCTGCAATATGTCCAAACCTGAATAAATTTTTGAAAGTGCATTTTGTATTTCCCCTGAAGATAAAACTTTCTCTTCTACTTGTTCTTCCTCATCGTAGATAGGATTATTCTGTAACTCGATCAGATCTTCATTGCTAATAGGATCGTCGTGCGTTGCTACAAGTTCTACGAGATCTTCTACCGTGACATCTTCAAGTTCAGACCCCTCAATCATTGCAGCAATGTCTTCAAGCACTTGTCTCTGCATCTGGACAATTCTTCTAGGTGCTTCCACTACATCTGGCCAAAGATTACGCCACACCCCATTCATACAACTTATTTTAACTTCCTTCCAAGCCTCTTCTATGTTGTGAATAGACTTCATAATGTTGTATGACTTCCACCACTCTCGCATAGACTGTCTTCCTTCCCCGTCAGTTTCATGAATTAGTTGGCTAAAAGTGCGGCGATGGTAATAAGCTTTGAAGTTTGCTATTGCTCCCTGGTCCATAGGTTGTAATATTGACGTAGTGTTTGGTGGAAGGAACTTTACGTACACTTTTAAGTCTCTGGGCGTATCAAGTGAGGTTGGATGTCCTGGGGCATTGTCTAAGAGTAATATAACTTTAGGTTCAAGCCCATTTCTGTCACAGTATGATTTGACTGATGGGCAAAAACTATTAGAATACCATTCTTGAAAAATTTCCCGTGTAACCCACGCCTTTCTGTTTGATCGCCACACAACTGGTAGACTTGTCTTGTCTGTGCCTCGCATTGCACGGGGTGTTTCTGAATGGTACACTAGTAAAGGTTTCAGTTTGAAATCACCAGTGGCATTACCACCCAGCAGAAGTGTTAGTCGATCTTTCGCAGCTTTGAAACCACTGGCTTGACGTTCTTCCTTAGAAATGAATGTTCGAGATGGCATTTTTTTTTCCAGTAAAGTGCGGTCTCATCAACATTGAAGATGAGACAAGCAGGAATTTTCTCTCGTCTAACGAAGTCTTGAAACTTGTCTGGAAACTCAGCTGCAGCTTGAATGTCCGCGCTGGCCGCCTCGCCTGTTATGTGGATATTGTGAAGATTAGAACGCTGCTTGAACCGATGGAACCAGCCTCTGCTGGCAGCAAAAGTCGGAGTGGCACTCCCTTCTCCTTCTTTTGTTTTCAGCATCTCATACAAAGATTTTGCTTTTGTGCATATGAGATCTTGACTTAGTGGTGTGTTCTTCTTATTCAAATCTTCGATCCAGACTGACAGTAATTTCTCCATTCTTTCTAAGATAGATGATCTCGAACGAGAAAGTTTTGTTGCACTTATAGGTGTTGAACCTTCGCTGGAGATTTTAATTTTTTCCCGATTTTTATAAATCGTTCTCACAGTCGATTCTGAGAGTCCAAAATCTCTCCCAACAATTGTTGCTTTGCCTCCATTTTCCATTCTTCTTAACACTTTCATCTTCAATTCCAAAGTGACGCTTTTACGCTCTTTTTTCTTTACAGGCGGCATTTTTAACGTAGGGTTAAATTATGTATGTATGTATCTCCAATAAATATTAAAACAAAACTGCCAGCCGACCGAACTAACATTACGGAACAAATGAACACACGAAACGAACGAGGAAATCCCCATAGAACAAAGTCGAAGGACAGGGAATTCTCAATTCTTCAAAGAGAATATTCAGAGAAAGCGGGGATCCCCCCGCGACCATAGAGAAGTTAATGACTACATGAGCGCGAAATTTGAAATTCGCGTTATAGTGAAACCGCGCGTAACGGGGTCGCGCTAAGCGGGGTATTACTGTACATATAAGTTGGGTTGAATTCTTTCTGGAACCTTGGAATATTGAATATATATTTTTTCAATTTCTTGGGCTTTATGGTTCTTTTGTTTTAAGGATAGAGAAATTACATCACGTTCTAGTTAGAATTTATTGAAAACGTTTCGCCTTATTTTTAGGCTTCTTCAATTCATCTAAAAATTGAAATTTTCTGTTTTGGATATTCAATAGGACGTACAAATTTTTTTTTAATTATGAATATATAAAATTCTTAAACTTATAATACAATGTAGAAGGTGAAAATAATAAAAATACACACAAACATATATATAAAAAACTTACATGTGTGGGTTGAAACGAAGACACACTTAACATTCTTTAAAATGTGTTACTAAGATGGTCACATTTTTTAAAATAACTTTAGATTTGTATAGGGAACGAAAGTCATCCTTTGGTTTGTTCATGTGTTTTTATTTATTATCTGCTATTGAGTTATTATGAGAAGAGTCCGAAATAAATATGACTCAGACCCCTAACGTCGCTTTTGTCGTTTATATTGTTTTTCTCTTCATTAATACAGATCATTTCATGGATTGATCTTTTAAAATAATTTGACTTTTTTTTAAGATTTTTGTATTTTTAAAATCGAACGAGTGTTTGGTTTGTTTAACGTGTTTTGATAGAGCTGTTGGGTTATTCTTATCATACTTATGGCCATTCAGTCTAGTTTCTAGATGTTGTTTAGTCATGCCGATATAACAGCCGTTGCAGTTTTGACATGGAATAGAATATATCAGGTTTGATTGTTTCAGTAGGGGTGTTTTGGATTTTAGGGGGGTAAAAAGGTGTTTTAATGAGTTATGCGTTTTGTGGCAAACAGTTAAATTATGTTTTTTGAGGACTGCTTTAATTTTTTCTGAAAGTCCTTGAATATATGGCATGGATATGTATGTTGTAGCTGTTCTTTGTTTTGGTTGTTTATCTAGAGTACTATATAATTTGTGAATTCTGGTTTTTAAAATTTTGTTAATTAGCTTAACCGGATAATTGTTGTTGGTTAAGGTAGTTTTTATTTTTTCTATTATTTCTGCTCTATATTTAGGACTTGTTAGTTTTAAGCCTCTGTCAATTAAATTTATGACGGTATTTTTCTTAAAATTTAAAGGATGGTGTGAATGGTAGTTTAGATATTTTCCAGAACTTGTTGGTTTTGTGTACCATTTGCTATTTATTTTGTATACTGAAACAATCAAACCTGATATATTCTATTCCATGTCAAAACTGCAACGGCTGTTATATCGGCATGACTAAACAACATCTAGAAACTAAACTGAATGGCCATAAGTATGATAAGAATAACCCAACAGCTCTATCAAAACACGTTAAACAAACCAAACACTCGTTTGATTTTAAAAATACAAAAATCTTAAAAAAAGAGTCAAATTATTTTAAAAGATCAATCCATGAAATGATCTGTATTAATAAAGAGAAAAACAATATAAACGATAAAAGCGACGTTAGGGGTCTGAGTCATATTTATTTCGGACTCTTCTCATAATAACTCAGTAGCAGATAATAAATAAAAACACATAAACAAACCAAAGGATGACTTTCGTTCCCTATACAAATCTAAAGTTATTTTAAAAAATGTGGCCGTCTTAGTAACACCTTTTAAAGAGTGTTAAGTGTGTCTTCGTTTCAACCCACACATGTAAGTTTTTATATATATTTTTGTGTGTATTTTTATTATTTTCACCTTCTACATTGTATTATAAGTTTAAGAATTTTATATATTCATAATTAAAAAAAAAATTATGCGTCCTATTGAATATCCAAAACAGAAAATTTCAATTTTTAGATGAACTGAAGAAGCCTAAAAATCAGGCGAAACGTTTTCAATAAATTCTAACTAGAACGTGATGTAATTTCTCTATCCTTAAAACAAAAGAACCATAAAGCCCAAGAAATTGAATATATATATATATATATATATATATATATATATATATATATATATATATATATATATATATATATATATATATATATGGGAAGCGCGACTAAAAATCTCAATTGAAATTTTCCGCCAAATTATGCTTCTGCCAGAGGTTGCCGTCGGCGTCCGAGTGGCAAAGTGTGTTGGTCTCAAAATTGTTTCCATGTAGAACACAAGTGCGGAGTATAATCGAAGAGTCAGCCGGTCAGCACGGGCAGAAATGCGATTTTTCGGATACTTGAATCAACTATTTATGACATTGTACAAGGTTCAAGAACGGTCCAACGAAGGTTACAGTATGCTGACGAGGAAGCGTCACTTAAAAGAAACAACTTTGACATGTTTTAGTTCAAGGAATTCTGGCCTCTTAATAGTCCAGATTTGAAGCCCTTGTACTACTACGTATGGAGCGTAGTTGAAACGGTCACAAGCAAGTTTCAGCATTTCAATGTGAGATTATTAATGATCGCTATTGAGGCAGCGTTTGCTAATATGAGCAGCACGGAATTACATAGGTCACATAGTCGCTTCTACCTGTGTTCCTGTAGATTTCTACAAAATAAAACACACACTAATGTTAATAACATAGATATCCTAAGTACCATGTAAAATGATTTTTTTTCAAACTTCATTTTTCATTAAAAAACATCTCCTTAAAAAAAGTTTTATTTGTTCGGATTTTGGTGACGCACCTTGTATATATGCCATCTTACTAGCTTTCATTTCACATCTACATAAAATAAAGAGTTAACGGAGTTATATAAATCTAGCGAAGATGTCTAGTAAAACGACAGAATTATATCATCATATTTATACTCTACAAGTATAATTCTATAACCAATTTATATTATCTTCGACTCTTTCTTATAACATTTCATATCAGATAACTAAGACAGTAACTCAAAAGCTGTTTATTTGGCAATCTGACACCCACAAATTCCATAAGCCGACTGACTTGCGAAGATTAAATCAATATCGAACCTCTCAAATGCCTCTCTCTTGATAAAAGACAATGGATGGCCATAGATCGACGTGGAGAATGAAAAAATAGGAGCTGTGCTCCCTTTTCGTGCTTGGAATTTCAGAAATGTTCTCTCGATTCGTTCCGATCTAATGAATAAAATTTGAATGTTAAGGATAAAAATTGCTGGGTGGAAAAAAATTTAACACCTGGTACTTATTAGTCAGGGGTAAAGAAAACACCGGTAGTGTTAAATTACTATACTTGTAATTGGTGTTTGTGCACTCGTGAAGAAAATTATTACTTTCTGAATATTTTTTTACCGCGCAAATTTTGTCATGTTTGCTAACAGTCTAAAAATATGAGGGTGTTTTTAAGGTATTTATCTAGTTAGGATTTTGACAAAGATTTATAGGAGTTTGTTGAATTTTACAGTTTTTGTGATTCTTTTCACGCAGTGGTAAAGTTTTTCACTAAAGAGGAAAAGACTAAAAGTTACTTATGGAGTGAAAATTTCCGAGACTTTTGAAGAAAAAACAATGTTTTTGCCAAAAAACCACAATAAAAAAAACGCACTCTGTACTCTAACCCCGCGGTGGTGTGGAAAAAGAGTATACAATGAAAAAAAAACAAACGTATATTACTACTTTACAATATCAATATCTTTATTGAATGCTAAGTAAGGCGTAGCCTCTTACATTTATGACAGTTTATAACATAAAGTGAAAGTTTTGCTTATTCTAACTTAACTTAAGCACTTCAACTAGTAGTCCTATACTAACTTAACCTAGAGTTATGCTACCTTAACCTGTTTTTGAAACATGATTTTCTTATCCTAACTTAACCTATGACTTGTGCTACCTTAACCTAGGACTTATTCTAGCTTAACTTAGGACTTAATGTTAACTTAACCTAGGACTTATGATAGCTTAACCTAGTTTGACAATTTTCTGTCACGGCGGGCGAGAAGGGCCATTATCTTCATCCGAGATACAATTTCTTCAAGCTCTATTTAATAGGTGTCTAATAGAAAGTAAAATACCAACACCTTGAGTAAACGCCTTCATTGTGCTTATTTTTAAAAAGCGGAATAAATTTAAATTGGAGAATTACAGACCAATCAGCCTGTTATCGGTACTATACAAAATCCTCACTAGAATCATAACATATAGATTAACGAACAAATTAGATAGTTATCAATCACGTGAACAAGCGGGATGTAGACGGGGATACAGCATTTTAAACCATCTCCAAATAATTAGAATACTAGTGAAAAAAGCAAATCAATACAAGGTCACCTTGTGGATAACAATGGTTGACTATGAAAAAGTATTTGATTTCGTAGAGATATGAGCAGGCCTTAACGCCTTAAGTAACAGCAGAGTCGATGAAAGGTACACATCTCCTCTTGAATACTTATATAAAAATGCAACATCACAAATAATGCTTGAAGAAAAAAGAAATAAAATCAAAATTAAAAGATGAATTTGACGAGACGACTCGATATCCCCAAAGCTATTCACGTTGACTCTAAAAGACATGTTCAATTCGATAAAGTCGGAAAATAAGGGAATACTAATGGACGGTTAAAAGATTAAATCACTTAAGGTTCGCAGATGATGCCACTCTGACCTCCAACACAAAAGAAGAATTGCAAGAAATGCTGATGGAGTTGAATAATAAGTCTCGAGAAATAAGTCTAAAAATAAACTTCACCAAAACCAAATATTTGAACAACGACAGTGAAGATAACAACGAGGAACTGTTAATAGAAGCTGATAGAATAGGATAAGTACAAACATTCATATATTTGGGACAAAAAATCGAAATATCAGAAAAATAATTTAAAAGCTGTCTTGGATAGAAGAGTCTCGTTAGCTTGGTCTGCGTTCGGAAGGTTACAATCTACATTTAAATCAGGCATCCCAAATACAATAAAAGCTAGAGTATTTGATTGTATTAACATATGGCACTGAAACGTGGGCTTTAAATAAAAGTATAATAAATAAACTCTAGGTAAACGCCGTATAGTTTAATGGAGGCCTAGAGAACACAGAAGATGCAGAGGTAGACCATAGACAAGATGGACGGACGACATAAAAATATTAGCAAGACACGATTGGATGCAAAAAGCAAACAAAAGAGCTCATTGGAGACAATTTGGGGAGGCTTACATCCAACTATGGATGGAATAAGCTAATGATGATGATGCTTGAATTAAGTGATTCTTAGGACGCCGTCTTCTCACGAAGATTGGCGATCCATATCGCTAAACGAGCTTCAGAAACTGCTGCTCGAAAAATATCATTCGATGCACATCCAAACCACCTTCTCATGTCCTTCAGCCAAGAATTCTGTCGTCTTCCAATCGATCGTTTGCCCTTCATTTTGCTTTCAGTAATTTGGAAGTAGCAATTGGTACTTTGGGCGCCTCATTTTTTTTATGGATCTAGCGCACGTGCTGCAGGGAAGTCCCTAAAGCGCTCCAGGAGCGGCACGTGTGCGGAAAAAAGCGATTCACGTTGTTCTTGAATCGCTGAAAATTGTACTCGGTGGGAAACACAGCCATAGGCAAATTGTTCCAAAAGGATGATATTCTCCATATAAAAGACTGCTTGAAAAGCGTTGTACGTGGAGTAACAAGCTGAACCTCATGCGGATCTGAAGTATTAGCGCGATGTGTATTTCTAACAAGCACCGCTTTAGGAGGAATTGAGCGGGCTACATCTTTCGAACACTTTCCATGAAAATACTTGTAGAATAGACTCAAGTAAAGAATTAACAGTTGTGGAGTGTGTTCGAAATAATATTCCCAACTTTTGAGAAGTTCTCCTTGCTATGCCTGCAACATGTTCATGCCAGGACATATTTGTTCCCAAATTAACGCCCAACAAATTGAGCGACAATGCTAGGGGAATAGAGTGCCCCGACATAACTATGTCGGGTTCAGTTATATGTCCGAAGTATTGAGTGTTTCTTATTTTTAAGATTGTTAGTAATTTCTCCATTTTGTTTATTCTTTCCAGTACTTCCGTGTTTTCTATTTTCTGTACCCAGGAGAAGCGAAGAGGGCATCTATAAATGTACATTTCAAAAGATTCCAGTCGTCTCTCTGAGCCAGAGTCAAGGGTTCAGTACTCACATCCATACAATAGCACGGAGATACATACGATCTACCATTCTCATTCGGAGTTCGAGACTGAGACTTGAATGAATGAAAAAATTATTCATATTCATGTATGTTACTCGAGCCTTGTCCTACTTGTAATTTATACTGCTTACCAAATATTTAAATGTGGAGACCTGTTCTAAGGTGTTGTCTGTGATTTCGAGGCATTCTGGTGGTAGATTTTTCTTTGTGATCACCATTCACTTGGTTTTTCTTATATTCATAATTAATAGAAATATTTCGCTAACTGTTACGACTCAATTGATCAGTTGCTGGAGGTTTTTGATATTAAAGTCAAAATTAATTACTGTTTATTTCATAACTGTGTTTTACTTATTACTTTATCAATTTTTCTGTACGGCGCACAGTGCGACATTTAGGAAGTTTAGCGGAACTTTATTCAATTTTTGAAATACGTAAAATGCATAAGATTATTCATTATTTTGGTAGGTTAATATCCCACCTCTAAAACCTCATACTCAGTTTGGGGATTAACCCTGCGAAACAACTGCAAAATGCACCTGAAAGTTGCATTACTTATTCAATCATACTTTTTGCCTACAGAAAGCTATTCGATTTGTTTAAGTTAATAGAGTGGTACATACAAACGGCAGGTCAGTAGGTCATGATTTTTTCTTCATTTATTTTATAAGAGAATTGTCAATTATTGGCATTTAAATAATTGCAAAATCTTTTTTTTCTCGTGTGTGATTTGTTCGTGAAAAAAGTGATTTTTAAGAAGTAAGTAAAATTTACATTTTTAACTTCAGTGGAGACTTTAAAAAGTGATACTACATAATACCAGCTTGAAACGCACAAAATTTGAAAGGTTTTTTTTCCTCTGTTGGAAACACAAAAGATCTTCTGCGATATTTTGCGATCTTCTTTTAAATTAAACATTTTCCAGAATGACTTTGCAAATTTCATATAACTGCATATTCCAAAAGTGGAAGGAAGAACCGACATCGGACGCCATCATTGGTTTTGTTTTGGAAAAAATAGGCTCACCAATGCTAACATCTGACGCTCTTTGCAGTTTAAAGGCAACTCTTCGTGCGCTGGCTGGTTTGTAAAATACAAAAAAGGTGGAGGGAATCCAGTCGAAATTTAGCATCATTTCTGAATAAAAATGCTAGCTGGCTTGAAAATAATGTAAAATTTTCAAATGCTGTAAGGGATGCATTGTCTAGTGGATCGAGGACCAATGCAGGCAGACCTAAAAAAGAATTTAGGGATTGTCATCCTAAAGTGCAAAACAGAAAAGTGCAACATCTTTTGAAGTCCGGTAGTCAAGACGAGTTAGCCAAAGCAACTGCAACAAAGCTATACCAATCTGGAAAACGAAACTCTGCAGCGATTGTCAAGGAACTGGCATCTGGTTCTCCAGAAAGGGGTAGCAAAATCAAGAAGGCTCGCATGTCTTCTTCAAATAGCCCACGAAAATTAACTCCAGACCAGGCTCTAGCGCTACTTATTGATGCAAACTTATCGTCAAATCAGTACAACATTGTTCGAGATCAAGCAAAAAAATCACCGTTGCACTTTGTATCCACCTTATTATGTTGTAAAAGAGGCAAAGAGGCTGTGCTATCCAAAGGACGTAATAATAACTGAAGTTTCAGGTGAAGTATGAGTTCAGTCGCTTATAAATCATACCGTAGCAAGACTTTGTACAGGGCTAGAAGGGATTCTTAGAACTCTATCAAACGTTAAACCACTAAATATTATCGTAAAGTGGGGTTGTGATGGGGCGGAACATGTTATTTATCGACCAAAGGATATGGACAAACATAGCTCTGATGATAGTATGTTTAGTGTATCAATGGTACCAATCCAAATGTGCTCCGTAAATGATAATGGTGATAATCAGTCAGTAATTCGGAAAAACCTTGCTTCTTCTTCCACACGGTACTGTCGCCCCATTAAGTTCGTTTTTGCCAAAGGAACAGTCAGTGTAATTATCTCAGAAGTAAACAAAGTGAAAGAACAAATATCTCAAGTTACTCCAACCATTATACTTGTAGATGGCAAGCAATTTCAGGTTACAGCAAATATGATCTTTTGTATGATTGACGGTAAAGTATGCAATGCTGTATCATCCTGTGCATCATCACAAACATGCTACTTATGTGGGGCTAAACCTAGTGAAATGAACAACATCTGCGATATACCTCAAAAAAATATAAATGAATCCTTTTTATCCCTTGGACTATCACCCCTCCATGCATGGATAAGGTTTTTGGAATGTATTTTACATATATCGTACAAACTGGATATTAAGGCATGGCAAGCTCGTGGAGCAGAAAATAAAAAAAAAGTTGCAGAGAAGAAAAAATACATTCAACAAAAATTCAAAGATTAGCTTGGCTTGCTTATAGATATGCCAAAACAGCAGACCGGAAACACAAACGATGGTAATACCGCGAGGAAATTCTTTAGAAATGCCGAAAAGTCTTCCGAAATAACTGGCGTTAATTTAGATTTGATCAAGCATTTTCATGTGCTGTTAGAGTGCCTAAATTGTGGTCTTAAATTGAAAATTGATTCAGAAAAGTTCGGCGAATATGCAAGAGAAACTTTGGAATTGTATTTGAAAGAATATTTCTGGTACTTAATGCCCGTAAGTGTGCATAAAGTCCTTTGTCATGGAAAGGATATTATAGCCTCCTGCATTCTTCCGATCGGACAATTTTCTGAAGAAGCTCAGGAGGCAAGAAACAAAGACTGCAGAAAATATCGCGAACTTTTTACTAGAAAAACATCCCGAATTGACACAAATACGGATTTATTTAATCGACTGCTTATTTCATTGGATCCGTACATCGCTAGTCTTCGTAAAGCACCCAAAACCAAGCATAGTGAAGTTACGCCAGAAGTTTTTAGAGTTGTTAGAAAGATTTGCAGACCCATGTAATGGTTGCGAGTCTTCAGACGATTGCAATGAGTCTCGTTTCTGAATAGATGTTCAAAATGTTGTTACAAAATGTATGTTTTTTTTAATTCTTCTATAATAAAAAACACAAATAAACTGAAAAACTTTAAATAAAACACATTAATTTGTATTAAAAATTTTAAAAAAACCAACAAATAGAACTGTTTTACTGGTTTAAATAATTAAGTTCCGGTAAACTCAAGAAATTTCGCACTGTGTGGCGTCATTTTCATGAATTTACCAAAAAGTCCTCATAATATTTGGAATAGACATTTCCACATATATCATTTTCATTAAGTTGATCGATGACGATAACATTTTTCATGGAGCCTTCGGCCTGTAAGCTTTTAAGAACCTCTAGAGTCATAATAATTTATTTCGGAAAAAATTGTTATAATCGCGATAAATTACCGCAAAAAAGCGTCCATTAATTCTTTTTAATATGGCACCGGCTTTTTGCACCTGAAAAATGATTGTTCCACACACAAAAAAAAAGAAACAAATAAATAAAAGCCAGTCACGCACGCAAAATAAACTGCTTTTAAAATCCGGCACGGGGCTGGCCAAATTGATGACTTCATTTCGGCAATTTCATTACGGGTCGTGTGCAAAAAAAAATAAAACTAAAGGAGATAAAAGGCGTCCCCAAAGAGAAAAATCTTCCCAATTATATTTCCTAACTCTGCAACAAGATAAATCCAAATTTAAGCCTGCGACGAAGGTACGTCTACGCAGCGAATTTTTTCAAATTGTCGGGGAAACGCCCGAAGAGAGATAACAATGCACCTACACTGAAAAAAATTATGTGCTAATTTTATACGCACAGAAAAATGTTTATCGGATTGATTATTTATAAATTATTTTGGTTACAATAATATATGCTAATTATCAAGATTACACTATGCAACAAAAAAATATATATTCTTTTTCACTGGGTTTACAGTATGAAATACTGATTCCTCACTACCAACTCTGATTAATTAACAAAATAGTCACATACGTCAGGTTTTATAGAGAAAAGCTTTCATTGGTTTATCCAAAAATACGGTAAATTAATAAACTTATATTTTTTTGATCGATTGGCTTTTCTCTTATAGTTAGTCCTCGCAGTATCCCTCTGAAGATACCAACAGAAGTCTGCAAGCATTGCTGGTTTCTATTTACCTTGATAATGCCTCTCAAACACAGTTATTTCTTGGTGCAAATATATACATTTTTTTAAAAAAGGTCTCGCGATTATCTTAGATGTGATAAAAAAATTTCTTTATTTTAATGGCCGAGAAAACGTAATTTGTTGTTATTTGATTAATAAACAAATGTAAAAAAACGGTTAAAATGATTTCAAAAAAATTTTTAATGGCATCGAAAAGCTGGCGTCGAGACCTAAATTTTGAAAAAAAAAAGATCCAATGGGCTTAATATTTTTGTACCAAAATTTCAGGGTATTATTGCTATAACAAAAGGCATATTTTTTGAAAGCTTAAAGCCGATTGGTTCACTTAGTACATTCAAAAGAAAAAAAAAAAAACAGTTTTTTTGCCTGTTTTTTTCAATTTTGTAATTTATGTACGCACTTGAGCAACTTAAAACCAATGAGGATTTGTTGGAAATTTCACTATGAAGAGTTTGGTTTTTCTTTTGCCTCGATGCGACTTATATAACCGCAGTTATCCACATTTAAGCTCAAAAAACGCGTTTTGAAAACTTCAATTGTTTATAAACAAAAGGTCCAAAACTCAGGACAATACTCTTGGTTATACCCCAGAGAGGACAAAATCATAATATTGCTATATCTAGACTGTGTAAATTCAAATTATTTTTTTACTGCACTAAAATAGCAAGAACAAAGTTTTTAATAATACGAGGCTGGTTTGAAAAGTCCGTGCAAAAATAAAAACTACTTATGTGTTTGGGGTAAACCTTTTTTATTTTTCTACATAGTCTCCTTTTAGGCTTATACATTTCGTCCATCGATGTTCTAGTTTGTTGATCCCTTCCGAATAATAGGATTTGTCAAAGTCTGCAAAATATCCATTAGTGTCTGCAATCACCTCCTCGTTTGAATAAAATCTTTGTCCCGCCAGCCATTTCTTCAAATTGGGGAACAAATAGTAGTCCGAAGGAGCCAAGTCTGGAGAACAGGGGGGATGTGAAACGAGTTGGAATCCTATTTCCATTAATTTTGCGACCACAACTGCTGAGGTGTGTGCTGGTGCGTTGTCGTGATGGAAAACGACTTTCTTGTGGGCCAATCGCCGGCGTTTTTCTTGCAGCTCGGTTTTCAAACGGTCCAATAACGATGAATAATATTCACCTGTAATAGTTTTACCCTTTTCCAGATAGTCGATGAGGATTATCCCTTGCGAATCCCAAAAGACAGTCGCCATAACCTTTCCGGCCGAAGGAACGGTCTTCGCCTTTTCTGGTGCAGATTCCCCCTTGGTAACCCATTGTTTAGATTGTTGTTTGGTCTCTATTTACCTTGATAATGCTTCTCGAACACAGTTATTTCTTGGTGCAAATATATACATTTTTTTAATAAAGGTCTCGCGATTCTCTTAGATGTGATAAAAAAATTTCTTTACTTGAATGGCCGAAAAAACGCATTTGTTGTTATTTGATTAATAAACAAATGTAAAAAAAACGGTTAAAATGATTTCAAAAATTTTTTTAATGGCATCGAAAAGCTGGCGTCAAGACCTAAATTTTGAAAAAAAAAAGATCCACTGGGCTTAATATTTTTGTACCAAAATTTCAGGGTATTTTTGCTATAACAAAAGGCATATTTTTTGAAAGTTTAAAGCCGATTGATTCACTTAGTACATTCAAAAAAAGCAGTTTTTTGCCTGTTTTTTCAATTTTGTAGTTTATGTACGCACTTGAGCAACTTAAAACCAATGAGGATTTGTTGTAAATTTTACTATGAGTTTGGTTTTTCTTTTGCCTCGATCCGACTTATATAACCGCAGTTATTTCCATTTAAGCTCAAAAACGCGTTTTAAAAACTTCAATTGTTTATAAAAAAAAAGGTCCAAAACTCAGGACAATACTCCTGGTTATATCCCAGAGAGGACAAAATCATAATATTGCTATATCTAGACTGTGTAAATTCAAATTATTTTTTTACTGCACTAAAATAGCAAGAACAAAATTTTTAATAATAATGTAACTTCTAAGCAGTTATTGGCTCATTCATTAAAAATGTTTAACTTTTAAACTTGTCTTATTTGGTAATTAAGAAGAGTTTAAATTGACAATATAAGTAAACTAAAGTCAGTACAGCGCGATACCAGAAAATTCGTTGTTACTTATGAATAAACTGATAAAAATGAAAAATAATTCGAAAATTCTAAAAACTGTTAAGTTTTCTATTTATTCCAATGCCATATTTTTCCGATTATTATTATAAATTTTCTTTAAAAAACGTTTGCCAATATATTATATAGTTCAGAACCTCCTAAAATTTGGTAGTAATAGTAATAAATATCAAAACATATACGTGGGAAAACACCAAAGTAACGGGAATTGTGTTGTAGTTAAGTTAGTACTTATAGTTCGCCCGCTAGAGTTCATTGCTAACTGAGCCCATATTTTCCGGAAGCTCAAATGGGAGTGTAGAAAATGGAATTTTAATGCATCCTAGTTCATGATAGGCATTCAGCATTAATTTTATCTTTTCATGGAAATCTGGTGATTTGTGGCTACCGAAGAAATTTTCGTGACATCAATAAAAGCCCACCATGCCTTTTTTCCTATGGAACTTAACTGGATAGAAAAAACGGATCATCAATTAATTTTCTTATATCAGGCCCTACAAAAATTCCTTCTTTAATTTTAGCATCACTGAGCCCAGGAAATCTATTTTTCAAAAACTGAAATCCAGGTCCATCCTTTAACAAAATTTTTGATTAAACCAAGTTTGATGTGCAATGGTGGTAAAATGATTTTCTCAGGTAATACTAATGATTCATTTTTAATATTTTTCTGACCAAGAACGTACCTAAACGCGCCCTGCTATGCCATTCACATAAGAAACAACAATATTTCGTATAGTGGGTTTGCAATTCTAAAGCAAAAGCCACTACTTTTAAATCTACACATATTTGTCAGTTGAACGTTGTGTATTTGATTTTTTCTAAAATAAGTTTTAAAATGTCATGGGTTTGTTTTAAATGAGCACCGTACGCTACAAGTAAAGGTGGAAATATGTTGACGTTATGGAGTAAAAAATTGCCTTTACGCTTTGTTTTGATCCGTCAATAAATAGTCTCCACTCTTCTGGCGAATGATGGTGGCCTAATGTCGACATGAAACCATCAATATCATTACCAAAAAAATAAACTGTCCTCTTTTGAATAAAAGGTAGTTAAGGAGCTGTGAAGATTTCGATAAGATGTAATTCGTATAGCTGGTCTGCAATCCTAAAATCAAGGCCACTACTTTTAAATCTACACATGTTTGTCATTTGAACGTTCTGTATTTGACTTTTTTCTAAAATAAGTTTTAAAATGTCATAAGTTTCTTTTAAATGAGCACCGTACGCTACAGGCAAAGATGGAAATATGTTGCCGTTATGGATTAAAATCGTTTTTAGACTTTGGTTTGATCCGTCAATAAATAGTCTATAGCAGGAAGTCATTCAACTTAACAAAGACCTGGAAGAAATTCTATCTTGGGGTGACAGTAACCAAGTGGAATTTAACGCAACAAAAACCCAGGCCGCAGTTTTTTCTAAAAAAGTTGCTGAAGCCGACATAGTTATGTCGGGGCACTCCATTCCCCTAACATCGTCACTCAAATTGTTGGGCGTAAATTTGGGAGCAAATATGTCCTGGCATGAACATGTTGCAGGCATAGCAAGGAGAGCTTCTCAGAAGTTGGGAATATTATTTCGAACCTTTACACTTCACAACAACTGTTAATTCTTTACAAAGCTCAAATTCGACCAACTATGGAATACTGCTCCCATGTTTGGGGCTCCGCTCCCAAACATACACTGCATTTGTTGGATTCTATTCAGAGAAGAGCTGTTCGTCTGATTGGAGACCCGGAACTGACAGGTAGCCTTGATTCGCTGGAACATCGAAGAACGGTTGGCGACTTGAGCCTATTCTACAAGTATTTTCATGGAAAGTGTTCGAAGGATGTGACCCCGCTTAATTTACTCCCAGAGCGGTGCATGTTAGAAGTACACGTCACGCTAATACTTCACATCCGTATGAGGTTCAGCTTGTTACTCCTCGTACAACGCTTTTCATGCAGTCATTTATATGGAGAACATCATCCCTTTGGAATAATTTGCCCAGGACTGTGTTTCCCACCGAGTACAATTTACAGCGATTTAAGAACAACGTGAATCGCTTTCTTCCTCCGCACACGTGTCGCTCCTGTAGCGCTTTAGGGACTTCCCTGTAGCACGTGTGCTAGACCCATAAAAAAAGAAAAAGGCAAAGATGGAAATATGTTGCCGTTATGGATTAAAATCGCTTTTAGACTTTGGTTTGATCCGTCAATAAATAGTCTCCACTCTTCTGGCGAATGATGGGGGCCTAGTGCCGACATTAAACCATCAATATCAACGCAAAAAACTAAACTATTCTCTTTCGAATAAAAGGTAGTTAAAGAGCTGTGACGATTTCGATAAGCTGTAATTTTAACGTCAGTCTGTGAAAGATTCCACTGTTTTAATCTCGATCATAATATTTCAGATTTTTCTTTGGTCAAATCTAAATCTTTAAAAAGGTCGTTTGGTTTTGATTGACTAATCAAATGCGGTCCTGGTGCAACAGTTGGATCTTGAAATAGTTTTTCACGCTTTTTTCTTCTATAGAACCCGATGAATTTGATGGGTTCAAAAGCCGTTTCGGTGCAGGAATTTCAGGAGAATGAGGTAGCGGCATTGACACTGATGGTACATTAACATATTTCACGGAACTTTTTGTTTTTTAGAAAAACCCTTCACACTTGTCAAACAGGAGTAACAATTGTCTGTGTGGGTCTTGGGTTCACGATACTGCATTCTTACGCCAAAAGGCATTTGTTTTATAGTACCATTGTACCAACCCGTTAAATATTTATAACATTTCAAATAACATACTTGGGGCACCCATGATTAACCTCGATTTTTCAATTGCGGTCTTAAAACAAGCTTCATAACACTTTTCAAGTAGGGGGGTGAAATTGCCTTTTTTCACTTTTAGGGGTAAATTTACCACGAACGTAATAAAACAAACTAGAAATTAACACAAATGCGTAGCATTTTGTATATTTGGCACTAATCTAAATGTTTTGATTACTTTTATACACGGAAAAGTAATATTTTTATGACTAACCTCAAGCAAGTGATACGAGGAGTAAATAAAACAAATTACTAGTTTTTTTAGGTTATGAGATGTGATGTCGACATAAAACCTTTTTTTTTTGGATGTTAGGTGTACCTAATACGAATCACTATTCGAGAGACCGGTGAATTTTTTAGTGTTGCATAATGTTATCAGATGAAACCTAATACGAAAGTTCTCGGCCTAACAAAGAAAACGCAAAAAAAAGGATAATTTTAAAAAAAATTTCTACCTAGTCATTATGCAAATTAATACATTTAATCCAACTTTTTAATACTGTCATTATACTAAGATTTATCCAAGTTGGCAAAATAAGCGTTCGTCTCAGCTTTAACTTCACAAGTCGAAGTGAATCTTGGTCCAGCCAGCCATCTACTGCTTGTAGACCTAACCAAAGTGTATGATACCATTACAGTGGCAAATGTTAGCACGATCAACCATAAACAGTACAGCAGTCGCTGCAGTAAAACAGATGTACGACCAGTCACATCCAATAAAGTTGGGAAACATTCTCCCAGGAAATTTTTCTGTAACAAAGGGTGTCAGATAGGGTTGCTGTCTGTCTCCTATATTATTCAGAATTTATCTGAATGAGGCATTAAAGCAGCGTTTCTCAACCTTTCAGTATTTGCGACCCATTTTCCAACATAATTTTCATCGCGCCTCCCCCCTCTCATACAATAACAATGCATGCAATAATACTGTATTTTCAGTATTTTGATGCTAAAGCTACAATATGACCTTAGTTACAAACCTTACAAACCACCAAGAATAAGTAAATTTATTCATATTTGGCAACACATATTGCTCTCTGTCACGTCCACTATATCGGTAGCGGCTTCGCGAGAAGTTCCGAGTTGTCTCGAACACTCGGAAAGTCTGCCCAAAAGTGTATAAATGCTGCACCTCGTTCAATTGCAGCCCATCTCAGTCGAGTTGATCCTTCTACTGCTATTGGATTTATCGTGCATGTGTATATTGTAATTTACGTGTTAATTGAAATTCAAGGTATTAAGTATTCACGGCAGTAAATTTATACAGAATCATGGATAAATTTTTAAGTGGGCTTAAGCGAGCATTAGATGATAGTGAAGCATCAACAAGTGCACAGACGAGCGTGGTTCCGAAAATAAAACCAAGAAAATATTCTCAAAAATACTTAAATTTAGGGTTTATCAGTACTGAAATAAATGAAGAAGAAAGGCCCCTGTGTGTTATTTGTTCAAAAATCTTGGCAGCAGACAGCATGAAACCAAATAAACTTAAACGACATGTGGAAACGCTTCATAGTAAGTACCTTAACAAACCCCGAGAATTCTTCGAATTAAAATTAAAATCGTATGTAAAGTTCTGCTTTTTTTAAAAAACTTTGTCTGTGAATGAAAAAGCTTTATTTGCCTCTTATAAAGTTTTATATAAAATAGCCAGATGTAAAAAGCCTCACATCATTGGTGAAGAGCTTGTTTTGCCAGCAGCAATTGAGATTGTAAAAAACTATGGAGATAATTTTGCCAAACAATTGCTATCCATACCTATATCAAATGATACTGTTGCCCGTCGAATTGGTGATATAGCTGAAGGTGTACAGCATCAGCTTTTCGGGAAATTGGGTGACAAATTGTTTTCAATTCAGCTTGATGAGGCAACAGATAAAGATGCTCATTTCATTGCCTAGAATTTTTTCTGCACTTTGTAATGACATGGATGCCGAACATTCAGCGTTACTATTTTATTGCGAGGCAAGATGGTTATCACGTGGAAAATGTTTGCAATGTGTTTATGAATTAACAAATGAAATCGCCATTTTTCTAGAAGAGGAAAACCGACCGGAAGTCGAGAAGTTTCGAGATAGTTTATTTGTGATGAAATTGAGGTACTTGGTCGATATATTCGAGAAACTAAATACCTTAAATCTTCAACTCCAAGGAACAAATACACATACCATATTCGATACAATGTTTTTGTAGAAAATTCAAATTGTGGAGCAGAAATGTAAAGCAAAAAAACCTAGAAATGTTTGCGAATGTGGGTGAATGTGTTAAAACATACAAGGCTGAAGAACAACATGTGAAAGTTGTTTTAGTAACCATTGAAAATCATCTAGTCATGTTGAGAAAGAATTTTAAAAAGTATTTTCTTACTGACGACAACTTGGTAGCAAGTTACGCGTGGGTTAGGGATCTATTTCAAAATACTCCCGAAGGGCTCTCAACTTCCGAAGAAGAAATCTTCATAGACTTCCAGCAAGTGGCCGAAATCAAAAGACAATTTAATAATAAATCAAACTTTGAATTTTGGGGTCAGGGGTGAATGATGAGTTTTCTGCACTGAAAACAAGAGCATTTCGTATATTAATACCATTTTCAATATCCTACCTTTGCGAAAACCGAATTTTCCACGGTGGCTGCTTTGGAAACAAAATTATGGATCTCAACTAAATATAGAAAAAGAACTCAGAGTGTCTATTTCTAATATTAAACTATCCTTCGAAACTGTTTGCTCTGCAAAATACGCCCAAGGGAGTCACTAATAATTATTAAACTTGTTTTTAATTTAGTACTGATACGTTAATTAGTAGGTAAATACAATGTGCAGTACTAATACAATCCTATTTATAGGTGTATTATATCAGTGTAAATGTGTATTTTATTTTTTATTATGTCAGAATGTATTTTGTTTTGTTTTCCTTGCAATAAATTATATTAAATGTTTTAATGAATGTTTCTAATAATAATTTCTTTTCGATACGCTCGCGCCCCCCCCCCCCCCAATAGTGTAATCACGCCCCCCTAGTGGGCCGCGCTCTACAGGTTGAGAAACGCTGCATTATAGACATGGCAAAGAGTATGTGGAGGAATGGGAATACAGCTGACCGATGAAACAACGTTATACACTCTACATTTTGCCGACGATCAGGAGGTTATTCCTCTGGACAAAAAAAAATCTTGAGTTTATAACAAGAAAATTGTTTGAAGATTATAAAAATTGCGGTTTAGCAGGTAATTGCAAGAAAACCAAATATTTGTGTATAGGAGGAAAACATGGAAGCCTTACTCTAAATACCGGTGAGGTCATTGATGTTTGTGAAGAGTATATATTGCCTTAGAACTAACATAAGTAAAGGCAGTAGAACGGAAGAAAAGTGAAGAGTAGAATAAGTAAAGGAAAGGCGGTCATAAGACATCTAAACTCTGTTCTGTGGTCGAAGAACATAACGTCATAGATAAAGCACTTCATTTATAATGCAGTATTTAAGAGCATCATGTTATACAGTTGTGAAACTCACTAAACGATTGGAACAGAAACTAATGACACTCGAAATGGATTCCTGGCGAACATCGGCTGGAGTGACAAGAATGGGAAGATTTAGAAATAAAAGAATAAGAAATGTAATGAAAGTAAAAAACCACGATTATTGGGAAATTCAACAACGGTAACTTCTATGGTACGGACACGTGGAAAGAATGGAAGAATACCGAATACCAAAGATGGTTCTAAAGTGGGTACCAAGCGAATGCAAGAGAAGAGGGAGACCAAGAGATTTTGGTCTTTGGAAAGATCGAAGAGGATGGAAACTGGGAACCGGAAGGCGAAGAAACGCCACAAAAGACCGGACTGATGATGATGAAACAAGAAGTAATAACTGGGAGTCAAATCTGGTAAAAGCAGTTCGAAGAGAAGGTCATGCAGTTTTGCGGCAACGATCTGAGACGTGCATGAAGGCGCATTATCGTTATGAAAAAGCACTTTTTTTTACGAGATGTGGACGTCTCACCTGAATAGCACCTTTTAGTTGATCTAGTAATGGAACATAATACTTTCCGGTGATGGTTCTACCTTTCTCCAGGCAATCTATGAGCACGTCATCATAGGATTTCCAAAAAACCATAGTCATGACTTTTCCTGCAGATCGAACTGTTTTTGCTTTCTGTTTCACCGGCTCCTTCGTCTCTAGCGTGTAACGATGAATCTGTGTTTTATCTACTGTTACAAAACGTTGAAAAAATTCACTTGGAAAATGTTAATTCGGATGCGCTTTTGGTAATTTGTTAATAAATTTAGAACGCGTAAGGCTGACTCGGTGCAGCGGCTCGCTACCTGTTCCGAAAACTTTATGCAACGGCATTTCTTTGAAACTGCTATAACTTCGTCAATTTTTAACCGATTCTTATGAAATATTCTTAAGATATCATACTAAAAGAAAATGTAAAAAATCCAAAAATCGAATTTTTTGATTGAGATAACCAGGCATATCCCCTTAAACACATCAAATGTAACAAAACTTCTGAAACAACAAAAATATATATTAAGCAGAAACAGCGGTAATTATTGGAAATAAACGGAATTTTTCACAAATTTTTTGCAGTGTAGGACTACGTAGCAAATTTTTCACAAGTCGTGGAAACGCCCGAAAACAGAAAAAGAAATATAACACTCGGAAAAACAACGAAACAAATGAAATGGGATCTGGAGAGAATAACTTGTTTTTGTGTTCGATTAGGTGTTTGAATTACGGGTCTCTTTTAAGGTAAAAGGTAAGAGTCTTAGAAGATGTTTCCTTGCTCTTTACAGATTGAAGTATAAATTATAAATTAGTAAAGTCATTTTTACTGTTGGGAATATATGAGGGACAGAGATTGTTATATTTAATAGTTGCTCGATTCCTATAATGACTTATGGCTGCCTACCTGGACAATAATAAAGGAATCGATGGAAATGCTCAGAATAGCATAAAGAGCTATAGAGAGGCAGATGCTCCGAGTATCCGAAGTAAGACAAAGGAAGAGGAGTAAAACAATAGGGGGTATAAAAAAGTAAAAGAAGATTCGCGGGACATGTAGTGAGGTGCTATGATGACAGATAGTACAAAAATATACTACAGTGGAGACAATATCTGGGGCAGAGATAAAGAGGTCGACCATCAATGCGCTGGACGGACGATATCAAGTGAACCACGGGACTATCATGGCTGCGGGAGGCGCAGACCGACAAAACTGGAAACGAATGACAGAGGCCTGTGTCCAGAGATGGACCGATAGAGACTGATGATGATGATGATATATGAACAAGACTAGCCGACGTTCGGATTCCAGATCAGCGACATCATCATTAGTATTATGTCGCTACACAATATTAATGATAATGTCGTTTAGGGTTATATTAAGGCAGTTTCGAATCTGCGTGACGTGTTCTGAGTTTCGTACGTATGATTCGATTTTTTCTGCTATAGATTATTGTGTACTGAGATTATTTTCTAGTTTATGTAATGTGGAGTTGACGATACAGCAAAAAGCATCATCGCTAATCGTTTATCAATTGATGAACTGACTCAACAAACCACAAGGTTCATCTGTATCCTGTATCGACCACCAAGTGATACCAATTTTCGAACACTTTTCGCTTCTCTTGCAGACACCATCGATCATTTACAAAGTAACTATCCATGTGCCGAAATTGCCATCCTGGGCGACTTTAATGTCCACAATATCAACTGGCTCAAATATTCAAATACTACCGACGAACAAGGTCGTGAAGCTGAATCATTCTCAATCAGTTATGGCTTAACTCAGCTTATTGACGAACCAACACGGATTCCTGATCGAGACGGGGAGTTCGCCAGTCTTCTTGATCTGTTTTTTAAACCACCAATCCGGAGATTTACACGGTCACCGTAAATCCGCCGTTAGGTTCTTTCCGACCATAAACTGCTTTCGACATCGAGTATCCTGCCAATCAGTGACAGAGAGGCGCCTAGGCCGCGCAAGATTTGGCACTACAAATCTGCTAAATGGGAAGATCTCATGGAATACTTTCGAACTTTCCCTTGGATGGACGTTTGTTTTCGATCCGATAACCCATCTGACTGCGCCATGGAGGTCTC
This sequence comes from Pachyrhynchus sulphureomaculatus, assembly GCA_019049505.1. Lineage (NCBI taxonomy): Eukaryota > Metazoa > Arthropoda > Insecta > Coleoptera > Curculionidae > Pachyrhynchus > Pachyrhynchus sulphureomaculatus. The sequence continues at coordinate 148,527,836 of CM032453.1, read as the reverse complement.
CGATGTTATTTTGGCTGGTATGGAAGCTTACATCCCTTTTTCGAAGAAATGCTCCTCCAACGGCAAGCCTTGGTTCGACCGAAAATGCAAAGAAGCTGTTGCTTCTAAACATATTGCCTACCGACAATGGCGTGAAAATCCTAACACCTTAAATCGAAACATCTTTGTTCATGCCCGGAACAGATGCAAGGGAATTATCGACGAAACCAAGGAGGCACACAATCAACGAATTAGAAACAAACTTCTCGCTTGTCCCAACAACTCCAGGTCCTTTTGGGCAGTCGCTAAGGCAGTTAGTCAAAATTTTTACCAAATCGACCATACCACCACTCACACGACCAGATAATTCCATTGCAACCACACCTGTTGAGAGAGCGAACTTGTTGGCTGAACTCTTTGCTTCACATTCTTCTGTCGATTTCCAAGGAAAAACACCACCTACTATTCCCATATTGCAGTCAAGGATGCCCGATGTTGTCTTCAGACAGCGCATCATAAAGCGTATTTTAATGAAGCTAGACACCAAGAAGGCTTCTGGCGCTGACGGAATACCTGCCATAGTTCTCAAAAACTGTGCAAGGGAACTAACACCAGTTTTCTGTAGACTTTTTAACCTATCCTACAGAAAGGGAATATTTCCATCCTGCTGGAAGTGTGCCACGGTTCAGCCGATACCTAAAAAAAGGTAAGAAGACCTTGCCAAATAACTACCGACCAGTTGCACTGCTTTCAATAATATCGAAAGTCATGGAAAAGGTTATCAATGAGCATCTTCTAAAATATCTTGAACGATTCAATATTATTAGCGATCACCAATATGGTTTTCGTAAACATAGATCAACAGGAGATCTTCTGACCTATGTAACACATGTTTGGAACAACGCAATTGAACACTTTGGAGAATCTCGAGCGGTTGCTCTTGACATATCCAAGGCATTCGACCGTGTTTGGCACGATGGACTGTTGGCTAAGTTGCGCTCTTATGGTATGTCTGAAAGATTCTGTTTGTGGCTCTCATGTTTCCTCAGAGAGCGTTCTTTTCGAGTGGCGGTCGACTGATTTCTTTCTAACACCCTCACTATCAACGCCGGTGTGCCCCAGGGCTTCATACTGTCTCCTACTCTCTTTCTCATTTACATTAACGATATGCTGGAAAAGACCGGGAATCCAATCTATAGCTTTGCAGATGACAGTACGCTTGTCTCTTCATTCACCTTGAACGCTCGGACATCGGCTGCTCAGGCGAATATCCGCAGACAGCAGGAGGTCGTTCAACTTAACAAAGACCTGGAAGAAATTCTATCTTGGGGTGACAGTAACCAAGTGGAATTTAACGCTACAAAAACCCAAGCGGCAGTTTTTTCTAAAAAAGTTAACGTTGCTGAACCCGACATAGTTATGTCGGGGCACTCCATTCCCCTAGCATCGTCGCTCAATTTGTTGGGCGTTAGTTTGGGAGCAAATATGTCTTGGCATGAACATGTTGCAGGCATAGCAAGGAGAGCTTCTCAAAAATTGGGAATATTATTTAGAACCAGAAAGCTTTACACACCACAGCAACTGTTAATTCTTTACAAAGCCCAAATTCGACCAACTATGGAATACTGCTCCCACGTTTGGGGCTCCGCTCCCAAACATACACTGCATTTGTTGGATTCTGTTCAGAGAAGAGCAGTCCGTCTGATTGGGGACCCGGAATTGACCGGCGGCCTTGATTCGCTAGAACATCGAAGAACGGTTGGCGACTTGAGTCTGTTCTACAAGTATTTTCATGGAAAGTGTTCGAAGGATGTAGCCCGCTTAATTCCTCCCAAAGCGGTGCATGTTAGAAATACACGTCGCGCTGGTGCTTCGCATCTGTATGAGGTTCAGCTTGTTACTCCGCGTACGACGCTTTTCAAGCAATCTTTTATATGGAGAACGTCATCCCTTTGGAATAATTTGCCCAGCGCTGTGTTTCCCACCGAGTACAATTTACAGCGATTCAAGAACAACGTGAATCGCTTTTTCCGCACTCGTGCCGCTCCTGGAGCGCTTTAGGGACTTCCCTGCAGCACGTGTGCTAGACCAATAAAAAAAAAAAAAAGAAGCGCTAGAACAAATAGCATAGAACGTAAACATTTTAGTTCACGTAATAGATTTGTTGGCTTGATGAAGTCTACTCCATGTACGATAAACAAGTATACCGACAAATAGAAAGTACGGTTATAGGATCATCACTATCACCAGCAGTCGCTAATTTCAACATGATCTATTTCGAGAGGAAAGCAATGGAGTCGGCCATCAGGAAACCGAAGCTATGAATTCAGTGTGTAGATGACGTATTTCGTGGGGGTGCGAGACAGAATATCACCCCCGGTACGTTCTGCTTGCACTTAAATAAGCCCTCTGCGAAACTAAGTGCAGTTTATAAGCCAGTACAACCAATTTACTTTATCCTGGGTATGACTTCAATTGCCGGTTTAGGCGCAATTTTGGAATCTGTCCTTTTGTCAGAAGCCATTCCTCTTGACAACGAGAAGAGACTCTGAAGCCCCAAATCTTTGATGTGATATGGTTAAAAATAACAAACCATAGGATTTATCTACTGCTTCTATCGATCGAGATTTATCTGCTGCTACTATCGATCAAAAAGTTTAACTTTAGAGCGCTTTTTTTTTCGCCTCTCTTGCACGCACCATCGATCATTTACAGAATAATTATCCCAGTGCCAAAATTGTCTTCCTGGGCCATGTTAATGTTCACAACATCAACTGACTTAAGTATTCAAATACGACCGACAAAACAAGGCCCTGACGCTGAATTATTCTCAATAAGTTGTGGCGTCACTCAGCTTATGGATTAACCAATACGGAATCATGATTATGGCGGAGAGTTTTGCCAGTCTACTCTACCTTCATTCCCCCCCCCCCCTTCATCCCATAATCCAGAGATTTATACCGTCACCGTAAATCCGCCGTTAGGTTCTTCCGACCATATACTGCTGTCGTCATCGAGTATTTTACTGGTCAGTGACAGACAGGCGCTTAAACTGTTATGGATAATGGAACAAACCCATCGAATATTTTCGAAGTTTTTTATAATTACATTTTCATTTTTTATTTGAGGACCCATCTGACTGCGCTAAGGAGGTTTTCGATGTCATTTTGGCTGGCAGGGAGGCTTTTTCGAAGAAATGGCTTTTTCCACGGCAAGCCTCGACTTCAAAACAGCGTGAAAATTCGAACGTCGTAAATCGTAACATTTTCGTTCGTAGCCGGAACAGATGCAAAGAAAGATTCGACGAAACCAAGGAAGCAAAGAATTAGCAAAAAACTTTTTGCCTGCCTCAACAACTTCATGTCTTGTTGGTCGATCGCTAAGGTCCTTATTTAAAATGTCTCTAAATCCACTATATCGCCACTTACACGCCAAATAATACTATTGTAACAATCCTTGTTGAGAAATTGAGAAAACTAACTTGTTAACTGAATTCTTTGCTTCAAAAAACACAATACACTATTTCTAATGTGCAGTTAAGGATACCCGATATTGTCTTCAGACATGGTGTTATAACAGGTATTTTGATGAAGCTAAATACCAAAAAGTTTCTGGTGCTGATGGAATATCTGCCACTCAAAAAAGGCGCGAGCGAAATAACACCACTTTTCTGTAGTCTTTGTAACCTATCCTACAGAAAGGAAATATTTTCTTCCTACTGTAAATACGCTACAGTTCAGCCGACACCAACAAAAGGTAAGATGACCTAGCCAAATAACTACCGACCAATCGTACTGCTTTTTATAATATCGAGGGTGATGGAAAATGTTATCTTTTAAAATATGTGGAAATAATTAAGCAAAGATCAACATCTTCTACCTTAATTCACATATGTATGGAACAACGCAATAGAACAGTTTGGAGAATCTCAAGTAGTTTTACTTCATATATCCAAGGGATCCGATACGGCACTATATAGTGCAGTAAAAAAAGCCGTCTAGACACCGCAATATTATGATTTTATCCTCTCTGGGGTATCATCAAGAGTTTTGGACCTCGAAAAACTTGTACTCTTTTGTTTATAAACAATTGAAGTTTTTAAAAAAAACGCGTTTTTAGTGTTCCGTACGGAACACTTATAAGATCCCTTCGGTGTCTGTCTGTCTATCCGTCTGTGTGTCTATCTGTCACACCCGATTTTTCTCCGAAACTATTTGACACAGAAAGTTGAAATTTGGCCCTAATATAGGAATTGATGGCCTCATCAGTAGTTTTGCGAGTTAAATTTTGACTCAAGGGGTTAGTTTTAGGAGTGAAATTGGAAACGAATGTTTTTTTTTCACCAGGTCATCGAGTGGGGTGTTAAATGAAAGCATGTAAAAAAAATATATAATGTAATACTTGCCCACAATTCTCCTTATATTATTTTTAAAAAAGGGCGAAAAATCGCTGTTCCCACACCTTATCTCGAAAAGGACTTACAAAAAAATTCTGGAATATTCTCTACAGGGTGGAGATTGAACGAAAATTAGCACGAGTGCATTACCTTTAATAATTTATCAATTGGGATGTGTTTTGTGAAGTCACTGATCATTTTATACTTCCGTAACGAAAATTTTTATTTTAAAAGCAATCAACGTACGGAACACTAATTGCGCAAGTCCAACTTGATCGGTTATTTTATTTGAGCTTAATATGATTCTCGTTATATAGGTCAGATCAAGACAAACAAAAACAAGACACTTCGTAATGAATTTTCCAGTCATTCAAGATTGAAAAAACAGGCATCATTTTATTGTACAGCGCGACTAAGTGACGCGATTGGCTTGAAACTTTCAGACTTGTTATAGCGAAAATACCCTGAAATTTTGGTACAAAATTATTGAACCCAGTAGGCACAATTGAATTTATTATTTAATATTTGAATTTCCCGCCATTTTATGATATTTGGACCAAAATAGATCTTTTTTTTTAATTTTTAGGTCACGGCGCCAGCTTTCCGATGCCATTAAAAAATTTTTTTTGTTTTTTCTACATTCGTTTATTAATTAAATAACAATAAATTTTTCGGTAATTTTGAAAAAAAAAAATTGAAATGGTAGAGAATCGCAAGACCTTTATTAAAAAAAATGATTTGATATCGGAAAGCTGGCGTCGGGACCTAAATTTTTTTTAAAAAAAGATCCATTTTGGACCAAATGGCATAAAATAGCGGGCAATTCAATTTTTAAATAACAAATTCAATTGTGTCCACTGGGTTCAATTTTTTTTGTACCAAAATTTCAAGATATTTTTGCTCCAACAAAAGCATATTTTCTGAAAGTTTCAAGTCGATCGGTTCACTTAGTCGACTTGTACAATTACATGAAAAAAAAAGTTTTTTTTCATTCCAATTTCATAAGTTATGTACGCACTTGAGCGACTTAAAACCAATGGAGATTTGTTGGCAATTTCATTTTAATATTGCAGTATCTAGTTAGTTTTTTGTTTGTCTTGATCCGACTAATATAACCGGAGTTATTTACATTTTAATATTGCAGTATCTAAACTATGCCTATCTGATCATTATTTTGACCTTTTTTACTGCTCTAATAATGAATTGTTGGCTAAGCTAGGCTTTTATGGTATGTCTGTAAGGTTTTGGTTATGGCTGTCGTGCTTCCTCAGACAGCGTTTTTTAGGAATGCTAATTGAGGGGTTTCTTTCTGATACCTTTACGGTCTTCGAATATCTGTTTCATTTATATTAACGAACGCTGGAAAGGATCAGGGATCCAATCTACAGCTTTGCAGATGACAGTACGCTTATTTCTGCATTCATATTAAACGCTCGAATATCAGGTACTCACGCAAAAACCCCTTTCAAAGAATTTTTTTTATATGAAAAACCTAATCCCTTTAGATTTGTGACTGTGTACCGAGTAGAATTTGGAACTATTCAAGGCGAACATGAATCGCTTTAACCGTACACGCCTAAATAGTTAATCTTTCACAATGTCTTTAGTGTATCTTTCATTATTTTTCGCAACACTATTATTAGATATCATAAAATCACAAATGACCTGATACGTATCACGTAAACCTATAAATTATGTCTTGGTTTAAGACCAAAATTTATGTATTAATTTTTTATGGGGTAATTTGAGTCAAGATTACATACATTTGGTTATAGTATGTAGTATCAGTCAGTAGGATTTTAAGTGTTAAACTTACGATGTCAGGTTATTGAATAAAATATAGGGTGTCCTATAAATAAGTTTAAATTTGTTTAGTTTATTGCACGACCGAAACGGGAGGGAGCGTCAAGGTGCAGACAAGAAGCCTAATCAAGATCATTGAGAATTTAGCGGAGTGTGTCTTTCGTGTGAGAGTTTTATAAAAATGATTAGGAACGTTTATATGAAGTCTCCAGCGTGTTATTAATTAAGTCGTTTTGCAATCTAATACGAAGGCCGCCTTTTAAATTTTTACAAACGACCACTAGATGGCGCTATTGAGATGTGACATTACCGTTGTAAAATTTGACATTTGTTATTGCTAAAACACTGCCAGCTCAAAAATTGAGCGAGTAGTTTGTTTACAGTAAGCGTTTAAAGAAATGGAAATGGAAAAGGAAATTTTACGTGAAGGTTTTCGTTGGTTGATTTTTTACGATTTTAGTAAAGGCCTAACTCAGCAATAATGCCTCGAATCGCTACGTTCAAGTTTTGGTAATAAATCATCATCAGAAAGACTGTTTATAATTGTTTTGCAGAGTTTATTTATTTATTTACGGGCAGACCCATTTTATACATAGTTAATTATAATAATACAAAAATAATTCTTACAATACAATAACAACACCAGCAAATATCCACACAGGGACTGTCAACAGTTCTTTTTTTTTAAGTTTTAAAGAGAGATTAAAAAAAGTCAGGTCGTTTCCCCGGCGCCATTAGTGATTATAGTGATCGGCGAGAATGGGCCATAGTTACAACTATGTGGTCCCTTGTTGATCTTGGTGGAACAAGGAAATTTATCAAACTCAGAAGATCGGAGCAGTCTATATGATCATTAACAAGTCGAAATAAGAAACATATATCAGCAACTTTCCTACGTCTTGAAAGCGATTGCAGCTGGAGTCTTCGCAGCAGGTTCCCATAGGCAATGATGTTCCACTTAAATTTGTAAGAGACAAATCTAGCATACTTCTTCTGTACTCTTTCAATACCTTCAATATGTGTAGCATATGAAGGCGACCATACACATGACAGATACTCTACAGAAGATCTTATCAAAGCCTTATACGAAGTATTGGAAGTACAGCCTGGAAATTCCTAGTATTCCTACAGACGAAGCCAAGGAGTTTTAAACATTTGTTAGCAATAAAGTCGTAGTGAATATGAAAATCGAGCTTAGTTTCTAAATAAATACCTAAGTCACATAGTGAAGAAACTTTTTCCAGAAGACAATTATTGATACTGTAGTCATATAAAAGTGGAGTTTCCCCCGAAAGAACGACATTAACTGGCATTTTTTAATATTAAGATTCATTTTGTTTCTTCTGCACCACTCACTCACCCTATGCAAGTCTCCCTGTAGTCTCACAGCATTATCACCAGAATGAATTACCATAAACAACTTCAAATCATCTGCAAAAAAAGGAGCCTTGAAACTAGAATAACCGCACGCAGGTCATTAATAAAATACCTTAAACAGCAACGGGCCCAGGTGGTTACCCTGTGGTACACCTGATGTAACAGACACCTCACTGGACACAAAGCCCGTTACTTTAACAAACTGTTTCCTATATCTAAGGTAATAGGTTAACCAATTCAGTAGTGATCCACAAAAGCCACAACTTAATTTCCTTATCAAGATATCGTGGTTGACAGTGTCGAAGGCCTTACTGAAATCCGTATAAACCACGTCAACCTGACCATCTGCCTTCATTGCATCAATAGTATTTTGAAGCAACAAGATCAAGTTTGTAGCTGTCGATCGGCTCCCAACCAAGCCGTGCTATTCCTGAACTAAAAGAGGTTTTATGAAGTGTTTTAATTTATCACAAACAATTTTTTCGAACAATTTTGGGATAAAACTTAGAATAGAAATAGGTTCCAAAAAACATCGATGCTGTGCGCAACATGATTGAAGAGGATACGGCATGTGGCTTACCGTGTGATAGAGGCTTCCTTAGGCATATGGAAGATTGTAGTACAAAAAGATCTATTCCCGATGGATTTCGCATAATTTGGCCGAAACTTAAGAACAGGCTCGTATCAATTTGTGTAAGGAAATGCTCAAAAAATTCGACCGAGGACATGCAAAGTCAGTATACCACACCGTAACAGGAGGCGAATATATATAGATATATCCGTACGAGCTGGAAACTAAGCAACAATCAGCTGTTTGGGTGTTCCAAGATTAACCAAATCCAACAAAAATGGTTCATTCGCGAAGCATTCCCAAGAAAATGATCGCTTGTTCCTTTACTGGTTATACTGGACATGTTGTGACCATTGCTTTACAGTAGTGGTTCCCAGTCTTTTTGAACCGCGATCCTTTTTAAATTTTTTAAAAATGTTCGCGACCTCCCCTTCCCATCCGCCATATTGGATCAATTTAGCACTAAGAACAGCACTGCATAAAACACCCTGTGGCTGTTATTAAGAACAGTTGAAAATCCAAAGAGTGAGCCCAAAATAGGTCAAAAATCGCCCGTTTTGGCACCTTCGAATTCTGATACAAATTGTATGCTAAAAGATTGTTAATGATGAAAACTTAATCGTGACGAAGTTTTGAGTTAAGTATACTTTTGGTTTTTGAGGTATGAGGCATTGAAATTATAATACGCGGGTGCTATAAGCAAATGTGCGCGATCAAATAAAGTTCTACAGCCAGATTTTTTACCCCACTAGATATCAGCACTTCCCAAAAACTCCCAATACGAACTTGTAGAACAAACAAGACTTATTTTGTCATTCCGATTTTGCACTCTTTTCATCCGCAGTTTCGCTAGATTTTCACCCCTAGAAAATACAGCTGGGTGGGTGTGAAAATGTAAATGGGCTGTTTTGTTTTACACAAAAGATATGCTTATTATAACACCATTTGTGTAATATACATCGAAATAGGTTTGAAGGCAAAAATATTTTCAGTGTCTTAAAGGGTGTTAGGCAAGGGTGCATACTGTCGCCAGTATTATTTAGTATTTACGTAGAAAAAATATTCCAAGTTGCTCTAGAAGATGAATGCAGAGAGATAAAAGGTAATTGAAAACCTATAATTAATATTCAAAACAATAGTTGGTAGTTAGTAGACCCCCCTAAGAGGATGCATCTCTTTTATAAATGACCAGGAAATTGATAGGGCTACTACATTCAAATATCTCGGTTCTGTCGTCAACGAACGATGGGATTGTGATGGGGAGGTTAAACTGCGGATTGGCACGGCTAAAGTTGAAAAATATGCTGCTTCAAAGACTATTCCCACTCGCCTTGCGCCTACGAGATAAAAGGGATGGAAATAACTTCCATCACTTTTACCTAAAAAAACAAATGTATAATCAACTTGAAACTTTATCATGAGAAAGTCATCATCATTAACAATCATTTAGCATACAATTTGTATCAGAATTCAAAAAACGGACGATTTTTGGGGTTACTCTTTCAGATAGTTTTCCAATATTTTTTCTTTTCTCCATGACGTTGATATCTGGAAAATAAAACACTCCCCGATCCCCCAAAAAAGTCAAGGCGATCTTCTTGTGGGTCGCGACCCACTGGTTGGGAACCAACGCTTTAGAGGATCGAAGAACAGTTAATGCTGAATGGTATACTGTTTGCCAGAAGTCATCGATGAAATCAACAAAAACAACCGAGAACGTAGCACCATTCTCCATCATGGTAATGTCAGCTTTCACATAGCCTGCCAAACAATTCATTATTTGACGGAAAAAAACATCGAAATAATGTTACATTGCCCGTATATACCTGATTTATCGCCTAAGAACTTCTTTTTGTTTCTAAATGTCAAAAAAAATGCGTGAACAGCGATTTTCATTACCTCAAGAAGCTGTTGAATCTTTCCTAAACCATGTTTTTGAGGTACCAACGTCAGAGTGGAAAAAATGTTTGGAGAATTAGTTCGAACGCATGCAAAAGTATATAAATCTCAAAGACGAATATTTTGAGAAAGAATAAAAGGATTTGTACCATAATTTTTTTTTCTTTCATTGTTTTTGTAAAAACTTTACAGGTAGCCCTAGTACAAATCTTAAATAATTGTTTTATATAAAAAATTATGCTGCGAGTTAAGTACAACTACTTCTTTTTTATTATCCAGGATCGTAACACTACATCGTAGTTTCGGGGGGAACAAATTTATTTTTTATAGGATAATCTGGCCCTAATTTAGTCACAAATCATACGGTAACACCCCCGATCGGCCCTCTGGTGGCGATAGATTTGCATTTAAATTGCGCTTTTATGTGAGATTTATTACATAATTAAATAATTTATACGTTCGAGGCGCGAACCGTTTTCCCCAGATTTTACGTTCTTGCCTGACGGGCGAAATTTTTATCGGCGCTCGTAACTTCTGCTGCGTTCGTTTCCGCAAACGAAATTTGATGGGTATATACGTTCAAAATGCCGATTTAGCTGTTAAAGCAGTTCGTTTTTATGTTGTGTGTAATTTGGAGTGGATGTAATAACTGCACTGGCAGTAGATTTTCATTTGATTTGAACCTTTAAAATTTGCCAAATATTTTATTTGTATCAATCGTTCATGTTTTTTTTTTTTTTCACCCTCGTCAGTATTTATGAACAATTTAATTCAACTAGGTGTTAAAGATTGATAAGCGGCGATTTTTTTAATTCTTTTTCAGGAAAAAAAGGGTGTGAATGAAAAGTACTGCAGAGAAAATTCGCAACAATTTAACGGCTACTCGATCTACAAGTCGTATCATTAAACTTATTTAAGTTAAACAATAAAAAAATAAATAAAGTAATCCTCATGTTTATTACATGAATTATCGGATAGATATAAACACTCAAACGCACAGACAACCAATAAAACAAGAAAACGAAATAGCACACAAGCAAAACCTCAGACGCTACCTGGAGTCATCATCATTAGTTTATTCCATCCATAGTCGAATGTAAGCCTCCCCAAGTTGTCTCCAGTTAGTTCTACTGTTTGCCTTTTGCATCCAATCGTGTCCAATAATCATTTTATATCGTCCGTTCATCTTGTCTGTGGTCTACCTGTGCATCTTTTATGTTTTCTAGGCCTCCATTCGACTATACCGCGTGTCTATCAGTTACCATTTATCCTTGCGATAAGTCCAGCCCAATTCCATCTTAATATATATATTCGTTGTATTGCATCTGTCACTTTTGATCTTTTTTATATCTCGATGTCAGGGATATGATCTTGGGGTCTAATATTTAGCATTCTCGTCTCCATTGCTCTTTGAGTTACCTTATACTTTTATTTAAAGCTCACGTTTTAGTACCATAAGTTATATCTTGTCTGTGATCTACCTCTGCATCTTTTGTGTTCTCTAGGCGTCCATTCAACTATACGGCGTTTACCTGGAGTTTATTTATTATACTTCTATTTAGAGCCCACGTTTCAGTGCCATATGTTAATACCGGCAGTACATATTATGGGTTTTATTGTATTTGAGATGTCCGATTTAAATGCGGATTGTAAGCTTTCGAAAGCAGACCAAGCTAACGAGATTCTTCTATCCAAGTCAGCTTTTAAATTATTTTTCGATATTTCGATTTTTGGTCCTAAATATATGAATGTTTGTACCTTTCCTATTCTTTCATCTTCTATTACCAGTTCCTGGCTGTTATCTTCAGTTTCGTTGTTCGAATATTTGGTTTTGGTGAAGTTTATTTTTAGTCCCATTTCTCGAGAGTTGTTATTTAATTCTATTAGAATCCAATTACTTTGAATGAATTTTTATAACGTCTTTTGGATTGTCTTGTTCATAAGGTATATGAAAAAGTTTACCCATTAAAATATGTCGCTTTATATTAAATAATAAAATAAATAAATAAAATCAAAAATATATATAATATAATAAAATGTAGGCTTAATAAAGCAGTTCTATCTAGAAATTATGTTACCAATATATCTGTGTAGGAATAATTTTGAAAATTAGTAGTAAATAACCGGTAAAGTGCAAGTTGAACTTGCGCAATTATTCTTTTCCGTACGTTGATTGCATTTAAAATAAAAAAAATTGTTACGGAGGTATAAAATGATCAGTGACTTCATAAAACACACCCCAAATGAGTTTTCAACAAAGTTTGTTTCCAATCTTTACTGAAAATTGATAACCTTTAAATTTTTTATTTTTTTTATGTACCACATAAATTATTAAAGGTAATGCACTCGTGATAATTTTCGTCCAATCTACACTCCATGGAGAATATTCCAGAATTCAAAATTTTTTGATAGGTACTTTTCGAGATAAAGCGGGTTGGCAGCGATTTTTCGCGATTTTTGAAAAATAATACAAAGAAAAGTGTGCGCAAGTATTATATTATATATATTTTTTTACTCGTGTTTTTACAAGCTTTCATTTGACGCCACACTCGATGACTTAGTAAAAAATTTTTTTTTTCATTTCCGATTTCACCCCCAAAAAAAACTAACCCCTTAAGTCAAAATTTAACTTTCAAAACTACATGGCTCTGATGAGTCCTTCAATTCCTATATTATTACCAAATTTCAACTTTCTATGACAAATAGTTTCGGAGAAAACGGGTGTGGCAGACGTACAGACAGACAGACGGACATACACCGAAGTCATCTTATAAGTGTTCCGTACGGAACATTAAAAACATTAATTTTACTCGTGATTAAAAAAAAAAAACAAAAACATTCATTTACGCGTTTATAATATAAAATAAAAAATTGCTAGAATTGAATTTGTGCAGTTTTATCACTTTCTTCTACTTCATTTATTTTTATAATAGGACATGCATTTAAATAATTATCACCATGGCACTATGAACATGCTAGAGTGCAATATAAACCACTTTTTCGACATCCGCAGGCAGATCTGTTTTACAGTTATAAAACAGCATTTTCAGTACATTTCCTGGAGTTCGGGATTGATTCATCGTTATTGGCACAAACATATTAGAAACATACTTTCAGCCACAATTTTCTTTAGAAATATCATTACTTAACCATATTTGTATTTGTAGGTTCACTCTTTTTAGATGTTCAAATTTCTAAATTTCTACGAGCCGATCCAAATCTTCGTTATTTTTTTCTTGAATCCCATGCAATTCTTCCGGGAAAAATAATGCATACAATTGCCTCTCATCCGCGTATAACTGGATCTTAAAATATTTAAGACAACTAGTAACGTTACACGAGTATATACGAAATAAGAGTGGCCCAAATATTGGTCTTGGGCACACCAAAACTTTGGGCTAATATAGATAATACATCTTTGCTTCTCTCCACGTATTGCAGTTTATTTATTAATTGTATCGTTTTCAAATCCAATAACGCATAAAATTGAGATAAGCAAGTTGTAATGTAATGTGTCAAATGCTTTGCTATAATCTACTGAAATCAAAGCAGTAGCCTCACCTCTATCTATTCGTCCAATAATATCATCGGTGGTCTACATCCTTTCTGGCAGGTGGGTAAAATATTATGTAGATTAAGATTTTCCCTAATTTAACTATTCATAATTTTTTCAAGTACTTTGGACAGTACTGAAAGAATACTTATCGATCTTAAATCGTTGTTGCTTTCGACATGTCTCTTTTGATATCTTTCAAGGATCTGAAAAGGTACTGTCTGGTATACAGGAATTAATAATGTTCGTCATGAAAAGAAGAATTCTGTTAATACACAGTACAGACATATCTATATTTATTTGATCTGCCTTGGTAGCAAGTGATTGCTCAAATATATATGCCATTTCCTTTAAATAAGTTACGCACTTCTTTAGTATATTTTAATAGCGACCTAAATAACATATATAATTTTTGTAATAATCATAGCCTCATGCTTAATGCACAGAAGTCCTGTTTTATGCTGTTTAACGGTAATAAAAATACAGAGGGCATACTTTTTGATACCTTTAGACCTTCTATTGACAATACTTTTTTGCCTTTAGTTCATGAGGCCAAAGTATTAGGAGTAATTTTTGACAAATCTCTTTCATTCCAATCACATATTAATATTAAATTAAAGGCTGCATATATTCGTTTAAAAAAACTGTATAAATCTAAGGAATCTTCTGCCATCAAAAACCAAATATTATTTGTGCAACGACTTGATTTTACCTTTATTTGATTATGCGGATGTTGTATATGGTGACTCTTTGTCAGCCCAGTATGTTAGATTAATCCAAAAAATACAAAACTGTTGTATGCGCTTTTCTTTTAACATTCCATTCAGAAATCGAATTACACCCTATTTAAATAACAGCTACATTTTAAATATGGAAAATCATAGAAGGTGTCACTTGTATAATTTTATTTATCGAATTTTTAAATTTGGATAACCCCAATACCTCAGAGAACAATTTAGTGTTTTTCTGCATCCGCACGATACGAGGAACATTAATTCTTTTTGAGTTCCCTAACACAGGAAGGCTGCCTTTCAAAAGTCCTTCATTTTTGTTGCTGTGCATTTATGGAATTCTTTGTCACAAGCGGTTAAACAATTATCACCAGGCAAGTTTTCTTCCTATGTAAAACACCAACTTATTAACCAGCAAAAGAATTCTAATTTAACATAATATTTACCTACTTCTTTGTATATAATTTGAGATCCTTTTAGAGGTGGTACCACTTCCCTACCATGTCATATTATGTAAAATTATATATACATCTCCCCGCGTCTCCCGCCGCCAGTTTCGCTGCGTGCTCTCCGATCCCTCTTTTAGGCTCTGCTATTTTTAGAATTTTTTATTCTTAGAATTTTTACAATCACAAGGTGGCACTACATATGCCCAAATAGTGAAGGGCTTGTGGTATCGGCTACTTATAGTCGCTGTGCCATCCTTTTTGTCGTATTTCGAGCAAATTTAATTTCTGTGACTTTATGAATTTGTAGATATTGGCAAATAAACTGAATTTGAATTTTATTTCAATTAAAGAATCCTTTATAATGTTTTTCGAAATTATATGAAAATTAAAAGAATTTCTTTGAGCTTTTAAATTGTTATTATAGAAGATAAGAAGGTCAGGAACTGCAGATTGCATATTAAGTGTCAACTGTAAAAAATGAATATATTATTAGGATTATTATACGTTTGCTTAGGAGTGCTTAATTTATACTAAAATTGTTTGGAATTTTTTCTATTAGTATTTATAGTGTGTTGAAGATATTGTTTTCTTTTCCTGAAGTATTAAAATGTGTGTTTAATTTTTTAATTGTTTATAAAAATTCCAATTCCTGTCGATGTTTTTTGATATTCTTATAAGCATTATTTTTTAATCTAATCAGATTTTTTTTATCAAAAGTAAGCGATAATGGCCTTTGTTCTTTAACTTAACTTCGATAATAGGTGCAAGTACATCAAATATTTGTTTGTTTGTTTCTGTTGGGCAGGGCGCATCGACAGCTAAGATCATTTAGCGCCCGCTAAAGTTAGTTTCGTATAAATAGATTAGACTATGAAGTTGAATTCTTTTAAGTAATTGGTTATGTTTTCTTTAAGTGGGACAAAAGATTTTTTCGAGGATGATGATGTTGGATGGGATGCCATATCTGTCTCTCAGGTTTTGATGTTGAATGGATTCGATTAGATGTAACACTGATAAGGGGGAGTCACATTTAGGACAGAGTGGAGGGGGATCTCTCTTTAATAGATGTACATGCGTGGAGTAGGTGTGTCCCAATGCCAGTCTTCTCATTATTACATTATGTCTTCGGTTCAATTCTGTGGAGTTAAGGGGAGGAAATACATTGGTTTTGATGGACCATAATTTGTTGTTGGGATCTTTCAAGTCCCATTTGAGTTGGAAGAGAGAGCTGTGTAGGTGTTTTATGAAGATGTTAAAATCAGAGTAGTCATTCTCTCCCATGTTCATACTGCCCCTTTCTATGGCAAGTTTAGCAAGATAATCCGCTCTGTTGTTATGAGGGTTGCCTATGTGACTGGGCAACCAAAGCAAGGATATGGTACGTTTTTTCAAGTGGCCGTGTACATCAGATCCAGAATTTACCTGATATAGTTGAAATTGAGATTTCTAGAATTGATGGCTTTGAGAGCGCTTAGAGAATCAGAAATTATAAGGGTTGGTTGTTGGATGTTTGCTTGGAGGGAGTATCTGATAGCCTCCTTTATTGCCAACAATTCTGCGGAGAAAATAGAGATATGTTTAGGTAATTTAAACATTTGGACGATATTATCGAAAAAGAAGGCAGCCCCAACTCCCTTTTCCGTCTTTGATCCATCTGTGAAGAAAAGTAAATGATTGGGATAGATATTGGATAGCCTGTCAAGAAAGAGCTTGTTAAAGAATATGTTTGAATGTTCTGATTTTTTATAGGAGTGCAAAGTAAGGTCAATGTTGGGGAGAGGGGAGAGCCAGGGAGGAAAGTTGGTTTGGAGGGGGTAGTTGTAATGGGGGGGGATAGTGTGCTGGATGAGTAATTTGTTGATTCTGTGGGGATATATCAAATATATTTATTAAAAAATTGTTTAGACCAGCAACTTTATCATTATGGGTTTCAAGGTATATATTTTCAACGGGAGTAACTGCTAAAAACTTGTTAAACGAGTTTTTATCAATGTTTTTAGTGTCCCGTACGGAACACTTATAAGATCACTTCGGTGTTTGTCCATCAGTCACACTCGATTTTCTCCGAAACTATCTGACATAGAAAGTTGAAATTTGGCACTAATATAAGAACTGATGGTCCCATCAGAGCTGTGTAATTTTAAAAGTTAAATTTTGACCCAAAGGGTCAGGTCATCGAGTGGGGTGTCAAATGAAAGCTTGTGAAAACATGAGTTCAAAAATAGATATAATGTAATACTTGCGCACACTTTTCTTTGTATTATTTTTAAAAAATTATCAAAAATCGCTGTCCATATCTCGAAAAGTACTGATTAAAAATTTTGAAAAATTTCTGAAATATTCTCCACAGGGTATAGATTAAACAAAAATTATCACTAGTATATAAAAAAAAATTCAAAGTAATCAGTTTTCAACAAAGATAGCAAACAAACTTTGCTGAAAACTTATATGGGATGTGTTTTGTGAAGTCATGGATCATTTTATATCACCCTAATAAGAATTTTTAAAGAAGAAATCAACGTACGGAACACTAATTGCGCAAGTCCGACTTGCACTTGGCCGGTTATTTTATATGACATGTAGGCTGAAAAATTTTTGGTCCGACACATAGATGCCGCCCTTTTCAAAAAATCCATATAATTTTTAGTAAGTACCAACCTTCAAACGATAGGAGTCAAAATTTCATGACATTTCCACGATTAGTTTACAAGGTACAGTGGTTTTAGTAACGCTACTTTTGATATTTTCAAAACAATGGAAAAAATGGAATTTCGTGTATTGATTAAAGACTGTTTTTTGATGGACCAAAATACCGCTCAAGCAAAGCAATGGTTTAAAAAGTGTTATGGGGACTCTCAGCATTTACTGGTATGATGAATTTTAATGCGGTCATACGTATGTTGGTTACACCGGAAGACATAAAAAAATCCACAAAATTGTTTTGGATGACCTTAAAGTGAAATTGCATGAGATAGCTGCCCCAAAAAAACGTGTTTGTCATATTTTGCATGAACATTTGGGCATGAGAAAGCTCTGTTCGAAATGGGTAACGCGTTTGCTCACAGTGGACCAAAAACAACAACGTGTTGATGATTTTGAGCGCTGTCTGGACCTGGTTAAGGGCACTAAAAAGGATTTTTTCATATGACAATGGATGAAACATGGATCTACCACTACACACCGGAATCAAATCGGCAGTTAGTTGAGTGGACAGCAGCTGATGAAAGTCGTCCGAAGCCACCAAAGACACAACAGTCGGTTGGGAAGGTTTTAGCCTCCGTATTTTGGGATGCGCTTGGAATAATTTTCATCGACTATGTTGAGAAGGGAAAAATCATAAATAGCGAATATTATATAAAGTTATCCCAAAAATGCTCGCGAGATTGAGATTTGGCTTCAATAAAGAAGTCTGTTTTGAAGGCAAAGATAAATCCTTCTACAAGAAAGGCATAGAAATGTTAGAAAAGCGCTGGACTGATTGTATCGCTCTTGAAGGAGACTATGTTGATGAATAAAGTAGAATTTTACAAAAAAAATGTGTTTTAAGTAGCTAGACCAAAAACTTTTTCGCCTACGTATTAAAGTACAATAAAAATATATAATCGCCATTTTTTTATACTCTTCACCTAATAAACTTTAAAATTTTTTTTCTTAAAACATACTTTTTGCAGCGCCAAGGTGTATGTAACGCCTTAATGAAAAAACTCGCCATTTGCGAACGTTTCTTACAAACTCCAGTAAATTTAGAAAATCATTTTAGTCTCGCAATTACGGGATTCCCGCAGTTAAAAGTTCGGAACGGTAGCGCTTACAAACGAAAAGTTACCTTAACCTGTCGCAGGGGGCGCGTAAAGCGCGGAGTAAAACATCCTTTACGACCGAGAAACATTTCCATATTTACGGGGTGATCGTAAAAAGGGATAAGCACTCTACCGTAAAAATAAACGTGCTTGAGTTTGCGATTTATAACCTTTTTTGGTTTTATTTTTGTTTATTAGTGAATTCGTAAAATTACTGTATATTTAAAGTTGTCTATTATCGTTTTTTCACTTAAACTTTTTAATTTTTTTTACGCGGATTGAAATTTTTTTTTACAATGTGTATTTAATTGGCTTATTATATGAACATTATCACGAAAATTTAAATATTTGAGACGCACTGTTGTTGGCAATTTATATATATATATATATATATATATATATATATATATATATATATATATATATATATATATATATATATATATACATATATATATATATATATATATATATATATATATATATATATATATATATATATATATATATATATACAGCCTTGGTCAAAAGTATTAGGCACCCTACAATTTATTTAATTTCTTGTGTTTCAGGGTAAAAAAATTCGTATATTGAGGTAAAATTATGAAATAAATTAATATTTGGTGTGTCCGCCCTTAGCTTTAATTACAACAGCAATTCTTTGGGGCATGCTGCGTACAAGCCTAGGACATTCAGTTATACTTATGGCATCCCACTCATCCATCAAAGCGCTTTTTAGCGCTGCTTTTGATGTTGTGCTATGCGCCCGTATCTTGTGCTTCAGAATACCCCAAAGATGCTCGATAGGGTTTAGATCTGTAGACTGCGCCCGACAATGTTATTGCCGCTGATTTATGACAAGGTGCATTATCTTGCTGGAATTTGATGTCGTCTAAATTAAACATTAGACCAATCCTCTTCGCTAAAATGTTGGTGCTTCAGAGCCCACTCTAAGCGTTTCTTCCTATTGGTCTCTGAAAGCCAAGGCTTCTTTCCAGCTTTGCACCCTCTTAATCCAGCTTCTGTCAGTTTTCTCCTTGCCGTTCGAGAACTAATCGGCATCCCAATCTCTTCGGACAGAGTTGCAGCGAGCTCAGATGACGTTTTTTTTTCGATTTTTAATAGACTCGCGGATGAGTTTTCTGTCCTGTCGCTCATTAGTCTTACGTTTTCTGCCCGTTCTCATTTTGTTGGCATGGGAGCCAGTCTCCACAAACCTTTTAATAGCACATTGCACTGCACACCGAGAACATTTCACTAACTTGGCTATTTCTACTTGGGACTTGCCTTGTTCATGTAGGGTTTGAATTTTAATTCGTTTTTCGATACCAAGCTGACTTTTCTTATGCATTTCTCAAATATAAGAATGTCCAGTTCACAAATAAAACAAGCACGGAAGCTTCTTGACACTACAAGTAGTAAAAAGAGACTGATAAAACATTAAAAATATTTTTCAAAAAACCTCATTATCGCAATTTTGTGGGCCAGGTGTTTTGTGGACCTATAAAAGAGATGGTCTATTGTTTAAGTTAGCTTTTGACAGCGCCGCCTATAGTATTTTTAAAACAATTAGTCTTTTTTTTAAATATTTTCACGTGTTTATTAGGGGTGCCTAATAATTTTGGCCAAGGCTGTATATATATATATATATATATAATATATATATATATATATATATATATATATATATATATATATATATATATATCAATCGATTTTATAACGTCGTCCGTCTTTCGATGCCTGATTTCCACTCCTCCCGGTTTCTCCATCCCTCCTCCTCCAGATCTCTCTCTAGTACTTCCTTGTTGATTCCTGCTCTCCAGCTTTGGCGTGGTCTTCCTCGCTTTCTTTTTCCATGAGGGTTCCAATTTAAAATCTTTTTTTAGGTAGTCGGTCTTGTGACATTCTCTGTACAACTGTTGGGTTCTGATTTCGTCCACTATATCGTGCTTTATTTCTAAAGCTCGTCTTATCGTGTCGTTTGGTATGCGGTCTTTTCTGGATTTTCTGACTGCTCGTCTCCAGAAATCCATTTCTGTAGCTTTTAGTATTTTTTCTGTTCTTTCCTTCAATGGCCACACCTGGGAGCTGTAAGTTATACTTTTCACTAGTGAGTTGTAAATTCTCTTCTTCTTTTCAATGGTTATGTTTTTGTCCCATTTTTTTTTTTTTTTTTTTTATTGGTCTAGCACACGTGCTGCAGGGAAGTCCCTAAAGCGCTCCAGGAGCGGCACGAGTGCGGAAAAAGCGATTCACGTTGTTCTTGAATCGCTGTAAATTGTACTCGGTGGGAAACACAGCGCTGGGCAAATTATTCCAAAATCCAAAGGGATGACGTTCTCCATATAAAAGATTGCTTGAAAAGCATCGTACGCGGAGTAACAAGCTGAACCTCATACGGATGCGAAGCACCAGCGCGACGTGTATTTCTAACATGCACCGCTTTGGGAGAAATTAAGCGGGCTACATCCTTCGAACACTTTCCATGAAAATACTTGTAGAACAGACTCAAGTCGCCAACCGTTCTTCGATGTTCTAGCGAATCAAGGCCGCCGGTCAATTCCGGGTCCCCAATCAGACGGACCGCTCTTCTCTGAACAGAATCCAACAAATGCAGTGTATGTTTGGGAGCGGAGCCCCAAACGTGGGAGCAGTATTCCATAGTTGGTCGAATTTGGGCTTTGTAAAGAATTAACAGTTGCTGTGGGGTGTAAGCTTTCTGGTTCTAAATAATATTCCCAATTTTTGAGAAGCTCTCCTTGCTATGCCTGCAACATGTTCATGCCAAGACATATTTGCTCCCAAACTAACGCCCAACAAATTGAGCGACGATGCTAGGGGAATGGAGTGCCCCGACATAGCTATGTCGGGTTCAGCAACGTTAACTTTTTTAGAAAAAACTGCCGCTTGGGTTTTTGTAGCGTTAAATTCCACTTGGTTACTGTCACCCCAAGATAGAATTTCTTCCAGGTCTTTGTTAAGTTGAACGACCTCCTGCTGTCTGCGGATATTCGCCTGAGCAGCCGATGTCCGAGCGTTCAAGGTGAATGAAGAGACAAGCGTACTGTCATCTGCAAAGCTATAGATTGGATTCCCGGTCTTTTCCCATAGTATACTATTAAGCATTGCAATCGCTTTTCTTCCTTGGATATTTCTTTCGAATATTGCTTCTTCCTATATATATATATATATATATATATATATATATATATATATATATATATATATGTATATATATATAGAAAATACTAGTACGAGTATATTGGGGATGCGATCAAAATGTTGGCCAAAATAAAATTCCTTTGTTTCTTGTCTAGCTTTCGGAATTATATTTATTCCTTCATCAGGACTAATAATCTACAAAGAATTACATTGTGTTAGCTACTAGCTACTAAAATTACAAAAACGTTTAAATGTAAGCCTAATATATAGTTGAAAATTTATTTGAAAAAATGTAAACTTAAGGTACTTACAACCGTGAGTAATAAACGAAAGAGCGTTATGTCGTTGAAAAAGTATACAAACAGCTAAAACTCCGTGGTAGAGTTATTAATGGTGGAAATTTCATGAAAACTAATAAAAATTAAAAATTAAGCCACATGGTCACATGTGATTCAAAGGCGCAATGATGCGAGAAAGTAAGGTTAGAAAAAGCAGTCGGTTAAGACCGTATCTGCGCAATGAACAGGTAGCTGAAAAGAAGCTGGAGGGGTTGCAGATATATACGCCATAAAAAGACAGAAAAAAACCGGCGAAGAATTAGAGGTAGTTGATTTAGATCCGGAACAACTAAAAGAAGAATTAAAGAGGGAAGTCGAGTAATGAAGATAAATAGGGGAAATTTAAATAAAGATATAAGATAACATGGAAAAAGGCTTCCCTACATTAGTGGCCTGACTGCTAAACTTATCAATTTGTTCAGGGGTATGAATATAATTATATAATATTTTCTTTTATTATTCACGTTTGTAAGTATCACAAGTTGACATTTTTTCAAATACATTTTCAACTGTATATTAAGATTACTTTAAAAACGTTTTTGTAACTTTAGTAGCTAACACCATTTTTAGTGTTCCGTACGGAACACTTGTAAGATCACTTCGGTGTCTGTCTGTCTGTCTGTCACACCCGATTTTCTCCGAAACTATTTGACATAGAAAGTTGAAATTTGGTAAAAATATAGGAATTGATGGCCTCATCAGAGCCATGTAGTTTTGAGGGTTAAATTTTGACTTAAGGGGTTAGTTTTGGGGGGTGAAATAGGAAGTGAAAAAAAAAATTTTTTACTAGGTCATCGAGTGTGGTTTCAAATGAAAGTTTGTGAAAACACGAGTAAAAAATGTATAAATAATGTAATACTTGCGCGCACTTTTCTTTGTATTATTTTTAAAAAATCACGAAAAATTGCTGTCCCGCGCCTTATCTCGAAAAGTACTTAACAAAAAATTTTGAAAAAATTCCGGAATATTCTGCATGGGGTGTAGATTGAACGAAAATTATCACGAGTGCATTACCTTTAATCATTTTTCTGGTATTTAAAAAAAAAACAAAAATTTTTAAGGTCGTCAGATTTCAGTAAAGATTGGAAACAAACTTTGTTGAAAACTCATTTGGGGTGTGTTTTGTGAAGTCACTGATCATTTTATACATCTGTAAAAATTTTTTTTATTTTAAAAGCAATCAACGTATGGAACACTAATTGCGCAAGTTCAACTTGCACTTGACCGGTTATTTTTTATGAGTCTAGCACCCGTGCTACAGGGAAGTCCCTAAAGCGCTCCAGGAGCGGCATGTGCGCGGAAAAAGAGATTCACGTTATTCTTGAATCGCTGTAAATTGTACTCGGCCCTGGGCAAATTATTCCAAAAGGATGATGTTCTACATATAAAAGACTACTTGAAAAGCGTTATACGTATTAGGGCGACGTGTATTTCTAACAACTCTGGGAGGAATTAAGCGGGCTACGTTATTCGAACACTTTCCATGAAAATACTTGTAGAACAGACTCAAGTCGCCAACCGTTCTTCGATTTTCCAGCGAATCAAGGCCTCCTGTCAGTGCCGGGTGTCCATTCAGATGAACAGCTCTTCTCTGAACAGAATCCAACAAATGCAGTGTGTGTTTGGAGCAGAGCCCCAAACATATTCCATAGTTGGTTTTGAGCTTTGTAAAGAATTAGCAGTTGTTGTGGAGTGTAAAGCTTTCTGGTTCGAAATAATATTTCCAATTTTTGAGCTTGCTATGCCTGCAACATGTTCATGCCAGGACATATTTGCTCCCAAATTAACGCCCAACAAATTGAGTGACGATGCTACGGGAATGGAGTGCCTCGACATAACTATGTCGGGTTCAGCAACGTTAACTTATTTAGAAAAAACTGCCACTTGGGTTTTTGTAGCGTTATATTCCACTTGGTTACTGTCACCTCAAGACAGAATTTCTTTCAGGTCTTTGTTAAGTTGAACGACCTCCTGCTGTCTGTAGATATTCGCCTGAGTAGCCGATGTCCGAGCGTTCAAAGTGAATGAAGTACTGTCATCTGCAAAGCTGTCGATTGGATTCCCGGTCTTTTCCAGCAGATCGTTAATGTAAATGAGAAAGAGGGTAGTAATGTAATGTAATGTAATTCTTTGTAAAATACTAGTTCCAATGAAGGAATAAATATAATTTTCGGAAGCTAGACAAGAAACAAAGTTTTATTTTGGCCGATATTTTGACCGCATCCCCAATATACTAGTATTTTCTTTCGTACTACTTGGTATATATATATATATATATATATATATATATATATATATATATATATATACATATATATATATATATATATATATATATATATATATATATATATATATATATATACATATATATATATATATATATATATATATATATATATATATATATATATATATATATATATATATAAATATATATATATATATATATATATATATATATATATATATATATATATATATATATATATATATATATATATGTATACTGTCAGATTAATTATTCGCGGAATATATTTTAAATTTGTTTAAAAATATTAAAATTTCAATGCGATAAATTTAATTGGACGTTCATATGATAATGAGGTATTTTAATAAATTAGAATTGAAGTAAAAACCATTTCGATTTTCGTATTAATATAAAATGATTTTAACAACAATGGGCAATTTAACCAACTGCTTTTAAATCAAAAATTTATAGTGATTTTAATTTGATGTATTTGATGTTTTAAATTATTTATTTATTCAATAGAATATACATTCTTAATTTATTTATTCAAATCTATTTGATGTCCTTTAAAGTAATCTCCTTCCATAGTAACACGCTTCAGAACACTTATACTTTACTCTCCTTTACACCTTATATGCATTCAAAACGGCGACCGGAGTCTGGTTGGTAATTTTAGCTTGGGGACAGGAAAAAGTCACATGGTGCCATATCTGCTAAACTCAGCCCAGTCACCAGAGACGAAAATGTAGCAAAAGTGTACATAAATTTAAATAAGATAGATTTTTGGCCAGAGAGGTTCATTACCAGCCAAATAATATATGTAAAAAGGCTTGCAGCAATCCGGGCATGGCCGGCTCCTCAGATAATGAGTCGAAAGCAACTGTAACTTCGTTTTTTGAGGTGCAAACAAAATATCTGTTTTGGATGGAACACTTCGAGAAATACTGGACTAAGTATATTAGTGTAGACTGCAGTTATATAGAAAAATATATGTCATAATCTCAAGGACGATTTTGGGTTTTTTAAAGGAATCATGTACTGTTTATATTTTAACTTCACTAAGTTTAGTTTTCGGACAGCTCAACCTTCAGATTTCTCGAAGCGTCTAACGTCCACTTCGAAATGGATTGCACCACTCGTGGTTCTTAAAAATAGAATAAACATTCACCATGGTATGCTTTTTGATATATTTTGATTGCCGAGTTTAACACAATAGACAATTGAAGCTATTTATTTCAAATTCATTTTCCGACCGTCCATTGTCACTCTTACGCCTATAACTAGCCATTTAATGGAATAAATGTCATAAAATAGCAACAGCGCAACACTAACGAAGGATGCTGCTGTAACTATTTTCTTCTACTTTCAAAGATTTTGTTTTTTTCTGGGCAGTAGGTGTATAATATTACCAACAAAAATAATTTTTTATTCGTTCAAAGGGAGTGTCAAAACGAATTAAACTTTGCTGATGGTAATTAGCGAATTTCAAGCTAAATTTAGGGCGAACATACTTATAAGGTCGACCTGTCATTTCATATTTTGAAGCCGATTAATATTTGATTTGAACTGAAAAAAAAAATGGAAAAAGGGATAACTAATTAAGCCTTTTAGGTATTGTTTTGCCTTTTGTATTAAGGTGAAAAATTACTTCCTTTGTGTTTACTAAACTGTTATTTAGGTCTAATGGTTTTATTGCTTAAACCAGTGTTTCTCAGTTTGTGGGGTGCGACCCATTAGGGAAACTTGCACTAATAAAATGAGGAGCTCGAAGATGTAAAACAAGTTTTAAAAAATCAAAGAAGCTGTTTATTGCTTTAATCGCGCAAGATTTGGCACTGAAAATCTGCTAAATGAGAAGGAATCATGGAATATTTCCGAACTTTCGCTTAATAAGCAGATTGTTTCATGACCGAGGACCCATCTGACTTGGCTCAGGAGGTTTCTGATGTCACTTTGTGTAGCACGGAAACTTACGTTCCTTTTTCTAATAAAAATAACAAATTCGGATTATACGGGGCGAAAAAACATAAAAAATAACAATTTCAGTAATCCGGTACGAATTTTATGTAGGACCTATAATAGCGTCAATACTAGGGGTCGGCAACCTATGGCACGCGTGCCATCTCTGGCACGCCAAGCAATTTTGAATGGCACGTGTACCTATTCAAAGTTTACACATTAATTCTGTAATCTGTGACATGTTTCGAAATTAAGTAAATAATCGAAGACAGTATTACTTTAACGATACAAACAAAAACGATATATTATATAGGTCACTAGGTATTATTACCAAAAACTACAAAATATATATTTTGTAATTTATAATTTTACTGAATGCATTGGTTTGGCTTTAATTTCGGCAAGTACTAAAGACGGCAAGCCTTAAAATATAAGCCTAGGCAAAAACAGAAATAAACGTCCTCAATTCAGATCAAAAGAGCGGCTATAAGGAAGTTTTTGTTTGACTTGACTTCAATCGTTTTGACGCGCGCCGCAACTCGTTTTATATTGCCGAACTTTAGTTTTTGTTAGATTTACCTTCTAGGCGGCCCTTTGATTGCAATGGGCGCGTTGTAGACAATAATTTTTGTTCTAAGAAATTTAATAAAAGTAATTATTGGAATTTTCTGGAAACATTATTTTTCTGTATATAGCAAGCGGCTACATGTTTGGATCATTTAGTATAGAAGTAACATCCGTTCCAGTCAATAGTCGTCGAAAAGTTTAAAAATAAAAATTACGTTGCGTTATGGCCGCGAAGAAACAAAAGGTAGACGTTCGATCATTTCAAATTCTCTAAAGTACTTCAAGCACAGGGTTCACACTAGGTCCTAGGACTAGTATAATAAAATTATTTGTTAAATGTTAAAATTTTTTTGTAATTAAACCTTCCAAAAGCAATAGTTTAAGTTAGTTTAAGTTAATTTTTGTTAATTTTATTTGTAGTAATTACCTATGTCGGCACGCAAAATGTTGTATGGATGAAAACTGGCACCCCTTAGTTAAAAGATTGGCGACTCCTGGTCTATACTATCAGAACTTCATTTTTTTTTTGAACTTTGAAAAGGTCTTGATTTGTTGGGTATAAGCGAGTCGTCTGCTCTCGTGATATTTTAATAAGGCCTAAATTTTCCAAAAATAACATGGGCAGATGCATAGGACCCAAAACGAGGGACTTACGGTTTTACTTATTCAAAAATTCGAAAAAAACAACCGTTTTTGGCGGATCCAGCTTCGTCCTTTGGTATTAGGGGCGTCTGCCTTTTGCAGGTTCCCTCTTATTTTATCAAAAACAAACTAAATTTATTGATTTTATATGGTTAAATGACAGTCCATTTTTGAATCGATGTTTTTTGGGCCTTAAAGCTGGGTCCGGTTTCGGTGGCGTCTGCCCTTTGGGACGTTCGACTTTTTTAGTGTCAACAAATGTTATGGTACTTGATTCAAGTGGTTAAACCACAGTTATCTGGGCATTCCAGGGTATCGAGGCTGCAATATCAACGTTAAAGACTTTTATTCGACTCGCCCGATAGAATGAAGAACTAGGCAGACGGTTAGTTGATAGGTCCAAATTTCGGGTCGCCTTCCTGGTCTATAAGGTGCCAAAGTGGTAGAAAAAAGAGATAGAAGAGGGACTTCGTATTTGTCCAGTTATAATTTTTTTCGGAGTTCTTTCAATAAAGCCAATGAAACATTACATTTTCTTTATTATTGTTTTCATTGTTAACGTGGGAAGAAATTAAAAGTAGTGGGGTCATATATTTTTAATATCAAGCGATTTTTTTCTGGTTTTTGACTCGGATATTGGATATTTAATATAAAATAATTTTTCCATATTCAAATATATACGGGTCACGTTGCGTATATGTAATGTAATATACTTCTATATCAGTGTTCTTATTTTTTTATTATTTCCAATTTTTAACGGAAATACTCTATAAAAAGAATTGAGATCTGATTATACGAGGCTGGTTTGAAAAATCCGTGCAAAAATAAAAACTACTTATGTGTTTGGGGTAAACCTTTTTTATTTTTCGACATAGTCTCCTTTTAGGCTTATACACTTCGTCCAACGATGTTCTAGTTTGTTGATGCCTTCCGAATAATAGGATTTGTCCAAGTCTGCAAAATATCCATTAGTGTCTGCAATCACCTCCTCGTTTGAATAAAATCTATGTCCCGCCAACCATTTCTTCAAATTGGGGAACAAATAGTAGTCCGAGGGAGCCAAGTCTGGAGAATAGGGGGGATGTGAAACGAGTTAGAATACTATTTCCATTAATTTTGCGACCACAACCGCTGAGGTGTGTGCTAGTGCGTTGTCGTGATGGAAAAGGACTTTCTTGTGGGCCAATCGCGGGCGTTTTTCTTGCAGCTCGGTTTTCAAACGGTCCAATAACGATGAATAATATTCACCTGTAATAGTTTTACCCTTTTCCAGATAGTCGATGAGGATTATCCCTTGCGAATCCCAAAAGACAGTCGCCATAACCTTTCCGGCCGAAGGAACGGTCTTCGCCTTTTTTGGTGCAGATTCCCCCTTGGTAACCCATTGTTTAGATTGTTGTTTGATCTCAGGAGTATAGTAATGTATCCATGTTTCATCCACAGTGACGAAACGACGCTTAAAGTCCTCTGGATTCTTCTGGAACAGCTGCAAACCATCCTTGCAACACTTTACACGATTCCGTTTTTGGTCAAGCGTGAGCAATCGCGGCACCCATCTTGCGGATAGCTTTCTCATGTTCAAATGTTTATTCAAAATATTATGTACCCGTTCAGTCGAGATGCCCACAGCACTAGCAATCTCACGCACCTTAACTCTTCTGTCATCCATCACCATATCATGGATTTGATCAATGATTTCTGGAGTCGTAACCTCCACAGGCCGTCCAGAACGTTCAGCGTCACTTGTGCCCATATGGCCAGTCCGAAAATTTTGAAACCACTTATAAACTGTTCTAATCGCAGGTGCAGAGTCACCATAATGTTTACAAGCTTCTCTTTAGTCTCCTGAGGCGTTTTGCCTCTCATAAAGTAATGTTTAATCACCACACGAAATTCTTTTTCGTCCATTTCTTGAAAATCACTCGACTTCCTTGATTCACACGAATGCCAAACACAAAGAAATAGACCAATATGGCTGAAACTTGGTGTGCGTTCATTCAAGAGATGCTACTAACTAAACATGACCTCGATACGCGCCGGTGGTGCCATCTCTCGGACTTTGCACGGACTTTTCAAACCAGCCTCGTACAGTAACCCAAAAAATGTTGAGTAACATATAGGACAAAGTTTAGAAATACAAACGGTTATGTTGGCGGAAATGTACTTATGGAACAGCAGGTAAATTATTGTGTTTACTTTCCCAGGCAGTATCGTATTCGTGAAAAAATAACCCTCGGAAATTCTTCTTTTTTTTTCAGGACTTAGGGTTTTGGGATGACGAAAAACATATTTTTATAGCTTCCAATTTCGTCTATAATATATATGAATGCAATATCTCTCTGTCTGTCTGCCTGTCTATCCGTTAATGCGCTTATCATTCGAGAACCACTTATCCTATTCACGTGTTTTTTTTTTAGATTTATATATTTTTATGTTTTCTGGCCAGGTTATAGGCTATATTTTATTACATTAGATAACATAAGGAATAAGCAGTGTAGATAATAGTGAATCAAGTCGGAAAAAAGTTTGCCGCTAGCGCGTTTTCTTGCAACATACTGCCTAAATCATTAAATATGGAACAATATCATGTAGCAAAGAATATCTAATAAAATGCAACGTCTCTCTGTCTGTCCGTCAGTGCGCTGATCACTCGAGAACCACTTACCCGATTTCCGTGTTTATTTTTAATTCATATATTTGTTCTCTGGCCAGGTTATCTATAATTTTCTATGATATATATATATATATATATATATATATATATATATATATATATATATATAACGATAATAGTGAAACAAGTGCACGCGCGCGGAGCCGCGGGCTCGGCTAGTAATATATATAAAATGCAACGTCTCTCTATTCGTCTGTCTGTCCGTTAATGCGCTTATCACTGCAGAGCCACTTATCCGATTTACGTGCTTTTTTTCTAAAACATACATATGTTCTCTGACCAGGTTATAGGATATCTTTTATTACGTTAGGTAACATAAAGAATAAGCAATGACGATAATAGTGAATCAAGTCGGAAAAAAGTTTGCCGCTAACGCGTTCTCTTGCAATACACTGCCTAAAATTAAATATGAAACACTATCATGTAGCAAAAAATTTAATATATATAAAATGCAACGTCTCTCTGTCTGCCTGATTGTCTGCTTATTACTCGAGAATCACTTATCCGATTTACATTTTTTTTTTTAATTCATGTATATGCTCTCTGGCCAGGTTATAGGCTATATTTTATTATGTTAGGTAACATAAGGAATGAGCAGTGACGATAATAGTGAATGAAGTCCACGCGAGCGGAGCCGCGAGCACGGCTAGTAATAAATAATAATCTAGGCAGACAGCACAAAAAAGGTTTATTTATATTTACATATCCAGAAGTTCTTTTTGGTACACCTGACAATTTTTTATCTGTATCATCCACATTTGAATTTTATTCTTCAATCTACGTTGGCTGGGAGCACGTAGTTTGTTTGATGTGATTTTAAAAGAGAAGATTAAAGTTTTTTAATCATTAATTACTCTTTAGTGTCGCGTACGGAACCCTTATCAGATCACTTTGGTGTCTGTCCGTCTGTCTGTCACACAGACAGAATTTGGCACTAATATAGAAATTGATGGCCGTGTAGTTAAATTTTGACTGAAAGGGAAGTGAAAAAAAAAATTGTACCGGGTTATCGAGTGGGGTGTCAAATGAAAGCTCGTGAAAACACGAGTTCAAAAATATACATTTTTCCTTGTTTAATTTTTAAATTTTTTTTTTTTTTTTTAAATATATACGGGTCACGTTGCGTGGTAATTTTTATACTTCTATGGAAGTGTTCTTATTTTATTATTATTTCCAATTTTAACGGAAATACTATGTATAAAAACATTCAGATCTGATCACATAGTAAGCTAAAAAGTGTTGAGTTGCATATAGGACAAACTTTAGAAATACAAAGAGTTATGATGGCGGAAATGTACTTATGGAACAGCAGGTAAATTATTGTATCTACTTGTCCTGCTAATAGACCCTATCGTATTCGTGAAAAAATAACCGAAATTCGTTTTTTTCAGGTCTTAGGGTTTTGGGATGACGAAAAACATATTTTTCTAACTTTCAATTTCATAATAAATATTAATCTAGCCAGGGATCATTAAAAAATCACTACTTAGTATATATCACCATTACATCAAACACTTTTTATTTGCACTCGATGGGCGTTTCGTTAACCATGTTAGCTTCATCAGGAGCGATGATTGACTAAACTACAAATATACCCTATTTATACTTAGCCTAAGCTCTGAATTACTCAGGCGGAACTAATGATTCGTATGTATTCAACAAGCTCCTATCAGATACATTTTTAATTAATTTTATATTATCTAATGTTACAGTATGATCAGCTTCAAGGGCATGTTCGGTAATGCTGGACTTTTCTGTTCTACTGTATTTTAAGTGTGCTAAATGTTCTTTAAATCGTGTTTTCATTGACCTTTTAGTTTGCCCAACATACTTTTTGTCGCAATTATTACAAATAATTTCATAAATTCCACTTTTCTCAGAATTAGGAATCTTGTCTTAGGGATTTCCTAAGATATTCCTCAAATTGTCTGTTGATTTATAGACTAAGTTGAGGCCTACCTTATTAAATACCTTACTGAGCCCCGTGCTATACTTTTTTTTTTTTTTTTTATAGGTCTAGCACACGTGCTGCAGGGAAGTCCCTAAAGCGCTCCAGGAGCGGAGCGGCATTCACGTTGTTCTTGAATCGCTGTAAATTGTACTCGGTGGGACACAACGCTGGGCAAATTATTTCAAAGGGATGATGTTCTCCATATAAAAGACTGCTTGAAGAGCAGCTTCGGATTATATAGTATGGAGACATACTTGGTTTTATTTGCTTTGAGTGTAAAAAGGTGAAATTCTAAATATTTGCTCTGAACTTATGTGGTAGAGGTATATGGATGATATTTTTGCTATTTTTGATACAAAGAAAGCAAATATAGACTATTTTCTTTCCAAATTAAGTAGGCGATATTATTCTGTTAAATTTACTTACGAAATTGAGAATAAAGAAAAACTGCCATTTCTAGATATTTTAATTATAAAAAATAATGATAGGTTAGAATTTGATATCTACAAAAAAGACACAGTAAAAGATAGATATATTCCTAATGATTCATTTCATTGCAAACAACATAAATTAGCAGTATCGCATTTTTTAGTTCATCGTTTGGTCACTTTTCCTCTAAATAGAGTAAACTTCAATAAGGAAAGAAATCGTATTACGAATATAACTAGAGTTAATGGTTATGACCATGACAAGTTAATAAATAGACATAAGTAGCAGATTAAATATTCAGAATTCCACCCTTTTTACACGCGAAGCAAATAAGACTAAGTATGTCTCCATATTGTATAATATCGAAGTATAGCAGACGACTCAATAAGGTATTTAATAAGGTAGGCCTCACCTGAATCTATAAGTCTATAATCTATAAGACAATTTGAGTCATTAGACAATTTGAGCGAAACGCGTGTCGAGGGCAAAAATAAAGTGTTTGGTGTAGTGGTGATATATACTAAGTAGTGTCATTGTGCCAAAGATTCAACATTCCCAACATAATCATAAAAAAGGTTTATTGTTATTTACATATCAAGAGCTTCTTTTGGCGCACCTGACAATTTTTATCTGTATCATCCACATTTGAATTTTATTCTGTAATGTACGTTGGCAAGGAGCACTTAATTCGTTGATGTTTGAAAGAAAGGATGAAAGTTTTTTAGTCATGAAATACTTCTTTGATGATCTATCTATGATCAAAGTAAATTTCTATTTTTTTTTTTTTTTTTTTTAATATTTCACCATAAAGTGGACCGTATTTTTTAGTGTGAGATAGATAAATTTAGTATTTATATTAGAAGTCCATGTTTGCGAGGAGAGGACTGGGTATATCATTACTTCGGTGTCTGTCCGTCTTTCTGTCACACCCGATTTGCTCCGAAACTATTTGTCATAGAAAGTTGAAATTTGGTTATAATGTAGGAATTGATTTCCTCATCAGAGCCATCTAGTTTTGAAAGTTAAATTATGATTTAATGGGGTTAGTTTTGGCTGGTGAAATCGGAAGTGAAAAAAAAAAAATTTTTTACTAGGTCATCGAGTGTGGTGTCAAATGAAAGCTTGTGAAAACACGAGTAAAAAATATATATATAATGTAATACTTGCGCGCACGTTTCTATGTATTATTTTTAAAAAATCGCGAAAAATCGCTGTCCACCCGTCTTATCTCGAAAAGTACTTATCGAAAAATTTTGAAAAAATTCTGGAATATTCTCCACGGGGTGTAGATTGAACGAAAATTATCACGAGTGCATTACCTTTAATAATTTATCTGGTACATAAAAAAAACAAAAATTTCAAGGTCATCAGTTTTCAGCAAAATTGGAAACAAACTTTGTTGAAAATTCATTTAGGGTTTGTTCCCTGAAGTCACTAATCATTTTATACCTCCGTAACAAAATATTTTATTTTAAAAGCAATCAACGTACGGAACACTAACTGCGCAAGTTCAATTTGCACTTGACCGATTATTTTTATAAAACAACCTTTGTTTTTTAATTTTTTACCAGGTTGACGATCTAACGAAAAAAATTGCTGGCCGCTCAGCCTTCGAACCCGCCCTCAACTTTTTTCTATTTATCCCGGCGTGCATATTGCCAATAACCGAGCTACACATATAGGTTATTCTAACCCCCAAGGGGTTAGACCACCGAAATATGTCAGATACCCTTATCATCACAGTAGGCTCTGGTAGTATTGTTTATTTAGGGAAGGTCGAGAGCAGCTAATAAACTGATCTGGGTTATCGGAGTGGGGAGTTTCGACACTAAGCAGAAAGGGTTTTTTAACAAGTCAGTCAATAAGGATTCATATTGAATAGCATTTTATATATGTAAACCAAATAACACGTAGGCTGAAAAGTTTTTGGTCTGGCACATAGATGTCGCTCTTTTAAAAAATCCATATGATTTTTAGGGCGTACTAACCTTCAAATGATACGTGTCAAAATTTTATGACATTTCGACGATTAGTTTACAAGTTACAGTGGTTTTGGTGACGCTACTTTTGATATTTTTGAAACAATGGAAAAAAATCGAATTTGTGTGTTGATTAAATACTGTTTTTTTTTTTATGGGAAAAATACTGTTCAAGCAAAGTAATGGCTTGATAAATGTTAAGGGGACTCTGCTTCTGGAAAACCACTCATCATTTACTGGTATGCTGAATTTAATCGCTGTCGTACAGACATAAATGACGCTGAACGCTCTGGATGCCTAAATGAGGTGGTTACACCGGAAAATATAAAAAAAACTCCACAAAATTGTTTTGGACAACCGAAGTGAAATTGCATGAGATAGGTGGTATCCTAAAGATATCAAAAGAACGTGTTGGTCATATTTTGCATGAACATTTGGGCATGAGAAAGCCCTGTTCGAAATGGATACTGCGCTTGCTCACATTGGACCACAATCAACAACGTGTTGTTAATAAGGTAGGCCGCACCTTAGTCTATAAGTCATCAGACAATTTCAGGAATATCTTAGGAAATCCCAAAGATAAGATTCCTAATTGTGAGAAAAGTGGAATTTATGAAATTAGTTGTAATGATTGTGACAAAAAATATGTTGGGCAAACTAAAAGGTCAATTAAAACACGATTTAAAGAACATTTAGCACACTTAAAATACAGTAGAACAGAAAAGTCTAGCATTGCCGAACATGCCCTTGAAGCTGATCATACTGTAATATTAGATAATCTAAGATTAATAAAAAATGTATCTGATAGGAGATTGTTGAACGCATACGAAAGTATGGAAATTATAAAATGTAAAAGTAGTTTAAATAAAGAGGGCCTATTCCTTATAGTCCCCTCTACTGGTTACTTGACCGGAACTGATGACCTTGCCCATGCCATTAGTTCCGCCAGAGTAATTCAAGGGTTAGGCTAAGTATAAATATGGTAGATTTGTAGTTTAGCTTTAGTCAATCATCACTCCTGATGAAGCTAACATGGTTAGCGAAACACGCGTCCAGTGCAAAAATGTTTGGTGTAGTGGTGATATATACTGAGTAGTATCATTGTGCCAAAGATTCCACATTCTCAACTTAGTAACGTGTTGATGATTCTGAGCGCTGTTTGGACCTGCTTAAGGACAATAAAAAGGATTTTTTATGCGAAATGTTACAATGAATGAAATATGGATCCGCCACTACACACCGGAATCAAATCGGCAGTCAGCTGAGTGGACAGCAGCCAGTGAAAGCCGCCCGAAGCGACCGAAGACATACTCGGCTGGGAAAGTTTTGGCCTCTCTATTTTGGGATGCGCATGGAATAATTTTCATCGACTATGCTGAGAAGGGAAAAACCCTCAATAGCAAATATATAAAGTTATTGGTGCGTTTGAAGGCAGAAATCGCAAAGAAACGGCCCCAAATGAACAAGTAAGAAGTGCAATACCATCCATTGTATCGGCGGTAAAATCTCCCACATATTTAGTTTCTAAATATTTCGCAAAAGAGTTTAAAATTTATATTTAAGCGAGAATACCTTTTTAGTGAAAAATTATTTCGAACTCATTAACGAAACAAAATATATAGTACTCAACGCTGACGAAATTTTATATTTTTTTGGCTTCAGTTTTTTATTCTTGAGTGTACCTATACAACAAATTCCCATGCTTGCTAAGAATGAATATCATTAAAATTATTAATGGTTACTTAATTAACCTATAAGTCATCAGACAACTTTAAAAATATCCGAAGGACAAAATCAAGGAACTTAAAAAAAGTAAAATATATGAGATAAGTTGTAATGATGGTGACAAGAAGTATGTTAAGTAAACTAAAAGATCGATTCCAATAAGATTTATAGAAAATTTAGCCCCTTTAAGGTACAGTAGATTAGAAAAAACAAGCACTGTTAAATATGCCTTTGAATATAATTATATAGAAACAGAACTTAACAGATTATTAAACACCGTCCTAGGTGATTTACTGAGTCAGTAGCCTGCATTGTAAAAGAATGGTCGCCGGTTCGATTCCAGACAGCAGTTGGGTATGTATTGAGGTAGCGGTTAATGCAGAAATGCAATAGTACCAATGATAGCACTATTGCATTGCCCTAAAAAGTGCCGGAAATATTAATTTATGTTTCAACTTGGACAAATTTGAAGGAGATCATACAGATTTGCCAACAATCACACAAACAGCACAAGAAGATAAAAGCAGTGGTGGAGGCAGTACTAACTGATCAAAGTAAAATATAGACAATAAAGGAGGTTGAAAGAGAGCATCTTCAGAAAAGTGTTAGCATGTTAAGAAAAGAAAGAGCACTAAAAAATAAGAAATGGAGAAACTGTCATAAACATAATAGAATTGAAAGGACTTAAGTGGTCTTGTGATCTGTATAGGATGTCTGACTCAAGATGATTAAAAAAGGTATTTAAATAGAGGCCCTTAGGTTAGTTCAGGTTAGATGGACAAGAAAAAGGCAACGCAAATCCTGAAATGTCCCCTTGCTAGCAGCAAGGGCGAAAAAAATCCGGAGAAAGAAACGTTTGAGACATAGAGGCTTAGAAAAGGAGGTTGGTGAGTTGATTAGATAACACTTGCCTAAATTGTTGTATTACATGTTTAGTGTACTGCCCACTTAATAATATACCATTTACATGTTGCAGCTTAAGGCACGCTATATGAAACTATAGTTTTTCAAACACTTATCAACAACTATGAAATTTTTCTGTCAGTACATGAAAAATACTTCCATAGGAAGTCTTGCTTTTCTCTGTGCTTCTCTCAAATCAAGGTAAATCACTATTTTATTGTTATTTTTGTCGAAAATTCCTGTAGGATTGACCTTTTTCTTTTCCCAAGTAGTCGAAAATTCGCCCAGTGGCGGTTACTAGTTTATACATTTTTTAGTGTACAAGAGAAAGATCTATCAGTTGTCGGTTTCGAAAGTTGAGAACTTTAAAAACTGAAGCTTGGGGTTACTTTAAAAGAATGCTTTTTGTATTTTGGATATTAATTGACAGAAGAACAGACGTTTTTATAAAAAGTTCGGCCGAATAATTTCAAATTTTAAAGTCGAATTT
This sequence comes from Pachyrhynchus sulphureomaculatus, assembly GCA_019049505.1. Classification (NCBI taxonomy): domain Eukaryota; kingdom Metazoa; phylum Arthropoda; class Insecta; order Coleoptera; family Curculionidae; genus Pachyrhynchus; species Pachyrhynchus sulphureomaculatus. The sequence goes on along the minus strand of CM032453.1, from coordinate 148,490,205 downwards.
AATTATTATTTTATAACTTGACGGGAGAAATATGGTAAAATTATTTTTAATTTCTTTTTTTAAATTTTAAATTGAAGAATTAGTTATGCACTAACTTATAGGATTGGGATTATTGCTCAAATTGAATTTTCATATATTACATTTATATCAATTAATATTTTACATGTTCGTCAGTAAACCATTTATGTTATTACCAAGAAAGCACCAATCGAGAGTACATGTAATAGAACGTTTCTCTAAGAAATATATATATATATATATATATATATATATATATATATATATATATATATATATATATATATATATATATATATATATATATATATATATATATATATATATATATATATATTCAGTAGAACCCCGATTAACCGAGTCGCGATTATCCGAGCACCGGATTAACCGAGCCAATCTAAGAACCTGATTATTCGAGGTACGCGCGTCTATGCTGCGTTTTAACCGAGCTTCTAAAATTTGTATGTACATATTTCCATTTAAAATCATAAGGGCCTTCGGGGAATCCCCCTGGATCGTGTGAGGGGTTCCCCTATTTATGTTTTTGGACTCTTTCAGCATGTAAATTTGCGTGAATGCAGTGCGTTATAGCGTTTACTACGGAGAAGTACGAGTATACTCACATAATTTATTTGGTTGGAGTTCTGGTAAAGTGTAATTAATACGAACTGCTTTGTTTGTCGTATTATAATGGACCAAAACAATCGTAAAAGAATCGTCGTTCCTACTGAAGAAAAATTAAAGCAGGAGAGACAATTAAAGTTGTTGCACAAGATTATGGAGTAGGCGAGGTAACAGTTGGAGATTGGAAAAGAAACCGCACAAAAATAGAAGAGTGGTTTATATATAAATCAAGCTTCCTCGTCCTCAGGAAGAAAATCAATGAAAACCGGCGACTATGAAAAGGTTAACAAAGCGTTATTCATGTGGTTTAACCAACAGAGATCAAAAGGTGTGCCTCTGTCAGGTCCAATTTTACAACAGAAAGCAATATTGATTAGTAGGCAATTCCCAGAGATAGATCAGTTTACCGCCAATTCTGGATGGTTTGACAGCTGGAAAAAACGGACGGTGTACGACAACTGACTGTATCTGGTGAAAAACTTTCTGCTGATGTGTCATCAATTGAGAAGTTTAAGCAGAACTTTAAAAAGCAAATCGAAGATTGTGGATACACATGTGATCAAATTTACAACTGTGACGAAACTGGTCTGAATTATAAAATGCTTCCATCAAAACATTGGAATCTCGACAGGAAAAATCAGCTCCTGGGCACAAACGAAGTAAGGAAAGATTAACTATAATGGTATGTTCCAATGCATCTGGCAAGCACAAAATCCCACTGATGGTGATTGGCAAGTCTGCACGTCCAAGAGCTTTAAAAGACATCTCACCCAAAGCCCTACCAGTCTATTACAAAAGTCAGAAGAGCGCATGGATGGATGCGACCTTATTTACTAACTGGTTTGAAGAAGAGTTCGTGCCATCTGTGACTAAATTTTTTAACAGAGACCGTCTTCTTATTAAAGCAATTTTGTTAATGGATAATGCCCCCCTCTCACCCTGGAGAAGGACCAGCATAATGCAACCAATGGATCAAGGCATCCTCGAAAACATTAAAAAAATTATAGGCGTTTATATCTTGAACATCTGTTAGAATACACAGAAAAGGAGGATATTATCAATGGGATGAGAAAGGTTACACTGAAAAATGTTATTTACTGGGTAACTCAAGCTCTTGATTCTGTGCGTACTACCACTATTCAAAAATCTTGATCAAAAGTTATTGATTTTGAGGACTATAATGACAGGGAAGATGATACTCCATTAAATGAATTAGCGTTGAAATTGAGAAGCCATGGAGAAATGTCCTGTTTATATTTTGAAGCGAGATAGAAGAAAAAGAAAAAAGTTTATTTGAATTAATGCAAAAATTAAAAGGTTGCGAAAATGTGATAAGAAAAGGTGTTGTTGAATGGATTACAGCAGATGATTTGATGAATGCCTTTCAGGAAACCGAAAAATCAGATGACGATGACGAAGCGGCGGTGGATGAACAGTCTCCCACTAAGATCTCTCATCAAGAAGGTTTTGCTTCTTTGGAAAAAGCTTTGAGGTATATCGAACAAAAACCAGAGGCAACCCCAGCGGATTTGCTTCTTCTTAATAAATGGAGAAACAATGCAGCGAGAAAAAGAAGATGTAATATGAAACAGAAGCGCATAGATACCTATTTCACTATTTTATAATGTATGTACCTATGTATATATCAAAAACGTTAATACATCGGTTTAAAGTATTGGTGTTTATTTTTTGAATGAATAAAAAACAAATCCGGATTATCCGAGTTTTCAGTTATCCGAGGAGGGTGCCCCCACGTTACCTCGGATAACAGGGGTTCTACTCTACTATATATATATATATATATATATATATATATATATATATATATATATATATATATATATATATATATATACATATATATATATATATATATATATATATATATATATATATATATATATATATATATATATATAGTATTTAATTCAAATCTACCACACCATCAAGGCTAAAGTGTTCGAGCAGTGAATACTGTTAGTTCTGACATATGATACAGAAACATGTGCAGCATAAAAGAAAGATTGCAGATTACACAAAAGGCCAATGTTGGATTTGAAACTGAGAGACCGTATAAAAAATTAAGAGATAAAAAAAAGATCTAAAGTGGCGGACGTAACTGAGAGGGTCTAAAGATTGAGATAAAACTAGGCAGGACATGTGGCCAGTATGAGAGATGATCGGTGGACCAAGAGGCTTGTGGAATGGAGACCGCGAAGATACAGAAGACCTCTCGGAAGCCCACAAACTCTTTGGACCGATGATATTAAACATTTGATAGGCACTGATTGGGTAAGACAAGCTCAAGACAGAAATCATTGGAGAAGCCTGAGGGAGGCCTACATCTGACGATGGATAAGTGTGTCTAAAAGGACTTTTTGAAAATGAAAACAGAAACCTATTACTTTGGCAAAATTCATGTATTACCTATAACTCCATCGAAAGCTGACACAGCAGCTTTCGAACCGACAGAGTGGTTGACACAGTCAACGCTTTGAAAGCAGTACATATACAGACAAGAGAACAGCTAGTAAGCTGCTGGAATATGGACTTCTGTCTATTTTCAGTTGCTTTACAATAATTTCATGTATTATGTTCAAAAGAGATCCCTTGGGACTCGATACAGCGTTTTGCACGGCAATAATCCTATTAAATAAGTTTTTTAGCTCATCTTTTGAGATTTCCTTCATTATTTTGGTCGACCCCTTTTGGAAGTGTTCAGTCTCCACATAATGCTTTTCTTTCATAGACAAATGTAATTTTGGGAATAGACAGGAGTCACACGGAGCCAAATCCGGCGAATATGGTTAAAGGTTGAAGGTTACAAAACCGTTTTTGATGAAATGGTGCATGGTGATGTAACAGTCGCCAACTTCTACTTTGACAATATTGTGGCCGCACACGACGAATACTTACGTTATAAACGTTTCATAACATCTAGATAATATCCAGCAGTAACCATTTGGTCAAGTAGAACGAATTCCTTGTGCATTATACCCTCCGAATCATAGAAACAAATCAACATTATTTTTACTTTTGACTTCTCCAAACGACTTTTCTTCGGATTTTCCAATGACTTTTCAAAAATAGTAGTTCTCTGTCTCGGAATTATTAAAACCTTTCCGCTTCGGATTTGATAGTTATGATTTGCGGTTAAAGTGCTATATTTGAAATTTAAATACACGGTTTTTCTTTCCTTTAACATTAGCCGATTTCTTTTATGGTATACCAACTAATCACCATATCCTTTTTCATTGAATTCACGTAGAGTAACCGTAGATACTGTTATGGGTGTGTCGTCCGCATACATCGTAATGCCACTATCCTCAGTATAATCTGGTAAATCATCGATGTATACGAAAAATAAAAGTGGACTTAAAATAGGGCCCTGGATACTTCCCATGTTTTTTTTTCCGTTATACTTTACAAGAAATGAACTGTTAGTCATAAAACATTCTACACACATTTTTACTTTTTAGTGTTCCGTCCGGAACACTTATAAGATCACTTCGGTGTCTGTCCGTCTGTCTGTCCGTCTGTCACACCCGATTTTCTCCGAAACTATTTGTCGTAGAAAGTTGCAATTTGGTAATAATATAGGAATATTATAGAACATCAGCGCCATGTAGTTTTGAAAGTTAAATTTTGACTTAAGGGGTTAGTTTTGTGGGGTGAAATCGGAAGTGCAAAAAAAATTTGTCTACTAGGTAATCGAGTGTGGTGTCAAATGAAAGCTTGTAATACTTGTGCACTTTTCTTTGTATTATTTTAAAAAAATCGCGAAAAATCGCTGTCCACCCGCCTTATCTCGAAAAGTGCTTATCAAAAAATTTTGAAAAAATTCTGGAATATTTTCCACGGGGTGTAGATTGAACGAAAATTATCACGAGTGCATTACCTTTAATAATTTATCTGGTATATAAAAAAACAAAAATTTCAAGGTCATCAGATTTCAGTAAAAATTGGAAACAAACTTTGTTGAAAACTCATTTGGGGTGTGTTTTGTGAAGTCACTGATCATTTTATACCTCTGTAACAATTTTTTTTATTTGAAAAGCAATCAACGTACGGAACACTAATTGCGCAAGTTCAACTTGCATTTGACCGGTTATTTCTCTAATGCTCACACTTGCAAGTCTGTGCATTAAGATCTTTTTGTTTACTAAACTGAAAGCCATAGTGAGGCCAAACATCATAGTTACTACATAATTTCCTTCGTCAACCTCTTCACAAACGTAACATGTAGGATGAAAAGGTTTTGGTCCGACACATCGATGTCGCCCTTTTCAAAAAATCCATATGATTTTTAGAAAGTATTAACCTTCAAACGATACGTGTCAAAATTTCATAAAACTTTGTGATATTGCTACGATTAGTTTACAAGTGGCAGTGGTTTTAGTGACGCTACATTTGATATTTTCAAAACAATGAAAAAATCGAATTCCGTGTGTTGATTAAACACTGTTTTTTGATGGGAAAAATACCGTTCAAGTAAGGCAATGGCTTGATAAGTATTACGGGGACAAATAATGTTGAACGTTTGGACGCCTAATGAGGTGTTAATACTGAAAAACACCAAAAAAATCCACAAAATTGTTTTGGATGACCGTAAAGTGAAATTGCGTGAGATAGCTGACACCCTAAGATATCAAAAGAGCGTGTTGGTCATATTTTGCATGAATATTTGGGCATCCGAAAGCTCTTTTCAAAATGGGTACGATGTTTACTCACAGTGGACCAAAAACAACAACGTGTTGATGTTTTTGACCGCTGTTTGCGCTTGTTTAAACGCAATAAATGGATTTTTTATGCGATATGTGACAACGGATGAAACATGGATCCACTACTACACACAGGAATCAAATCGGCAGTTAGTTGAGTGAACTGCAGCCGGTAAAAACCGCTCGGAGCGGCCAAAGACACAAAAGTCGGCTGGGAAGGTTTTGGCCTCTGTATTTTGGGATGCGCATGGAATAATTTTTATCGACTATGCTGAAAAGGGAAAAACCATCAATAGCGAATATCGTATAGAGTTATTGGTGCGTTTGAATGCAGAAATCGCAAAGAGACGGCCCCAAATGAACAAGAAAAAAAAAGTGCTCTTTCATCAAGAAAATGCACCGGGTCACAAGTCAATGGTTACGATGGCAAAATTCCATGAATTGAAGTTTGAATTGCTTCCTCATCCACCGTATTCTCCAGACTTAGCTCCCAGTGACTATTATCTATTCGCAGACCTCAAAAAAATGCTCGCGGGAAAGAGATTTGGCTCCAATGAAGAAGTTATCGCTGAAACTGAGGCCTATTGTGAAGGCAAAGACAAATCCTTCCACAAGAAAGGTTTAGAAATGTTAGAAAAGCGTTGGACTGATTGTATCGCTCTTGCAGGAGAATATGTTGATGAATAAAGTCGAATTTTGCAAAAAAAAAGTGTTTTAAGTATCTAAACCAAAAACTTTTCAGCCTGCATGTTATTTATAGAAACTAGCAGATGTGTTCTATACAGAATGGCCTGGACCAACGAAAACCATGTTGTACATTGGTAAAAATATTGTATTTTTTAAGGAGTCCAATAAAAAAATTAAATTTTCGAAAATTTTAGAAAAAACGCGAACCACAGATCTGAAATTTTCAACATTTGTTCTATTTCCATCTTTATAAATGTGTTTTTTTAGCAGATCTGAAAAAGTGCCACTACTTAGGTACAGAAGTTATTCAATAACAGTTAAGGCGATTTTTTTAATATTTTGAGCGATATAGTATGACATCACCACCACAAGAATTTTAGTTTTTAAGTTCTTTAATAACCTCTCTCATCTCTTGTGACGTAGGCACCAAATATTAAGTTCCCATAGTTTTGAGAGGTTGTGTGAGGAAGTGACATCTCTCTCTTTCAGTTTTTGGTCAGTCAGAACAATATGGGGAATTTTTTGTGTTTTTCAGAGTGACTGCCTCATTTGGACGTCTGGATCGTAGTGCATATTCGGTGTTTGTACGACTGCATTTAAGTTCACTAAACCACCGACATATAGTTGATTTCGACAGAGCAGATGTGCCATAACAGTTCTCAAGCCATTCTTGGGTTCTAGCTGTATTTTTTCTGATTAAAAAGCGATTAAATGTAGTCAACACGCGAAATTGTTTTTGTTCCATCGTTTTGCAAAAATCAAAAGTAGTGTCACTAAACGGCTGTAACAAAATGTCATGACACTAACTGAAAATCATATGGTTTTTTTGTTTGTCCCGCCATCACTTGGAAAGTATCGCGACTTTTCACCCCATGTTTGTAACACCGTCATACTTATGCCGATTCTTAAAATATTGGACCGTATCTATTGGCCGTTTTTATAATCTTTAAATCATTTTGATATAAACCTTTTGCAAAACCTGACTCAAGTGAATATTCCCAAGAAAATCAATTTTAGGTATAGCTTAGCTTAGCTTAATCCTTATTCCTTTCTACCCCTTTTTTTGGAGTGTAAGGCCCGTGAAGTTGAGTTATTCTATATTTGTCTTTTCCATATTCCCTTCTATATCTTTCTATCCTGTTTAAATTGCCGATTGCCTCTTTTGTATTAGTCTCTTCTGTTTGTGTGAGTTCTGTATCTTGTTCTGGTGTTATGTCTCTATGTTGATTTTTGTATGCTAAGTCGTTCCCATCTGATAGTTCTTTATAGTATTCCCTCGGTCTTTCCATAATTTTGTCTTCTTTTTTTATGACATTTTCTTCTAATTTTGTGCATCCGGTTCCTTTCCTTTCTGTTTTCTGTGATTCCTACATAATACATTTGTTGTTCTTCTGTCAATTCATCCTCTTTTCCGTTTATACCCCTATTATTCCGTGTTCTCAGTCTAATAACTCGATAATGATTTCCCATTTCTTTCTTCCTATCTATTTCTTTGATTATCTTCTTGTTTATATTCCTTTCATTAGTCCTCTCTTCCGTATCCTTTATCTTTGCCAGGGTCATCGTCAATCTACCTATCTCTCTTCTTTTTCTCAGTTTTTCAACTGGATGGTCGTAGTGTTCTTTGTTTGTTCTTTCAGTTTTTTTCCCCAATGTCCCATTTATATTCTCTTTCTTCGATTATGATTTTTTGATATCCTATTTTCACTCTTTTCCCATTCTTTCTTTCGTTGTCTGTTATATGCTTCAATTTCTTTTGAATTTTCCGTTCATCTTTTGCTAAATCGTTATTTATGTAAACTCTCTCTCTTAGATTTCTCGGTTTGTTTTTATTTTTCATCACAGCTTCTTTATCTCTCGTGTTTCCAAATTCTGTCTTGTATATAGTCGCTCCTATTTTTATCACATCTTTAATCTGTACTTTTGTGTCCATACTCCTCTCCCATAAAATGTTCTATACCCATTTTCAGATCTGGTTGGCTATTCGCTTCAAATCTCATTCCCGATATTACACTATTATTCCTTACGTTGCCTTTTTCCAGCCTACTCATCTTCAAATCCATACTTCTCATGTTTTCTCTAATTATCTTATTTTCCTCTTTCAATACTTCAATCTCCTTTCTCAGTTCCTTCAACTCTTGTTGGTATCTCTTCTGATCTTGTTTTATTTCCTTTATATCTGACATTAGCTCTCTGATCATCATTTCTATCAAATTGTCCATCTTATTTACTCTCTCGTTTTTCTCTTTCTGTGGTGTTCTTATTAGCTTTTTACTTTTCTTGAATAATCCCAATGGCTCTTCTTTTTCTTCGACTCTTCCTCTTTTCGAGTCTCCTGATGTATAATCATCGCTATCGATTGTTCTTTCTGTTATAAACACTTTACGTGTGCTCCTCGTAAATTCCATTTTCAAACACGGGAGAAAAAGAAAAAAACTGTTGTTTTTACTTCTTCACACTCCGGTGGTTCGCTCACCTTAAACGTAGTAAAACGGCCAAGGTCGTCGCTTATCGTTTCGTTAGCTTCATACAATTTCACAGAATTATTCTCATTAACCTCTAAATTTTTTACTTATCGTCTTAATTCTAACACTACACTCTGCTTTATTTCTACTCCCTCTCGTTTGCAATCGACAAAATAATTAAATAGTTCGAGATTCGAAATTTTAAGTATATTAGTTTTATTCTTTGTAATTACTATGGTGCCCGATACCAACTATCATCTTTTTGACCTCTTTAATGACACAATGCATTATGATACTACTGAACGGCATTGTTTTACTACTACCCTTTCAAAGTAAATTTAAACTTCGTTTACAAACGAACATTCGATTAACCGCTGCTAATTCCGAGAAAGCTCAATATTGTCCACGTTCGGTGGACAAAACGACTACGAACGGGACGAAATTAGAATCGCCCATGATTTTTCCGGTCTGACGAACAAATCCGATTTTGCATGACATCATTTTACAATTTAATTTGAATCCCTCAGATTTTCGAACTTGCCTCGATCGGTTTGTCGAAATCAGACCGATTATCGGACTAAAAGCCGGAACAACGGGGGAGCGGATCGAACGAGCTGTAATTTTCGGTAATAACGTTATCTTTATGGATAAATTGGCTTTAATTACCGTTAGTTCTACTTAACGTTATTGAAATTTTTTGTTGTCGCTTTTAGTTTGATTTTCCAAACGGGGAAATTTGTGACACATGTGTTAGTATAGTAGTTCCAGTTTCTGCTCTGGAATATGACGTGCAGAAATTTTTCTCACTCCTTAATATTCGTGTAAAACTATGAAAACTGTAGTTTCGGATACTTAAGCTGCTTTAGCAAACACTCCTTCATCAATCTAACAGCAGCAAATCCTAAACCGGCCTGACGGTACCGTCCAGTTTTGAATTCAACCGGTCTTCCTGATCTGGGGTCCTCTTGAATTAAATCTCAGCTCCGAGGACTTTCTTTCATGAATAACTTTTGGTCAGTTCCTTCTTTAGTAATAAACTTTATACCTGCGCGATGTTCGAAATTATTTTTCAGTTATTTTTCGTCCTAGTATCGACAAAGAACCACGAAATAACCATTGTTATGGGCGATTTACACGCAAAGGCGAAGGGAAGTAGGAAAACATTAGAGGGCCTTACGGCCCTGGCAACCGTAATGACAGAGGTGATAAGCTCGCGACGTTTTGCTTAGAAAAATAACTAGTAATCACAAATAAGTTACCAAAACGTCGCTTACATACACTACCGTCAGAAAGTATTTTCCCACCTAGTTATTTCAGTCCCAAGACAACAAAAACCCAGATAATATATGTTTTTTTATTAATTTTAGTGAATTATTATTTATTTCTAGAAAATCAGAAAAATATTCATGATTTTCCAGGATATTTCTCATCTATGTGACCTCCTTTGTTTTTAATTACCGCTTTAAAGAGTTCCAGCATTCTGTCCAGTAGTTTTTTCGGTTATTTTAACCCATTCTGCTTGTAAAAGTTCCCACAAGTGCTGTTCTGATGTTGATTTGGGTTTTCGAACACACCTGTCCAAATGGGCCCACAGTAATTCGATGGGGTTCAAGTCGGGTGATTGTGTAGTCCAAATCATCACTTCCAGAACGTCATCGGATTTCCATTGGTCCAAAAGTTCTCTAATTTGTTTAGCAGAATATTTAGGGTCGTTGTTATGCTGAAAAATAATTTCCCCTAAAAAAATATCTCTTCCAGAAGGAAGCATTTGAGTTAGCAACATTTCTTGATACTGTTCTTTTGGCATAATTCCTTCCATCCTAAAGATTTATCCAACTTTACCGTTGCCAAAACAACCCCAAACTATTACTGAACCTCCACTATGTGTTACTGTAGGCTTCCAACATCCTCTCTCCAGCTGACCGTCGCACGTAAACTCTTCGATTTGAACCAAAAATTTCGAATTTAGATTTGTCGCTCCAAAGGACGGAACTCCATTTTTCTGATGTCCAATTTTCATGATCTCGGGCCCATTCTAATCGTTTACGTTTATTCACTTGCCTATGAAGTGGTTTCCTCACTGCAACTCTCCCGTGTAATCCACTTTCTGCTAATCTGTTCTTCACGGCTGGAACGCTGATGGGGATGGGCCGCTCCAGGTTTACTTGAGCCGTGATTTCTGGTGCGGTTAGGCGGCGATTACGTCTGCTGGACATTGTTATAGCTCTGTCTTCAGCGGGAGTCGTTTTTTTCGAGGCCCTCTTGAACGTTTTTCGTTGGAATTCCATGTCCCGCAGAATTTTTTTTTACGATGGAGTCCACTGTTCTCCTTGGCATCCGCATATCAGTCGCGATTTGTCGACTCGAGTGACCATCTTGCAAATTATCAGAGCCCGATTTTCAACGGAAACTTCTTTCGTTTTTGTCATTTTCACAAAACAATTGAGCCTATATCAATGACAAAGTACTGTTTGCTAATGGTTAATTTCCAAAAGGGCAACGGTATTTATAGCATAGTTTTTATCATAAAATGTCACTAGAAATTTCCATAATCCCTAGAAACTTGAAATGGGTTCTTACTTCAATTGGAATTCTTGGAAATCGCCTCAAAACGATTATCATGCAAAAGTTGGAAATTTGTTCTAATTGGTTTTTAATTTGTGATTTCACCAAAAAGGCTTATCTAAACAATTTTATGATGGACAATTGTTAAGAATAATTAAATTTACCTAATATAATAAAAGGGTTTAATTAGGTATTAAATTTTGGCAGTTACATTGAAATTTCTAGGTGGGCAAATACTTTCTGACAGTAGTGTACATGGAGATGACCTGATCACCAGCTCGATTTCACCTGTATCAACGAGAGGTATAAAAACTTTCTATTGTCTGCGAAAACATATCCTGGAACAGATGCCCCAACAGACCATAGTCTTCTAGCAGGAAAAGAAGACTGCGGCTTAAAAAGATCAGGAAACCTAACAAAACAACCACATCCAGGAGAGATAAACTAACCGACGAAAATAGCAGATGAAATATAATAAATATCATAGAAGAGAGAATGAAATCCCTTGAGGAGGAACAAAATAATGTGGAAACAATGTGGGACAGATTTAGAGACATACTGAGAGAAACACAGTAGAATGAGCTAAAACAGGATAGAGGAAGAAAGAAACAGATAATTGATGGCATTTTAGACCTTACGGATCAGAGACGCAATACAAGAATATAAACGAGGATGAATATAAGAGAATACGATCGCTGAACGGTCATGGTACCCCAAGAAGAAGGAGATTTTTCGGAAGAAAAAAAAATCGTAAAAACTACATATCACAACAAACTGGTAGACAACTTGACAAAGTACTTAGAACAGCGGGACGAATTTGACAAAGCTAAGTAGATAACTGAAAAAAAAGATCCCAGTACTAATTTTAAACTAGCAATTTTTATTTTTTTTTTAAGTACTTACACGTGTCGATATTTTTTCTTTATCTGTCAGATGTTTTGCTGATGTCAGCACAAAATCAGTAGCATAAATAATTAAAAACTTGGGAAATAATAAGACTGTTTCAATCCATTTCCTCGTAAGTAAACATAAATTCCAAATTACACTAGACGACAAAAAAAAATACTTAGTTTTAAATTATGTGATTTGTCGTGGTAAAAGAGGACAGGAAAACTAAATGAAACAAATAAGTCTCATCAAGTTGTTGTCACAAAGTACAGGGTGATCATTTTTTTAAACGCCCAGCCCCCATTTATGGAAAATTATTGGCAGCTGTCATATTTTAATCTGACAGTAATTATAATAATATTAGTTACTATGCTGTTGAGATTTTTCCTTTAATAAAATATCTTCGAACAATAAAAAACAAGAATACATAATTTTTATAAAAAACCACAAAAAAATTATATAACTTTTAATATTACATAACTTATTACATATTTATAAAATTAAAAGTTGAAATAAAAAAAAAACATCAAAAGAAATTTTCTATATCTCTTCCTTTTTCTATCATGCATTTTTCCATTCTTTTTATTAACGCTTGATGAGTGGCTTGGTAAATAATTTCTCCAGATATACGAGGCTGGTTTGAAAAGTCCGTGCAAAGTCCGAGAGATGGCACGGCCGGCGCGTATCGAGGTCATGTTTAGTTAGTAGCATCTCTTGAATGAACGCACACCAAGTTTCAGCCATATTGGTCTATTTCTTTGTGTTTGGCATTCGTGTGAATCAAGGAAGTCGAGTGATTTTCGAGAAATGGACGAAAAAGAATTTCGTGTGGTGAGTAAACATTACTTTATGAAAGGCAAAACGCCTCAGGAGACTAAAAAGAAGCTTGATAAACATTATGGTGACTCTGCACCTTCGATTAGAACAGTTTATAAGTGGTTTCAAAATTTTCGGACTGGCCATATGGGCACAAGTGACGCTGAACGTTCTGGACGGCCTGTGGAGGTTACGACTCCAGAAATCATTGATCAAATCCATGATATGGTGATGGATGACAGAAGAGTTAAGGTGCGTGAGATTGCTAGTGCTGTGGGCATCTCGACTGAAGCGGTACATAATATTTTGCATAAACATTTGGACATGAGAAAGCTATCCGCAAGATGGGTGCCGCGATTGCTCACGCTTGACCAAAAACGGAATCGTGTGAAGTGTTGCAAGGATGGTTTGCAGCTGTTCCAGAAGAGAATCCGGAGGACTTTAAGCGTCGTTTCGTCACTGTGGATGAAACATGGATACATTACTATACTCCTGAGACCAAACAACAATCTAAACAATGGGTTACCACAGGGGGAATCTGCACCAAAAAAGGCGAAGACCTTTCCTTCGGCCGGAAAGGTTATGGCAACTGTCTTTTGGGATTCGCAAGGGATAATCCTCATCGACTATCTGGAAAAGGGTAAAACTATTACAGGTGAATATTATTCATCGTTATTGGACCGTTTGAAAACCGAGCTGCAAGAAAAACGCCCGCGATTTGCCCACAAGAAAGTCCTTTTCCATCACGACAACGCACCAGCACACACCTCAACAGTTGTGGTCGCGAAATTAATGGAAATAGGATTCCAACTCGTTTCACATCCCCCCTATTCTCCAGACTTGGCTCCCTCGGACTACTATTTGTTCCCCAATTTGAAGAAATGGCTGGCGGGACAAAGATTTTATTCAAACGAGGAGGTGATTGCAGACACTAATGGATATTTTGCAGACTTGGACAAATCCTATTATTCGGAAGGGATCAACAAACTAGAACATCGTTGGAAGAAGTGTATAAGCCTAAAAGGAGACTATGTCGAAAAATAAAAAAGGTTTACCCCAAACACATAAGTAGTTTTTTTTTTGCACGGACTTTTCAAACCAGCCTCGTACTATTGTACACATCTGATTTTTTACCTTTAAGTGCTCAATATTATTTGTCTCAATTTTGTATATAATATCTTTAAGAGTTCCCCCACAAGAAAAAATTCTAACGGCGTGAGGTCTGGTGACTTAGGTGCCAATTGAATAACTGGGCTTTGAACCCCTATCCATCTTCGTTGAAACCGTTCATTCAAATACACTCTAACAGCAGCAGTTGTATGAGGTGGTGCTCATATGCCTTCTTAAAATCAGGGAAGCATTTTCTAATAAAACAGATAGAGTATTAACCAAGAAATTAACCTAACCTGAAAATACTGACACGAATATATCAGGACTAGGTGAAAAGGCAGAAATCTGAAGCAAATGTGGTTCTCCTTGATCTCAGCTTTGTACTGTGCAGGATAGTTTTTGTTTTGTCCTTTCTGTTTTAATACAATTATTTGTTTTTGTTTGTCCTTTTATACTACTGTAGTTTTGTTATATTTATTTTTAATTGTAAACTTAAGTTTTAGGATAATTAATTGACAAGAGGTATAACTCGTTTTTTTTTAACTGTATTTTATGTATTTATTTATTATTTATTTTTATTTATTTTTCTCAGTTTTACTTTAATATAATTTTTAACTGTTACATTTGCTTTTATTTTTTTAGTGTTCCGTACGGAACACTTATAAGATCACTTCGGTGTCTGTCCGTCTCTGTCTGTCCGTCTGTCACACCCGATTTTCTCCGAAACTATTTATCATAGGCAAGTTGAAATTTGGTAATAATATAGGAATTGATAGCCTCATCAGAGCTATGTAGTTTTGAAAGTTAAATTTTGACTTAAGGGGGGTGAAATCGGAAGTGAAAAAAAAATTTTTTTACTAGGTAATCGAGTGTGGTGTCCAATGAAAGCTTGTGAAAACACGAGTAAAATATATATATATATATATATATATATATATATATATATATATATATATATATATATGTAATACTTGCGCGCACTTTTCTTTCGCGCATTATTTTTAAAAAAATCGCGAAAAATTGCTGTCCACCCGCCTTATCTCGAAAAGTACTTATCAAAAAATTTTGAAAAAATTCTGGAATATTCTCCACGGGGTGTAGATTGAACGAAAATTATCACGGGTGCATTACCTGTAATAATTTATCTGGTATATAAAAAAAAAAACAGAAATTTCGAGGTCAACAATTTTCAGTAAAAATTGGAAATAAACTTTGTTGACAACTCTTTTGGGGTGTGTTTTGTGAAGTCACTGATCATTTTATACTTCCGTTACAACATTTTTTATTTTAAAAGCAATCAACGTACGGAACACTAATTGCGCAAGTTCAACTTGCACTTGACCGGTTTTTTAATATTAATTTGGACGTGCCAATAGCGTAATTTTATGTAAATTGTATATAACCAGTAGGAGCATAAAGGGTTTGAAGTTGCCAATAATACTGCAAACTGACCGACACTGACTTTACAACTTTCATCGGAGAAATACTAGGCACTGTCACGCCGTGACAATTCTAAGGCACGGATTAACCATGTTTCGAGGATACCTTTTTTTAACATGGTAAAAATTTATAACTAAGGGTTGTATTTATAGTCTACGGGTAGTAAATTTGAGTTCCAAGCCAGAAAGACATGTGGACATCACGTCTTTTGTTAAAACAACTAATAGAAAAGGACACAAACACAATCAAGAGTCTCATCTTATGTTAATAGGTGAAACCTATGAGTGTGGGAGGAGGGAGTTGTGGAAAGTGCTACAGAAAACCAGTATTAGCTGCATTATAAAAAAAAGCTATTGAAAAATAAAAAATAACAATATACGTCAACAAATGTTAGTGGACGATGCTCGGCTGATGAGTATTAATACAAAGAAACTACAATGGTACGGTAATATACAGAGACCTGCAAAGAAGGAATTTTCAGAGCAATGTGTTCAAGAAAACTAAGGTAGGGCCAGTGAAATGAAATATATAAAACCGTATCTTATCAGTAAATAAACTAATATTTTCTGAAAACAGTTCATTATGTTAGTTGCTATGGTTAATACTGTCATAACTAACACTACAAGAGCAAACAGAACTGTATATGATCATGATGAGACTATATCACAAAATTTTTGAGAAACAATGAAAGAGTTCCTTGTAGCTTTAAAGAAGTTGATTACGTAAGCTTTTAAAAGATCAGAGGAAAAACCAAGAAACATAATTTGAAATAACTTTTATATTGCTTAAGGCATTAAAACTGCCTATTAGAAACGAAAAGCAACTAACTCGCAAAGAAAAATTGCCGAGTTGCATTATTGTGTTTTGTGACTGCAAAAAATAAGAAACAAAAAAGCTTCGTTGTCAAAAGCAAAATAAATTGCCTAAATAAAGGTATAAAATTTTTTAACTTCAGCATTTATAAAAATTATATAAGGTTTTTTTAGGGTAGGACATTATTATCCTTGATTATAGTACTTACTCATCAAAGACATAAGAGTATATAAAACTCAAAATTTCTTATTGTATCTATATTTCTATACATATTATAAAATGCGGCGTCTCTCTGTCTGTCTATCTGTTCGTTAGTGCACTTATCACTCGAGAACCACTTATCCGATTTACGTGTTTTTTTTTTTTAATTCATATGTATGTTAAGTTGGGAATGTGGAATCTTTGGCACAATGATACTACTCAGTATATATCACCACTACACCAAACACTTTATTTTTGCACTCGACGCGCGTTTTCGCTAACCATGTTAGCTTCATCAGGAGCGATGATTGACTAAAGGTAAACTACATATCTACCCTATTTTATACTTAGCCTAACCCTAGAATTACTCAAGCGGAACTAATGACATAGGCAAGGCCATCGGTTCCGGTCTAGTAACCAGTAGGGGGGACTATAAGGAATAGGCCCTCTGTCTTTATTTAAACTACTTTTTACATTTTATGATTTCCATACTTTCGTATGCGTTCAACAATCTCCTATCAGATACATTTTTTATTAATCTTAGATTATCTAATGTTACAGTATGATCAGCTTCAAGGGCATGTTCGGCAATGCTAGACTTTTCTGTTCTATTGTATCTTAAGTGTGCTAAATGTTCTTTAAATCGTGTTTTAATTGACCTTTTAGTTTGCCCAACATACTTTTTGTCACAATCATTACAACTAATTTCATAAATTCCACTTTTCTCACAATTGGGAATCTTATCTTTGGGATTTCTAAGATATTCCTCAGATTGTCTGATGACTTATAGACTAAGGTGAGGCCTACCTTATTAAATACCTTATTGAGTCCCTTGCTATATTTCGGATTATATGGTATGGAGACATACTTGGTGTTATTTTCTTCGCGTGTAAAAAAGGTGGAATTCTGAATATTAGACCTAAATTTATGTCTATTTATTAGCTTATTTACTAAGTTATCGTCATAACCATTAACTCTAGTTATATTTCTAATACGATTCCTTTCTTTATTAAAGTTCTTAATGAAGGTGAAGTCTTAATTTCTTTTGATGTTAGTTCTTTATTCCCAAGTGTGCCAAATCCACAAACTTTACAATATCTCGAAGAATTACTTAGAATGAATGACTTTGAAGACGAAATTATTCGTGAATACTTAACATTATCTAAACTTTGCATGGAACAAAATTATTTCCAATATAACAATCAATTTTATGTTCAGAAAGAAGGAACAGCTATGGGTAATTGCTTGTCACCTTTCATAGCCAATTTATTCATGAGTAAGTTTGAAATCGAAGCCAGTCAAGAATTCGAATATTTCCCAAGGGTATGGTATAGGTATGTGGATGATATTTTCGCGATTTTTGATACAAAGAAAGCAAATATTGATGATTTTGTTTCTAAATTAAATAGCCGGTATGATTCAATTAAATTCACGTACGAAATTGAGAACAAAGGACAATTGCCTTTTCTAGATATTTTAATTATTAAAAATAATAATAGATTAGAATTTGATATCTATAGGAAGGACACAGTAACAGATAGATATATTCCTAATGATTCATTTCATTGCAAACAACATAAATTAGCCTCAATACATTTTTTAGTTCATCGTTGGGTCACTTTCCCTCTGAATAGAGTAAACTTTAATAAAGAAAGGAATCGTATTAGAAATATAACTAGAGTTAATGGTTATGACGATAACTTAGTAAATAAGCTAATAAATAGACATAAATTTAGGTCTAATATTCAGAATTCCACCTTTTTTTTTACACGCGAAGAAAATAACACCAAGTATGTCTCCATACCATATAATCCGAAATATAGCAAGGGACTCAATAAGGTATTTAATAAGGTAGGCCTCACCTTAGTCTATAAGTCATCAGACAATCTGAGGAATATCTTAGGAAATCCCAAAGATAAGATTCCCAATTGTGAGAAAAGTGGAATTTATGAAATTAGTTGTAATGATTGTGACAAAAAGTATGTTGGGCAAACTAAAAGGTCAATTAAAACACGATTTAAAGAACATTTAGCACACTTAAGATACAATAGAACAGAAAAGTCTAGCATTGCCGAACATGCCCTTGAAACTGTAACATTAGATAATCTAAGATTAATAAAAAATGTATCTGATAGGAGATTGTTGAACGCATACGAAAGTATGGAAATCATAAAATGTAAAAGTAGTTTAAATAAAGACAGAGGGCCTATTCCTTATAGTCCCCTCTACTGGTTACTAGACCGGAACTGATGGCCTTGCCTATGTCATTAGTTCCGCTTGAGTAATTCTAGGGTTAGGCTAAGTATAAATAGGGTAGATATGTAGTTTACCTTTAGTCAATCATCGCTCCTGATGAAGCTAACATGGTTAGCGAAACGCGCGTCGAGTGCAAAAATAAAGTGTTTGGTGTAGTGGTGATATATACTGAGTAGTATATGTATGTTCTCTGATTTGGTTTTAGTATATATTTTTGTTATGTTAGGTAATATAAGGAATAAGCAATTACGATAACAGTGTTTCAAGTCGGAAAAAAGGTGGCCGCCAGCTCTTTCCGGCTAGTATCCAATAAATTAAAACAATTTACCTGTTCCAGTTAAAAAGTCTGATAATACAAAAAATTATATTTAAAGCTAAATGCTCAAAAACAATTATCACAAAAAAAAAATTTAAACAGTTAGTTTTATACTTAAAGCTTTAGTATTGACCCGACATGGTGTAAACAGATCCAGAATGTAATATTTTATTACTAAATGCTACAACCTAGAAAAAACTACGAATAATACTTGGCACTAAACTCTAGGAAACAGAGAATAAAGTATCCACACGAAATAAGCATTACGACCTTCATTAATTTTTCTTAAGATAATAAAATGTTAAAACTTAATTATTTAAACAGTGGAAAACATAGATAAATATACTTATAGGATCAGAGATACGGTTCTCTAGCCATGCGAAAAAATTTACATTTTTAGTTTTATCTGTCGGGCTGGAGAATAGCTGGGTAGAATTGTAGCACGCGTAAATTTTACCGTACGTTATTGATTGATGCAACGTAAAAGTAATTATAAAATATGTTTAACAGATCAAGGCTAATTAAATTAAAAAGTATATTTTGTCTGTTAAATAATAGATGCTTAGCTGCAGAAGTGGGCGAACTTGGTACAATAAAACTAGACAATATAATTAATTCAAGACCAACGTAAATCACTACTTCCGCGCAGATATCGCTCTTGTAGCGATTTAATAACTTTCTGGCAGTGCTGTCCTGTATCCGTAATAACTTTAATTAGATTTTTATACTCAAAATATATAACTCCAAATTCTAAAGTCATTTAGTCAAATACACCCTGTATGTTGTACGAACATACGAATCTAGTGAATAGTATTTGTATATATATATATATATATATATATATATATATATATATATATATATATATATAAATATACATATATATATATATATATATATATATATATATATATATATACATATATAAATAAATATATTATTACTATTATTATTATTACTATCAACGCCGGTGTACCCAAAGCTCCATATTGTCTCCTACTCTCTTTCTCATTTACATTAACGACTTGCTGGAAAAGACCGAGAATCCAATCTACAGCTTTGCAGATGACAGTACATTTATCTCTTCATTCACTTTGAACGCTCGGACATCGGCTGCTCGGAAGAATATCCGCAGACAGCAGGAAGTCTTTCAACTTAACAAAGCCCTGGAAGAAATTCTATCTTGGGGTGACAGTAACCAAGTGGAATTCAACGCTACAAAAACCCAGGCAGCAGTTTTTTCTAAAAAAGTTAACGTTGCTGAACCCGACATAGTTATGTCGGGGCACTCCATTCCTCTCACATCGCCACTTAATTTGTTGGGCGTTAATTTGGGAGCAAATATGTCTTGGCATGAACATGTTGCAGCAAGGAGAGCTTCTCAAAAGTTGGGAATATTATTTCGAACCAGAAAGCTTTACACTCCACAATAACTGTTAATTCTTTACAAAGCTCAAATTCGACCAACTATGGAATACTGCTCCCATGTTTGAAGCTCCGCTCCCAAACGTACACTGCATTTGTTGGATTCTATTCAGAGAAGAGCTGTTCCTCTGATTGGAGACCCGGAACTGACCGTCGGCCTTGATTCGCTGGAACATCGAAGAACGGTTGGCGACTTGAGCCTATTCTACAAGTACTTTTATGGAAAGTGTTCGAAGGATGTGGCCCGCTTAATTCCTCCCAGAGCGGTGCATGTTAGAAGTACACGTCGCGCTAATTCTTCCGTATGAGGTTCAGCCCAGGACTGTGTTTCCCACCGAGTACAATCTACAGCGATTCAAGAACAACGTGAATCGCTTTCTCTGCGCACGTGTCGTTCCTGTAGCGCTTTAGGGACTTCCCTGTAGCACGTGTGCTAGACTCATAAAAAAATAAAAAATATATTATAAAAATCCCATTCCCATCCCAAATCTTGCCAAATATTCATCTTTTTTTCCGATAATACTATCTTTCTTCAAAATCTATTTTCCTGAAATAACCAGATTTTTAGGCAACAAAATAATACAAACTGTTGATAAATATCCAATTATGTCAAAATATATTTCCTGGTAGGTATTAGTTATAAAGATTTGTTTATAAATAAAAGTTAAAATTAAAACAATCCATTTTTTAATATGATGCGCTGCAGTTTGCTTAGATAAAATTGCGTTCACTAATACATTAAAACAATGTTTGCATAAAACTATCGGCAACGAATAAGTTATCGCCTGGAACATTGCGCTGTGTAGTGTTGAGTTTGAGCTCGTGAATTGCAAGAAAAAGATGTAAAAGCGATACGCACGAGTACGTGTTATTTGTTGAAACGGTGACCTTGTATTGTAGTTAATTAATGAAATGCAATGATTATAGGTGGGTGAACTATTTTTGGATTTGAACAGGGATTTAATGATATTTTTAAAACACTGACGTCAGATGTAGTTGATTTCTTCAGCATCAGTTTGCGCTTTTGAACTTTTTAATGTAAAATTTCCTTAATTTGTTATAATGTAAATGGCAAACTGTAAATTTTAAGCATACCAACATTGCAACAGAACATATTATTGTCAAAAATCGATTTAATGATATTGTATGAATTTATTTATAACAACCATTGGCGTACATGCTGCAAAACATAAATATTTAGAGTGGATTCTCTCATTAGTTCAAGTTAGCAAAACGAGCAAACCGTCTTTTATCACTATTTTTGCATAAATTTGTAGAGATTGTTTTGTTACAGTTTTAAATTCGTCAAATATAACCTGACACGTTTACATTTCTGGTCTGTAGAGGGCAATCGTGGCACTGGTATTGTGACGCAGGTTCGAACGGCCCTTATAGAGTAGAATGTTGCTTGGTGATATGTTGTACGAAAATAACACTTCCTGCAAGTAAAGTAATTAAAAATAGCTGATTTTAAGTTCTAATTTTGTATACTCCTGCTAGAGTACAATTCAAGTTGTATATATCTGACACTGATTTTTGTTCAATTCCATTAGCAAAACGCATCTCAAGATAATTCTCAAATGAAAAGTTTTCGTTTTGATCTCTACAATACTATCAACTCGCGACAATGTTTAACTTCCTCTAAAAAATGATTTGTTTCATTTCTTAAAATCCGTCTTTTTTTGGCTTCATTTCTCTTTTTGTTATCTTCTGCCGTCAGAGAACACAAAAGTGCAATTGGGCAGTTTCGTTTGTTGTTTTTACTTCATCGAAGTCGCTTTTCGTTCGTTACTTTCTAACGGAGTATTTCTATAGACAGCTGTCTGACCGGGGGCGACATAAACGGGGAAACTTTTATCATTTCTCCGAGCTGAAGTTTTCTTTTTATAAAAGGCGATCTTTTAATAGTTCTATGGAGTTATTACTTTATTTATTTAGTTTCCTTTAAAAGTTGGTTAAAGTATTTTGTTTTTATTTTTATAACGTCGAGAAAATAGAGAATTGTTGTTCTTTATAGAGGTTATACACTTGTAGTAAATTTAAAAAATACGAAGTGTCCTACTTAAACTCTTCTATATTCTATTTATTTGAAAATGATAGCAATAAATCATCAGACTTTAATGTCCACACAATGTTTTTATTTGTCCTTTTATACTACTGTAGTTTTGTTATATTTATTTTTAATTATAAACTTAAGTTTTAGGATAATTAATTGACAAGAGGTATAACTCGTTTTTAGTGTTCCGTACGGAACACTTATAAGATCACTTCGGTGTCTGTCCGTCTGTCTGTCCGTCTGTCCGTCTGTTCGTCTGTCCGTCTGTCACACCCGATTTTCTCCGAAACTACTTGTCATAGAAAGTTGAAATTTGGTAGCAATATAGGAATTGATGGCCTCATTAGAGCCATGTAGTTTTGAAAATTAAATTTTGACTTAAGGGGTTAGTTTTGGGGGGTGAAATCGGAAATGAAAAAAAAAAAATTTTTACTAGGTAATCGAGTGTGGTGTCAAATGAAAGCTTGTGAAAACACGAATAAAAAATATATATATAATGTAATACTTGCGCTCACTTTTCTTTGTTTTATTTTTAAAAAATCGCGAAAAATCGCTGTCCACCCGCCTTATCTCGGAAAGTACTTATCAAAAAATTTTGAAAAAATTCTGGAATATTCTTCACGGGGTGTATATTGAACGAAAATTATCACTAGTGTAATAATTGTAATAATTTATCTATTATATAAAAAAAAACAGAAATTTCAAGGTCATCAATTTTCGGTAAAGATTGGAATAAACTTTGTTAAAAACTTATTTGGGGTGTGTTTTGTGAAGTCACTGATCATTTTATATCACCGTAACATAAATTTCGACTTAAGGGATTCGTTTTGAGGGGTGAAATCGGAAATGAAAAAAAAAAAAATTTACTAGGTCATCGAGTGTGGTGTCAAATGAAAGCTTGTGAAAACACGAGTAAAAAATATATATATATAATGTAATACTTGCGCACACTTTTCTTCGTATTACTTTTAAAAAATCGTGAAAAAATCGCTGTCCCCTACCTTATCTCGAAAAGTACTGATCAAAAAATTTTTGAAAAAATCCTGGAATATTCTCCACGGGGTATAGATTGAACGAAAATTATCATTACCTTTAATAATTTATCTGGTATAGAAAAAAACCAATATTTCAAGGCCACCAGTTTTCCGTAAAGATTGGAAACAAACTTTGTTGAAAAACTCATTTGGGGTGTGTTTTGTGTGAAGTCACTGATCATTTTATACCACCCTAACAAAACTTTTTATTTCAAAAACAATCAACGTACGGAACACTAATTGTGCAAGTTTAACTTGCACTTGACCGGTTTTTTTTTTTAAACTGTATTTTATGTATTTATTTATTATTTATTTTTCTCAGTTTTACTTTAATATAATTTTTAACTGTTACATTTGCTTTTATCTTTTTTAATATTAATTTGGACGTGCCAATAGCGTAATTTTATGTAAATTGTATATAACCAGTAGGAGCAAAAAGGGTCTGAAGTTGCCTATAATACTGCAAACTGACCGACACTGACTTTACAACTTTCATCAGAGAAATACTAGGCACTGTCACGCCATGACAATTTTAAGGCACGGATTAATCATGTTTCGAGGATACCTTTTTTTAACATGGCAAAAATTTATAACGAAGGGTTGTATTTATTGTCTACGGGTAGTAAATTTGAGTTCCAAGCCAGAAAGACATGTGGACATCACGCCTTTTGTTAAAACAACTAATAGAAAAGGAGACAAACACAATTAAGAGTCTCATATTATGTTAATAGTGTTATGAGTGTGGGAAGAGGGAGTTGTGGAAAGTGCTACAGAAAACCAGTATTAGCTGCATTATAAAAAAAAAAAAGCTATTGAAAAATGTCCACAACATCAACTGGCTTAAATACTCAAATACTACCGACGAACAACGTCGTGAAGCCGAATCATTTTTTAATCAGTTGTGGCTTAACACAGCTTATTGACGAATCAACACGGATCCCTGATCGAGACGGAGAGTTCGCCAGTCTTCTTGATCTGTTTTTAACCACCAATCCGGAGATTTACACGGTCAGCGTAAATCCGCCGTTAGGTTCTTCCGACCATAAACTACTTTCGACATCGAGTATTCTACCAATCAGTGACAGAGAAACGCCTAAACCGCGCAAGATTTAGCACTACAAGTCTGCTAAATGGGAAGATCTCATGGAAGATTTTCGAACTTTCCCTTGGTTAGACGTTTGTTTTCGATGCGACGACCCATCTGACTGCGCCAGGGCGGTTTCCGATGTTATTTTGGCCGGCATGGAGGCTTACATCCCTTTTTCGAAGAAATGCCCTCCCAATGGCAAGCCTTGGTTTGACCGAAAATGCAAAGAAGCTGTTGCTTCTAAACACCGTGCATACCGACAATGGCATGAAAATCCTAACACCATAAGGTGAGGTTATCGACGAAACCAAGGAGGTACACAATCAACGGATTAGAAACAGACTTCTCGCTTGTCCCGAAAATTCCAGGTCCTTTTTTCGGTCGCTAAGGCGAAGGTCAGAATTTCACCCAAATCCACCATACCACCACTCACACGGCCAGATAATTCTATTGCAACGACACCTGTTGAGAAAGCGAACTTGTTGGCTGAACTCTTTGCTTCACATTCTACTGTCGATTTCCAAGGAAAAACACCACCTACTATTCCCATAGTGCAGTCAAGGATGCTCGATGTTGTCTTCAGACAGCGTATCATAAAGCGTATACTGATGAAGCTAGACACCAAAAAGGCTTCTGGCCCTGACGGAATACCTGCCATAGTTCTTAAAAACTGTGCGAGGGAACTAACACCAGTTTTCTGTAGACTTTTCAACCTATCCTACAGAAAGGGAATAGTTCCTTCCTGCTGGAAATGTGCTGCAGTTCAGCCGATACCTAAAAAAGGCAAGAAGACCTTGCCAAATAACTACCGACCAATCGCACTGCTTTCAATAATAGATCAACAGGAGATCTTCTGACTTATTTAACACATGTCTGGAACAACGCAATTGAACACTTTGGAGAATCTCGAGCGGTTGCTCTTGACATATCCAAGGCATTCGACCGTGTCTGGCACGATGGCCTGTTGGCTAAGCTACGTTCTTGTGGTATGTCTGAAAGGTTCTGTTTGTGGCTCTCATGTTTCCTCGAAGAGCGTTCTTTACGAGTGGCAGTCGATGGATTTCACTATCAACGCCGGTGTACCTCAAGGCTCCATACTGTCTCCTACTCTCTTTCTCATTTAACATACATTAACGATCTGCTGGAAAAGACCGAGAATCCAATCTACAGCTTTGCAGATGACAGTACACTTCTCTCTTCATTCACTTTGAACGCTCGGACATCGGCTACTCAGATGAATATCCGCAGACAGCAGGAAGTCATTCAACTTAACAAAGACCTGGAAGAAATTCTATCTTGGGGTGACAGTAACGAAGTGGAATTTAACGCTACAAAAACCCAGGCGGCAGTTTTCTCTAAAAAAGTTAACGTTGCTGAACCCGACATAGTTATGTCGGGGCACTCCATCCCTCTAACATCGTCACACAAATTTGTTGGGCGTTAATTTGGGAGCAAATATGTCCTGGCATGAACATATTGCAGGCATAGCAAAGAGAGCTTCTCAAAAGTTGGAAATATTATTTCGAACCAGAAAGCTTTACACTCCACAACAACTGTTAATTCTTTACAAAGCTCAAATTCGACCAACTATGGAATACTGCTCCCATGTTTGGAGCTTCGCTCCCAAACATACACTGCATTTGTTGGATTCTATTCAGAGAAGAGCTGTTCGTTTGATTGGAGACCCGGAACTGACCGACGGCCTTGATTCGCTGGAACATCGAAGAACGGTTGACGACTTGAGCCTATTCTACAAGTATTTTCATGGAAAGTGTTCGAAGGATGTGGCCCGCTTAATTCCTCCCGGAGCGGTGCATGTTAGAAGTACACGTCGCGCTAATTCTTCACATCCGTATGAGGTTCAGCTTGTTACTCCTCGTTCAAGCAGTCTTTTATATGGAGAACATCATCCCTTTGGAATAATTTGCCCAGGACTCTGTTTCCCACCGAGTACAATCTACAGCGATTCAAGAACAACTTGAATCGCTTTCTCCGCACACGTGTCGCTCCTGTGGCGCGTTAGGGACTTTCCTGTAGCACGTGTGCTAGACCCATAAAAAAAAAATCTAGAATTATGTAAATTAGCATTAAGAAGTAGTAAGGGCTTCAGAGTTTTATCTACAATTTACTTGTAATGCAGCATTTCAACAACTTTATTGGAATACCATTTGGCATCGGTCTAATATTCGCATCTCTTATATTTGAATACAATAGGAAAACGATCCTTTTTTAGTTGTTTGGGGCTAAATAGTCTGAAATAGTTCTGACCAGTGGTGGTGCGCCTGGGCGTATACGTATTATTTGCGAATAGTAACAGTGAAACAGTTTTATAATGTTTAAACAATTTATTAGACAAAAAATAAAAACACTTTATAATGAAACATTATTATTTAAAAAATATACAAATGAAGAAATCAAACAACAAAGAAAAAAGTATTACCAATCTTCTATCTCCGACATGCTTGAAAACCTATCATTGTCCGACTCATTTGAATTTACATGTATAATTAAAGGTTTAACAATGGCATCCTCTGCCATGTCCACAGTTTACATTTTATCTTCCACCCTCAATACACGTGAGACGCATTTTCGCCAATTTTCTATGGAAACACTAGATATGGCATTCTGAAAAAGGTTTTATACGTCTGCTAATTTATAGATCGTATTGTTCCTAGCGACTTCACCTTTAACCTGTGCCCATATAAGTTCTATCGGATTGAGCCCGCAATAAATGGTGGCAGGCGACAAACAGTAATATTAAGTTTTTTTTGCCATTTCATCGATGACGAAACGTGTGTTCTTGTCTTTATTTCTGAGAACTTTAAGCTTTACAACTTCTAATAATTTTCTCTTAACGCTTTCTTTTGGAAATGAAATGTTTTTCTCGGTTATCCAAGATTGGAGGTCCTTTTTCAGCCAACCCAAGATTGGAACCCGTTCTAATTTTTTGGGAATGATAACTTGCGTTATCCATTACAATAACAGAGCTGTTACTTGATGGAAATTCATAACGAATGTAATGAAAGACTGATATATTAACTTCACCCCAACTTACACAATAAAAAATTCGTTAGAGTTAACGGAAAAAATTTCCAACGTCTTTCTACCAGATAATTCAAAACTAGTATCATTTGAGGTCCAAAACCTTTTCCCTAGCATACCCCCGGATGAAACAGTAAAAATCATAAAAACATTCCTAATCAAAAATAAAGTTAATATCGTTACACAACAAGACATACTAAATTTATTAAACACGAGCCTCAATCAAAATTATTTTTACTTTAATAATACGTTTTATAATAGTTCTGAGGGTCTCATAATGGGTAGTCCACTTAGCCCGCTTTTAGCAGAAATATTCATGGATAACCTAGAAAAACAAATACATCGACAAGAATTTAGCAAATCATTTTTGTATTGGTACCGATATGTAGACGACATCTTTGCTTGTTTTAATGGTACAGAGCGTCAACTTGACAATGTTTTTAACTATATAAACTATTAAATTCACTATGGAACTAGAAGTCGACAATAAAATTAATTTTCTTGACTTAACGATAACCAGACAAACACAGATTCTCTATTTTTCACAAACCCTCACTTACAGATACTACAATAAACATAAAATCAGGTCACCCCCTACAACACAAATTGGCAGCTTACCACAGTATGTTACATAGACTTGTAAGTGTCCCCCTTATCTGTAGATGATTTTAATAACGAATTAAATCTAATAAAACAAATTGCTGTTAACAACGGATATTCTCCTGACACCATAGACTCAATTCTAAACAAAAAATTAAAAAATGAAGCCATTTCTTTAGTAATATATACCCCAAGAAAGAAAACACAGGGAAAAAAAAAATATAATATTCTAACCTATTTTGGTAACACGTCAGAGAAATTTAAAAACCACTTAAACAAATATAATATCAACATAGCTTTTAGAACAAACAACTCGTTCATTAAAAACGTAAAGGGAAAACATAATAGATCAAAAAAATCTGGAGTGTATCAGTTGAATTGTGGTTCTTGTCATAAAAGTTACATAGGTCAGACAGGTCGCTCATTCGAAACTCGGATTTTAGAACATAAAAGAAGCTATTTAAGAAACAAAACTGACTCAGCGTACAGTAATCATTTAACAGAATCAAATCATCTTTTTGACGATAAATTTAAAATTCTACACATACAAAACAAAGGCGTAAAATTAAACCTATTAGAAAATTTAGAAATAAATAGAATTAAAAATTCCGACATCATCTTAAACGAACAAAAAATACCTGTCTGGCCCATGGTAACTCCCCTTTACTCAATTTATACAATTAATATTCAGAATGGATTTCTCAGCAATATTCATTAGCATATAGTATTAATTTTATTACCTATCTACCTTAGGGTATTTGTATAAATGTAACAACACAAATATTCAAATATCATTTTGTATCAGAAGAAGCTATAGTATAGCGAAACGCGTCATACAGTTTCAGTGAAACTAAATAAAGTGGAAATTTGACAATATCAGTCTTTCATTACATATGTAATTATTAACTTACGTCCATTACAAGATGGCCGTTTAAGACAGTAGAGAGACCTCCATTGAACGCTTGGCGAGCATTTTTGATATTCTCATTTTGCCAACATTTCTTGACTATGTACCCGTCATTTATCCACGTCTCACCCAAGTAATATGTCCTTGTTCCTTCAGTGCGAGCTTTTCTAACTTTCTTTACATAGTTTCTTCTCCAGTGTACAATGTCTCCACTTTCTATCAATAAAGATTTTCTTTCACACTTTTCCAATAAAAATCCATACCTTTTAAAACATGCCCAAGTTTTACTCTACTCATTTTCGGTATTTCTGGGTGGCTCGTCGCAGCCTGGAGGATCATATCCAAAGTTGGAATTCTTTTTTCCATAAAAAAAGTCATGAGCAATACGCTTTACTGCTTGTTTTGTATTGTCTGTCAGCTGAAGTTCTTTTCTGCCTGGTGTCTTTTTTGGAGAGTCTATAGCCCCCTCCTTTTCGTCTCTTAAAATTCTGTAAACTGTTTCTTTACCAACTCCGGTCATTAAGGAACATTTTGTCACACAATTGTCCACACTTAAATCACAATTTTTATCATTTTTAATGCAATCAAATACATTTTTAACTATACGCTCTTCATTTTGAGTTAGGTGCCGAACTTCTGGCGTTTCGCTGGAGAAGACATTTTGTTATCACACTAACTGACTTCTCACTAACTGGCTTGACAGTTGGGCATGCTGCTCTAAATATGTATTTATACTTGGGGCAACAGGAAGGTATGTAAATAAAATGATTTCATCGGCAATAAAATTTCGTTACAAACGAGCATTGTTACCCGAAAAATACCTGGGAGTAGACAACCCAGGTCTGTTATAGGACCGCCAGTCAGTCCACTGGCATTTTTATTACTATCAGTCTCAAATAAATAGAGTATACGTGAGTAGTGAAATTATTTATAACTGCTCCTCACATTGGTTCTGTGATTCCTGCCATTTCTAGCAGGATATTTCCTTTTAATTTTCCAGGAAGCACAGGTTGTTATTTTAAACTTTAGTTTTGATATACTCCCAAAAGGAAAAATCGATCGATATTAAATCATGGCTACATCATATAATGTGACTTCTTCTGATACATTAAAGGCGACTTCTGGACTTGGGAATCTTTGGCACAATGACGCTAGACAATAGTGATTACTACTACACCAAACACTTTATTTTTGCACTCGACACGCGCTTTACCAATCTTGTTAGCATCATCAAGAACGATGTACCTTTTTTAATAGCTTCTTTAACTATTTTTCTTGACGAATTAATGGCTATAGTTAAAGGGTTTTCGTCTGCTAATGATTTTAGTGTATTTATCACAAAATTTAGACTTTATGTCTAGTTTACCTTTTTTACTTTTAGTTAACCACTCAGCAATATCGGCAAGCTGTTCCCACTTGTCTTTACACTTGCCCATGTTTCTTTCTTTTTACTCTTCTTTTCTTCTAAAAAAGCGTACCGAAGATATAATAGAAATCCACGAATAAGTAAGAAGAATAAAAACGGAATACTGGAAGAGATGCACAAAAAAATTAGAATCAGACTTCTATAGTCAACAAAAACAAATATTCCTAAGACAGATGAATGAATGGGATTAAAAAACACACGTGAAGAAAAGAACGTGGGTAGCATATCTTACACAATTATGTAAAAGAGAACAAAGTATCACACTACCACAAACACCAGGTATAACAATAAACGAAGAAACACATATAACAGAAGAAGACGTAATAGAAGCACTGGAAAAATTAAAAAACCGTGAATCTAGTGGCCAAGACCAAATAGCGAACAAGCTACTAAAATATGAGGAATACTCTCTGAGTAAGCAACTCCAAACACTTATACAGAGGATTATAAGATCGAATAGAATCCCAGACGAATGGAGAACAGCGGTAGTTATACTGATGCACAGAAAGGGAGAAAACGAAGATCCAAATAACTGTAGAGGCGTAAATCTTCTATACTGTACACTGAAATTAACAACAAAGATTATTACAACATACCTGTGCCTGATAGACTTAATTAAAACTATCGAGAATATATAAAGATAATAAAATAGTCGCAAGATTAGCAAAAGGAATGACAGAACCAAGCCACTATGAATCTGGAATCAGACAGGAAGACTCTTTAAGTCATCTTCTGTTTGAAATTATAAAGGATGTCAAAAGAAAGAAGGAATATAGAAGGGGTAACAAAGAACAGAATTATATGTAATGCAGATGCCTCGATAATAATGGCTGAGACTGAAATGATCTGCGGAGGCTGCTATACGAATTCTGTATAGCAGCAAAACAATATAATACGTCAATCTCAACTGAAAAAACAAAGACAATAGTAATAACAAGAGAGCCGATCAGGTGCAAGTTGGTGGTGGAAGATAAACCAATAAAACAGGTGATGGAGGTCGATTACCTGGGCATCAAAATATGTAGTATCGAAAAAATGGAGGAAGAAGTAAATCTCAATGATATCATATTTAGAAATAAATTTCTTTCCGTTGAGACCAAAACAAAAATATACAAGAGCGTGATACGACCAGTAATGACTTACTTACATATTTGAAACAAGAACAGATATAGGTAAAACAAAGAGGATGCTGGAATCAACTAAAATGAGAATATTGAGAGATAGAGAAAGACGTGAAGACATAAGACGCACATGTAATATAGAAAATACCAACCAGTGGATAGGAGGAAGAAAAATGGAATTGATCAACACGTAGG
The DNA here is from genome assembly GCA_019049505.1 of Pachyrhynchus sulphureomaculatus. Taxonomy (NCBI): domain Eukaryota; kingdom Metazoa; phylum Arthropoda; class Insecta; order Coleoptera; family Curculionidae; genus Pachyrhynchus; species Pachyrhynchus sulphureomaculatus. The sequence continues at coordinate 148,458,392 of CM032453.1, read as the reverse complement.
AAGAATGGCAAACAACAGGATAGTACAGACAGCACGAGACAAGTCGCCGAATGGAAAAAGATCAATGGGACGTCCAAGAAAGAGATTGAGCGACGATATATAGATCAGGGAACAAAGAAAACATGCAATAGTGCCTAGCTATAAATCGAAAGAAGAAGAAGCTAAAAAAGAGTATTGTATCCGTGAAAAAAAAATTAGAATTCAATCGTGAGAATACGCAGCAGCCATCAGAGACATATATAAGTTTTTGATATGCAAATATTGATACAAAATATGCCTTACCCGTTCTGTTGTAATCTTCGCGATGTCAGCTGTCTTAGTCACTTTCACTTTGCGGTCATTCAGAACAGTATGATCTTTTTTTTGTGTTTTTTGGAATGATAGCCTCACACAGACGCCCGGAACGTGATGCTTGTACGACTTCATTTAAGTTTACTAAACCATTGATATATAGTTGTTCTCGTCGGAGCAGATGGGCCATAACACTTCTGAAGCCATTCTTGGGTTCTGGCTATATTTTTCCCTTTAAAAAGCAATGCAAAATCAAAAGTAGCGTCACTTAAAGAGCTATAACTCGCATATTAATAGAAAAAATGTCATGAAAATTCTACACGAACCTTCTGAGAGTTAACACTAATTGAAAATCACATGTTTTTTTGTTTGTACTGCCATCTTTCGGAGAGTCTCGGGAATTTTTATCCCATGTAAATATGTGGATTATTTTTGATTTATTTAGTATTTTTATTTAACTTTTACGTATTGTGACCTGTAAAACGTTACGCATGTACTTTAATAATAAAAATTCGAGTTTGAATCCCCGTAATTTTAATACAGTAGAAATATTTATATTCCAAAGTAATGTTTATTTTAAACCAGACCGCCTATTTACGTCCATAATATGCACATGTACATTCCATCAGATTTTAATTTAATATAAGCTCGGTAATGTCTAGCATCAGTGGGTGTTATGATCGTTTTTATTACCCTCGGGCAGTGAGTGTGCCGTGCCATAAAACGAAGTTACATTAATAATTTTGCATTTTACTATCAGCATCATTATGCTTCAGTTATTGCACTACACTGCAGTGTAATAACTTTCACTTTTTACTAGAGATTTATTATTAAATATCATTTAGGTTTCATCACTGTTAAGTACCTATAACTTTTGAGCTATTTTTAACCGACGAAAAAGAAGGCTCAGAATTCAATATGTATGTCTCTAATATTGCTTAAATATCGTAATATTGTTGTATATTTCTCCTGAAAATATATACATATACATACATATATATATATATATATATATATATATATATATATATATATATATATATATATATATATATATAATATATATATATATATATATATATATATATATATATATATATATATATATATATATATATATATATATATATATATATATATATATATATATATATATATATATATATATATAAATATATATATATATATATATATATATATATATATATATATATATATATATATACACTCTTTGGTATTGAGAGCCTATATTCCAAAACTTTTTTGTAAAATCAACTTCCGGGGGTTCAGATATGTCGTTTAAGACTAAATTTGATGTTTTTCAATTTTTAATAATTTTTGTTAAATAACTATAACTTGTACACATATTAGTCTCTATAACATACTATGACATAGAAAATTTTGGAACAATCAAGAGTTACTTAAAATGGCTTTTAAAACTTTTATCGAACTAAAAAAAATATGCAAAATAAACTAAAATATTAGGTTATGAACGAATAAAAAATATCATAAAAAACGTTTTGAATTAAAATGAAAAAATTAATTATAATAAAATGATACTTCAGATTTTTTTTTATTGTTTATGGAACGTTAAGAAATAGTTTCGGTCTTTCAGGATGCAGAAATATGTAGATACCACAGCCCACACAAAACACCCGTGTCCTTCCAGAGCGTCCAGGATTGCAGCATCTTTGAGCATTTCCTAAAGCAAGTGTTTCTGAGAGATGGGCCGCTGGTCTGCCTCTTGCTGCAGGAACAGATAGAGAAACCGTTCTAGGTCTTTGTCTTTTAAGAGGTGGTTCATGATCCTCATCAGAGCTTAAGTCTGATTCAACAGGTGCGTCCTTATCAACAATGAGGCGTTGAGCAACCCGCATCTTAAAATAATGCAAGTCCATCACGTCCTTCTTTCTAACTCCTGTCTTTTCACACTCTTTTGAATATATATATATATATATATATATATATATATATATATATAGGATGTCCCAGTATTCCGGGTACATAGAGTTACTGTGGATTTCTGGGATTAAAATATGACCATGTAACTAAACTTACCTTAGTCCAAAAATTCGTAATTTCTGAGATACAGAGTGTCAAAGTTATACTTTTGTTTTAATTTTTCTTAAACAGCTTCCTTAATAATTGTATTATTTGTACAAGATTCGGTGCTAAGGGGTTTTCTGAGATGAGAAATCGAAATCAGCTCACAGTTTTGTTGTAAATTATAGGTATAACTAATTAGTAAATGTTGCTCTGAGAGTAGTCTTTGAAGTATGGAGCAAGCTTAAAGGCAAACAGGCTAACAATAAAAATAATTTTAAAGACCAACGGGTCAACAACAGTAAGAATGTAAAAACCAACTGGCTAAGGGCGAATTGATAAATTTGTAATCAATAAATAAAAACATCCCACTATCTCAGAAACTGTTGCTCGGTCTATCTAATTCCTTTGTTTCGTCACTGACTTCGGTGGTGTTCACGACATGGACTGCCGATCGAATAGCAAAATGTCTATCTCTAGGTATGGCTTTGATTATTAGGTCAATCCGAAAATAGAGAATAGACGAATTCTGGGATAATCAATGGTACTCATTAGCACTGAGACACTTATGAAGGATTTAATTTCTTACAAGGTAACGTTTAGACCTCTACCTTTAGTCATGTGGTAATAAGAATTTTTCTGTTCGGCATGTTTTTAAAAAATCCAACAACAATGCGTATCATTTCAATATATTCAAAAAAATATAAACAAGTTTTGTACACATACGTGTGCGTTGGGACTGAAGGGGATATATATATATATATATATATATATATATATATATATATATTATATATATATATATATATATGTATATATAAAAAGTTTTATACAAATGGAGAAAAAGTTTATCTTACATATTATAAAAAATTTATTCTTGATAAAAAGTTCATCACATAGAAATCCATAATCAAGCATCAAAAATTTGATATTATACAGGGAAAATAAAAACTAATGATTTATAATGAAGAACAAAGTGCGTTTAAATTTAAATACAGAGCAAAATATTAATTGAAAATGTTAACAGGAACTAAAAAATTATGCTCCCGTTTAGATTTGTGGCCTATATAAATATATATATATATATATATATATATATATATATATATATATATATATATATATATATATATATATATATATACCAGGTGTACAAGTATGAAATGAGGATTTTTTTTTTTCTAAAAAAAAATATATAAATATATATATATATATATATATATATATATATATATATATATATATATATATATATACACACTAGCCGGGCCCGCGGCTCCGCTCGCGTGGACTTAATTCACCATTATCGTCACTGCTTATTCCTTAATTTTCCCAGCGTAATAAAATATCTCCCATTATTTCCCCTTATCTCTCAATATTTCTCCTTATCTCCCATTATCTAGGCTTATATCGAATTATATAGAACATAGGTTTAAATTTATAAAAACACGTAAATCGGATAAGTGGTTCTCAAGTAATAAGCGCACTAACGGACAGACAGACAGACAGAATAACGTTGCATTTTATATATATTCTAGATAGAAGATTATAGATAACCTGGCCAGAAAACAAATGTATGAATTAAAAAAAAACACGTAAATCGGATAAGGGGTTCTCGAGTGATAAGCGCACTAACGGACAGACATACAGACAGAGAGACGTTGCATTTTATATATATTATATTCTTTGCTACATGATATTGTTCCATATTTAATGCTTTAGGCAGTGTATTGCAAGAGAACGCGCTAGCGGCAAACTTTTCTCCGACCTGATTCACTATTATCGTCACTGCTTATTCCTTATGTCACCTTACATAATAAAATATATCCTATAACCTGGCCAGAGAACATAAGTATGTTTAACAAAAAAGCACGTAAATCAGATAAATGGTTCTCCAGTGATAAGCGCACTAACGGACAGACAGACAGACAGAGAGACGTTGCATTTTATATATATTATAGATATTCTTTGCTACATGATATTGTTCCATATTAAATGGTTTAGCATGTTTAAAAAAAAAGCACGTAAATCGGATAAGTGGTTCTCCAGTGATAAGCACACAAACGGACAAACAGACAGATATACGTTACATTTTATATATATTATAGGTGTAATAAAATATATATGTATAACCTGGTCAGAGAACATATGTATGATTTTAAAATATCACGTAAATTGGATAAGTGGATCTCGAGGGATAAGTGCACTAATGGACAGACAGACAGACAGACAGAGAGACGTTGCATTTTATATATATATTATAGATATAGATTATTATTATTATTATGTAACCTGGCCAAAGAATATATGTATGAATTTAAAAAAAAACACATAAATCGGATAAGTGGTTTTCGCGTGATAAACGCACTAATGGACAGACAGAGAGACATTGCATTTTATATATATTATAGATTATAGATTATAGATATTCTCTGCTACATAATATTGTTCCATATTTAATGGTTTAGGCGGTGTATTGCTAGGCAACGCGCTAGCGGCAAACTTTTTTTCCGACATCATTCACTATTTTACGTCACTACTCATTCCTTATGCTACCTATCGCATTAAAATATAGCCTATAACCTGGCCAGAGAACATATGTATGTTTTAAAAAAAAAAGTACGTAAATCGGATAAGTGGTTCTCCAGTGATAAGCGCACTAACGGACAGACAGACAGACAGACAGAGAGACGTTGCATTTTATATATATTATAGATATAAATATATATATATATATATATATATATATATATATATATATATATATATATATATATATATATATATACCAGGTGTACAAGTATCAAAAGTTATAAATATTTGATGTTATACAGGGAAAATAAAAACTAATGATTTATAATGAAGAACAAAGTGCGTTTAAATTTAAATACAGAGCAAAATATTAATTGAAAATGTTAACAGGAATTATGCTCACGTTTAGATTTGTGGCATATATATATATATATATATATATATATATATATATATATATATATATATATATATATACATATATATATATATATATATATATATATATATATATATATATATATATATATATATATATATATATATACCAGGTGTACAAGTATGAAATGCGTATTTTTTTTCTAAAAAGAAACATATTAAATATAAATATATAATATATATATATATATATATATATATATATATATACATACATTTTTTTTTTTCTAAAAAAACATGTTAAATTCGGAAGAGTGATAAAAAGTGCTTTATTTAAAGAATCATCCATCGCTTGTTATACATTTTTCCATCGTTCGGGCAATTTGTGAATACCACGCCAATAAAAATCTTCCCCTTTTGCTGCGAACCATTCATCGAGCCATTTTTTCATATCTTCGTATAAACCAAAGTGCTGCTCAGCAAGTGCGTGACCCATCGATGCAAACAAGTGGTAATAGGAAGGAGCCAGGTCTGGTGAGGTGGAACTTCCCAGCTGAGTGCTTCCAACGTGTCGCGAACTGATATTGCCGTATGTGATGGAGCATTGTCATGAAGAAAAATGACTTTGTGTTGCCTCTTTCGGTATTCTGGCCTTTTTTCAAGCAGCAAATGGTTCAAATCGGTCAATTGTTGTTGGTAACGTTTAATATTAACGTTTCCCCAGGTTTTAACAGCTCATAATAGACCACGCCCTTCTGGTCCCACCAAACACAGAGCATCGACTTTCTGTCAAAGCGATTCGGTTTTGCGGTCGATGTGAATGATGCGCTTGGGTCTATCCATGATTTTTTTGCGCTTGGGATTCTCAAAATAAATCCACTTTTCATCCCCTGTAACTATACGATGCAAAAACTATTTCCTTTTGTACTAAGCGAGCAGAATGTCACACGTGTTTTTGTGCTTTTCCATTTGCCTGTCGTTCAACTCATGTGGTACCATCTACCGGGGAATCATCTTCGTCCAACAATGCTTGCAATTCCACATCTTCGTATTTTTTGGCGGTTTTCCACGTTCCTTGTCTGCAACATCGAAGTCACCACTTTTGAAACGCCGAAATCATCGTTCACAAGTATCTTGCGATGGAGCATGTTGTAACGTGTGAACTGCCCGCATTTTTGCGGCGTCTTTTTGTACCCTGTGAAAATTGTTTTTCCCACGCTTGGGCGCAATTTTCTTGCAACCTCTTTTTAATTTCTGAGAATGAATTGAGTGAATAATGATTTTCAAAGAACTAAAGAAATTAAACAAACACCAGCTCAGTTTTCCTTGGTAGAGAAATATGGGTAAGAGATAATTGTTATACGTCTTTTTGGAATTATTTTCTATTTTTAAAAAGTTTCAGTTGTACAAATTTTTGGGCACCATTCATTTTAAAATAGAAAGGATCTAACTTCAGTTAAAAAAATGAAAAAATACTGAAGTGTTTTACGGTTATTACTAAAAAAAATTATTCTAGTACAACTTTTCTAATCCTGAAAAGAAAAATAGGTATTCAGTGAGACACTAGCTTTAATCAACAAAAAGGAAAATTTATTCATGATTTAAAATAAAAGTTCTAACCTTTGCAGTTTTAAGGAATACAAAAAAAATTCTAGCCTAAAAGTAGTTTTTATAAATTAGAGTCCCTAAATCAGAGATTTTACTTCTAAATCTTGACTACACCCGAAATCGAAGAGTCGTGATTTTCACTTCGCGAATTTTTCAGTTCAAATTGCTGTTAAAACACTTATTTGCGGGGAATATATTTATTGATGTATGTTCTGGTAACTTACGGTCTTCCTATGGGCTTCTAGGCCTTCAATGCAACACAAAACCGATTTCACACTTTTGAGAAGAGCCTACTTTAACTACTCCATTTAGAAAACACACAAAACCCACTACGGCTTTATGATAAAAAAACTCGTGCTTAACTTGGCTCTCGTAGATATTGTCGTAAGCCTCTACTGCGGCTCGGTGGAAATTAGCCTCTCCGGCTTGATGTTACTAAGCCTGGCGGCGGCTCAATGGTACCCAGCCTGGCGGCGGCTCGGTGTTCTAAGCCTGGCGGCGGCTCGGTGTTCTCTCTCTGTAATATCGCGACGCCGGAACCAAAACTCCGGATACAAACATTTGACCAATCCCGGCGTATCGATAGATTCGGTCGCAAACCCGCACAGCACACTATATAACGAGCGGCTAGGAATTTCTGATCAATATACCGCTCGATACAAAAATGAAAAGAAGTACATTATTAAGAGAAAAATCAGTAACATTATATGGTCTTAAAATCTAGGAAAAAATGAATGTTACATTAGCCCCTTCCAAAAAGAAATAGACTACACTAGTCTATTAAACTAAGGCTACTTATGAAAAGGTACAAAGTGGTACACTATCACTTAATACTAAGGTCAGAACTTAAAACGAAATTACAAACTTCGGACCTTACTACTAGACTTAATTTAATTAAGCACTAATATTAAGTACAATGAAAACCAAATGAAAATCTTTGCATGTACACAAGAATCTTATAACTAGACTTAACTTAATTAAGCACTAAGGTTGAGTACATCAAAAAGTAAATAAAAATCCTTGCATGAACATAAGAAATACCTTTCCAAAGTAACAATCGCTGTCTTCTTATATAAAAGAATCAGCTCTGTTATTGTTACCAAAACAAAAAAATATAACTTTGTCTAGACTCTTGTCTAAATCAAAAAAGTGAACGGAAACAAAATATGAACACCCCCCCTTAAAATGGTTTAAGGATTGTCAGAAAATTTTCTATTTCAGCAAAAGAAATTTAGAAAAATTCTTGAATACAGAAAAAATAAAAAAACTGATTCTAGTGCAAACACTAACACTAAAAAGAAAAAGTCTTGTAAGACCATTTAGCACAAGGCTAAGAAAAACATCTGGATGAAAATCCAGACAAACGCTCGGGAAAAATCGCCATCAATGCTCTAGCTCACCGCTAAGAGAACATTCTAAATCTAGTATCACTACTAGTCGCACTCAGAAAATAATCGCACTCTACATCGCAATGTCGACGTCCTAAGACATCCAGACATGCTAAAATCGCCAGGGAAATCGCTACATCGCGCAATGTCGACGTCCTGAGACATCCAGACATGCAAAAATCGCCAGGGAAAACGCTCTGGTTGATCGCCAGAAAACACGTCAGCTCATCGCCAACAAAACACTCTGGTATATCGCCAGAAAAAAACCTCGGCTCCTCGCCAAGAAAACACTCTGGTATATCGCCAGAAAAAACCTCGGCTCCTCGCCAAGAAAACACTCTGTAAATAGTCCTCGACTACACAAAGTCTGCGTTCTAAAAGAACAACCTCGCCATTAACATAGTGAGCAGCTATAAAAGCTAACAATATCACTATAGGCACAGTGAATAGCTATAAAAGCTAAAATTCACCCTAAACACAGTGAATAGTTATAAAAGCTAAAATTCACCAAACTGAATGATCCTGCTTCAAAAAGCAATGTTCACAAAGAACAGAATGATTAGTCCACGCGCAACTAACATTCAAGGAAACATTCCTAGCATAACTATGTGAGACAGCTAGTCTCTAAATAGGACCTCCCTAAAGTCATAATCCTATATATATATATATATATATATATATATATATATATATATATATATATATATATATATATATATCCATAAACAAAACGACTCAAAATCACACATTTTGAGCACATGCCCTCAGGCAACCAACATACACTGAAATATATACAGAAATATATACAGAAATACATACATACAGAGTTCAAATCCCAAACTCTTGGTTATGATAACTCCATACTGAGCTTGGTGATAGCTCTTAGCAAAAGCTAATCAAATCTTCAGCACATCGCACCAAAGTGACAAATCTGCCTAGAAACATGAGCCAGAAAAAACGCCCTCCGTCATTCTTCAGGGTGGCTACACAGAGATATAAAATTTAACCAGCATTGCGCTTCTCCAAGTTGCATGAAGAACCCTCGTGTACTGGTCTCGCCCTAGAACAACAACGAAAAACATTCAATCCATCCCACATAACAGGAGACAAACACCTCACTACGACATACTGAAAGGTGGAGACAATAGAATACGGAAATGGTGACCCTGGAGTCCACCAACAAAAGGGAGTAGATTATAGCATCCACTAAACTAAAACGGTGTCTACCACACCACCATAAGTCAAAAAAATTAATCAATAGGGTGTTCCGAAACACACTACTGCCAACAGCCTGTCACCACTAATAGGCTAATTGGAGCTGAGGTCGACTACAGTAGCTAGGCTCTCCTTTGGCTCAAATAGTAATAACCATTGAGTAACAAAACCTTTAAAGGTCCCAAAGGTCAAACGTTCGCCCTCCATAGACTACCCTTCCAATCAGTCTGTTCCTCAGGAAGACTAACTCCCTGCCAAACGTCGTAACGGCATCTGTTAGCACCCGGTGCATCACTGCCTGTAAAAACAAATAACTCATGGGATACAACCTAAAAGGTTTACAAGGTTAGCTTAACCAAGCTTCTAACGGAAATTTCAAAAAAACGAAAATGAGCTTAAAAAAGCTACATGAAGCAAAAATTTCTCTATTTTTCGGTGGCAATGCAACAAAACTTTTGAAGACGACAAGAGCTTTTCCAGCTTAATCAGAAACAAGAAGAAAACATCGTTGACAGCTAAAATATTCGATCATGGTGTTAATCATCTTCCTAGACCATAGCCTCTAATAGACACTGCTACAGGTATCAGGCATAACCGTTTTCTGTCAGCCCAAACTTCTAGATTATCTGGTGAAAATCTAAAAATTCGGTTAGGAATCTTCCTTCACTGCGCTTAGCCTCTCTTGACAAGGTTCTCATCTCGGTATCAGATTTTGATCATTTCTTCGTGAAACGACTGTCTTACTCTGCTCTCATCTCCTGTAAATGATCAGCCTTTAGTTCTCCTGCAGGACTTCAATTTCCTATCAATCTGATAGTAGACCGAAAAAACTCATCAGACGCCTATGAGTCCATGCAAAAAAATTAAAAAAAATAGTGACTCAAAGGTAACGTTTAAACGGCCCTGAAAAGAATAGAGTATACCCTCAGTTTGTCAATTCAGAAGAAGATCTAAATCAAAATAATCCAAGTCTTAGACTCACTGGATAAACCAAAATCAATTTACTCTTAATTGCACCCAACATATACCACTAAGGTAATAGAAATACACCCACTCGGGTAACAAACTTTGAAATTGCTCATAAAAATTTTGACTCTACATCACACTACACGAGCTACATCTTGCGCTTGTCCTAACTCAAGATCACCTTGGATTGCCTCTAATCAAAATTTCGCTTCCAAGTGTCAAGAACTGGATGTTATTTGGGGTCTTAAGCAAATCAAATCCCGCGACCACCGACATACCAGTCTCATGATATATCCTGAGTGTGACTCCTTCGCAAGCTCGCTAAAACTGAGTCGATGCTAAACATCAACCACAATCAACCTAAGTTTGGGATATGGCCAATACCCAAAACCTTAGCATTAAACAATAAAAGTAAGCTATTCTCTGCTCAACTTTTATAACAGTCAAAAAAAACGAGGTCGTCACCTCTACAGAGCAACATCAAAAAAAATAAAGTAAAGCAATTAAGATAGTGTAAATATTAATTATTCTTCTTCTGACAAACTTTCATTAGGGTTAGGTCCATTGAATGGTTTTAAGTCTTTAATATGCCATCGTCCTATTTTAGTCCCATCTAAATTAACCAAACCATAAACTAAATCTGAAATCTTTTCTCTTATCACGCAATGCACATACTTAGGTACCAACGTAGATGTGAATTTATCTGCTGCACTGGAAAGAATTTTATTTTTTCGCCAAACGTGATCACCTATCTTAAAGGAAAAATCTCTTTTTCTAAGGTTGTAAGACTTACTGTTCCGCTCATAAGCCTTATGTATCCTACTACGCACGTCGGTGAAAATATCTTTTAAACCCTTTAAATTTTCGGCGTACGCACCCCTGTTACCCGGAATTATTTCGCTGTCAACATTGACATCCAAATCTAAATTTTTATAATACGATCCAGATAGAGGTATATGTCTGCCGTAAACTAAGAAAGACGGTGTGAACCCTGTTACTTCGTGTCTTGCGGTATTTATTGCTTGTTGAATTTTGGAAATATTGCCATCCCAAGTGTCATGTGAATCAACGTAACTTCTCAAAGCGGTCCTGACTGTTCGGTTAATACGTTCAACAAAATTACATTGTGGAGAGTACACAGGATTAAAACGGATGTTAAAACCATAAGTTTCACTTAAGCTCTTAAAACTCTTAGAGGTAAACTGAGTACCGTTATCGCATATTAAGAGCGATGGAACACCGTGGATTAGAAAGACATCATTTTCCAAAATTCTCTCTATATATCCAGCTTTAGAGCTTTTCAAAGGAAATAGCATGGTATACTTTGTAAACCAGCAAGAAACCACGAGAAGCCATTTATTTCCCCTTTTTGAACGTGGGAATGGGCCTACTAGATCAGCTGCTATGACTTGAAAAGGGTAATTAACCGTTTTCTCTTTTCCCATCAGTTCCATAGGTAGTGTATTTTGGAGATTTCTGCGCTCCACATACTTCACAAGTCCTCACAAACTTTAAGATATCAAAACGCATTTTTGGCCAATAATACTGTTCCTGAACCCTGTGAAGAGTTTTATAAAAACCGAAATGACCAGAAGTAGGAGGAGTGTGACACATGTCTATAATTTCCTCTCTCTGTGGTTTAGGAACTAGTATTTTCCACTCGGGTACATTAACTTTTAAAGGCAACTGGTTTGGGATAAATTTGTACACAAAATCATTTTCCACCTTCCACTGCGGAAAATTTTGAGGGAATTCTTTAATTTGCTGCCGTAAATTATCGTACCATGGATCAATGCGATCTATATCAACTGTATCAATTCTTACGCCAATCTGTGCATTAAGACTGTTTTCGTCCACTGTATGATCTGGGATTCTTGACAAAGCGTCAGGAATAACATTGTGGACTCCTTTTCTATGAATTAAATTAAACGTATGTTGTCTCAGCCTAATCGCCCAACGCGCTAGTTTGCCACTAGGGTTTTTAATAGAATTAAGCCACAATAAACTATAATGATCTGTTATGACCGTGAAAGGAACACCTTCTATGTAAGGTCGAAACTTTTCGATGTTAAAGAGTACTGCTAAACATTCTTTTTCAACAACTGAATAGTTACGTTCAGCCCTTGATAAAGTTCTACTGGCATACGCTATCACTCTTTCCTCACCATTGATTTTCTGTGTTAGGACGCCCCCTAAACCGGTATTAGAAGCATCACTAGAAATATAAAACTGTTGGGAAAAATCTGGTTGGGATAAAATTGGAGCTGAAACCAATAGCTCTTTAATCTTTATAAAAGATTCTTCGGCTGCCTTTGTCCAATCTATTGATTGTCCTTTTTTTCGTCCTTTCAAAAGATCATTAATAGGCGACAACAGGGTAGAAAAATTCTCAATAAAACGTCTGTACCATGAACACATTCCTACGAAGCGCTTAACTTCCGTAGTATTAGTAGGTCTCGCATAATTAACCATGCTTGCTACTTTATCCGGATCGGTACGCAAGGAATTTGAGCCTACAATGTAGCCTAAAAAACTTTAGAGAAGTTTTGAAAAAATCACATTTGCTCAAATTTATCGTCAGTCCGGCCTCTTTCAATTTATTTTTTACTTCTTTAAGTAAGCGTACATGCGATTCGAAGTCTTCCGATGTTACTAAAATATCATCGAGATAGGTAAAAATATGTGGCTCATATTTCGGGCCAAATATAGCGTCCACTAAACGTTGCTGAGTTTGAGCAGCGTTCTTTAGACCAAACGGCATAGTGACGAACTGAAATAGACCTCGGCCTACTACTGCAAAAGCGGTCTTTTCCTTAGGGATTTGTCCAAAGGAATTTGCCAGAATGCTTTTCTAAGATCTATCGAGGATACATACTTAGCATTCCTGAGTGATGTCAAAATTCTATCGATGTTCGGTAATGGATAGTTATCAAATTTGCTGACCTCGTTGAGCTTTCTTCCGTCAAAGCATAGACGATACTGTCCATCGGCCTTTTTCACCAATAAGATTGGAGAACACCAAGGACTGTTTGACTCTTCAATCACTCCGAGTTTCAACATTTCGTCTAACTCTTTATTTAATACTTTTGACATATACGGAGACATGTCGCGAAGGGCCTTGTCTTTACCGGACTGGCATCAGCCGTATCTATAGACATGGTGATCTTATTCGTTCGGCCTAACCTATCTTTACTACTTATTTCTTTGAAAGAGCTTATTACGTTTTCTGCGTTTAAGCGTTCCGTCCGCGAGAGATCATCTAGGGTACATAGACGCGAGAAAAGGCTTTCTAAAGAACTTTCTGAATAACAATCTTTAGAACTTGTTTGAGAATTGACTTCTAGGGACTGTGGATACCACGAATTATTTTTAAAATTTACTAAAATTCCGAATTTTTGTGCAAAATCACATCCTAAAACCAAAGTATGTGATAGAGAAGGTACTACTAGAGCAGAGATTACTAAACAATGACCATTGCAGACTAGCGGCAACTCAACCGTACCTAAAACTTTTAGACGGCTGCCATCTGCAGTGGTAACACTTCTATTTTTGACATGGCATATTTTTATACTTAAACGACTTAAAATTTTAATACCATTCCGACCTACAACGGAGGCATTTGCACCAGAGTCAAATAAAGCCGAGAAATGGGCACCTAATAGATCTATCTTTATATGCGGTCTATTATCTAAATATTTATGCACAAATAAAGGAGACATGTGACCATTTGGAGAAGCAGGAGTTTTAACTTGAGAAGGAGAATTTTTATTAGATTTTAAAAAATCAGAAACTTTTTGTAACCATTTAGTCCAATCTGATCTACTGGAATATTTTTGTCCATCCGTGTTTCTAGAACGTTTTGGATTAGAGGCTATACTGCTAACGTGAGCTTGTGACTTAGCCGAATGTTTAGAGGCTTTTTTTCTGGACTTAGTGTATCCGCCTCGGTAATATACCGTCCTTACTCGTTTTTTGTACACTTGGGGCATGATGCTAGTCTCACACCAGTTGTTCCACATTTGAAACAAAATACCCTCTTCGGTGCTGTACAATTTTGGTAAGTGTGATTCGGACCTGTGCAATTCCAACACGTGAAAATTGCCTTAGGTGAAACCGACTTGTCGTTCACTTTAGCTGCAGTGTCGCTAATTTTAGAATCATTATCTTTTCTTTTACCCGTTTTCTGGTTACTCCTAGAGTTCCGATTTACATTCCCAACTTTATTTGTCGAGACTCCACTTCGGCCATTTGGATTATACTCTACTTGATGTATATTAGTTTCGCCTTTTGGTCTGCTCTTTTCCAACAAATAATCGGACTCTTCAAGTTTTCTACATAACCCGGCGAGTTCGGCTACCGAATTAATATCTAGTAGAGCTAACCGATTGACGAAGCTAGGCAGAATATTTCTCCGTATAAATTTAACTTTGGTACTTTCCAAAGGCTTGGTGGATAACCTACCAAATAAAGATTTCATGTGGGCAATAAAAATCACAGTGGACTCATTCTTCTTTTGTCGCCTCCTCTTTATTTCCGACCACAATTCTTCATCCTCATCACAGTGCAAGAAGTCCTTCTTTAGCCTATCTACCAAGGAATGCCAGTCGTTGACACTTGATTTTATGCTTCTAAACCAAATGAAGGTATCGCCAGTGAAAAATTCAACAGCAGAGCTGAAAAGTTCATCTTCCGATACTTTCCTAGCTTGAGCTATTTCAGTCAGCCTCTCCAAAAAAGGATAGAGTCTCTTTGAGTCTCCATTAAATTTCAATTGCCATTCGCTGACAGGAATATTTCTGGCTGCGCAATTCACGATTGGAGCTGGTACGTTTATGACTGGGGTTGTAATAGGCAACTGTGGTAACTCATGACCAGGAGCTATCTTTTCTGCAAGATTTGCTTCCATGAGTACACACGTAGCTATTGTTTCTTGAACATATTTGGAAAACTTCGACGCTTCCTCTTCGTCATCCGGCATGGGAACTCTTTGTACGCGACCCGCTACATGCGATAAACGTGATTTGACCCGGTGTACAAGTGAATCATTTGGATCGCCGTCATAACTATCGATTAAGTTTTGGATAGAATTTAAACTCTTTTCGATACCAGCCGTTTCTTCTTTAATAGACAGAGTGTCATCCCCTATCTTTATCGTTTTTCCGGGCTCATTAATTTCTTTACTTAAGATCCTCGTTAGAATCTTTCTTTTATCCGCGACCGGACGTTCTGAGAAAGTACGACGGATTTTCAGTTCATAGTCTAACTCATATTCTAGTAGGTGATTGACTTTAAAATTGAAGGCTTCCATGATAAATGAATACAATTTAAAAGAATTGTTTAAAAAGTCGTGAAAATATTTCTCCTGTGCTCCCAATAGTCAAAATAAAAAATATGCTAAGGCACTTAAAATATGTAAACTTCTTTACCAAACCTTTAAAAAAATCTTCAACAATTTCAAAAAAAAATTCTAAGTATTGCCTTGTATTAAAATTCTTTTACCAAATATGTTAAGAATTTTCAACAAAAAATCTCCAAATACCGTTTCGTATCAGCAAAGTATTTTTAATATTCATGCAAAACATCGGTGAGAAAAAAAGTACAGTTTTTTCTTCGGTTTACCGCAAAATAAATCTAACACTGCAAAAATTAAAGTAAACCAGCACATCTGCTAATCTGAACTATAAAAGTAGCTTTTAAGAAAAAAGTAGGAATCTCTTATCTTAGAGTCGATTAACAAAATTCAAATATCTATACTACCATCAGATAAATTGAAATAAATAATTCTACAAATTTCCTGCTTTTGTCTTATTGCTATAGTGTAGCTTCGTTTAATTAAATATTATGAAATAAAAAATGTCTGAAAAGTTAGAGCTTTTACTTTGTTCGAAAGCTAGTACACTGAACCCTTTAAAAAAAATAAAATTCCAAACGCCCCACGTTGACAGCGTCATTTTGTAACGTGTGAACTGCCCGCACTTTGCGGCGTCTTTTTGTACCCTGTGAAAATTGTTTTTCCCACGCTTGGGCGCAATTTTCTTGCAACCTCTTTTTAATTTCTGAGAATGAATTGAGTGAATAATGATTTTCAAAGAACTAAAGAAATTAAACAAACACTAGCTCAGTTTTCCTTGGTAGAGAAATATGGGTAAGAGATAATTGTTATACGTCTTTTTGGAATTATTTTCTATTTTTAAAAAGCTTCAGTTGTACAAATTTTTTTTGGGGCACCATTCATTTTAAAATAGAAAGGATCTAACTTCAGTTAAAAAAATGAAAAAATACTGAAGTGTCTTCCGGTTATTACTAAAAAGAATTATTCTAGTACAACTTTTCTAATCCTGAAAAGAAAAATAGGTATTCAGTGAGACACTAGCTTTAATCAACAAAAAGGAAAATATATTCATGATTTAAAATAAAAGTTCTAACCTTTGCAGTTTTAAGGAATACAAAAAAAATTCTAGCCTAAAAGTAGTTTTTATAAATTAGAGTCCCTAAATCAGAGATTTTACTTCTAAATCTTGACTACACCCGAAATCGAAGAGTCGTGATTTTCACTTCGCGAATTTTTCAGTTCAAATTGCTGTTAAAACACTTATTTGCGGGGAATATATTTATTGATGTATGTTCTGGTAACTTACGGTCTTCCTATGGGCTTCTAGGCCTTCAATGCGACACAAAACCGATTTCACACTTTTGAGAAGAGCCTACTTTAACTACTCCATTTAGAAAACACACAAAACCCACTACGGCTTTATGATAAAAAACTCGTGCTTAACTTGGCTCTCGTAGATATTGTCGTAAGCCTCTACTGCGGCTCGGTGGAAATTAGCCTCTCCGGCTTGATGTTACTAAGCCTGGCGGCGGCTCAATGGTACTCAGCCTGGCGGCGGCTCGGTGTTCTAAGCCTGGCGGCGGCTGGGTGTTCTCTCTCTGTAATATCGCGACGCCGGAACCAAAACTCCGGATACAAACATTTGACCAATCCCGGCGTATCGATAGATTCGGTCGCAAACCCACACAGCACACTATATAACGAGCGGCTAGGAATTTCTGATCAATATACCGCTCGATACAAAAATGAAAAGAAGTACATTATTAAGAGAAAAATCAGTAACATTATATGGTCTTAAAATCTAGGAAAAAATGAATGTTACAATGTTCACCATAAGCTTCTCGAAGTAATCAGTATGATTCAACGCAGTTTCCTTTAAATGAAAACAAAAAATTAATGATGTTCGCGAATGCTCTTTGTTCGGTATAAATTTCGACATATGGAACACAACAACACAACACTATGCACACACTTTTCCAATTTATCACTCGTGCGCATCTGACAATTGTTGATGACACAACAAAATGGCGCAGTGTTAAATCTTTATAGCACAAACTGCATCTGTTGTCTGAAATCCGCGAGTGATAAATTGGAAAAGTGTGTGCATAGTGTTGTATTGTTGTGTTCGATATGTCGAAATTTATACCAAACAAAGAGAATTCGCGGACAGCATTAATTTTTTGTTTTCATTTGAAGGAAACTGCTGTTGAATCATACCGATTACTTCGAGAAGCTTATGGTGAACATGCTCCATCGCAAGATATGTGTGATCGATGGTTTCGGTGTTTCAAAAGTGGTGACTTCGATGTTGCAGACAAGGAACGTGGAAAACCACCAAAAAAACACGAAGATGTGGAATTGCAAGCATTGTTGGACGAAGATGATTCGCAAACACAAAAACAACTTGCCGAGCAATTGGGCGTTAGTCAACAAGCTATTTCCAATCGGCTACGAGAGATGGGAAAGATTCAGAAGACCGGTAGATGGGTACCACATGAGTTGAACGACAGGCAAATGGAAAAGCGCAAAAACACGTGTGACATTTTGCTCGCTCGGTACAAAAGGAAGTTGTTTTTGCATCGTGTAGTTACAGGGGATGAAAAGTGGATTTATTTTGAGAATCTCAAGCGCAAAAAATCATGGGTAGACCCAGATGCACCATCCACATCGACCGCAAGACCGAATCGTTTTGGCGGAAAGACGATGCTCTGTGTTTGGTGAGACCAGAGGGGGCGTGGTCTATTATGAGCTGTTAAAATCTGTGGAAACAGTTAATACTAAACGTTACCAACAACAATTGACCGATTTGAACCGTTCGCTGCTTGAAAAAAGGCTAGAATACCGAAAGAGGCAACACAAAGTCATTTTTCTTCATGACAATGCTCCATCACATACGGCAAAACCAGTTCGCGACACGTTGGAAGCACTCAGCTGGGAAGTTCTACCCCATGCGGCTTACTCACCAGACTTGGCTCCTTCCAATTACCACTTGTTTGCATCGATGGGTCATGCACTTGCTGAGCAGCGCTTTGGTTCGTACGAAGATGTGAAAAAATGATTCGACGAATGGTTCGAGGCAAAAGGGGAAGATTTTTACTGGCGTGGTATTCCCAAATTGCCCGAAAGATGGGAAAAATGTATAACAAGCCATGGAGCATGGTTATCATTCTTACGAATTTAACATGTTTCTTTAGAAAAAAAATCCGCATTTCATACTTGTACACTTGGTATATATACATACATATAACAATTGAAGGTTAACTACTGGGAACACCCTCGTTAGGAAATAGAGATCAGCAATTAAAAATCTTTAGGCTCTAATTACTGTTTTTTATTTTTGAATCAAGCTTTCGCTTCTGGATACTGAAATGTAAACACACGAGAAAAGGAAAATTAAGATGTTCATCAGTAGGTATGATAATTAAGTTACTGTAAGCCATATAGTTGTATACTTATAAAATTGTAACAGTTTTCTCTCTAATTAAGTATGTAGGCTAAGCATTTCACTAACCAAGTAGCGACATAATCATACAAAACATGAGAACAATACATTTGGAGAAATGCAATAGTCTTAAGAGGTAAAATAATAGTATTAATATTTGTAATGTTCTTTTTAGATCCAAAACTAACAGTGAGAAACACTACGCTGCCTTAATGGTACTGCATTATCAATTGGAATGTGTGACTTTTGTATTTAGTATACGAAGTATTGTGTGGAGATATATCTAAAGAAAATACTAAACGTGACCTTTTAGAGTATGCAAATCCACTTTCTGGCTTTTATTTATGAAAATAAGCCGGGTGCAGGTAATTAAGGAGCATTAACAAACTGCAGAGGATTAAAGAGATTAAGTTATACAAATTATGTCGTCCTTTCTTTTCTTTTTCTTTTAAAATTTACCCTTCGCGAAATTGTAAATTCGAAGTAACGATGCCCTGAGAAACAGTAATTTTAAATCTTTTCTAAACAGTGGCTACGATTACAATGGAATACGCTAAAATATTTAAACGTTTTCCAAAGAATTTTAAAATAGCTAGAATTATCTAATTTGTTCTGGTGAACGTAAGTCAGATTGGTAATCTCAGTAGTTACGAAAACTGTTGAACCTTCAGAATTCCCTTAGTATTAACTTAACGGCAGATTTTTAATATTTAAAGTGTTGTGAAACACAGTTTTTACTAGACTAGCTTGTCTATGTTCCACCGGGTCTATAAGTAGCTCCCCCATCACAACTATAGCAATAATTCTAGCGTTAATATCTCCAGACATATACATAAAATGTAAGGCTTTCACTGGCACCTATCGAATGAGGACAAATGGTAAATAGAAACGACAACCTGTACAATCTGGTCATACAAAAGCTCCGTGTCTAATCAACGACATATATCTAACTAGATGATCACGTCGTGTAATTTAGAAAAAACTATACAAAATTGGATGCCCAAATTTATGAACAAAGCTAAGGCACACCGATGCACTGGGGTCCAAGAATTTAATTTTTCATTCAAAGTTATCTGCAGGTCTTAATTTTCCACCGATTTGGATATATTTTTTTAAAATACTCGTAACTAAATTTCCAAAAAATCTCTCGAAGCCGATTTTTGGTTATTTTTCTACCATTTTTTGATCATTTTTAGTAATTTTTTCGAAGTTTGCAATATCTGAATGAACAAACCAAAGCAATTTATGTTTCTCAATCCATATAATCTGAAATTTGTTGTTTTAAGACCTAAAGGTCGCAAGGTGAATCAATATAGCCATTTTTCAAACATTACTCGCTTTGGTTTGTTCTAATCAATATTGTTAATCTGGCTAAAATGATGATAAATGATCAAAATATGTTCAAACAATGGCCGAAAAATTGCCATGTTAATTCACGTTGTGACGTCTAGATCTTCAAACATAAATTGCTTCGGTTTGTTGATTCAAATATTGCAAACTTCGCAAAAATTACTAAAATTAACCAAAAATGGTAGAAAAATAATCATAAACTGGCCATAATTCAAAAATCGGCTTCGAGAGATTTTTTGAAAATTTAGTTAAGAGTATTTAAAAAAAAAATATCCAAATTGGTTGGAAATCAAGATCTGTAGATAATTTGAACGAAAAATTAAATTCCTGTACCACAGTGCGATGGATCAAACACTGCGAGCTGGCATATACGAGGATGGATTGAAAAGTCAGGCTGCGGATCTGCCTTTGCCTGTTTCAGTTAGGGTACCCACGAAGCACTTATTAATATACGAGGGCAGAAAATTGTTTAACCATTTGCCAACTTACATTAAGACTGCTGACTCACTTAGAGTGTTTCGAAGGTGTCTTAAAAAATTATTAAATAACAAATCATATTATGATGAGTTTTATACTGATTCGCTCGTATGTCCCCCTTTGTCTGTTGTTGGCTTTCGTTCCGTTTGATCGGGAAGCACCTGTATTGTGTCGGTTCGTATGTTCATTTTTCCCTTGCTAATGATAACTAAGTATTATTGTTTTAGTTTTGTATAGTAGGGTTCAAAATTATTTACAGGTCTTAATTTCCAAGCGACTTGGATATATTTTTTTAAAATACTCGTAACTAAGTTTCCAAAAAATCTTTCGAAGCCGATTTTTGGTTATTTTTCTACCATTTTTTGACCATTGTCAATAATTTTTTCCGAAGTTTGCAATATCTGAATGAACAAACCAAAGCAATTTATGTTTCTCAATCCATATAATCTGAAATTTGTTGTTTTAAGACCTAAAGCTCGCAAGGTGAATCAACATAGCAATTTTTCAAACATAAGTCGCTTTGGTTTGTTCTAATTAATATTGTTAATCTGGCCAAAATGATGATAAATGATCAAAATATATTCAAACAATGGCCGAAAAATGGCCATGTTAATTCACCTTGTGACCTCTAGGTCTTCAAACATAAATTGCTTCGGTTTGTTGATTCAAATATTGCAAACTTTGCAAAAATTACTAAAATTATCCAAAAATGGTAGAAAAATAACCATAAACTGGCCATAATTCAAAAATCAGCTTCGAGAGAATTTTTTAAAATTTAGTTAAATAAAAATATCCAAATTGGTTGGAAATCAAGATCTGTAGATAATTTGAACGAAAAATTAAATTCCTGTACCACAGTGCGATGGATCAAACACTGCGAGCTGAGTACGAACTGGCATATACGCGGATGGATTGAAAAGTCAGGCTGCGGATCTGCCTTTGCCTGCTCCAGTTAGGGTACTCACGAAGCAGTCATTAATATACGAGGGCAGAAAATTGTTTAACCATTTGCCAACTTACATTAAGACTGCTGACTCACTTAGAGTGTTTCGAAGGTGTCTTAAAAAATTATTAATTAACAAATCATATTATGATGAGTTTTATGCTGATTCGCTCGTATGCCCCCCTTTGTCCGTTGTTGGCTTTCGTTCCGTTTGATTGGGAAGCACCTGTGTTGTGTCGGTTCGTATGTTCATTTTTCCCTTGCTAATGACAACTAAGTATTATTGTTTTAGTTTTGTATACTAGGGTTCAAAATTATTTACAAGTTTTAATTTCCAACCGATTTGGATATATTTTTTAAAATACTCGTAACTAAATTTCCAAAAAATCTCTCGAAGCCGATTTTTGGTTATTTTTCTACCATTTTTTGACCATTGTCAATAATTTTTTTTCCGAAGTTTCCAATATCCGAATGAACAAACCAAAGCAATTTATGTTTCTCAATCCATATAATCTGAAATTTGTTGTTTTTAGGCCTAAAGGTCGCAAGGTGAATCAACATAGCCATTTTTCAAATATAAGTCGCTTTGGTTTGTTCTAATTAATATTGCTAATCTGGCTAAAATGATGATAAATGATCAAAATATGTTCAAATAATGGCCGAAAAATGGCCATGTTAATTCACCTTTTGACCTCTAGGTCGTCAAACATAAATTGCTTCGGTTTGTTCATTCAAATATTGCAAACTTTGCAAAAATTATTAAAATTATCCAAAAATGGTAGAAAAATAACCATAAACTGGCCATAATTCAAAAATCAGCTTCGAGAGAATTTTTGAAAATTTAGTTAAATAAAAATATCCAAATTGGTTGGAAATCAAGATCTGTAGATAATTTGAAACGAAAAATTAAATTCCTGTACCACAGTGCGATGGATCAAACACTGCGAGCTGAGTACGAGCTGGCATATACGAGGATGGATTGAAAAGTCAGGCTGCGGATCTGCCTTTGCCTGCTCCAGTTAGGGTACTCACGAAGCACTCATTAATATACGAGGGCAGAAAATTGTTTAACCATTTGACAACTTACATTAAGACTGCTGACTCACTTAGAGTGTTTCGAAGGTGTCTTAAAAAATTATTAATTAACAAATCATATTATGATGAGTTTTATGCTGATTCGCTCGTATGCCCCCCTTTGTCTGTTGTTGGCTTTCGTTCCGTTTGATTGGGAAGCACCTGTGTTGTGTCGGTTCGTATGTTCATTTTTCCCTTGCTAATGACAACTAAGTATTATTGTTTTAGTTTTGTATACTAGGGTTCAAAATTATTTACAAGTTTTAATTTCCAACCGATTTGGATATATTTTTTAAAAATACTCGTAACTAAATTTCCAAAAAATCTCTCGAAGCCGATTTTTTGGTTATTTTTCTACCATTTTTTGACCATTGTCAATAATTTTTCCGAAGTTTCCAATATCCGAATGAACAAACCAAAGCAATTTATGTTTCTCAATCCATATAATCTGAAATTTGTTGTTTTTAGGCCTAAAGGTCGCAAGGTGAATCAACATAGCCATTTTTCAAATATAAGTCGCTTTGGTTTGTTCTAATTAATATTGCTAATCTGGCTAAAATGATGATAAATGATCAAAATATGTTCAAATAATGGCCGAAAAATGGCCATGTTAATTCACCTTTTGACCTCTAGGTCGTCAAACATAAATTGCTTCGGTTTGTTCATTCAAATATTGCAAACTTTGCAAAAATTATTAAAATTATCCAAAAATGGTAGAAAAATAACCATAAACTGGCCATAATTCAAAAATCAGCTTCGAGAGAATTTTTGAAAATTTAGTTAAATAAAAATATCCAAATTGGTTGGAAATCAAGATCTGTAGATAATTTGAACGAAAAATTAAATTCCTGTACCACAGTGCGATGGATCAAACACTGCGAGCTGAGTACGAGCTGGCATATACGAGGATGGATTGAAAAGTCAGGCTGCGGATCTGCCTTTGCCTGCTCCAGTTAGGGTACTCACGAAGCACTCATTAATATACGAGGGCAGAAAATTGTTTAAAAAAAAACCATTTGACAACTTACATTAAGACTGCTGACTCACTTAGAGTGTTTCGAAGGTGTCTTAAAAAAATTATTAATTAACAAATAATATTATGATGAGTTTTATCTTGATTCGCTCGTATGCCCTCCTTTGTCTGTTGTTGGCTTTCGTTCCGTTTGATCGGGAAGCACCTGTATTGTGTCGGTTCGTATGTTCATTTTTCCCTTGCTAATGACAACTAAGTATTATTGTTTTAGTTTTGTATACTAGGGTTCAAAATTATTTACAGGTCTTAATTTCCAAGCGACTTGGATATATTTTTTTAAAATACTCGTAACTAAATTTCCAAAAAATCTTTCGAAGCCGATTTTTGGTTATTTTTCTACCATTTTTTGACCATTGTCAATAATTTTTCCGAAGTTTGCAATATCTGAATGAACAAACCAAAGCAATTTATGTTTCTCAATCCATATAATCTGAAATTTGTTGTTTTAAGACCTAAAGCTCGCAAGGTGAATCAACATAGCCATTTTTCAAACGTAAGTCGCTTTGGTTTGTTCTAATTAATATTGTTAATCTGGCTAAAATGATGATAAATGATCAAAATATGTTCAAATAATGGACGAAAAATGGCCATGTTAATTCACCTTTTGACCTCTAGGTCCTCAAACATAAATTGCTTCGGTTTGTTCATTCAAATATTGCAAACTTTGCAAAAATTACTAAAATTATCCAAAAATGGTAGAAAAATAACCATAAACTGGCCATAATTCAAAAATCGGCTTCGAGAGAATTTTTGAAAATTTAGTTAAATAAAAATATCCAAATTGGTTGGAAATCAAGATCTGTAGATAATTTGAACGAAAAATTAAATTCCTGGACCACAGTGCGATGGATCAAACATTGCGAGCTGGCATATAGGAGGATGGATTGAAAAGTCAGGCTGCGGATCTGCCTTTGCCTGTTTCCAGTTAAGGTACTCACGAAGCACTCATTAATATACGAGGGTAGAAAATTGTTTAATCATTTGCCAACTTACATTAAGACTGCTGACTCACTTAGAGTGTTTCGAAGGTGTCTTAAAAAATTATTAATTAACAAATCATATTATGATGAGTTTTATGCTGATTCGCTCGTATGCCCCCCTTTGTCTGTTGTTGGCTTTCGTTCCGTTTGATCGGGAAGCACCTGTATTGTGTCGGTTCGTATGTTCATTTTTCCCTTGCTAATGACAACTAAGTATTATTGTTTTAGTTTTGTATACTAGGTTCAAAATTATTTACAAGTTTTAATTTCCAACCGATTTGGATATATTTTTTAAAATACTCGTAACTAAATTTCCAAAAAATCTCTCGAAGCCGATTTTTGGTTATTTTTCTACCATTTTTTGACCATTGTCAATAATTTTTCCGAAGTTTCCAATATCTGAATGAACAAACCAAAGCAATTTATGTTTCTCAATCCATATAATCTGAAATTTGTTGTTTTTAGGCCTAAAGGTCGCAAGGTGAATCAACATAGCCATTTTTCAAATAAAAGTCGCTTTGGTTTGTTCTAATTAATATTGCTAATCTGGCTAAAATGATGATAAATGATCAAAATATGTTCAAATAATGGCCGAAAAATGGCCATGTTAATTCACCTTTTGACCTCTAGGTCTTCAAACATAAATTGCTTCGGTTTGTCCATTCAAATATTGCAAACTTTGCAAAAATCACTAAAATTATCCAAAAATGGTAGAAAAAACACTGCGAGCTGAGTACGAGCTGGCATATACGAGCACTGAAAAGTCAGGCTGCGGATCTGCCTTTGCCTGTTTCAGTTAGGGTACTCACAAAGCACTCATTAATATACGAGGGTAGAAAATTGTTTAACCATTTGCCAACTTACATTAAGACTGCTGACTCACTTAGAGTGTTTCGAAGGTAGCTTAAAAGATTTATTAACATATCATATTATGATGAGTTTTATGCTGATTCGCTCGTATGTCCCCCTTTGTCTGTTGTTGGCTTTCATTCCGTTTGATCGGGAAGCACCTGTGTTGTGTCGGTTTGTATGTTCATTTTTCCCTTGCTAATGACAACTAAGTATTATTGTTTTAGTTTTGTATACTAGGGTTAATTTTATTTTGACTGGAACTACTTCTGTGTTAACTAGGTATCTTGCTGTTTGTCTACTGTATATTTGATGTTGCGTGTTCTACATTTTGGCTTAGTATATTTTTCATTTTCAGGTTTCGTTATTATTTATTTTGTGTAGAGTTAATTTGTTTATGTTTTATTAGTGTTCCGTACGGAACACTTATAAGATGACTTCGATGTCTGTCTGTCCGTCTGTCTGTCCATTTGTTTGTCCGTCTGTCTGTCCGACTGTCTGTCTGTCACATCCGATTTTCTCCGAAACTATTTGTCATAGAAAGTTGAAATTTGGCAATAATATAGGAATTTATGGCCTCATCAGAGCCACGTAGTTTTGAATATTAAATTTTGACTTAAGGGGTTAGTTTTGGGGGGTGAAATCGGAAGTGAAAAAAAAAATTTTTTACTAGGTCATCGAGTGTGGTGTCAAATGAAAGCTTGTGAAAACACGAGTAACAAATATACATATAATGTAATAATTGCGCGCACTTTTCTTTGTATTATTTTTAAAAAATCGCGAAAAATCGCTGTCCACCCGCCTTATCTCGAAAAGTACTTATCAAAAAATTTTGCAAAAATTCTGGAATAATCTCCACGGAGTGTAGATTGAACGAAAAATTATCACGAGTGCATTACCTTTAATAATTTATCTGGTATATAAAAAAAAACAAAAATTTCAAGGTCATCAATTTTCAGTAATAGACAAGGCGAAATCGGCGCCATCGTTGGAAAAATTTTCTAATTGAATTTTTTTTCATAACCTTCTCCAGGAGATGCCCCTGAAAGAGGATCAACATGTTGCCGGGCGGTAACCTGGTCCGAATTTGTTTAAACAAATTTTTTTTAAACAAAGTCCAAAAATTGAAATTTTCGCCCCGGAACAAGTTTTTTTAGGTAAATTGGACCATTTTGAACAAAAAATGTCTCTTGTGAATTTTCTCTAAAATGCGCCGTTTTCGAGATATCGGCGATTTTAGGTGCGAGAAAACGCGAAAATGGCCACTTTCACCTCCCAATATCGGGGTCAAAAATTAAAATTTTCAATGTTGCCAAGTGTCCAAATTAAAGTTTGAGATCTCCTCTACAAATTACCGTAGGAAATATTGCAATATCTTCATTTTTAAATATTGTTTTTTAACAGTTAACAAATTGCGTTCGAGCGCCCGCGGCTGCATCGAAACTGTATACATAGATATATACGCAACGCCCGTACGTAGGCGCACGGAACTGTATAAGCACTGCGATGCTCTATAAAGCTTTGTTTCTTGATTTCTTATTAAAATTAATATATTTGAAAAGTATGTAAAAAATATTTATTTATTAAAGAGTAATTGTTATATCAAATTTAATTATTATAACAAATGAATATAAATAAAAATTCAATATTCGATTAGGATGGTAGAAGAATTAAAACAATTTTATGAAATATAACTTATATATATTTAATAGAATTTTCGCAAATATTTAAATTACACCCACACATGAGTATACAACTTACGTTGTTGCTTTTGCAATTACATGCATTAGTTTTACAATTTTTTGTACATTTACATTGCCTAATTAACGAATCTGGTATCAAATTTTTTAACATGAATTTGGGTAACAATTCACCTGTTTCTATAGTGTAACCAATTTCTGTTGCATCTAAATGTCGATACCGAGAATACAATGACATTTTCCATATGTACGTTTGTAGTGAAGCTCGTGAAATGTGCAATTTTAAAGCATCGGATGTACATGGAATTTTTCCAAAATTAATACCCATCCCACAAGAACGTTCTAAAATTATTTGTCTAGCATTATCTGCTGTTTCTCCAGCTTTATTCAAAATTTTCAAATACAATTTTTCTAATGCATTGAATTCCATGGCATTTAATTGTAAGCCAGTACCAAGTGGGGTTAATGCATTTTGAGTATCTAAATCAAAGACTAAATCTAAAGCTTCATTTTTAGTACCTACTTTACTAGTAGTATCACAGCCTGTAAACGCATGTAAAGCAGGCAAAACTTGACAAACTTGACTAGTTAAATATTCAGCAGCTACATTACAAGACAATAATCTTGGCTTCTGACCAACTACTTTAAAATACAATCCTGTACAACTAATTAATTTGAAAAAGCTCCAATAATGAATTGCTAATATAAAAACGTCGGTATCAACGGAATGAATTATTATTTCAGAATTATAAGGTAACATATATCGAGCATGACAAAATATCCTTGTATCAGCCTCTAAGTGATTGTTTTCTAACTCAATAATTTCATGTATATTATTTCCCAGTATACAATAGCACTTTTCAATGTTATAGAATCCACCTGATATTATTAATTGTTGAGTGTGACTTAATGCAACGTAATTTACAGCATTATTAGATAAATATTGAACCAATTGAAACTTATTATTTGTATTCATCATTAAAGTTTTAATATTTTTTGGAATTTTTGTATCACAGTTTTGAATAAATATATTCGCGCCTACGTACGGGGCGTTGCGTATATATCTATGTATACAGTTTCGATGCGGCCGCGGGCGCTCGAACGCAATTTGTTAACTGTTAAAAAACAATGTTTAAAAATAAAGATATTGCAATATTTCCTACGGTAATTTGTAGAAGAGATCTCAAACTTTAATTTGGACACTTGGCAACATTGAAAATTTTAATTTTTGACCCCAATATTGGGAGGTGAAAGTGGCCATTTTCGCGTTTTTCTCGCACCTAAAATCGCCGATATCTCGAAAACGGCGCATTTTAGAGAAAATTCACAAGAGACATTTTTTGTTCAAAATGGTCCAATTTACCTAAAAAAACTTGTTCCGGGGGAAAATTTCAATTTTTGGACTTTGTTTAAAAAAAATTTGTTTAAAAACAAATTCGGACCAGGTTACCGCCCGGCAACATGTTGATCCTCTTTCAGGGGCATCTCCTGGAGAAGGTTATGAAAAAAAATTCAATTAGAAAATTTTTTCCAACGATGGCGCCGATTTCGCCTTGTCTAAAAGATTGGAAACAAAGTTTATTGAAAACTCATTTGGGGTGTGTTTTGTGAAGTCACTGATCATTTTATACCTCCGTAACAAAAAATAGCAAGAAATCAACGTACGGAACACTAATTGCGCACTTGACCGGTTATTTTTAGTGTTCCGTTCGGAACACTTATAAGATCACTTCGGTGTCTGTCTGTTTGTCTGTCTGTCTGTCTGTCTGTCTGTCTGTCACACCCGATTTTCTCCGAAACTATTTGACATAGAAAGTTGAAATTTGGTAATAATATAGGAATTGATGGCCTCATCAGAGTCATGTAGTTTTGAGAGTTAAATTTTGACTTAAGGGGTTAGTTTTGGGGGGTGAAATCGGAAGTGAAAAAAAAATTTTTTTACTAGGTCATCGAGTGTGGTGTCAAATGAAAGCTTGTAAAAACACGAGTAAAAAATGTATATATAATGTAATACTTGCGCGCACTTTTCTTTGTATTATTTTTAAAAAACCGCGAAAAATCGCTGTCCCGGGCCTTATCTCGAAAAGTACTTATCAAAAAATTTTGAAAAAATTCCGGAATATTCTCCACGGGGTGTAGATTGAACGAAAATTATCACGAGTGCATTACCTGTAATAATTTATCCGGTATATAAAAAAAACAGAAATTTCAAGGTCATCAATTTTCAGAAAAGATTGGAAATAAACTTTGTTGAAAACTTATTTGGGGTGTGTTTTGTGAAGTCACTGATCATTTTATATCATCGTAACATAAATTTTGACTTAAGGGATTCGTTTTGAGGGGTGAAATCGGAAGTGAAAAAAAAAATTTTTTTTTTACTAGCTCATCGAGTGTGGTGTCAAATGAAAGCTTGTGAAAACACGAGTAAAATATATATATATATATATATATATATATATATATATATATATATATATATATATATATATATATATATATATATATATATATATATATATATATATATATATATATATATATATAATGTAATACTTGCGCACACTTTTCTTCGTATTATTTTTAAAAAATCGTGAAAAATCGCTGTCCCCTACCTTATCTCTAAAAGTACTGATCAAAAAATTTTGAAAAAATCCTGGAATATTCTCCACGGGGTATAGATTGAACGAAAATTACCATTACCTTTAATAATTTATCTGGTATAGAAAAAAAAACAAAATTTCAAGGTCACCAGTTTTCAGTAAAGATTGGAAACAAACTTTGTTGAAAACTCATTTGGGGTGTGTTTTGTGAAGTCACTGATCATTTTATACCACCCGTAACAAAAAATATTTTAAAAACAATCAACGTACGGAACACTAATTGTGCAAGTTCAACTTGCACTTGACCGGTTTTTTTTGATTTAATCTGCTTTGTCAAAGAAAAACCATTGATTTTTTATAACAATAAAATACTTTTGACTTGATTTGATTTTATGTACACGTTCATATGCTCATTCTGAATATGTCAGTTTTCTGAACACGCTTTGAAGAAACTGGATAATGATCAGCAGACTGTCAGCATCAGATTTTCAATCGACAGAGGAAATATCCGAAAGAATTAAACCTAGAACTACGTAACTGTTACAATGACCCGAATAATCACTCTTTAAAAAATACTCCAGACCTCTCGCGTATTTAATAAATTAGTGTGGTCAGACTTAAAACCGAAAAAAACCAATTCGAAACGCCAACCTTTGTTTTTTTGTTTTATTTCGGTACGAGGGTTGTCCTTTGATACATTAACCAACATCAAAGACCTCTAGTTTTTTTGTATAAAAAGATGTTTGTTAAAGGATTCACTGTAATGTGGTCTGAGGTTTTATAATGAAACATTTTTTTTTTCAATGTTTACATAACTTTATTTTATTTTTTTTTCTTTTTGGTATACGTTTCAAATATATTTCTTTTACGTGTTCTTTTTACATGGGCTGGGATTTATTCGGTCAGAAAGAAACAGTTGTTATGTAGGTAACATTTTTTGTTGACTACCTATATAACAATGGAAAATCTCAGCAGAGATGATGTCAACAGCAAGCAAATCTAAAATTACAAAAAACCAACCTAAGAAAAGTGATAAAAGGTACGAAATAACACATGGGCTGAAAAGTCCCGGCCCTAACACATAGATGGCGCTAGTTTTATTGCAGTCACCTTTTTTTCAGTTAATACTAACCTTCAAAAGACAGCTGTTAAAATTTCATGATTTTTGTGTGAGTTATTGTGCTAAGAGTGACGCTACTTTTGTTATTTTCAAAACAATTGATCAAAAACAATTTCGTGTTTTAATTTTACACTGCTTCTTGATGGGAAAAAATACCGTTCAAGCGAAGCAATGGCTTGAAAAGTGTTATGGGGACTCCGCTCCATCAGAAACAACAATAAAACGTTGGTTTGCTGACTTCAAACGTGGTCGTAGAGACACCGATGATGCAGAACGCAGTGGACGTCCAAATGAGGCGGTAACACCAGAAAACATAAAAAAAAATCCATAAAATCGTTTTGAATGATCGAAAAGTGAAGTTGCGTGAGTTAGCTGACATCGTAAAGATATCAAAAGAACGTGTTGGCTTTATATTGCATGAGCATTTGACTATGAGAAAGCTCTGTTCAAAGTGGGTGCCGCGTTTGCTCACTGTTGATCAAAAACAAGAACGTGTTGATGATTCTGAGCAGTGTTTGGCCATGTTTAAACGTAACAAACCGGAATTTTTGCGTCGATATGTGACAATGGATGAAACATGGATCCATCACTTCACTCCGGAATCAAAACGATCGTCATCTGAGTGGACAGCAACTGGTGAACCTCGTCCAAAGCGCCCGAAAGCACAACAATCGGCTGGAAAGGTTATGGCCTCGGTATTTTGGGATGTGCGTGGTGTAATATTCATCGACTATCTTGAGAAAGGAAATACCATCAACAGTGAATATTATATAGCGTTATTGGAGCGTTTGAAGGCCGAAATTGCAAAGAAACGACCGCATATGGCAAAGAAAAAAATTTTGTTTCATCAAGACAACGCACCGTGTCACAAGTCAATCAAAACAATGGCAAAACTACATGAATTGAACTTCGAATTGCTCCCACATCCACCGTATTCGCCAGATTTGGCTCCCAGTGACTACTGGCTGTTCACAGACCTGAAAAAAAATGCTCGCCGGTAAGAAATTTCGCACGAATGAAGAGGTTATCGCTGAAACTGAGGCCTATTTTGAGGCAAAAGATAAATCGTTCTACAAAAGTGGTATTGAAATGTTAGAGCGGCGCTGGAATGATTGCGTTGCTCTTGATGGAGATTACGTTGATGAATAAAGCTAATTTTGAACCAAAAAAACCGTGTTTTCTTTGTTAGGCCCGGGACTTTTCAGCCCATGTGTTAGCATCTACTCTTAAGCTTAGAAAGTTACTAAAGTTCATTGAATTACATATTGTTCGACTCTTAATTACTCTTGTCTTTACTTCCTGACAGTGGCAGGTCCGTATGGAACGGGCAGCCCCGTACTTAATCATCATCATCATCGTCATTAGCTTATTCCATCCATAGTCGGATGTAAGTCTCTCCAAGTTGTCTCCAATGAGCTTCGTAGTTTGCTTTTTGCATCCAATCGTGTCCTGCTAATTTTTTTATGTGGTCCGTCCTTCTTGTTTGTGGTCTACCTCTGTATCTTTTGTGTTCTCTAGGCCTCCATTCACCTATACGGCGTGTCCAACTGTTATCATTCAGCCTTGCGATATGCCCCGCCTAATTCCACCTTAATATACATATTCGTTGTATTACATCTGTCACTTTTGATCTTGTTCGTACCTCGATGTTAGGAATACGATCTTGGAGTCTAATATTTAGCATTCTCCTCTCCATTGCTCTTTGGATAATCTGGAGTTTATTTATTATACTCTTATTCAAAGCCTACGTTTCAGTGCCATATGTTAATACCGGCAGTACATATTGATCGAATATAATATATCTAATTTAATGTAGATTGTAACCTTCCGTACGCAGACCAAGCAAACGAGGCTCTTCTCTCCAAGTCAGCCTTTAAATTATTTTTTAAAATTTCGATTTTTTGTTCCAAATATATAAATGTTTGTATCTTTCTTATTCTTTCACCTTCTATTAATAGTTCCTGGCTGTTATCTTCACTTTCGTTGTTCAAATATTTGGTTTTGGTGAAGTTTATTTTTAGACCTATTTCTCGAGACTTGTTATTTAATTCCATCAGCATTTCTTGTAATTCTTCTTTTGTTTTGGCGATTAGAGTGCGAACCTTAAGGGGGTCACTACCGAAAAAAATGAAAAAAAAAATACGTTTTTCGTTTTTTTTTTTTCCATTTTTATAATCTACAATCATTTCTGCACAAAACAATCCAACCCCCACAATTATACGATGAGTATAAATGCCTGAAATTTTTATATAAAGTAGTCAAGGTATGAGCCATCAGTCAGTATCGCCAAGATATGAGTCCCGCTCAGCCTTCGCCTAGCTTCGCACTACGCACCTTTCAATATACCACCCCATTCCACCCATTATGAAGTTATTATTATTTTCACTATTATTATTATTATTATCCCACTTTTTATTAACAATGCTTAGGAATAATTATATAACACTATTTACTATATACAAATAAAAAACTTTATTTTTACAAAAATATTTTGAAATACTATTTACTATATACAAATAAAAAACTTTATTTTTACAATAATATTTTGAAAAGTAATAATAAGATTTTATTATTTTGTTATACTTTTTTTTTTAACTAAAATGAACCCGCTTCATATGACGGGCCTTCTTTTTTTTCTAACTTCTTAAATTTTTCTTCTAAACTTTTTCTTGCTCTTGAAATTTTTTGCCTCTCGCATTTCGATGCTTGTTGTAAGTCTTTCTCGGCTTTCACTATTCTCAGTTCATCTTCCTTCATCAGCCCAGCAATTGTAAATTTTCCAGGGTCAATGAAAAGTTTTTCAAGTACTCGGCAGCGGGAAATATTACCTTCATTGAAGCAGCATAGTGCATCATATGCACCTAATTCTAGTGTGCTTTTCTCTACAAAAATATTTTTTGGGCATCTAACCCACAATGCATTATTATAGCTTTCGTTTGTGTTTTGTGTCTTACCGTGAACACATTTTTCTAACAGGGCTGGATTCGCCAGGTCCCTGAAGACAGGTTTCAAAATTTCCATTACTACTTTTGGTAGATGAAAATGCTTTGAGTGCTCATATAATTTTTTTTCTGCCTGGGCCTTGAGGAACTTACACCAGTCCAAGCTGCATAAATTGTGTGCCGGATTCTGGTCGTTTGAGCCGAGATGAAAAAATTCTGCCCATACTGCTTTTTTCATCTCAGCCAAGCTGCCAACGTTTCTTCGTATGGCTAAGCCATAAAACTTTTGAATGTCGTTTATTGCCACATCCGGCTTTCCATCTTGCAGTTTTTTGGACGTGTAGGAAGTTTTTAGCTTTCTGAGTCTAGATCCCATCCTTTTTTGTACATGTCCTATACATTCTAACTTCTGAACTAAGAGACTATCTCCGTAAGGGTTTTGTTCTACAACCTTCAAGAAACCCTTTGAGTCTCCATCACCTAAGTAGTGAGAATATCTCACATTGTATTTGTCCATTGACCTCAGGAAAATTTGCTCTGCACCAGCTGCTTCCATAGCCCCACTGGTACCACTATGATTGGCTATGCAATTTTCATTATGTGTATTCTGAAATTTTAGTGGACAACGACAGTGTTTGGAGAGTACCACAATATCCACTATTTTGCCTGAGTCAGTACTCGCAGCAGAGACCACGCCATTCAAAGAAGCAATAGTAACAGAAAACAGGAAAAAAATTTGTAACTATCTAAACAAAAACAATCTCTCACGTAAAATATAACCAAACGAAACAAAACTAAAAAAAAAAAAAAATTTGGAAAAAAACATTTTGTTGTAAACAATCAGTGTTGCCAAACTTGTTTTTGCAAAAAAAAAGAAGACAAACACTCTAGAAATAAATTTAAAAAAGTTGATTATAACAAAAAAAGCAGTCAAAACTACAACTTTTTAGTTTTTCGGCTCTCCTGAAAAATTGACTTTTTTGTACATTATCTTCAAAACTATAAAAGTTATTGAGCTATTTTTTTTTTTAAATATCCATGGCAACACTGTCTACAGTTCGGACTAAGGAAATGTCAAACGAAACAGCTGGTAATTTACCGCGTCAATTCAAACATACAAATAAAATTCATGAACTTTCAAAATTTCTAGAAAATGTAATTTAAATTATTTCTTTAAACCCTTAGTCCCATTAAATTATATAATAATAAATAATAAGTGTGCAAAGTTTAGTTGAAATAGGATGAACGGTTGCTGAGAAAATGGGTTTTACTTTTCAATGTAAATTGACCTCGGTAGTGACCCCCTTAAGTGATTTATGCGTTCACCGTCTATTAGTATTCCTTTATTTTCCCACTTTAGCGATTTGAACATGTCTTCTAGAATCAAAGTAAACAGCTTTGGGGATATCGAGCTGCCTTGTCTAATTCCTCTTTTAATTTTGATTTTATTTCTTTTTTCTTCAAGCATTATTTATGACGTGGCATTTTTCTATATGTATTCAAGAAGAGTTGTGTACCTTTCATCGACTCTGCTGTTACTTAAGGTGTTAATGACTGCCCATATCTCTACCGAATCAAATGCTTTTTCGTAGTCAACCATTGCTATCCAATACTAATCTAAATTGTTTGAAGATGGTCCAAAGTGCTGTATCCCCATCTAAAACCTGCTTCTTCATGTGGTTGATAACTGTCTAGCGTGCTCCGAAAGTCACTATTAATAATTTTCCAACAAGTTTGACGTTATAAGTGAAAATAATTATAAAAAAAAGTTTTTGTTGCGGTTCATATTATCATCAAATATCAGCCCTTAGCGTCCACTGCTATACATAGGCCCCTTTTACTCTTTTCCAGTTAAACCGGTCTTGGACTTTTTGGATCCAGTTTCCCGCTACTCTTCTCAAATCATCCGTCCATCTGGTGGGAGGTCTGCCTCTATTCTTACACGCTTCTTGTCTGGGTCGCCATTAAAACATCTTTCTAGTATATTTTGCGGTTAGCAGTTAGTTTTTTCAGATTTATCAAAGACTTTAAAAGGTAATTTATTTATAATTCTTTATTTCTATTATGCAATATATTATATAAAGATTATCTTTCATATTAAAATTGTTTGCTAGAGTTAAATTATATTATCTGCTAAAATTTGCTAACCAAACTTTCAAAACTCAATCTGGGCTTGCAAAAGTAGTAATTCTCCAGCACGAATGAGTTTGTATAAAAATTATATAGGCATGTAAAGCCATTAGTTGTATGAAAATTATTATAGTAGATTTAACTAATGATAAAATGGAGCAAAAAGGGTGTTTACTTCATTTTTAAGTTTAGAAGAAAGTCTATCTCATCTTAAAATGATATTTATAAATATTTTTAATCTCTTGAGTTACTGGGATTCGCTGAAATATAAAGAGTATGATCGTTGACATTATACGCGCGAAGCTGAAGGTGTGCAGAGATATATTCTCAAAATGAATATTTTTTCCCCCGGATAATAACTCTAATAGTTGAGAAATATAATGTAACCTGTTAACTTGCCCGCTTTTTGAGGCGTTATTTTGTACCGTGTATATTAATTGGTCGCTTTTTGCGGCGTCATTTTGTACCCTGTGAAAATTGTTTTTCCCACGCTTGGGCACAATTTTCTTGCAACCTCTTTTTAATTTCTGAGAATGAATTGAGTGAATAATAATTTTAAAAGAACTAAAGAAATTAAACAAACACTAGCTCAGTTTTCCTTGGTAGAGATATATGGGTAAGAGATAATTGTTATACGTCTTTTTGGAATTATTTTCTATTTTTTAAAAAAGCTTCAGTCGTACAAATTTTGGGCACCATTCATTTTAAAATAGAAAGGATCTAACTTCAGTTAAAAAAATGAAAAAATACTGAAGTGTTTTATGGATATTACTAAAAAGAATTATACTAGTACAACTTTTCTTATCCTGAAAGGAAAATAGGTATTCAGTGAGACACTAGCTTTAATCAACAAAAAAAGAAAATTTATTCATGATTTAAAATAAAAGTTCCAACCTTTGCTGTTATAAAAATTACAAAAGTTCTAGCCTAAATGTAGTTTTTATAAATTAGAGTCCCTAAATCAGAGATTTTACTTCTAAATTTTGACTACACCCGAAATCGAAGAGTCGTGATTTTCACTTCGCGATCTTTCAGTTCAAATTGCTGTTGAAACACTTATTTGCGGGGAATATATTTATTGATGTATGTTCTGGTAACTTACGGTTTTCCTAGGGGCTTCTAGGCCTTCAATGCTACACAAAACCGATTTCACACTTTTGAGGAGAGCCTACTTTAGCTACTCCATTTAGAAAACACACAACGCCCACTACGGCTTTATGATAAAAAACTCGTGCTTAACTTGGCTCTCGTAGATATTCTCGTAAGCCTCTACTGCGGCTCGGTGGAAAATAGCCTGCCTGGCTTGATGTTACTGCCTGGCGGCGGCTCGGTGTTCTAAGCCTGGCTGCGGCTTGATGGTACTAACCACTCGGCGGCTTGGTGGAAATTAGCCCAGATTCCTGTCCTCCGGACCCTTAAATAAGCCGTGGGCACTCTGTCTGTAATATGGCGACGCCGGAACCAAAACTCCGGATACAAACATTTGACCAATCCCGGCGTATCGATAGATTCAGTCGCAAACCCGCACAGCACACTATATACCGAGCGGCTAAGAATTTCTGATTAATATACCGCTCGATACAAAAATGAAAAGAAGTACATTATTAAGAGAAAAATCAGTAACATTATATGGTATTAAAATCTAGGAAAAAATGAATGTTACAATAAATTCAACAGTGAGATATTTAAATGAATAACATGCAAAAAAGCGTTGAAGCCAAATGTATTTTTTCCTTGTATTTTTTGCCTTTTTCCCAGTTTTTTTTTTGTATATCTGTTTTAATAAAAATCTGATAAAAAAATATTTCTTCCTTTCAATCAGCAAAATTCATTTTTGTTCTATAAAATAAGATTTTTCTTGAACGAAGGTCATGTGATCATTACAAATTCGAACCCTTTAAGACCAAAAGTGCCGAGTAGGACTGTCGCTACTGTGTTTTATGTTTATTGTGGTATAGCTAAATAGTTTTTAATTTACTGTCAGGCAAACAGGGGCGGTGATGTTTTTAAATTTAAAAGTTTTAAATAAGGTGAATTTTCAGCAAAACAGTACATAAAACCTATTTATAAATCCCTCTTTGCTCTTGGTTTTAAAAGCAAATTCTACTATAACAAAACAGTGGACCAAGAATGTTGGGGAATCCGCTTTTCGTCTCCTATGTAGGATAAACAGTCTCTGAGCCCATAAGTGTTCCAGTTTATCAAATTCAGCGTGGAACACCGAAAAGAGAGCAATATGTTTGTAGAGCTTAACCCTCTAAACCCTTCAGAGTTTGTTAATTACTTGCACAGGGATCACTTCCATAAATTGGGGCACGAAACTCGATTTGCATATTCTAAAAGGTCACGTTTTAAAACTTCCAAAAATAAAGAAAAATATCAAACATATTTTTCCTTGGGCCCCGTGCCCGGGCTAATAAAATTCGTTACGCTCTACTGGGAGATTTTTGTTAATTAACAGATGTAATGTAATGGTCCCCATCAGGGGCGTACAGTGTCATTTAATGCGGGATAGTTTTCTTTTCTCGTTTACGGGCATAGTTTACGTGCTGTAGGGTAATCTCTAAAGCGCTACAGGAACGACGCGTATATAGAAAAAGCGATTCATGTTGGTCTTGAATCGCTGTAGATAGTATTCGGTGGGAAACATAGTCCTGGGCAAATCATTCCAAAGGGGTTAGGTTCTTCATATAAAAGACTACTTGATAAGGGTTGTACGAGAAGTGACAAGCTGAATTTCATACGGATGTGAAGTATTAGTATGTACCGCTATGGGAGGAATTAAGCGGGCTACATCCATCGAACACTTTCCATGAAAATAGTTGTAGAATAGATTCAAGTTGTCAACCGTTCTTAGAGGTCCCAATGAATCAAGGTTGGTAGTAAGTTCTGGATTTCCAATCACGTGAAGAGCTCTCTTCTGAATAGAATCCAACAAATGTAGTGTATTTTTGGTAGCAGAGCCCCAAATATGGAAGCAGTATTCCATCGTTGGTCAAACGACCCCGCATTAACCTTATGAAAAATGGCTTTCGGTGGATTTGGACGAAACTGTGGAAAAATGTAAATTACGCGATGCTGAACAAAATATCTCATGGCTCAACTTTCACCTATGAGCCGTTTTCATTGTAGGAAGTCTCATAAGTGAAATAAAAATTGCCATTCCTCCTTTTGCGATAAATTTTACAAAACTCTCCAACTTTTATTAAGTATGTCATATACCTATTTCTAATAGTTTTAGATTTATTTTGAATTTTTTCAATTTTTACTCTTTAATACACCTACGCTATAACATCATAGTTGCCAAGACAAAACAAAAATGTAGGCATTGTCAAATTTTGACATGTCTATTAAGCAAGTAAAAATAGTTTAATTTGTTGTAGTAAGGGACGTATAAAGGTAATAGTTATGGATTTTCCTAAAAATGAATTACTGGGCGAGGTGGGAAAAAATTGTCTTTTGGCAGTAAGGCTTTACGGAGCGAAATACCCTAATAGACGTATACCATTTAGAAAATCTTTTCAGTCCTTAATGGAACAGTTTGAAGGTAGTGGTAGCGTTAAGTATACGAAACGGAAAGTAGTAAACCAGAATGCTACCAATGAGGAAAAAGAAATGGAGATTTTACTTCATGTTGAAGATAATCCCCAGGTCAGCAGCCGTTTACTAGCTGATTTATCTGACACATCCCAATCTACAGCTAATCGCACCACGAGAAAATACATGTATCATCCCTTCCATATGGAACTACACCAAGAACTTCAAGACCGTGATTTTGAAGGCTGAGTAAACTTTTGTACCACCATGAATATACTAACAGAGGCCGATCTAAATTTTTTATCCAAAATAATATTTTCTGATGAAGCTACTTTTCGCAGTAATGGAGCAGTTAGCAGCCATAACAGGCATTATTATTCAACAGTTAATCCATTTTGGGTCCGAGAAGTTCAAAACCAAAACCATTGGTCGCTTAATGTATGGTGTGGAATATTAAATTTTCGAATTATTGGTCCATATTTTTTTCGCGAACCGCTTAACGGGTCTAGATATCTAAATTTTCTGCAAAACGAATTACCCCAGCTTCTTGAAGAAGTTGATAACTTTGAAAGGGAACAAATGTGGATTCGACAAGACGGAGCTCCTACTCATTACCACCGGGAAGTTCGGGAATTTTTAAACG
This sequence comes from Pachyrhynchus sulphureomaculatus, assembly GCA_019049505.1. Lineage (NCBI taxonomy): Eukaryota > Metazoa > Arthropoda > Insecta > Coleoptera > Curculionidae > Pachyrhynchus > Pachyrhynchus sulphureomaculatus. Next base: position 148,417,819 of record CM032453.1, on the reverse strand, counting down.
ATCGTTACCCACAAAAATGGATCGGTAAGGATGGATTTATTCAGCGTCACCCTCGATCATGCGACACCTTTAGACTTCTTTTTGTGGGGCTACATTAAAGATCGTGTTTATGTGAATTCCCCTACAAGACCAGTAGATATGGAAAATAGGATACGGGATGCGTGCAGGACAATAACGCCTTTATGCTAAGGAAAGTGAAGGAAAATATAGTAAAACGACTAAACATGTGTATTCAAGTAAACGGGCATATTTTTGAACACTTATTACGCCATAATAATTAATCATTAGATAAGTTAAGCTATATTAAAATTATTATTAACTATTTGTTTATGTTTTCACAATAGCCTAAATGTATTAAAAACAAGGGTAAAAATTGAAAAATTCACAATAAATCGAAAACTATTAGAAATAGGTATGACATACTTAATAAAAGTTGGAGGGTTTTGTAAAATCTATCAGAAAAAATAATAATATACAGGGTGTGCCGTTTAAAAAATTTGAGATTTTTTCAATTTCAAATAGTCGAAATGTATAAATTTTTTTGAACACCCTGTAGTATCTAACATAAATTTCTTTACATATATCTTTTTTTTCATCTCTATAGAATGCTCGTACCAATTATGAGTATTCCACCTTCAGAAACAATGGCGCTACTGGCAATTTTTACAAAACTGAAAAACTAGAGAATTTAAAAAAAAAAAAATTGAAATATTAGAAAAACTATTTGATTTAGGTATATAACATTATTAATAAAAAAGTATAAAATTTTACTGGGAATTTAAAAATAAATTACAAAATAGGATGTTCCATTTAAAAAAACATATGTTATATCGGCCACATTTTTTTAAAGTACCTTGTATACTCAAAAATAATTTTAAACTGTGCACCTTAACATTCCCTAAAACTATTGTATTTAATATTTTTTCGTCATTCATAATGAACTTTACTCTATCGTTGACTCACCCTGTACAGAATTATGTTAAGAGTTTGTGGCAGGAAAACATTTTACTTTAATTAATAGTTACGTAGGGATTGTCTGTTCTAAGAAATATTTTGTCAGTGACATTGTTAAGAGTAACAGCCACGAAAATAAATATGTCATTTACTTCTCAAAACAATTTATTAGGAAACGTCTGTTTGACGTGTAAGATGTGCTGTAGGGAAATCCCCAAAGCGCTTCAGGGGCAACGCGTGTGCGGAAAAAAACGATTCACGTGTTCTCGAATCGCTGTCAACTGGGTAATAATTAAGAATGAGAGGGACAGGGTTTCTTTGTATAAAAGAATTTTTGGAAAGGGTAATACGAGAAGTCGCAAGCTAAACACCTCCTCTTTATGAGGCTGCATGTATCATACTTCACATTCTCATGTGATATATCAGGGCATCGTGTATTCCTATTATACCCTACTCTGGGAAGAATTAAGCGGACTACATCCATAAAACACATTCCATGAAAGTAGAGTAGGCTCAAGTCTGCAACCGTTTTTCGAGGCTCCAAGGAATCCAGGTTGTTGGTCTTCAACCTGGCACTTTTTGCTACCATCATTGTAAAACTCTCGTATATAAAGGCACGTTCTGTCCCGGTGAAACTCCCTATAGCAACTAAATTAGCAATAATCTAGCCACTCCACTGGCACGTCCAGTCCGTTGCGTTAGCACAACAAGCACATCTGACATTATTTACAGAACATCCGGTACTTACAATTTTTGTTCGCGCTTATCTTTATAATGATCCAATACCTTTTATACTATATGCACGCCACTGGTTCTCATTTAATGGAAAAACAAAAAACAGAGCGGGAATGTTTTACGGGTTTATTTTCTTTTATGGTTGGAAAAATTACTTTGAATTTCCTTAAATTATTTTGTTGTATTAAGGAGCCTTGTTTTTTAATTTCCTTTCTGGAATTAATTAAAATGTTGTTCGGAGATAAGGACGGTTTAACAACAGAATCAGTGTCATTTGGTCCTTAAAGAGGATGTTATACAATTGTATTAAATACAAATGCGGTATTTCCCTAAAAACTTTTGAAAAGTTGATATATTATATTTTGTTCTTCTTCTTCTTCTTCTTTGAGTTAGATCGCGAGATCTGTTATTTAACAAATTAGCCGTTATTATTTTCTTGGGAAGTGGATTACCAGCTGTCCTTCCATCTTTTAGGTGGTCTTCCTAGTGGGCGCATACTGTGTGGTTTGCTTGTGAGTGCAATGCGTGCTAGTCTGTTTTCGTCCATTCTATTGACATGCTCGTACCAGTATCTTCTTCGTTGCCTGCGCCATCTAATCACCCTCGACCTCGCATGTTCTTCTGATCTCACTTCTGACCCTATCCCGCAACGCTTTTCCTGCTATTGATCTCAGGTCTTAATCTCCGCTGTTCTCATTATCCTCTTTCTTTTCACTGTATCAGCTCTTGTTTCTACTCCATAAGTTAGGATAGGCCTTATACATGTTTTATATATTTTTATTTTGCTTTCGATTCGCATGTGCTTATTATGCCATATTATGTCTCTAAGGCTACCTGATATTGCTGAGGCTTTGTTTGCTTGTATGGTTGTTTCTCTTTCCAGATTGTAACCATTGGCCTCTTCTATTCCCAAGTATCTGCATTCCATGATCTGTTGATCATTCACAACTAGTTTACGTCTGACAGGATCCCTGGAGAAGATTAAGCTCTTGGTTTTGTTCAGGGATATGGTCATATTAAATCGTTGGGCAGTGAGGTAGAATCGATGCAGTTGTCTTTGGAGGTCATCCTCAATTCCCGCAATTAGAGCGGCATTGTCTGCGTAGCATATCATGCCTAGTCGATGATTTTCCATACGGTATCCTAGGCTAAGTGATGTAACCTCCTCGTACGTCTATAATGAGGTTAAAGAGGAAATGACTTAAACTGTTGCCCTGTTTTATTCCATTTGGTGTTAGTATAAAGTTCGTTCTTTTGTTGTCTACCTTCTTCCTCGCTGTGTTGTTTAGGTTTATTTCTCTTATGAGTGATATAATAGGCTGTGGGATGTCTTCCATTTGAAGTATTTCTAGGATGTCCCCAAGTTGTACCTTATCAAAGGCCTTTGTGAGGTCTATGAAGCAGATATAGGCTGATTGATTGTACTCTATTGTTTTTTTATTTGCGTTTATTTGCCGGACGGTCGTGGCTCTATATCTACGGACTCCTTGTTGTTCTTCTCTGTTGGTTATGTATGTTTCCAGCTTCGGTTTTAAAATGCTTGTCAGGAGGATATTACATTTTAAATTAATAAATGCATTAAATTTTACGAATGACAATAAAGTAGGACAATCTATCAACCCGTTAATTATCTTATTCAGAAAATACCGATCACTCACCAAACGTCTTTGAGCTAACATTCAAGTTCATATAGCCCCTAATAATAGTATAATCATGGTCAACTATTGCTATATCACTCTTATAAGCACACAATCATAGAAACCTGTTCTGAATTTTTTCGAGATTGTAATTATGTACGACCCGACAAAAGTCCCAAAATCTTACTGGACTTGTTAATAATATATACGTAATGATTGCAGAAAGAAAGGCGATTATCAAATATTACTCCTAAATCCTTCACTTTGCCCATACTATCCACTAATAACATAACTATTATTGACACTCTTATGTCCTCTAAAGAAGCTAACAGATTTACATTTATTTGCATTAAGCTGTAGACAGTTTGTCTCAGCCCAGTTTAAAAGTCTATCCAAGTCCGTCTGCAAGTCCTGAACGTCCTGCTCACTCAAAACCCTTCTTAAACACTTTAAGATCAACGGCGAACATAAGGAAATCAGAGCTTAGTATATGATCGGAAATATCATTGACAAACATATTGAAAAGGAGCGGAGAGCAATGGGCGCCCTGTGGCCCTCCAGAAACTGCAATGAAACTGTTTGATAGTACGTTGCCAATTTTAACCTGATATTCACGCCCTTCTAGATATGTCCTCAACCACTCTAGGAGAGAATCGTTGAATCCCAATACCTCAAGCTTAGCTAAAAATAGGTCGTGATTAACCCTATCGAATGCCTTGAAAAAGTCGGTATAGACAGCATCTACCTGGGCCCCCTCCTCCAGAGACTCTAACAAGTATGACTCATAAACGACGAGGTTAGTATCTGCCGATCTTTCCTGGGAAAATCCATGTTGTTGCGAGAAGATGATGTTCCTGCAGGACCAAGGTAATTGCTTATATGGTATATTAGGAAATCAAACAATTTGGGAATATTTAGTGCAACACGGGTTCCTTTTTTATGAGATAAAAAAATAGCAACTTCAGATGGTTTTTTGTAAACAAATTTGTCTTTCTTAATATTTTTTAATAAATCACATACTAAATGATCCTTTTCTATCGAAAGCAGAGAAACACGATATTTTTTTAAATTTTCGAAATCATTTGAGCTGCAGCAAAAATGAGGCTTTTACAGCATCAATTCCATAGGACATTTTGGACAATACCTTGCAACTATTTCTTTTGTTTCCACTCTAGATTCACTATTTAAAAAATTAATATGTCCTGGTTTTCGCGCTAAATCACACAAACTGCATTCAGGTAATTTTGCTTCTTGAGACCTCGTATTTCTATGCAATGCTTTAAGGGTTGAATAATCAGGTAAATCAATATTGTATGTATTTTATTATTTCATTTTTTTAACAGCCTAATAAACTAAGATTTAACAAGAAGTGCAAATTACTGTGGGAAGACGTTTATCGTCTGAGTCGAAATTTATGAACATAATTTTCCTTGATTTTCTTTACGAGTAAGAGCACTATCTTCTCATTTTTTAAACTTCTTGTTGAATTAAATAATAATATACTAAAACAAAGAAATTGACAACTGTTATGTTATTTTCTATAACTTCATACCTAACCAACTTAAATTCAACTAGTAACATTATGGACATCACTCAAACTTAAATCCATCATATATTTATCACATGCATATTTATACAATGTCGAGAAAATTAACTTTGATTTTTGACTTGAAAGTGAGATTTTTGTTTTTTTTTATAGGTCTAGCACACGTGCTGCAGGGAAGTCCCTTAAACGCTACAGGAGCGACACGTGTGCGGAAAAAGCGATTCACGTTGTTCTTCAATCACTGTAAATTGTACTCAGTGGGAAACACAGTCGTGGGTAAGCCATTCCAAAGGGATGATGTTCTCCATATAAAAGATTGCTTAAAAAGCGTTGTACGAGGAGTAACAAGCTGAACCTCATATGGATGTGACGTATCAGCGCGACGTGTACTTCTAACATGCAACGCTCTGGGAGGAATTAAGCGAACACTCTCCATGAACATACTTGTAGAATAGACGCACGTCGCCAACCGTTCTGTGTTGTTCCAGCGAATCAAGGCCGCCGGTCAGTTCTGGGTCTCCAACCAGACGAACAGCCCTTCTCTGAACAGAATCCAACAAATGCAGTGTACGTTTGGGAGCGGAGCCCCAAACATGGGAGCAGTATTCCATACTTGGTCGAATTTGAGCTTTGTAAAGAATTAACAGTTGTTGTGGAGTGTAAAGCTTTCTGGTTCGAAATAATATTCCCAACTTTTGAGAAGTTCTGTCTGCTATATCTGCAACATGTTCATGCCAGGACATATTTGTTCCCAAATTAACGCCCAACAAATTGAGTGACGATTCTAGGAGAATGGAGTGCCCCGACATAACTATGTCGGGTTCAGCAACGTTAACTTTTTTAGAAAAAACTGCCACCTGGGTTTTTGTAGCATTAAATTCCACTTGGTTACGGTCACCCCAAGATAGAATTTCTTCCAGCCATATTGGTGATCGCTAATAATGTTGAATCCTTCAAGGTATTTTAGAAGATGCTGATCGACAGACTTTTCCATGATTTTGGATATTATTGAAAGCAGTGCGACTGGTCGGTAGTTGTTTGGCAAGGACTTCTTGCCTTTTTTAGGTATCGACTGAACTGTGGCACATTTCCAGCAGGAAGGAAATATTCACCTTCTGTAGGATAGGTTGAAAAGTCTACAGATAACTGGTGTTAGTTCCCTTGCACAGCTTTTGAGAAGTATGGGAGGTATTCCGTCAGCGCCAGAAGCTTTTTTGGTGTCTAGCTTCATTAAAATAGGTTTTATGATACGCTGTCTGAAGACAATATCGGGACTGCACTATGGGAATAGTAGGTAGTGTTTTTCCTTGGAAATCGACCATAGAATGTGAAGCAAACAATGCGGCCAACAAGTTTGCTTTCTCAACAGGTGTCGTTGTAATAGAACTATCTGGCCGTGTGTGTATGGTGGATTTGGTGAAATTTTGACCAACTGCCTTAGCGACTGACCAAAAAGTCGCGGGAACCCCAAACAAACAGGGTCAATATGAAAGTAAAGATACAACCACAAGAGAATTTAAAAATTTTTCATGATGGGAATCGAATCCACGATCTCAAAGTATGCGCCCCTGCACTTTACCATTTAGGCTACCCTATGAGCATACCTTGACCTGCTAGTAGGAGATCTGTTTCATCGCTTCCTCCACGATAGTCGAGAAAAATTTGTATCCCCTTGACCTCAAGTACACTAACATGGACAACAAATTAGCGCAACCTTCGTTCGTTCGTTGGTTTATAAAATATACGTAGATTTGATGACAACAATGCGTATTAAGACTAAGAGTCTTCTGTATCTCAAATATTCCAAAATTAACGGTTCTTTTAGTAAGTCCTATAACCTTATGTTCAAAAAGTCCTAAGTTAAAGGGTACCCTGTATAGAAAAACAATTGCGAACCAAACCGTCCTAAGTTGCGTAAATAATAGCACGGGTATGCTCCATGTAAATTTGGAAATGATTCGTGTAAATTTTTTAACATGCCTCGTCGAAGCGGTAAATTTTTATTAACGGCAATCTTCGCCCTTAAACTGAGACTTTTATTGCTACCCTCTTATGTCCCTAAAAAGTTTTATAAGATCCCTAATCCTATATACAACTTCATTTACACACCCCTGGATATCCAATTTCATTGACGTATTCTCTCAATAACATCTTTTTCGAAAAAAGCCATACGCCGCGAGCCGAATAAATGACTTATATACGAATTTATAGCTTTCGGTTTTGTATTATGGGATTTCCCACTGCGACGCTTCGCAAGAATACAGGGTTTTGTCTAACGTACCGCTTTTATTTCCCGTTGGTCGGATGTATATTTGGGTCAAATATACACCCTGTGTCGAAAACAAACCGAACTTTTCCAAAATAGAGGAAAATACTAGCAGCGGTATCTTATGATTACAAGAGACAATTTTCCATTCCAGTACTAAGCTGTTAATGGTGAATTTAGGAGAAAATAAGAGTTTTTTTCTATGAACTCAGATGGCTCATAAAGGCTTTTCACCTTCAAAGAAGACGAAGAGTCACTCTTGTACTGGAATACTAGTGGCGACCGTTTTTGCATGTATATATATATATATATATATATATATATATATATATATATATATATATATATATATATAAAGATAGAGCTCCAGGACCAGGAAACATCCCAGGAGAGATAGTAAAATACGGAACTGAAAAGCTATTTAGCGCTTTGAGGAACTTATTCCAAAGATGCATTAACACATCAGAAGTACCTGAGGAATGGAAAATATCATACATATCAATAATTTATAAGAAAGGAGACAAAAATAATTGCGATAATTATAGGGGAATAACGGTTACAGGATCTATTAGCAGAATATACGGAAAAATACTTAAAAATAGAATAGAAACGGAATACGCGGACGTAGAAGCTGAAGAACAGGCAGGCTTTAGAGCAGGAAGATCCACAATAGACCATCTCTTCTCACTGACTCAAATCCTAGAAAAGAAAACCGCATTTGATCAGGAAGTCCATGTCTTGTTTGTTGATTTAAAAAAGGCCTACGACAGCGTGCCCCTAATGAGATTGTGGGAAACACTACAACAGAGTAATGTAAGCACCGAAATAATTAAAGCCGTAAAATCCTAATACCAAGATGCAAGAAGTAGTGTGAAAACCAAATATGGTATAACAACAGGGTTCCAGGTCACAAAGGGTCTCAAACAGGGCTGCTGTATATCCCCAACGCTATTTAAAATCTATTTGGAGAGTGCACTGAAGAACTGGAAAAGGAAATGCAGCAGTATGGGATTACCACTGGATGACGATACTACATTGTACACGCTATCATTTGCAGACGACCAGGTAGTAGTCGCTCAGGACATCGATGATATGGAATACATGACACGAAAACTTATGGAAAATGGGGCCTAGAAGTCAATATTAAAAAGACCGAGTACATGTGCGTCGGAGGACAACAGCAGGACTTGAAACTGGCCACAGGACACACCATCAAACACTGTGCCAGTTATAAGTATTTGGGAACGAGAATATCTAGGGACGGAACACTGGAAGAAGCAATATTCGAGAGGAATATCCAAGGAAGAAAAGCGATTGCAATGCTTAATAGTATACTATGGGACAAAAACATAACCATTGAAAATAAGAAGAGAATTTACAACTCAATAGTGAAAAGTATAATAACTTACAGCTCCCAGGTGTGGCCATTGAAGGAAAGAACAGAAAAAATACTAAAAGCTACAGAAATGGATTTCTGGAGACGAGCAGCCAGAAAATCCAGAAAAGACCGTATACCAAATGACACGAGAATACGAGCTTTAGAAATAAAGCACGATATAGTGGACGAAATCAGAACCCAACAGTTGGTATGGTACGGACATGTACAGAGAATGTCACAAGACTGACTACCTAAAAAGATTTTAAATTGGATCTCTCATGGAAAAAGAAAGCGAGGAAAACCACGCCAAAGCTGGAGAGCAGGAATCAATAAGGAAGTACTAGAGAGAGATCTAGAGGAGGGGGGATGGAGAAACCGGGAGGAGTGGAAATTAGGCATCGGACGACGGAAGACGTTATAAAACCGATTGATATATATATATATATATATATATATATATATATATATATATATATATATATATATATATATATATATATATATATATAAAGGTGACAAGCCAAAAAATTTTTTCTTTATTTTCTTTGGTCCTACCATCGCAAAATGTTCAATCAATTTATAAAAAAATATTAATGTTTAGAGGTCGCATCCATCGATTGAAAATATATTTTTTCTTCTCAATCGTTTTTTGCCCTTCAACAGCCCCCCGCTGGACTTCTGATTTGAATTTAAGAATTATGAAGATGTTTCCTGGTGCATTTTTTGATGCTGAATCCATTTCCCCCTAAAATCCTTCAATTTTTTCGAAATGTTCATGTTAATTGCGCATTAAGGGTGAAAAAATATGTTTTCATTTCAAAAAAAGTTCCGCATAATTTACGGGAAGCATTGTAGATCAAGCTTTATGATGTAACATTCATTTTTTCCTAGATTTTAAGACCATGTAATGTTACTGATTTTTCCATTTCAAATTGTACTTAGTTTCATTTTTGTACCGAACGGTATATTAAACAGAAGTTCCAAGACGTTCGGTATATACGGTGTTTTGCGGGTTCCTGACCGAACCTCTCGCTACGCCGCGATTGGTGAAATGTTTGATCCGCAGTTTTGATTGGAGCGTCGTGATATTACCGGCAAAAGTCGCACGATTATTTAAGGCTCCGCAGAGCTTGAATCAAGGTTGTTTTCCATCTAGCCGCAACCAGGCAGTACCATCAAGCCGCTGCCGGGCTGTTTTCCATCTAGCCGCAGCCAGGCAGTACCGTCTAGCCGAGAGGCTATTTTCCATCTAGCCGAAGTAGGCTAATTTTCACCAGAGCCGCTAAGTAAAAGTACCAGTTTCTTCAATAAAAGCCGTAGTGGGCTTTCTAAGTGTTTGTTAAGAAAAAAGTGTGAAATCGGGCGTAGTCGATCACAGCAGGAATAAAAAACAGTAAGTCAACAAAACTCCCTTCAATAGACTTATTCGAGAGTAGTGCCTTAACTGCAATGTAAAACAGACTAAAAAGTGAAGTGTAAAGCACAATTTCTCGTCTTCGGGGGTTATAATAGTCTAAAATTTTAATGTAACAACTACTAGTTAGGCTAGAATTTGTTAGGTAAAACTGTAAAGGTTAGAACTTTTCATTTTAAAAACATGAATAAATTTTCTTTTTGTTGATTAAAGCTAGTGTCTCACTGAATACTTATTTTTCTTTTCAGGATAAGTTGTACTAGACTAATTCTTTTTAGTAATATCCATAAAACACTTCAGTTTTTTTCTCATTTTTTTAGCTGAAGTTAAATCCTTTCTATTTTAAAATGAGTGGTGCCCAAAAAAACTTGTACAACTGAGGCTTTTTAAAAAAATAGAAAATAATTCCAAAAAGACGTAAGACAAATATCTCTTACCCATATCTCTCTACCAAAGAAAACTGAGCTAGTGTTTCTTTAATTTCTTTAGTTCCTTTAAAATCAGGTTTCACTCAATTCATTATCAGAAATTAAAGCGGGGCTGCAAGAAAATTGTGCTCAAGCTTGGGGCGTCCAATATTCAAACGGTACAAAATGACGCAGTGTACGTGGGGCGCAATTAAACACTTTTTCATAGGCTACAAAATGACACCACAACGTGCGGGCAAGTTCCAATGTTACAAAATTGCGCTCAAGCGTGGGACAAACAACTTCTCACAGGGTACAAAAAGAGATGCCTCAAACTGAGGACAGTTTTTACAAACGTTACAAAATAGCGCTGTCAACGCGGGGCTTTTGGAATTTTATTTTTTAAAAAAAGGGTTCAGTGTACTAGCTTTCGGAACAAAATAAAAGCTCTAACTTTGCAGATATTTTTATTTCATAATATTTATTAAACGAAACTACACTATAGCAGTAAGACAAAAGCAGGAAATTTGTAGAATTTTTTTATTTCAATTTATCTGGTATAGATATTTGAATTTTGTTGTTGACTCTAAGATAAGTGATTCCTACTTTTTTCTTAACAGCTAGCTTTATAGTTCAGATTAGCGGATGTGCTGGTTTACTTTAATTTTTTGCAGTTAGATTTATTTTGCGGAACCGAAGAAAAAAACTGTGTTTTTTTTCACCGATGTTTTGCATGAATATTAAAAATACTTTGCTGATACGAAACGGTATTTAGAGATTTTTTTATAGGAAATTCTTAACATATTTGATAAAAGGATTTTAATACAAGGCGATACTTAAAAATTTTTTTAGAAATTGTCGAAGATTTTTTTTAATGTTTAGTAAAGAAGTTTACATATTTTAAGTGCCTTTATATATTTTTTATTTTGACTATTGGGAGCACAGGAGAAATATTTTTACGACTTTTTAAACAATTCTTTTAAATTTTATAATCTAAATTATCATGGAAGCTTTCAATTTTAAAGTCAATCACCTACTGGAAAATGAATTAGACTATGAACTGAAAATCCGTCGTACTTTCTCAGAACGTCCGGTCGCGGATAAAATGAAAGATTCTAACGAGGATCTTAAGTAAAGAAATATTCCAATAAATCAGATTGGACTAAATAGTTACAAAAAGTTTCTGATTTTTTAAGTCTAATAAAAATTCTCCTCAAGTTAAAACTCCTGCTTCTCCAAATGGTCACATGTCTCCTTTATTCGTGCATAAATATTTAGATAATAGACCGCATATAAAGATAAATCTATTAGGTGCCCATTTCTCGGCTTTATTTGACTCTGGTGCAAATGCCTCCGTTATAGGTCAGAATGGTATTAAAATTTTAAGTCGTTTAAGTATAAAAATATGCCATGTCAAAAATAGAAGTGTTACCACTGCAGATGGCAGCCGTCTAAAAGTTTTAGGTACGGTTGAGTTGCCGCTAGCCTGCAATGGTCATTATTTAGTAATTTCTGCTCTAGTAGTACCTTCTCTATCACATACTTTGGTTTTAGGATGTGATTTTGCACAAAAATTCGGAATTTTTGTAAATTTTAAAGATAATTCGTGGTATCCACAGTCCCTAGAAGTCAACTCTCAAACAAGTTTTAAAGATTGTTATTCAGAAAGTTCTTTAGAAAACCTTTTCTCGCGTCTAGATGATCTCTCGCGGACGGAATGCTTGAAGGCAGAAAAAGTAATAAGCTCTTTCAATGAAATAAGTAGTAAAGATAGGTTAGGCCGAACGAATAAAATCACCATGTCTATAGATACGGCTGATGCCAGTCCTGTAAAGACAAGGCCCATCGCCATGTCTCAGAACATGTCAAAAGTATTGAATAAGGAGTTAGACGAAATGTTGAAACTCGGAGTGAAATCGTCTATGCTTTGACGGAAGAAAGCTCAACGAGGTCAGCAAATTTGATAACTATCCATTACCGAGCATCGACAGAATTTTGACATCACTCAGGAATGCTAAGTATGTATCTTCGATAGACCTTAGAAAGGCTTTCTGGCAAATTCCTTTAGACAAATCCTCTAAGGAAAAGACCGCTTTTGCAGTAGTAGGCCGAGGTCTATTTCAGTTCGTCACTATGCCGTTTGGTCTAAAGAACGCTGCTCAAACTCAGCAACGTTTAGTGGACGCTATATTTGGTCCGAAATATGAGCCACATATTTTTTACCTATCTCGATGATATTTTAGTAACATCGGAAGACTTCGAATCGCATATTCGCTTACTTAAAGAAGTAAAAAATAAATTCAAAGAGGCCGGACTGACGATAAATTTGAGCAAATGTGATTTTTTTTCAAAACTTCTCTAAAGTTTTTAGGCTATATTGTAGGCTCAAATTCCTTGCGTACCGATCCGGATAAAGTAGCAAGCATGGTTAATTATGCGAGACCTACTAATACTACGGAAGTTAAGCGCTTCGTAGGAATGTGTTCATGGTATAGACGTTTTATTGAGAATTTTTTCTACTTTGTTGTCGCCTATTAATGATCTTTTGAAAGGACGAAAAAAAAGGACAATCGATAGATTGGACAAAGGCAGCCGAAGAATCTTTTATAAAGATTAAAGAGCTATTGGTTTCAGCTCCCATTTTATCCCAACCAAATTTTTCCCAACAGTTTTATATTTTTAGTGATGCTTCTAATACCGGTTTAGGGGGCGTCCTAACACAGAAAATCAATGGTGAGGAAAGAGGGATAGCGTATGCCAGTAAAACTTTGTCAAAGGCTGAACGTAACTATTCGGTTGTTGAAAAAGAATGTTTAGCAGTACTCTTTAACATCGAAAAGTTTCGACCTTACATAGAAGGTGTTCCTTTCACGGTCATAACAGACCATTATAGTTTATTGTGGCTTAATTCTATTAAAAACCCTAGTGGCAAACTAGCACGTTTTCAAGTAATAGCCGCTGATCTAGTAGGCCCATTCCCATGTTCAAAAAAGGGAAATAAATGGCTTCTCGTGGTTTCTTGCTGGTTTACAAAGTATACCGTGTTATTTCCTTTGAAAAGCTCTAAAGCCGAATGCTTTTTGAAAATTTTAGAAAACGATATTTTTCTAATCCACGGAGTTTCATCGCTTTCGATATGCGATAACGGTACTCAGTTTACTTCTGAGTGTTTTAAGAGCTTAAGTGAGACATATGGTTTTAACATCCGTTTTAATCCCGTGTACACCGCAAGACACGAAGTAACCGGGTTTACACCGTCTTTCTTAGTTTACGGCAGACATATAACACACCTCTATCTGGATCGTATTATAAAAATTTAGATTTGGATGTCAATGTTGACAGCGAAATAATTCCGGGTAACAGGGGTGCGTACGCCGAAAATTTAAAGGGTTTAAAAGATATTTTCACCGACGTGCGTAGTAGGATACATAAGGCTTATGAACGGAACATAAGTCTTACAACCTTAGAAAAAGGGATTTTGCCTTTAATATAGGTGATCACGTTTGGCGAAAAAATAAAATTCTTTCCAGTGCAGCAGATAAATTCACATCTAAGTTGGTACCTAAGTATGTGCATTGCGTGATTAGAGAAAAGATTTCAGATTTAGTTTATGGTTTAGTTAATTTAGATGGGACTAAAATAGGACGATGGCATATTAAAGACTTAAAACCATTCAATGAACCTAACCCTAGTGAAAGTTTGTCAGAAGAAGAATAATTTATATTTACATTATCTTAATTGCTTTACTTTATTTTTTTTTGATGTTGCTCTGTGGAGGTGACGACCTCGTTTTTTTTGACTGTTATAAAAGTTGAGCAGAGTATAGCTTACTTTTATTATTTTTGCTAAGGTTTTGGGTACTGATCATATCCAAACTTAGGCTGATGGTAGTTGATGTTTAGCATCGACTCAGCTGTTGCGAGCTTGCGAAAGAGTCACACTCAGGATATATCATAAGACTGGTATGTCGGTGGTCGCGGGATTTGATTTGCTTATGACCCCAAATAATATCCAGTTCTTGACACTTGGAAGCGAAATTTTGATTAGAGGCAATCCAAGGTGACCTTGAGTTAGGACAAGCGCAAGATGTAGCTCGTGTAGTATGATGTTGAGTCAAAATTTTTTTTTATGAGCATTTTCAAAGTTTGTTACCCGAGTGGGTGTATTTTTATTACCTTAATGGTATATGTTGGGTGCAATTAAGAGTAAATTGAGTTTGGTTTATCCAGTAAGTCTAAGACTTGGATTATTTTGATTTAGATCTTCTTCTGAATTGACAAACTGAGGGTATTTTCTATTTTTTTTTTCAGAGCCGTTTAAACGTTACCTTTGAGTCACTAATTTTTTTAAATTTTTTTTGCATGGACTCATAGGCGTATGATGAGTTTTTTCGGTATACTATCGGATTGATAGGAAATTGAAGTCCTGCAGGAGAACTGAAGGCTGATCATTTACAGGAGATGAGAGCAGAGTAAGACAGTCGTTTCACAAAGAAATGATCAAAATCTGATACCGAGATGAGAACCTTGTCAAGGGAGGCTAAGCGCAGTGAAGGAAGATTCCTAACCGGATTTTTAGATTTCCAAGAGGTAATCTAGAAGTTTGGGCTGACAGAAAACGGTTATGCCTGATACCTGTAGCAGTTTCTTCTAGAGGCTATTGTCTAGGGAGACGATTAACACCATGATCGAATATGTTAGCTGTCAACGATGTTTTCTTCTTGTTTCTGATTAAGCTGGAAAAGCTCTTGTCGTCTTCAAAAGTTTTGTTGCGTTGCCACCGAAAAATTGAGCAATTTTTACTTCCTGTAGCTTTTCAAGCTCATTTTCGTTTTTTGGAAATTTCCGTTAGAAGCTTGGTTAAGTCCACCTTGTAAACCTTTTTGGTTGTATCCCATGAGTGATTTGTTTTTACAGGCTGTGATGCACCGGGTGCTAACAGATGCCGTTACGATGTTTGGCAGGGAGTTAGTCTTCCTGAGGAACAGACTGATTGGAAGGGTAGTTTATGGGGGGTGAACGTTTGACCTTTGGGACCTTTAGGGGTTTTGTTACCCAATGGTTATTTCTATTTGAACCAAAGGAGAGCCTAGCTACTGTAGTCGACCTCAGCTCCAATTAGCCTATTAGTGGTGACAGGCTGTTGGCAGTAGTGTGTTTCGGAACACCCTATTGATTAAATTTTTTTTGACTTATGGTGGTGTGGTAGACACCGTTTTAGTTTAGTGGATGCTGTAATCTACTCCCTTTTGTTGGTGGACACCAGGGTCACCATTTCCGTATTTTATTGTCTCCACCTTTCAGTATATCGTGGTGAGGTGTTTGTCTCCTGTTATGTGGGATGGATTGAATGTTTTTCGTTGTTGTTCTAGGGCGAGACCAGTACACGAGGGTTCTTCATGCAACTTGGAGAAGCGCAATGCTGGTTAAATTTTTATATCTCTGTGTAGCCACCCTGAAGAATGACGGAGGGCGTTTTTTTCTGGCTCATGTTTCTAGGCAGATTTGTCACTTTGGTGCGATGTGCCGAAGATTTGATTAGATTTTGCTAAGAGCTTTCACCAAGCTCAGTATGGAGTTATCATAACCAAGAGTTTGGGATTTGAACTCCTGAATGTACTTCTGTATATATTTCTGTATATATTTCTGTACATATTTCTGTATATATTTCGGTGTATGTTGGTTGCCTGAGGGCTTGTGCTCAAAATGCGAGATTTTGAGTCGTTTTGCTTATGGACTCCTATATATAGGATTATGACTTTAGGGAGGTCCTATTTCGAGACTTGCTGTCTCATATAGTTATGTTGGGAATGTTTCCTTGAATGTTAGTTGTGCGCAGACTAATCATTCTGTTCTTTGTGAACATTGCTTTTTGAAGCAGGATCATTCATTTTGGTGAATTTTAGCTTTTATAGCTATTCACTGTATTTAGAGTGAATTTTAGCTTTTATAGCTATTCACTGTGCCTATAGTGATATTGTTAGCTTTTACAGCTGCTCACTATGTTAATGGCGAGATTGTTCTTTTAGAACGCAGGCTTTGTGTAGTCGAAGACTATTTACAGAGTGTTTTCTTGGCGAGGAGCCGAGGTTTTTTCTGGCGATGTACCAGAATGTTTTCTTGGCGAGGAGCTGAGACTTTTTTCTGGCGATGTACCAGAATGTTTTCCCTGGCGCCTTTAGCATGTCTGGATGTCTTAGGACGTCGACATTGCGTTATAGAGTGCGATTATCTGGCGATACCAGAGTGTTTTGTTGGCGATGAGCTGACGTGTTTTCTGGCGATCAACCAGAGCGTTTTCCCTAGCGATTTTAGCATGTCTAGATGTCTTAGGACGTCGACATTGCGCGATAGAGTGCGATTATTTTCTGATGCGACTAGTAGTGATACTAGATTTGGAATGTTCTCTTAGCGATGAGCTAGAGCATGGATGGCGATTTTTCCCGAGCGTTTGTCTGGATATTTATCCAGATAATTTTTTTTGGCCTTGTGCTAAATGGTCTGACAAGACTTTTTTCTTTTTAGTGTAAGTGTTTGCACTAGAATCATTTTTTTTATTTTTTTTTCTTTATTTAAGAATTTTTATAAATTTCTTTTGCTGAAATAGAAAATTTTCAGACAATCCTTAAAATATTTTAAGGGGGGTGTTCATATTTTATTTCAGTTCACTTTTTTTGATTTAGACAAGAGTCTAGACAAAGTTATATTTTTTGTTTTGGTAACAATAACAGAGCTGATTCTTTTATATAAGAAGACCGCGATTGTTATTTTGGAAAGGTATTTCCTATGTTCATGCAAGGATTTTTATTTACTTTTTGATGGACTCAACCTTAGTGCTTAATTAAGTTAAGTCTAGTTATAAGATTCTTGTGTACATGCAAAGATTTTCATTTGGTTTTCATTGTACTTAATATTAGTGCTTAATTGAATTAAGTCTAGTAGTAAGGTCCGAAGTTTGTAATTTTGTTTTAAGTTCTGACCTTAGTATTAAGTGATAGTGTACCACTTTGTACCTTTTCATAAGTAGCCTAAGTTTAATAGACTAGTGTAGTCTATTTCTTTTTGGAAGGGGGTAAATGTAACATTCATTTTTTCCTAGATTTTAAGACCATGTAATGTTACTGATTTTTCCATTTCAAATTGTACTTAGTTTCATTTTTGTACCGAACGGTATATTAAACAGAAGTTCCAAGACGTTCGGTATATACGGTGTTTTGCGGGTTCCTGACCGAACCTCTCGCTACGCCGCGATTGGTGAAATGTTTGATCCGCAGTTTTGATTGGAGCGTCGTGATATTACCGGCAAAAGTCGCACGATTATTTAAGGCTCCGCAGAGCTTGAATCAAGGTTGTTTTCCATCTAGCCGCAACCAGGCAGTACCATCAAGCCGCTGCCGGGCTGTTTTCCATCTAGCCGCAGCCAGGCAGTACCGTCTAGCCGAGAGGCTATTTTCCATCTAGCCGAAGTAGGCTAATTTTCACCAGAGCCGCTAAGTAAAAGTACCAGTTTCTTCAATAAAAGCCGTAGTGGGCTTTCTAAGTGTTTGTTAAGAAAAAGTGTGAAATCGGGCGTAGTCGATCACACCAGGAATAAAAAACAGTAAGTCAACAAAACTCCCTTCAATAGACTTATTCGAGAGTAGTGCCTTAACTGCAATGTAAAACAGACTAAAAAGTGAAGTGTAAAGCACAATTTCTCGTCTTCGGGGGTTATAATAGTCTAAAATTTTAATGTAACAACTACTAGTTAGGCTAGAATTTGTTAGGTAAAACTGTAAAGGTTAGAACTTTTCATTTTAAAACATGAATAAATTTTCTTTTTGTTGATTAAAGCTAGTGTCTCACTGAATACTTATTTTTCTTTTCAGGATAAGTTGTACTAGACTAATTCTTTTTTAGTAATATCCATAAAACACTTCAGTTTTTTCTCATTTTTTTAGCTGAAGTTAAATCCTTTCTATTTTAAAAATGAGTGGTGCCCAAAAAAACTTGTACAACTGAGGCTTTTTAAAAAAATAGAAAATAATTCCAAAAAGACGTAAGACAAATATCTCTTACCCATATCTCTCTACCAAAGAAAACTGAGCTAGTGTTTTTCTTTAATTTCTTTAGTTCCTTTAAAATCAGGTTTCACTCAATTCATTATCAGAAATTAAAGCGGGGCTGCAAGAAAATTGTGCTCAAGCTTGGGGCGTCCAATATTCAAACGGTACAAAATGACGCAGTGTACGTGGGGCGCAATTAAACACTTTTTCATAGGCTACAAAATGACACCACAACGTGCGGGCAAGTTCCAATGTTACAAAATTGCGCTCAAGCGTGGGACAAACAACTTCTCACAGGGTACAAAAAGAGATGCCTCAAACTGAGGACAGTTTTTACAAACGTTACAATGATGCAAAATCATAGATATGATACAGATCTTTGAAAAATTTTCATGGCGCACGAGTAATATTGGATAGACACTGAGAACGAAGCGCTTTGTTGGAAAAAAGATGGACACACCTAAAAAACTCGACAAGAAGACAACTTCAGAAAAAATGTTTTAGACAAAAGTGTTAGCATTTTTACCTGAGAATTGAGTGGGTCTATTAGATTTTGAGCCCAACGCTCTGTTGGGACACTATGAGTCCCAAAATCGAAAATTTAAATGGAAACCCAATACCTTTAATACATATTTGAATTCAGAGAGAATTTTATGTCCAAGTAAACATTAAATTTTGATTGGGTCTCGGTGGAACTGCAATAAAATGTGGCACGTAAAAAGAATTATATCCGTGTTAAAAACTAATAACTAAGGGAAAAAATCGAGTGACAAGCCATATTTTGTTGTTTTTCTTGCGTCGAGCACGTATTTACACGAGTCCTTGTCTCCTCCCCTCATGCAGCGTCAAACTTTTCTAGTAACATGCTTCAAATGAAAACTTTATAGAGGATACAATTTCCACATTACCATTGTTATTTGTTTACATATTCGTTGACATTTTTTTCAGGTGTGTGAATCTTTTTCCAACAAAGTGCTTCGTTTTTGCTGTCTTTTCCCATATTACTCCTGCGCCATGAAAATGTCTCAAAGGTCTGTGTTATATCTATGATTTTGCATCATAAAACTTCATTTACAAGGCTTCGCGTAAATTTTACGGAACTTTTTTGAAAAAAAAAAAACGCATATTTTCACCTTCCATACGTACTTAACATGAGCATTGCGGGAAATTGAAGGACTCTAGCGGAAAACAGCTCTCGGGAACGGATTCAGCATCCAAAAATGTACAAGGAAATACCTTCATAACCCTTAAATTCAAATCAAATATCTAACGGGGGGCTGTTGAAGGGAAAAAAACACGATTAAACGATTAAGAAGAAAAAAAATTTTTTTAATCAATGGATGCGATCTCTATACATTAATATTTTTTTC
The DNA here is from genome assembly GCA_019049505.1 of Pachyrhynchus sulphureomaculatus. NCBI lineage: Eukaryota > Metazoa > Arthropoda > Insecta > Coleoptera > Curculionidae > Pachyrhynchus > Pachyrhynchus sulphureomaculatus. Next base: position 148,398,068 of record CM032453.1, on the reverse strand, counting down.
TAAAAATTTAGGGTTTTATTTTATTATAGGATTGAACATTTTGCGGGGATAGGGCCCAAGAAAATCCAAAAAAAAATTTTTAGCTTGTCACCCTAATATATATATATAGATATATATATATATATATATATATATATATATATATATATATATATATATATATATATATATATATATATATATATATGGCTCCCCCACTAGTCCCTATTCTCGACGTCAATATTTTCCACCTATTTTAAGCACGTCATCTACCGTTGGTGGTCTTCCTCGTCCTCATGTTGTTTGCCTACGCCACCAGAAGGTTATTCTTGATGTCCATTTATTTCCATTATCCCTTGAAATATGTCCTGCCTAACTTCATTTCATTTTTGTAATTCGTTGGACAATACCCTTTGTACCCGTCCTTCATTTGTGATCTTATCTCTTTTTTAAGTAGCGCATTTTCAGGAGGAGGAAATATTCCCTTTTAGTAGGATTGGTTGAAAAGTCTTCAGAAAATTGATGTTAGTTCTCTCTCTCATTTTTGGGGCACTATAGCAGGTATTCTTGCTTCGTTAAAATATGTTTTATGACACGCTGTCTGAAGGCAATATCAGGTATCTTTGACTGCACATTGGGAATAGTTCGTGATGATTTTCATTAAAAACAGAGAGTAGATTGTGAAACAAAGCGCTCAGCTAACACGTTGGCTTTCTGAACAGGTGTTTTTGCAATGATATTATCTGGCCATGTAGGTGGGAACAGTGGAATAAATGAAATTTTGACTAATATTTGCTTTTAATTCTTTGACTGTTGGTATGCAAGATGTTTCGAAGCAACAGCTTCTTTGTATTTTCGATCGAACTGGAATGGCATTTCTTTGAAAAACGGATATAAGCTTCTATGCTAACCAAAATGACATCAGAAAGCTTCTTAGCATTATCAGGTGAGTCGTCGAGTCTAAAACAAACGTCTAATCAAGAGATAATTCGAAAATATTCTGTAAGTTCTTCCCCATTAGTAGATCTGTAGTGCCAAATATCCAGAAATAAATGTGATATTATCAGGATTTTTTGATTCTGACAAACAAAGCATTAATACATAGTAAAGAAGGAAAAGGTCAGTAATAAGCCCTGTGGAGTCGAAAGAAGAAAGTGTCGAAAAGAAATTCATTATTGTAAAGAATGATACATAAGCCAAATCATTTCAGATTTGGCGCAAGGGCTAAGCTTCTAACAAATGGTACATTTTTAAATTAGCAAACGTGGCCAAAACTCCATGATGCATATAAAGTATAGAACGAATTAAACGAAACCCGTTTTATACAAACATAAAATTCAAGTAGTTCATAAATGTAGTATCAGTAAAGGACATCTAGTTTTTTTTTGGCGGTCATAAACTCTAGTTTTATTAGTAGTAATAAAAGTGTGGCTGTAAAGTTGAACCAGAGCTTTAGGAATTTAATTTACTTGTTATCGAAATGGGTTTAGAAAATTTTATGTATCGCACTGGTAACTCGTAAATGCTTGAAATGCTTTGAAAGTCGAGCAAAGTATAGCTAAGTTTATACAATTGTCGATAATTTAGTTCAAGATTATGAAATCATAAAAATTTGAAGAGGAGAAAAATTACCTATAGTAGGGTGTTTTAAGCGGCTAAAATTCAAAAATCTCGGAAGCCAATTACCATCATAAATTTCCATAAAATCTTTTAGATTGTATTGTTTATAAAATTTATTAAAACGTTTACTCCTTAAAATATGTCGCTTTATTTTTAATCATAAAATAAATAAATAAAATCAAAGAATGTAATGTAGCCCCGCCCCGTGGGGGGGCGGGATAGAATATCTCCCCCGGTATGTTCTGCCTGTCGTAGGAGGCGACTTAAAGAACACTCTAGATGGTAGATGCCCAGATCCCACCAGCATCGCCCGGTGTGATACCATCGCATCGGCTTAAGCTGCGTGAAGTTGCTTAACGTTTCGTGGCTGTGCCGATGTCCCGGTCTGTGGGACCAAATAGCATGATGAGGCACCTGGATACAAAAAATTCCGGAGGTAAAATAGCCCCCCGTTCGGATCTCCGGATGGGGGCTGGTTCAGGGGCGTCGACATGCAGAGAACAGAATTTCAAAATGGATTTTTGCAACATACGAGGTTTAAATTCGAACATAAATTCAGTGCACCAACACCTGCAATCAAATAAACCTCATGTACTCGCTCTCTGTGAAACTAAGGTCAGTTCATCGACCAGCACAGTAAACTATCTTTATCCTGGGTACGATTTCTATTCCCGATTTAGGCGTAACTTTGGAATCTGTCTTTATGTCAGAAGCGACCTCTCTTGCCAACGAGAAGAGGTTCTGGAGCCCACAAACTTTGATGTTATGTGGTTAAAAATAACGACTCAACCAACCACAAGGTTCGTCTGTATCCTCTATCGACCACCAAGTGATACAAACTTTAGAACACTTTCGCTTCTCTTGCAGACACCATAGATCATTTACAAATTAACTATCCAAATGCCGAAATTGCCATCCTGGGCGACTTTAATGTCCACAACATCAACTGGCTTAAATATTCAAATACTACCGATGAACAAGGTCGTGAAGCCGAATCATTTTCAATCAGTTGTGGCTTGACTCAGCTTATTGATGAACCAACAGGGATCCCTGATCGAGACGGAGAGTTCGCCAGTCTTCTTGATCTGTTTTTAATCACCAATCCGGAGATTTACACGGTCAGCGTAAATCCACCGTTAGGTTCTTCCGACCATAAACTATTTTCGACATCGAGTATTCTACCAATCAGTGACAGAGAGGCGCCCAAACTGCGCAAGATTTGGCACTACAAATCTGCTAAATGGGAAGATCTCATGGAATATTTTCGAACTTTCCCTTGGTTGGACGTTTGTTTTCGATCCGACGACCCATCTGACTGCGCCAGGGAGGTTTCCGATGTTATTTTGGCCGGTATGGAGGCTTACATCCCTTTTTCGAAGAAATGCTCTTCCAACGGCAAGCCTTGGTTTGACCGAAAATGCAAAGAAGCTCTTGCTTCTAAACATCTTGCATACCGACAATGGCGCGAAAATCCTAACACCATAAATCGTAACACATTTGTTCGTGCCAGGAACAGATGCAAAGAAATTATCGACGAAACCAAGGAGGTACACAATCAACGGATTAGAAGCAAACTTCTCGCATGTCCCGGCAATTCAAGGTCCTTTTGGTCGGTCGCTAAGGCAGTTGGTCGGAATTTCACCAGATCGACCATACCACCACTCACACGGCCAGATAATTCTATTGCATCGACACCTGTTGAGAAAGCGAACTTGTTGGCTGAACTCTTTGCTGCACATTCTACTGTCGATTTCCAAGAAAAAACACCACCTACTATTCCCATAGTGCAGTCAAGGATGCCCGATGTTGTCTTCAGACAGCGTTTTTATAAAGCGTATTCTGATGAAGCTAGACACCAAAAAGGCTTCTGGCGCTGACGGAATACCTGCCATAGTTCTTAAAATCTGTGCGAGGGAACTAACACCAGTTTTCTGTAGACTTTTCAACCTATCCTACAGAAAGGGAATATTTCCTTCCTGCTGGAAATGCGCTACAGTTCAGCCGATACCTAAAAAAGGCAAGAAGACCTTGCCAAATAACTACCGACCAATCGCACTGCTTTCAATAATATCGAAAGTCATGGAAAAGGCCATCAATCAGCATCTTCTAAAATATCTTGAAGGATTCAACATTATTAGCGATCACCAATATGGCTTTCGTAAAAATAGATCAACAGGAGATCTTCTGACTTATGTAACACATGTTTGGAACAATGCAATTGAACACTTTGGAGAATCTCGAGCGGTTGCTCTGGACATATCCAAGGCATTCGATCGTGTTTGGCACGATGGGCTGTTGGCTAAGCTACGTTCTTATGGTATGTCTGAAAAGTTCTGTTTGTGGCTCTCATGTTTCCTCAGAGAGCGTTCTTTACGAGTGGCAGTCGAAGGATTTCTTTCTAACACCTTCACTATCAACACCGGTGTACCCAAGGCTCCATATTGTCTCCTACTCTTTTTCTCATTTACATTAACGATCTGCTGGAAAAGACCGAGAAATCCAATCTACAGCTTTGCAGATGACAGTACACTTATCTCTTCATTCACTTTGAACGCTCGGACATCGGCTGCTCAGACGAATATCCGCAGACAGCAGGAAGTCGTTCAACTTAACAAAAGACCTGGAAGAAATTCTATCTTGGGGTGACAGTAACCAAGTGGAATTTAACGCTACAAAAACCCAGGCGGCAGTTTTTTCTAAAAAAGTTAACGTTGCTGAACCCGACATAGTTATGTCGGGGCACTCCATTCCTCTAACATCGTCACTCAATTTGTTGGGCGTTAATTTGGGAGCAAATATGTCCTGGCATGAACATGTTGCAGGCATAGCAAGGAGAGCTTCTCAAAAGTTGGGAATATTATTTCGAACCAGAAAGCTTTACACTCCACAACAACTGTTAATTCTTTACAAAGCTCAAATTCGACCAACTATGGAATACTGCTCCCATGTTTGGAGCTCCGCTCCCAAACATACACTGCATTTGTTGGATTCTATTCAGAGAAGAGCTGTTCGTCTGATTGGAGACCCGGAACTGACCGTCGGCCTTGATTCGCTGGAACATCGAAGAACGGTTGGCGACTTGAGCCTACTCTACAAGTACTTTCATGGAAAGTGTTCGAAGGATGTGGCCCGCTTAATTCCTCCCAGAGCGGTGCATGTTAGAAGTACACGTCGCGCTAATTCTTCACATCCGTATGAGGTTCAGCTTGTTACTCCCCGTACAACACTTTTCAAGCAGTCTTTTATATGGAGAACATCATCCCTTTGGAATGGTTTGCCCAGGACTGTGTTTCCCACGAGTACAATCTACAGCGATTCAAGAACAACGTGAATCGCCTTCTCCGCACACGTGTCGCTCCTGTAGCGCTTTAGGGACTTCCCTGTAGCACGTGTGCTAGACCCACAAAAAAAAAAAAAAAAAAAAAAAACCATGAGGATATGAATTCTGATGTGATATACAGTCTTGGTTAACTCAGCGAAATTATTCTATGATGACAATGTTAAACGCGTGTGAATACAATTAGTCAAACATGAAGTTTTATTAAACAAAGATAAATACAATAAGTACGTTATCGACGAAGTTGCCAAAACTCGGGATATAACTGTTCTTCGCTTGCCGCCATACCACTGTGAGCTTAATCCTATAGAGCAGGGGTGCTCAAACTTGAACTGCTGGCGATCTAACTCAATATTGTTAGACTACGAGCGATCGACTCTGAGAGGCTGCAAGTAAGTGTGATGCAGGATTGTCGTCTAGGTAGGGTGTATCGTGGCATAGATATTAGTTTTCCGCACAATATGCATTTTTTTTAGTCAAGGTAAGTGTAGGTCTGCTCTAAAATGTCAATGAAAAAACTCATAATTATTCAAAATTGCGAGTTTATTGGTTCTTATAAAACAAACGAGTTCTAGTGTCTAAACTTAACTAAAGAGTGACTTTGGATGTTGAAGCGTGGCACTGCATGTCCTCAGCATACTTTTCATAAGATGGTACCTAATTACCGAGTGCTAATCGCAAGCATGATGACATATGTTCGTCAGTTAGTCGATTGCGATATTTTGACTTAATTATCTTCATTTCAGAAAATGCAGACTCGCACAAGTAAGTTGACCTAAACATTGCCGTCAGTTGAAAGGCGATTTGCCTTAGATTCGGATATTTATCTTCAGATATAAAACACCAGAATTTTGTACCAGATGCTGTGGCTTTGAGATGTATATCTGATATAATCTGCACTAACTCATTTTCAACAGAACATGAGTCCATGTTAAACTGACTTGCTATTTCAGTAGCTAATTCCCCAATGTTTTTACACGAAAAATGATAACTCATAAATGATGCGATATTTGCCAATTTACTGAAATCATAAAAACGTATTTCGAATTGGCCCAAAATATTTTATAATTCTGCCTCATAAATATCATAATTCAACTGAGGAATCCTTGCTTTCAAAGACGGAAAATTTTTTCAGATCCTTTCTTTTCAGTTGATCTATCATAAGTTGCAATTTACTTTTGAATGCGTTTATTGCGCTAATCATCTCAATAATAGTTTTTTCCTTTACCTTGAAGCTCCAAATTAATGGTGTTTAAATGCATTGTGATGTCTGTCAAAAATGCCAAATCAGTCAGCCCTTTTCCGTTTTTCAGCATCTGAGTGTCATCACCTCTTTCGTCCAGAAAAGCTGTTATTTCGGGCAATAATTCTTGAAACCTTTCTAGGAATTTTCCGCGACTCAACCACCCGACGTCCGTGTAAAGAACTAAATCAGTGTGTTCAGCTAACTCACTATCTTCCAACTGCAATTTAAAGAGCCGTCGTTGCAAACTACGTGCACGGATAGAATTCACAATTTTTATTGCAATGCCCATAATCTCCTCCATGTTTAGAACTTTTGAACACAAAACTTGTTGATGTATAATGCAATGGAAGGAGAAAATGAAGGGAAATCATCATTAGCTCGACACAATGCCACAAAACCGTTTTTGTTTCCAGTCATTGCTGGTGCTCCATCCGTTGTAATGCACAGTAGTTTATATATTGGTAGCTTTTAGTTTGTTACAAAATTGAAGAAAACGTCATATATATCTTCGCCACGGGTCTTTCCTTTCAGAGGAATCATTGTCAAAAACGCTTCCCATGAGTCGTCTGTCATATCCATGTATTCGTCGAACTGTAAAGAAAAGTATGTACATTCCATGATATCATGTTTTAGTTTATCTGCCATGTGCTGACTTATGACTTCAACACGCCTTGTGACAGTCGGACGAGATAACTGAAGTTCTCTAATAGCAGACATAATCTCTGTTTTATTTTTAAAAACTCCAAATAAAGTCTCACCTGCTTCAATAAATGGTTTTCTCGTGTGTTTCGCCAATATGTGAGATATTTTAAATGACTCGATCGTTGCAGCTTTTCATTGTTTGGCTGGTCTTGTGAACATGGTTTGTTATTTTTTCAAACATGTTATCAAATCACGTACTTTTCGTTTTCTTAATTCACTCTGTGACCAAAAATCCTTTTCATAGTTTTTATGAACCGTTTTATGATGCCTCTCTAAGTTCCCACGCTTAGGTATTGCAACTGACGCACGGCAAATGAGACAAATGCACTTATTCTTTACCATACAAAAGAAAAATTCTTCCTCCCAATCGTTATTAAAATGATAAGTTTTACTTTTCTTCGCCGCACTCATTTTCGACTATTTATTAATAAACTTTGTATCGATGTATTGCCTTCAAGTTACAACTCAAACTGACTCCTATTCCTGCAGGCGCAACATTTATATCGGCGCGAACGAAGTCTCGAATGTTCCCGTCAAACACGCCGCCCGAAGTTTCTAGAAAAATCGGCGGGAATCAAAAACGCGGCTTTTCTTTGACAAGTACTGCGCGTTCCTTTGATAAAGCCGCCTTTTGCCGCTAACAGGGGGTTATTACGATAAAAGAAAGTGATGAGGGAGTTATTCTCGCTTAATTGTGGATCGAATAAATTTTAGTAGTTTATTCATTACATTTTGTTTTAGTTACTTAAAACAAAATCTGTGAATAGTTCTATATCGGAATTTTTTTCTCGAGATCGACTCAAAAAGCACTCGCGATCGACTTGTCGATCGCGATCGACCGTTTGAGCACCCCTGCTATAGAGGTTATTTGGGCTCAAGTAAAAAGCGAAGTGACTAGAAACAATGTGACTTACAAATTAACAGACCTTAAAAATCTATTTGCAAAAGCAATATGTAATATCATTCCAGAAAACTAGAAAAAATGCGTTGAACACGTAATTAAAGAAGAAGATAAAATGTTTTTGTTTGTTTGTTTGTTTCTGTTGGGCAAGGCGCATCGACAGCTAAGATCATTTAGCGCCCACTAGAGTTAGTTTGGTATAAATAGATTAGACTATGAAGTTGAATTCTTTTAAGTAATTGGTTATGTTTTCTTTAAGTGGGACAAAAGATTTTATGAGAATGGTGATGTTGGATGGGATGCCGTGGGTGTCTCTCAAGTTTTGATGTTCAATGGATTGAATGAAATGTGGACACTAGATTCATCAATGGACCACTAGTTATGGTATACCATTAGGTACAGATGATGCTATGTCAGATTTTAGTTCAGATATGCCTGACATGTCGGATATAGAAGGTGTTTAAGATTAACATAGCACTAGGCCTAGATATAATAATTTTTTTTGTCAGTAAATTTAAGTTATAGGTTAAGGCCTTATTTTATAAATGATGATTGAACTTTTATTTGTTACCTTCTGTGTTAAATGGGCATGTCCCGTAGATAAATAAATATTAATAAAAATAAAAATAAACAGTCAACATACAGTTACTGGGTCTTCCCTGTGTGACATTTGTATTTGTTTTCTTTTAGTTTTTAGGCTTTAAATAGTGAAGGCACTTTCAGGAGCATGCACCTAGGTGCGATTATATTTTAAAACTTGTTCATGTGAAATTAATTTCCTATTTATTTGTAAATTTATATGTTTTGATAAATAAATTTGATTTGATTCGATCTGAACTATCATATATTATGCAGGTAGGTAATCATCTGGCATTGATGGGCGCTGTTCTGTCATCTTATTATAATTCCTCAATTTTGTTTAATACTAGTTTTACTCTTGTAATATTATCGTAATATCTGTAATATTTTGTAATATATTTTTTTAATATAACCAACCTTTATTATAGCTATAATTAATACAAAAGAAATCAGTTGATACGCCACTGCTCGGTCATTCTCGAGATTTTCAATGCAAAAATGCCATAATTCTATTGTAATTTTCCATAAATGTTAGTCCAAGCTAATACTACCGATACAAATAATACAATTTTTGCGTAAAATATACTGCGCGGTACCGAGACTCGTACTATCGCGTGAAGTTAATTTGCATAATTTTACATGATTTATTACTTCGCCTTGCAAACGGGTAGAGTATAGAATAGAATTTGATGCCACTGTCACTCGAACTTTTCCAGCAAAGATGCAGGGCAAACTTCCCGCCCACATCAAGGAACTAATCCGAGAGAAAAACCGCATCCGGCGGAGAGCTACAAGGACCGGCGACCCTAACATCAAAAGGCTAGCAAATCAAACATATTGAAATAGTCAGAGAGGCCCTATATCAATTTCATAATGATAGATGGAACTCCAAACTCGAAGACTTAAACCCTGACACCACATCCGTTTGGAGGATGGCGAGAGCCGTCTCCAATTACGGACCTAGCCAAATTCCCTCCTTACGTCACGAGAATGGCACCGCATCTTCCCCTCTAGAGAAGGCAGGTCTATTCGCAGAAATGCTCGAGGACAGGTTTCAACCAAACCCTCACACTCACCCACGATTCGGCAGAGATGCGGTGGTGGCCCAAACCATTCGCATCTTCAATCAAAGTGGCCGAGAGGGGTTATCCTTGAGGAAATCAGAGACAAAAGCACTGAACTCAACATCATCCCTGATGAACAATTCGGCTTTCAACCAAAGCATGGTACCATTCATCACGCCACAAAACTGGCACAGTGCATTTCCAGCGGTTTTCAACCGCGGTTTCCGGGTTGGCGCTGTTTTCCTTGACATCTCCAAAGCATTCGATAAAGTCTGGCACGAAGGCTTAACCCTTAAGCTTATCCGTTTTGGCTACCCTTCTCACCTAACAACTCTGGTTCAATCATTCCTCTCCGATAGGACTTTCCAAGTCCGTGTCGAACAATCCCTGTCCGAGGTAAAGAGTATAAAGGCCGGAGTCCCACAAGGCTCCGCCTTATCCCCGCACCTCTTCAATATGTTCTCGTCCGATATCCCTAAGGATCGATTCACCAACCTCCAATTGTACGCTGACGACACGGCCATTACCGCTTCAGCAGCGAGAATTGATCACATCACGGCTCGACTTCAACGTCATCTAACGCGCCTCTCTGACTGGTTTGACCGGTGGAGGATTACGGTCAATCCAGCCAAGACCCAGGCCATAATCTTTGGAAAAGGCTTCCGCATACCCCCTCCTCAACTCTCACTGAATGGAACCAGGCTCCGATGGGCCAACAACAACAAGTACCTGGGCCTTCTATACGACAAACGGCTCGTATGGAAGGACCAAGTGCCTATGGTCGTGCGCAAGGGAAATCAGCTTCTAGGGAAGCTGTATCCGCCCCCTGAATCATCGTAGTAAGTTATCAACTAACAACAAGTTGCTAATTTACAAATCGATAATTAGGGCCGGACTTACGTACGCCTGTCAGGCCTGGTGCCAGATGTCCAAAACTCATCGGACCAAGGTCCAGACAATCCAAAATAAAGCCCTCCGTATCATAGCAGGAGCTCCCTGGTTCGTCCGCAACAATCAGTTGCACAGGGAGTTTGAAATGCCCACGATAAAAGAATTCACGCGTAATGCCCAGCTTCGCTTCCTGGAGAAAGCAGCGGTCCATCCTAACCCCGAGATAGCAAACACTTTCAGAGGCAACGTAAATGTCGGCAATCGATACCTACGACCAACGGACATTCTTCCACTAGACTAACTAACACTAGATTCAACATGGACTACCCTTGATTAATTAAGGCCGTAGTTTAGTTGAGCAACTCCTTCAGTTTTAAAAAGTGTAAACAACACACACGACTAACACAATTATAACACCACACCCCCGGAAAATGGGGAACTAGGTTAAGTTAGCATTAAGTTAGCATTAAGTTAGGTTAAGGTAGGGTAGATCCACATATTAGAAAATTAACCTTAGAGTTAGCATACATCAAATATCTAGACATTGACAAACCAGAATTGTAAAAGGAGTAGAGGGTTTTTCCCAGCTCACAAGGAGTTTTAGTGGGTATGCCAACCCTTCAGGTCGGTGAGCCCCACATACCTGGAGCACTTTGGGGCACCCTTACGGTGACGCAGACTGCTCCAGAAATCCATAAAGCGGATTTCTCCCTGTATAAGAAAAAAAAAAAAGAATTTGTTCCGTTTCATCACTTTCGATCGAACCAAGGCTTCAAGTTGGAAGGGAATTTCTTTGAAAAACAGGCGTAAGCTTCTATGCCAACCAAAAATGACATCAGTAATCTCCTTAGCGTTATCAGGTGAGTCGTTGGGTATAAAACAAATGTCTAATCAAGGGATAGTTCGGAAAATATTCTATAAGTTCTTCCCCATTAGTAGATCTGTAGGGCCAATTATGCTTCATTTATTTTTATAATAGGAGATGCTATCATCATGGCACTGTGAACACGCTACAGTGCAATATAAACCACTTTTTAGACATCAGCGGGCAGATCCACAACCTGTTTTACAGTTACAAAACAGCATTTTCAGTAAATTATCTGGAGCTGGGGATTGACTCATCGTTGACGGCACAAACATGTTAGAAACATATTTCCACCCCGAACTTTCGATATAAATATCATTACCTAACCATGTTTGTACTTGTAGGTATACTCTTTTTAGCTGTCTAAATGTTGCATTAGATGCACAAGCTTGAAGAACTTGGTCAGGATATATATAATTTATGACATTCATATTTTGCAAACATACATACATATTTGGAAAAAAACATGTCGAATAATTTCATGTATAAAAGCCAAAAAATTTTTTCAGACAAATCGAAAATATGAAGACTTTTTTTCCTCAAATCCGTACGGTTTGTAAACGAATGACCCATATACAAAAAAATATTTAAAGCAAAACTCCGGAATTATAGCGCTCCTCAATAATAACAATACACATGTGAAAATACAAAACCAACACAAATAAAATCTATTTACCCTTCGTCCGGTATTAATCAAATATATAAAGAGCTGATGATATATTGTACGTTCATAATCACACACTTTTTTTACTCAAAGATGAAACTGTCTCCATATAAAAATAGCTCGAAAATATTATTTTTTATCTCTCCTAAAAATAAATCATCACCCTCAAAATCCTCCATAATACCCCAGGGCTAAGCGTTTCATGGGCGTTTGTCCACTAAATCTTCGATTCGTTGGATCTTCTGGCATTTTCGATTAATCGTTGTTGAGCCATCACAGTGTATTTCTATCATGGGCTTCCTAAGGTGGTAATAAATAGTCCGGGAGGCAATACTACTAAAAACTTCGTTTCTTACTATTCTGCACGATTTGGTGAGAAAATGTCATTCGCTTGTTAGATTAGTCATTTTGATACTAAAATGTCACTATGTTTAAAAATAAAGAGGACTAATTTTTTTGAAAACAGGTATTTGTGTTAATATTTTGTATTTGTATTTGTTTAAATATTTATTTTTTCTTTAGGTTGCTAAAACTAGTTTTAACATCTGACAACATTTTTCGACACTGACTTTATTAGCGTGCACTGTAATTATGAAATTTTTTTCTTGACTATTTCTAAATTAGAAATGTTCAAAAAGTAATACAGTGATGAATATGTAACAACAAGAGGTACATCATTTAAAGTGGGTCGAGAAACGGTCCTTCTACCGTTAACTTTTCCTTGCATTATTGTTTGTAATAAGTACTTATCATTACTTAACAAATGACCCAAATAGGCCGTTTTGTTAATTTTAATTATCCTAAGGACTTTTCATTCGAGGTCTCGCCTCCTTAACACTTCCTTGTTGGTCATTTGGGGTCCTGGCAGACATTCTGAGTAACCCGAAGGACAAGAAAAAACTGGAAAACCATGGAGTTTACAGCATCCCATGCGAAGAAGACTGCCACAAACTGTACATAGGACAAACAAACAGAAGCATCTTCACCCGGATCCAAGAACATAAAATAAATATCCAAAACAAACAAACAACATCAGCTCTTTTTCAACACCACCATCATGATACTGGTCACAAAATCAATTTTGAGGGATCTAAACAAATAGCCTCGTTTTCATATTATAAAACACACATAGTTAGAGAAGCCTTGGAAATCGAAAAGAATGGACAGCGAAATAAACGAGATAATGCGTTGAATATCCCCACTACATGGAAGGGTCTACTAGCTAAACCAAGGAATAACCAAAACATCGAGAAGGCAACGGTCAGCATAACGCCGGAACCCGTAATTACCACCCAACCGGCAAACACCGATGCTCGGAAGAACACTTCCGACCCACCTACCGACGGCGACTTCACGTCGGTTTCTCAGTTAGCTTCGATCGGCAGCAGCAGTAGCAAGATTACATCATCGAGTAGCAGCAGCAGCGGGAGCACTGGAAAATGCCAAATGGGATTTTGGCGAAACATCGTGCAAATTCATTGTTAGACGAACGGATTGAAACCCGGATTTTTAATGTATTTTTTATATATATATATATATATATATATATATATATATATATATATATATATAAATATAAATATATATATATATATATATATATATATATATATATATATATATATATATATATATATATATGCATGATAATGATTGTAAGAATTATAATAACTGTGATTGCCAACTAAAAATAAGTTCTGTGGAAAAAGTGAAGTATCTTGGTGTTTATTTTGACAGACATTTGAAGTGGGACTTTCACATAGATTATGTTTGTAATAAAATTAGAAAGTTAATGTATAAGTTCAGCATATTAAGGCAAAGCTTATCGCAGAAATCTATCATAAAAATATCTATAAGGCTCTCGTGGAATCCACTATTAATTATGGGGTGTGTATTTGGGGGGCTGCCTATGATACCATCTTAAATACTCTTGAGCTAACACAAAAGAAAATTCTTAAAATAGCCTTATTCAAGAATAAACGGTTTCCTACAGAAACTCTATTTCAGGAGGCAAAAGTTCTAAGTGTTTCTAGGCTGTATATAAAATCCGTGATACGGTTGTTTTGTAATAACAAAATCGCGAAGAATATCGTTGGATACTCAATAAATACAAGATATAAGGAAAAAACTTTCCATAAGTACAGCTAGGATAACATTTACTTCAGTACAAAAAAACTTGCTTTTTACAGCCCCTAGAATATATAACGCCATGCCACGAGCCTTTAAAAATAAACCATTTTCAAGAATAAAGAGACATGTCACTACATGGTTACTTCAGTTAAAGGAAGATTTGTTCTTGACTCTAGTATAGTTGAATTGATTTGTAATCTAACTTGTTTGTAATTTGTTTCATATGTTGCTGTGTATGTAAATTATAAATTTTAAATTTCTTCAATAGGTGCACGCACAAATTCTCGGAATTAATTGTGCACCTAGGTTCATTGTAATTTGATTTCTTTCAAAAATAAAGCATATTATTATTATTATATTATATGTTCCTGTTCTTTCATTTGTCGATCCATCTCAGGCAGCGTTTTGTCGTGTCACGTCAGTAGAGCTAGGATCGATAAACGAGAGAACAAAACTTCAGATACATATTCCCGTACTTGCGTAACATTATGGTAAGATACAATAAATTGTATCAATAAATTGTATCTAAAATTGAAAAGTATGAAAGCAGTGGGTGTAGAGATAAAGAGAGAGACTGTTATCGTGGCGTGTTGAAAAATGGACTTTGTCCATTTTCAGCGGTTCTACATTAAACCATTATGCATGGGGTGGAACCGTTGTTGAGTCGCGCTGTCTGTGGTGAATGTTAGCAATTCGCTGACAATTCTTCTGGCTGTAAACGGTCTCCGAATGCGTCCAGGTATGCATTTCAGTTTTAGGTACATTCTATCGTATCTTCCCACGATGTTACGCCTGTATGGGAATAAGTAGTTGAAGTGCTAATTAGTTTTAATATATAATAAGTTCTCCAATTTGTCGATCTTAGCCCGACTGATGAGCCGAGGCACAGCGAAAGACGTTTCGAGATGGACTGACGAATGAGAGAACAGTGGGTAGACTGCTAACATAAGGACTTTGTCATTTTGCAATGGTGTTACATTGAATCACATATGCACGGAGTGGAACCCTTGTTGAATTGCGCTGCCTGCGGTTAATGTTGGCAATTTGCTGACCACTCCTTTGTTGGCCTGTAGCCGCAGGCGGCAAGTATGGTTTTCAATTTTAGGTATAATTAATTAAATCTCATCACTATACATATATATATATATATATATATATATATATATATATATATATATATATATATATATATATATATATATATATATATATATATATATATATATATATATATATAATATATATATATATATATATATATATATATATATATATTATATATATATATATACATATATATAGTATATAATTGAATTGATTCTACTCTTGGTATGACTTCATAACTAGTAAATGTAATATAAATTCCATGTTGATTATTATTAAAGTGGAACTTAATAAACACTTATTTAATTTACAGTATACTTATTATATATAGTATATCTACACATATGAGAATTATATTAAATTTTTTGTTTTAATTAATTGTTAATTGTTTCTTACATTGCTAAAAATAATTCTTTGCGATGGCAAATTTTCGAAAAATAAAAAAGACATTTTTTGGTGTTTTTCTAATTAACTATTAAATGAATATTATTAATATTGTCGAAATTTTTTTTTTAATCTGGACGCGTGCTGCAGAAAGATTTTTAAAACGCTGTAAAAGCCACGTGGGTGCAGAAAAAGCGATTTATGTAGGCTTTGACATATATCGTCACAGAATGATTCGCTTGGTAGGAAACACAGTCCAATTAGCAAATTCTGACAAAGTTTTTTATTACAAATCAAATTCTCCATATAAAAGGAACGTTCTTGAAAAATTGCGAATTGAATCTCATGCGGAATAACGTTGCACTATGTTGAACGTCATACTTGAATGTGATATATTATAAATGGAAAATTGCGATTCGACGTATATTCCTAGCATGTACTATTCTGGAAGAAATTAAGCAGATCACATCTTTTAAACACCACCGTTCTTCGATTTTCCCAGGAATCAAGGTTGTTGGTAAGTTCTGGGTCTCCAATCAGACGAATAGCTTGCTTTTGAAAAAAATCCAACAAATTCGATGCACGTTTGGGAGCCGAGCCTCAAACATAGTAGCAGTATTCTATATTTGGTCAAATTTGAGCTTTATACAACACTATACTCAAAACTTTTCTGCTGCCGCAAATATCTACCAAACAAACAGGCTTTATTCCATGAAGAACTAGAAAAAAAATTTTTAACATACGCCCCCGATACTCCTATTGGGGTGAAAGGATTGAGATAGAGAGAGAGAGACAAGGTTATAAGTTATCGTGGAGTGTAAAATTTTCTAGTATAAAATAATATTCCCAGCTATCGAGAAGCTCTCTTTGCATTACCCTTTTTCATCACATTCGATATTACTGAAAGCAGTGCAAATGTACGGTAGTTGCTTGGCAAGGTCTTATTACCCTTTTTGAGTAATGGTTGAACTGTAGCGCATTTTCAGCAGGAAACAATTGTTTCTTTTTTACAGGATAGGTTCAAAAATTCACAGAATACTGATATCAGTTCGCACGCGTATTTTTGTGAATACTATGAAGGGTATTTCTTAAGCATTAGTTGGTGTTTAGCTTCATAAAACACATTTTATGGAACACTGCATGTGGAAGACACTACCGGGCATCTTTGACTGCACATTGAGAATAGTGAGTGAGGCTTTGTCCTGGAAATCAACAGTAAAGTGTGAAGCAAAGAGCTCAGTTTAAAAAACGGGATGTAATATTTAACCAGTCGATTTAACAATCGAGTAATACCGATTATTACAACAATCAGATACCCAAGCGATTTTTCTCCAATTGATCCCAAGACTAACTATTGTTATAATGTTTTCACATGCAAAAGAAATATTCTTTTAAATTCATTCTATCGAGGTGATGTTCGATGATATAG
The DNA here is from genome assembly GCA_019049505.1 of Pachyrhynchus sulphureomaculatus. Classification (NCBI taxonomy): domain Eukaryota; kingdom Metazoa; phylum Arthropoda; class Insecta; order Coleoptera; family Curculionidae; genus Pachyrhynchus; species Pachyrhynchus sulphureomaculatus. The sequence continues at coordinate 148,381,173 of CM032453.1, read as the reverse complement.
CGTCCCCTACGGTTGCCTCTCGGACTAGGGAATGTCCAATAGCACTAAATCCAATACGCCTTTCGTTTCGGTCTAAATAAATCTAAAGGCGTTTGTAAACGCGCACAAACGATAACTGACCACGGGGATTCCTAATAAACCGTAACCGAAATCCCGCAAAACGCAAATATAAATCATTTATTTGCCGCTTCGGCCGTGCGAAAACCGATAGGCAAAAAGTAGGATGTGGATTTTGGAAGATTGTTTTGTCGTATGAACCTATTTATTTATGCTGAAATTAAAACAGTTGCATGGTAAAAAATATGAGAAAGGTCATCACCTATCTTACGATGGCTGTCTGAAATGTTCTCAGCCTGACACATAGATGGCGTTAGAAATTGTGAAACCATAATTGTGTTGGAAAATTCCACCATTTATATAAACACATGTCAAATTTTATGTCGATCCATCAATTCATTCCAGTAGTAGCAGCTGTTTAATGTTGACGTGTCAATGATTTTTTGAAAATGGAAAAAATGAAATATAGTGCAGTGATTAAATTCTTTGTTTTGGATGGTTTAACATCAACAGAAATTCATCCGAAATTTTTAAAAGCGTATAAGGATGCATCACCTCCACTTTCCACTGTGAAAATGGACTGCTCGTTTTAAATCTGGTCGTACATGACTTTGAGATGATCCACGCGAAGGTCGTCCAAAAACTGCTATAACACCACAAATCATTCAACAAGTCCATGGTATGGTGTTAGATGAATGACGAGAGAAAGTACGCGAAATAACCGAGGCCATAGGCATCTCATAAGAATGAATTGGAAATACTTTGCATGAAGAATTACATATGAAAAAACTTTGTGCAAGATATTTCTCAAGCGTGTTTGGATCTTTTTAAGCAAAATAAAATGGATTTCAAGCATCGTTTCATAACTGTTGTTGAAACTTCGATTCACCACTATATACCAGAATGAAAAGAACAGTCGAAACAATGGATTGAAGCCGGCGAAATTGCACCAAAGAAGGTAAAGACGGTTTCATCAGCAGAAAAGATTATGGCAACAGTTTTTTGGGATTACAAACGATTATCTTCAGGAAGGTAAAAAAAATAATTTTTAATATTATTGTAATTATTTAGATCAGCTGGATGCAGAAATTCGTGAGAAAAGACCTGCTTTAAAGAAGAAGATATTCATTTTCCATCAAGACTTTGGTCTCTTATTATCAATACCAGCCAATGTCACTCAGAAATACGTAGGAGACTCTCAATTCCTTGCTCTGCAACCACAAAATTAGTCAAAATATGGAAAGACTCGAGCATCTCGCTATCGATTAAGTTAAGACTCGCAAGAACGCTTATATTTCCGATTGCGAAATAAGATGGCTACATTTGAGATGTGGGAAGACTGAACTCGCTTATAAATCAGACATACTTGAGAAATTTTGGCCACCTCAGCAGAAAACATGAGCTGGAATCACTGGTCATACAGGGAAAGGTTGAAGTCAAGCGCTGCAGGGGAAGATCACCTTCACATTGGGTGGATCAGTTGTCATACAAGTGTTTTGACGATGGCAAAATTCAACGAATTAAAGTACGAATTGCTTGAACATCTAGCGTATTCACCAGATTTGGATCCCTATGACTATTATCTGTTTATAAACCTAAAAAAAATCCTGGCTGGAAAGCGTTTTACATCAAATGACGAAGCTGTTACAGCCGTGGATGAATATTTTGCAGACCTTCCGGAATCACATTTTAATGATGGTATTGAATTATTGGAAAAACGTTGGAATAAATGTATTGAAGTTTCAGGAGATTATATTGAAAAATAAAACATATTTCACGTCAAAAAAATGTTTCCTTCATTGTTAAGCGGAGACCTTTTCATCGGACAGGCCGTTGCTTCATTGTTTACCGAGTTGTTTCTCTTGCTCTCTCCCTCTTGTGAAGCATCTTCTTCTTTCTATCGTTCTCCAGTTACTTACATCACTGTATGTCTATCTAATGCGATTATTTCTCTCTCTCTGTCACCATTATAATTTTCTTCCTCTATTCAGCGCACTATTTTCATTTCTGTTTTTTCGAATACTTATTTCAATTTGATGTTTGGGAGCGGGTTTCCGCTGTAGCTGTTAGTATGTCTGGCTGTGATCTTGTAAATTAGAGAATTTGTTTCAGTTTTTAGGAATTTACTTCATTTTTTTTACATCGTTTAAATATGCTTCTATTTTTGTTACCTTGGCACTTTGTTTCTTACTTATGTATCGATATCATCAAACCTCGATATATCTATGCTGAGATCGGGGGGCGATATTTATCTGTTTATAGAAAACAATGAACATATACATTGTATGGGTTTATTAAATTTATTTAAAGAAATATATTCTTAATGGTTTATCACTTTGTATAATAACTGGAGTCTAATCTTTGCTAAAAAATGTAGGGGAATGTGAGTAACATGTTCTGTAGACACATGATGCTAACACATAGCAATAAATACCTTATTTCTCTTTGTTCATATCTTTAAACTCAGAAAAATATACAACTCATAAAAACTAAGAGGCTTATAAACTTCAGAACTTTCGAGGTCTATATTTACAGAAAATTATATGTTCATTGTGTTATAACAAATATAAAATAACACTCAACTCTTAAATGGACATCTGACGACCATCATAAACCGTAAGAAAATGTAAAACACATTTTTAAGCCATTTTTTCGTACAGTATAGAAAAATTAGAAAGAAGAACATGGTCCATATATCGCTGTGATATATCCATTACTTTTGCCATAGATCTAAGGAGAAGCTCCAAAATTTTTTTCCCTTTATCCAACTAAAAGACTGAGAAAAGAATAGAAAAAAGAATGGGTTTTTCAAACACTCTTCGGATTATCTTAGTATAAGGTTTTAATTAAGGCTTTTCATCAAATACTATACATATATGAATTTTGAACTAAATTTAGTATAAACGGCTAATATCTGGGTAAAATGATTCTGATTTAATACCAATGGCAACACCTGGCTTCTAAAGGAAAGACTTTAGGAAGTGCAAGAAAACAATCAAACCATAGGGATGAAACTCGTATCGCCAAATCTTAAGAACGCAGTATCGTTTGAGATCTGTTATGGATTTTTAAATTTTACTTTTCTTTTGGTTTTAAATTTTGTTTCTTTCAAATTACGATATATAATTTGGCCACCAGTTTTAATTTACTGTAACTCTCAGGCAATTAACTATTGTTCCTAATGTGTTAAAACGTATTTTCTTTTTATTATTATTATAATTTTGGTAAGAAATAGTTTCAGCGTTGTTTAAAAAAGTTGGCAATCTTTCTTTATCCAAAACGTTGGCAAATCTCTTTTACAGGAATTTCGCGTTTATAGCGCACCACATTTGTAGCAGGTAGAGAGTGAAGATCTAATATTTCGATTAAAGTCGGGCTGTAGAATAAAATTTACGAACACATTTCAGATTCAACAGTGATCCTCAGAGTGCTTCTTGTATCTACACTAACATGTTATTTACTTCTTGTACTCGTCGCGCACAACAAAGTTTTGGTTCTCAATTAGTTTGGATGTTTCTCTTTTATGACCAACCTCAGGTTTTGAGTCGTCCTTGCGTATACTAGTCTATTAATCGTGGATTTTGTTTCTATACATTGAATAAGTACAACTACTCCGCAGCTTCAAAAATGGACGCTATTATCTTTCCAGGAAACGATTAAGTTCTCGCTTTCTTTAGAGGTAAAGAGCCTTTATAGTCCTTATAATTACATAGGTCACCAAAAAGATATTTGTAAAAAATTTTTAAACCAATACATCTAAGGGTCATGTATTTTTGGGTGCTGAAACCGTATCTGGTATGAGTTTTTGTTTGTATACAGTTCTCACAATATGACATGGATTAAATTGCAAAATAGAGAACATTTGATACATAAAAAATAAAAACTTAAACCGTACTTTTATTTGATTAGGCTACTAACATATTTCACTTCAATGCGAATATTTTAGTGCTTATTTTTTTGTATTTCCTTTCCCTTTTCTCTGTGAAGTTTCTTGTATAGCTTTTTCCCCGATGTGATGCATTTTGTATTCTCTATGAAGTGACCAACAGTAATCACCCATCATATTGATATTCCACCGCCCCTGGTACCGTTTCTCCATCTCCTTCATGCCCTGATGGGATCGTTCCCCCTGCTCCCACTCACATCGCCTAAGTTTTTAGGAAAAAAAGTCAAGATGGTTGTGCAAGGAGTGGACTTTAAGGCTCATGAGACAATCCAGATTTTTAAACTTGTTTATCATATAAGCTACGATAAGTTCATAGTCAGGGTTTTTCATTTTGCCCAAAAACATAGTCACAACTTCTTTAAACGATACCCAAGCCTCCTTTTTCTTTGTAATCATCCTTGCTTCAAAGTTGGAATTGAACATCATTTTACGAATATCAGGTCCAACGAAAACCCCTTCTTTCAGTTTGATAAATGAGGAAATCTTTTACACAAATATTTAAAATATTAACCATCTGTAGGCAAGGCTTTCACAAATTGTTTCATTAAGCCTAATTTGATGTGTAGTGGTGTTAGAAGAATCTTTTTGGGGTCTACTAAAGTTTTATGCAAAATGTTTTCTCGCCAGGTGTTAAAGTTTTTCTTACGGGCCATTGTTTTTTGGACCAATGTTGATCCCTTGCTCTGCTGTCCCACTCACATATAAAACATGGAAACTTTGTAAATCCCTTTTGTTGACCAAGGATCATGGAGACAACTTTTAAATTTCTACATAGCATCGAATCGTGAGCTGGATAGTTAATTTTCTGTAAAATCATGTTAAGATTTTCGTAAGTTTCCTTCATATGGACTGAATGAGCAACAGGCAGTGAAGCATAAGTATTTCCGTTGTATAACAGAACACCTTTTATACTAGTTTTTGATGAGTCTATAAAAAGCCTCCAATCTTCCTTCTTGTATTCAGTGTCAAATTCGTTCATTAGAATACTAATATCATGGCAGTAAACCAAATCCTCTTCCTGCTTGAAAAACTGAGCAAACTGTTTATCTCTTGTTTTATAATGGTAAACAGATGTTCCAGATTCCAATAAATGTTTTTCTTTCAGCTTAGAATCAAGCAATTCTGCTTTTTCCTTAGTCAAACCCAAATCTTTCACCAAATCATTTAACTCGGTTTGTGTAAACAACTGTGGTTTTAAATTTTCTAGAGAACATTGAAACTTATCCTCATCCGGTCAACTTTCATTAAATTTGAGACTGGACTGTAAAACATCATCAATAGACTGAGGTGGCTCAGGGACAGGAAGTCCCGGTCCATGACCTACCGTCCGATTAATTGAAGTAAAGTGAGGACAGACAATTACTTTATTGTTTTTGGAGTTATATCCAGGAACATCAACGCTGCAAAAATAACAATCATTTTCTTGCTCTCTCCATACCATGGGTACTGCAAATCTAAAAGCTTTCTTTTCTTTCTTATACCATTTTCCCTCGACACAAACATACCATACTTTGTGAGGAGCCCAACTATTTTCTTGATTACCGATTTCTACACCAAAATATGCAAAGTATTTTTTTTACAAAGTCAGTAATGTTTCTTTGATGTTTTTTAACTACAAACTCACCACATATGTAACAAAAAGTGTTGGGAGAGTTTTTACAACCACGATTAGCCAACTTTGAGTATGAATTATGTTAAAGCACATGGGTTAAACACTGCAATACGAGGTTATATTAACTGGAAGAAAACAAACAGCCGTGGCATTTATCGGAACTGCCAATTTAATAACATTTGATTTTACTGCCAACCTTATAAAATTCTGATTTTATTGCCAACTTATTAACATTCGAATGATAAAAAATAAACTTTTCACATCTTGAATATTGAAATGTGAAAATTGGTGGGTAATACGACTTTTTTATTATTATTTTTGGACTCAGCACACCCAAAAAACATAGGAATCAGGTAAAATTATTAAAAAGTTTTTTCATCGTTGGCCTGTGTCAAGTAAAAACGTGACCGCTCGTATTCTCAACAAAATGGTTTCGAGAATATTTTTTGCATTCAATGTAAATCTCCACATAGCATCCAATCGTGAGCTGGATAGTTAATTTTCTGTAAAATCATGTTAAGATTTTCGTAAGTTTCCTTCATATGGACTGAATGAGCAACAGGCAGTGATAAGTTCTGCCAAGGAAGGATGGTCTAAAAAAAGCCTCCAATCTTCCTTCTTGTATTCAGTGTCAAATTCGTTCATTAGACTACTAATATCATTAAACTCCTCTACCTGCTTGAAAAAAAAACTGAGCAAACTGTTGATCTCTTGTTCTATAATGTTAAACAGATGTTCGAGAATCCAATAAATGTTTTTCTTTCATAGAATCAATGTTTTTTATTATTTGGTGTGCTAACAACGACGCAATTATCTTGGTAAGTTGTCTACTCGCTTCTGGCATCCTCGAGACGAGATTTTCTACATACTCTGCAAATTTTTCGTTTCTTGCGAGTCAACCTATTCAAAGTCCTCGGAACCTTTCCTCTGAGTTTTCTCATTACAAGGACAAAACGTTCAAACGTTTTCAATAGGGGTAGCGTCCGGCAATTGTGAGGGCCACTCCACTATCTTAGCGTGGGCCCAAGTGAGTCGCTTCGCGATGTGATTTTTGCTCAGCAGAAGTTTCTTCAAACATGACGATGTTGTCGAAGAGTCTCATGGAATACAGTGAAACCAAATTTTCTTAATTTTTGACGCAGCATCAATTTCGGGTTCCGTGAAAACAAAGACACGATTCATTTTTTCGACTTTCGGAGTGACTTTGCCTACCGGGTCACGTTTTGGCAAGCCGTCGACATTTTTTGTCTTGTTTAAACGATTTACCCACTTTTTCACAAACGACACCGACTTTTTAATATATGTAGCGGCCGCGGAATGTGTCATTTTAGGCCCCTTTGAATGGGAACAAAGAAAGACTGCCGCAAACCGTCGCGCAAAGAAGTGACTCATTTTGGATTTTACGTGATCTCGACGAAAGTTCGGAATTGACTGATACTTTGACTAAAATGTGTCGTAGACAAAGGTTCCCTCTACCGAGTTTTTGTTGAATCGCCAGAATGGCATCTACCAAAAATTAATTATCGCAGATACGTCTTACATGACAGACTGAGTAAATTACCCGATTTTGGTAATTTCTTAGTTGTAATACATTTTATCTAAACTATGTTTTTTTTTTTTTACTTTTTGTACACTAAAAACCTAAAAAACTTTAAAATTAATCGTTGCTACATTACCGTTATCGAACAACCCACACCGATTCGATTGATTAATTTAGGTTGCAGCAGCCAAGCAAGACGGATATCTACCTATTTACTTTATAGCAACCGGCAGACGAAATTAATCTTACCACATTGCCACCCATTTGATTTATCCGCAGGATGGCGTTACTATGTAGGCGAGAGCGTTAACCCTACGACCCTTCGTGCATCGATATGCAGGTATTGCAATAACGCGACCCATTAGGGATTCATATTATATGGGTTACTCTCATATATCTTACGAATGCCGACCATTAAAACTTTGAAAAACTTCAATACAGAGACAGTGTGTATTATACTTATTACCATTTCTGACATTTCCAGAAGACAATATTATTTTAAAATATTCTTAATATTTCCTTATTGTATGACTCTGATTTTTCAACTTTGTTCAAGGTAACAAGTTACTTTCTAGCTCATTCAAGATAAAGTGGCGGACCGTGACTACGTGGCATAGTATTTGCTTGCAGTGCTAAAGGTCTCGGGTGCATTCCCGGCAAGTCCGTATACTTATTTATTAATTTATGTAAGTATATATTTGGCTTGGTAGTAGTTGTTTGCAGAAATGCAATAACGTCTACCCTAGCGTTTCTCAACCTTTCAGTATTTGCGACCCAATTTTCAAACATAATTTTCATCGCGCCTCCCCCCCCTCTCATACAATAACGATGCATACAATAATAATGTATTTTCAGTATTTTGATGCTAAAGCTACACTATGACTTAATTACAAACCTTACAAACTACCAAGAATAAGTAAATTTATTCATATTTGGCAACACATATCTGCTGCGTTGACAAAACTAGAATCGATGACTCTCTATTGCTCTCTGTCACGTCTACCATATCGGTGGACGTGACAGAGACGTGACTGTTTAGGCAGCGTATTGCAAGAGAGCGCGCTAGCGACAAACTTTTTTCCGACTTGATTCACTATTATCGTCACTACTTATTTCTTATGCTACCTAATGTAATAAAATTTATATCTATAACTTGGTCAGAGAACATACGTATGAATTTAAAAAAATCACGTAAATCGGAGAAGTTGTTCTCGAGGGATAAACGCACTAATGGTCAGACGGACAGCCAGAGAGACGTTGCATTTTATATATATTATAGATATATTATTATTATTATATAAATAAAATTATTATTATTATTATATAATAATCTGGACAAAGAACATATGTATGAATTTAAAAAAAGACAAGTAAATCGGATAAGTGGTTCTCGCGTGATAAGCGCACTAACGGACAAGAGACAGACAGACAGAGAGAAGTTGCGCTTTATATGTATTATGTATATTATTATTATTATATAACCTGGTCAAAGAACATATATATGAATTTAAAAAAACACGTAAATCGAATAAATAGTTCTCGCATGATAAGCGCACTACCGGACAGAGAGACAGACAGACAGACGTTGCATTATATATATACATATATATTATATTCTTTGCTACATAATATTGTTCCATATTTAACAATTTAGGCAGCGTATTGCAAGAGAGCGCAGTAGCGGCAAACTTCTTTCCGACTTGATTCACTTTTAGCGTCACTACTTATTAATTATGTTACCAAACATAAAAATATATATCTTATAACCTGGCCAGAGATCATATGTATGAATGAAAAAAAAAAAAATCACGTAAATCGGATAAGTGGTTCTCGAGTGATAAGCGCACTAACAGACGGACAGACAGACAGACAGAGAGACGTTTCATTTTATATATATATTATAGAATATAGATATTCTCTGCTACATAATATTGTTCCATATTTAATGGTTTAGGTTGTGTATTGCAAGAGAACGCGCTAGCCGCAAACTTTTTTCCGACTTGATCACTGTTATCGTCACTGCTCATTCCTTATGCTACCTAACGTAATAAAATATAGCCTATAACCTGGCCAGAGAACATATGCATGTTTAAAAAAAAGAGTACGTAAATCGGATAAGTGGCTCTCCCGTGATAAGCGCACTAAACGGACAGACAGACAGACAGACAGAGAGACGTTGCATTTTATATATATTATAGATGTAATAAAATATATATCTATAACCTGGTCAGAGAACATATGTATGAATTAAAAAATCACGTAAATCGGATAAGTGATTCTCGAGGGATAAGCGGACTAACGGACAGACAGACAGACAGAGAGACGTTGCATTTTATATATATTATAGATATAGAATATTATTATTATTATTATTACAAAAAGTTCTTCTTTCTCACATTTGATCAATGTGGTTCCATGTTTGGCTGACGGGCCAAAACCAAGTCAGCACAAACGCTATTACCATTCCGTGTTAAGGAATGACCTGACAATGTTACATGTTTTCAAAATCACTGACTTCTGAATGTTTCTGTGTATGTCTATGTTGAGTCCCAATTGCACTAAATGTGGTGTGAATGTTATTGGTGTAAGGCCAGTGGCTGATACAATGAGGGGAACAATGATGACTTTTTCCTGTCTCCATAGCCTTTTTATTTCCGTTGCAAGGTCTGTGTATTTGGAAATTTTTTCTGTGTATTTCGCTTGGATGTTTGTGTCGTTGGGGGACAGCTATGTCAATCAGATAGGTGACTTTTCCTTTTTTGCACTGAAAAGTAATATCGGGTCTATTGGCGGAGACTGTTTTATCTGTATGGATACCGATGTCCCGTAGAGCTTATAATCTTCATTTTCAAGTATGGATGTTGGCGTGTATTTGTAGTAGGGCCCTGTGTTTTCTATGAGCCACGTTTTCATCTTTTCCTGCTGTAATTGGGTGTGACTGTGTGTGTCTGCTGAGTGGTCTGCCCAGGCTAAGTCGAGAGGTGTGTAGTTTTTGTCTGCTTTCACTGTCGCTGTGTGGAGGCTGGTTTGCTTGCTGTGAAAGAATTTCCTAAGTGTTTGTATTTGTTTTGTGTGTAATGATCTGATGTCTATAATTCCTCTTCCTCCTGCTTTCCTCTCGATGGTAAGTCTTTCTTTGCATGCGTTGGGGTGTAATTTCCTGTATTTGGTGAATTGAGATCGTATGAGGATGTGAATATTTTCTATGTCTGTTTGTGACCATTTGATGATACCAAATGAATATGTGAGTATAGGTATAGCGAACGTGTTGATGGCTTTAGTGAGATTCTTAGAGTTTATTTTTGTTTGCAAAAGTTTCGTCAGTCTGTTTTTGAATTCGGTTCTGAGCTCTGTTTTGATGTGAGTGTGGTTGAGTTTGGTGCTTTGTTGAAAGCCTAGATATTTGTATGTTTCTTTGTCGAACATGTTATCGAGCGTTTCATTGTTGATGGTTTCTATCTCATGGTGGCACTTCCATTGGCCTTTGTTGATGTGGAGCACTTTGCATTTACTTATACCAAATTCCATATTGACATCTAAGGTGAATATTTCTGAGATTTTGAGGAGTTCTTTCAGCTGTGTTTGTGTGGCAGCGTAGAGTTTTATGTCGTCCATATATAGGAGGTGGTTTATTTTATGTTGATTCACTTTTTGGTGTCTGATATTGAAGCCATGCTCTGTTCTGTTTAGTATATTTGAGAGTGGATTGAGACAGAGGCAAAACCATAGAGCACTGAGCGAGTCTCCCTGAAATATACCCCGTCTGATGTACAGCTCTTCTGTTTGGATCCGTTCGGTTTGTGTTTCTAGGCGTATTTTGGTTTTCCATGTTTTCATATTATTATTATTATTATTATTATATAACCTGGCCAAAGAATATATGTATGAATTCAAAAAAAGACAGGTAAATCGGATAAATGGTTCTCGCGTGATAAACGCACTAATGGACAGACAGACAGAAAGAGAGACATTGCATTTTATATATATTATAGATTATAGATTATAGATATTCTCTGCTACATAATATTGTTCCATATTTAATGGTTTAGGCTATGTATTGCAAACGAACGCGCTAGCGCCAAACTTTTTTCCGACTTCATCACTATTTTATGTCACTGCTCATTCCTTATGCTACCTATCGTAATAAAATATAGCCTATAACCTGGCCAGAGAACATATGTATGTTTTAAAAAAAAGTACGTAAATCGGATAAGTGGTTCTCCAGTGATAAGCGCACTAACGGACAGACAGACAGACAGAGAGACGTTGCATTTTATATATATTATAGGTGATGGGGACTTGGACGAGTACAAAACATATATCAAACAAAGGTTGTTTCCGATCTTTGTTTTTATATACTAGCTAAACTATCAAAAGTAATGGACTCGTGATAATTTTCATTCAATCTACATCTTATGGAGAATAATAATTTTTTAGAAATTTCTTGATTAGTACTATTAGAGATAAAGTGGGGGGACAGCGACTTCTGTCAATTTTTTAAAAATAATATAGAAAAAGTTTGTGCGAGTATTACATCATATATATATTTTAACTGGTGTTTTCAGAAGCTTTCATGGAAGCTTGAAGAAAAATTTTTTTTTCACTTCCGATTTCACTCCCCAAAACTAACTCCTTAAGTCAAAATTTAACTTCTAAAACTACACGACTGTGATTAGGCCAATTCCTATCTTTGTGACAAATTTCAACTTTCTATGTCAAATAGTTTCGAAGAAAATCTTCTGTGACAGCCAGACAGACTGGCACCGAAGTGATTTCATAAGTGTTCGGTATGAAATACTAAAAAAGATTATTAAGATTTTCGATTTTATTTATATATTGAGGCGTTTAGCTTCAGAACCTTGTCGATCCATTTTTATAAATTTTACAGGATACCTAAAAAACGTCCCAGTATCCAAATATCCACTTTTGAAGCAATTTTTCAGTATTTTTTGAAGCATGGTAGAGTGCTTATTAGATTGTAAACAATAAACAACCAAATTTGTCTTTGCAAGTAGACTAAAAATGCTTGGATCGAGCGGGTTTTGAAGCAAACCGGCATAAATACCAGTTTTTATTTAATTTGTCACAGGATTACCATGACCGATTACAGTACCTGAAAATTGGTACTATTTTTTACGTACAAAGTGTTGAATGTGCTAGAGATATATAGCTAAGGAATCATTTATAAAAAAATGCTTGTATTTTTATTTCTTTAATTTAAAAAATGAGTAATAATAATATAAAATAAATTAGTGTCGTTTAAAAAAAAATTAAATAAACATGTTCGTCGATTTCACTTGGGCAATATCAGTAACTTTTTTGTACTTTCACTGTTTCCCATAATGCTTTTCTAGCAGGTTGTTGACATCATTTATTTTAGGAAGTGCAACTTTTACTCCCACATTTATTTTTTTCAGGTCGAACGACTCTTAGCTTTTTGTTTTTCTTGGAAGTTACTTTAAAATTTCCCACGTCAGTAAAGAAGTTTTTTCTGCCTTCACCAACACTTTGTCAGACGTTTTAGTTCTTTTTATTTGAGATCTCTTTGTGGGCAAAAATTTGAAATGCCACTGTGCGGTAGATTTTACTATATTTGCTAATGCAACTTTTAAACCAAAAACTTTTCCCGCAAGACTCACTGTTTTTCCTTGGAGAGAAAAATATTTTTGTATACTCTTCGAGGTCAACGATAGTGTTTTTTTTTTAATGTCCTTCTCAATTTTATCGAACACACAGTATGATGGTAAAAATGAATGACCCACCACTATACTTTTTTGGCCTTTAAGTAGCATAAAATAGTGATAAGAGTATTCGTTGGGACACGATTATTGCTTATTGGTCTTTTTCGAGCTGTTGATTTAGTGTCAGTAAACTCCAAAATAAAATGTGAGTAGAAAATTTCATGAAAATTCTTCAGATTATTAGAAAATAACTTGTTACAAGGAACAGCAAACTGCTTTGTTTTATACTTGTAAGGCATCTTCACTAGCACTACACCTCTAAGTATCTATAAATAAAATTGACATATTCTAATTATTTTTTTATAAAAATTATGTAAGAAATTTTAATATTTAATAGCCCTAATTTTAAAATAGAAAATCATTATAACTTACCTCATGACTTTATGTTTTGAAAATTTCCAATTTTTAACATTTCGAGAGATCCATTAAAAAAATAAATTGATATTTGCTTAAAGAAATATCTTTTTATTAAAAAATAAAAATTAAAACAAATAAAAACACAAAGAAAAGAAATGAAGATACCTGCATTTCATAACTTTCCCAATCAGTGCGACATAAGCGCTCTATATGGACACACCCCGAAGCTTGGATTCAGAGGGTTTTGAAACATAAATGAAATTTCACCGCTCTTTTTAAATGGTTTCGGAAGGGTTTCGATCTGAAAAAGTGATTTTCGAAAAATGATAGACAAATTATTATAAACTTATCAAAAACTTCTTTATACGTATGAGAGAATTTTATATTATATAATTGTATAAAGCTGTAGTATTTACTTTTGTAAAATGGACAAATTACCTAATTTTCAGACAATAAAGTTGATGACTAAAAAACTAGAAACGTAAATCATACCCCAAGAAATTAACTGAAAAATTATCACGCTTTCTCAAATTGTGTAAATATTGAAGAAAATTGAATTACTTTGTACCATTATACAATTCGTCGATACGATAAACTTTTATTAACGAAAATGATAACGCTTAAAAGGGTGTTTTTTTCTTATCATTTTATATTTCTAAAATGGTTTGTAATGTCTATAATCTTATGTCATATATACTGTGCTTAATGTGTATCAAATAATTAAAAATTGTTATCAAATTTCTTAAAAATTTATGTGAGGAGTTTATATTATCAAGTAATTACGTACCGGTTACCTCCACAGAAGGGTTTAATTAGTTAATTTTCTTTATTACTTTGAGGTCTTTGACCAAAAAAATAGAAACTTGAATCATACACAAATCAATTAACAGAACAATTAAACCAAGCTTTCTCAAATTGTGCAAATATTGAGGGAAAATTTAAACACCTTCTATAATTTTAATACATAGACCAGGCCGAAATGGTAAACTTTAATTAACGAAAATGTCGATACTTAAAGTGGGATGTTTATTCTTATCTTCTTATACTGCTAGAAGGTTTTGATATATTGAATGTCTCATCAAGAGTCTTATAGAGAAATCTATGGAATACAATAAACCACTCTTACTAATATTTGTTGATTTTAGAAAAGTGTGAGTGGAGTTGCCGGCGATACTACCTGCAGATATACTCAGTTAATTCAATTCATTCATAACAACGCAACAGTAAGTGTATACCCTGGTAAATACCGAGTGGCACATGAATTAGACAGAGTAATACAATCTCTCCTAAACTTTTTATGGCGGTAGTAGAATATTAGGGAACTTAATTGGAATGGAAAAAGCATAAACGTCGATGGCGAATACCTACATAAACCACCTGCGCTTTGCTGATGATATTATCATAATAGCTAGCAATCTAAGTGATGCTCAACAAATGCTTACCGAATTGCAAGTAACATCAGTAAATATTCGTCTAAATATTAATTTTCAGAAAACCAAGTTCATGACTAATCTAGTTACGAACAATAATACGAAATTTAATAATAGCACGGTAGAGTAAGTCCAAAATTACAAGTATTTGGGTCGTGAATTAATTAAAAATTTGCAAAGATAACCAAACCTGTGAGATACACCGTCGTGTGAGTTTAGGAGGAACAGCGTTTGGGAAATTGAGAAATACGATGCAAGGTGATTTGCCAATGTGCTTAAAAAAGAAAGTTTACGAACAATGCGTTTTGCGGGTAATCACATATGGCACCAAGACATTCACAGTCAGCGATTCTTCAAACTGAGAGATGGTAGCAAAAACGATCTATGCTGCTATAAGTATCTCTGCCTATGGTTGACAATTTTCTAAGATATGAAAAGCCTCGCCATATTTTTTAAAAAATATAAACTTTCTTTGTCTTAAATAGCTACGAGACTTACCACTTTGTATAATAAATAGGAACCGTTGTAATAATTTTTCTAACATAATGGTAATGATTACACAGCACGACTTGAAAAATGTATTTTGAATGAGAGTAGTCATTTCGCTGAATCCGAATCCGGCATCAGAATTGCTCTATCACGTCAGGTTTTCTAAATATCCTAACCTAAAAGTGCAAAAAAAACGCTATTTTCATATTTGAGGTTATGTATCATCGCGAAAAAATTTTTTCTCTATAAACTGTGTTCAGCATCTTAAAGTACAAGTCTTCCGAATGCCGTTGAGTTTGCTCAAATATCATTTTTTTTCGCTGAGATATCGCATTTTGAAATTGTTATGTTTGTGAATTTCTCTATATTTTGAAACACATGAAGAACCACGTGTACATTGAACAGTCGATTGGTTTTTTGATTAGGGTACATTGAAAATGTTTGAAATTCAATTTTTTATAAAAAATTCAATATGGCCGCTCAAATTTGACTAAAGTTACAGTATCGTCTGTGGAACTTTTATGAATTATTAATACTTTTTTTACATTTTTCTAACACTACGAATCTCGAGAATACAATAAAAACTTAACTAATAACGTTATTTTTGAATGTAATTAACGAAATAATTCATAAAAGTTCCACAGACGATACTGTAACTTTAGTCAAATTTGAGCGGCCATATTGAAGTTTTTATAAAAAATTGAATTTCAAACATTTTCAATGTACCCTAATCAAAAAACCAATCGACTGTTCAATGTACACGTGGTTCTTTATGTGTTTCAAAATATAGAGAAATTCACAAATATAACAATTTCAAAATGCGATATCTCAGCGAAAAAAAAAAATGATATTTGAGCATTCGGAAGAGAAAGACTTGTACTTTAAGATGCTGAACACGGTTTATAGAGAAAAAATTTTTTCGCGATGATACATAACCTCAAATATAGGCGAAAATAGCGTTTTTTTTTTTTTTTTTGCACTTTTAGGTTAGGATATTTAGAAAACCTGACGTGATAGAGCAATTCTGATACCGGATTCGGATTCAGCGACCCTCAAACTACGCGAAATGATTACTCTCATTCAAAATACATTTTTCAAGTGTTATTGGCTTTCAGTAGAAAATTGTTTCTGAACATAATTTCTCTTGGTGAATAAGTATTTTGAAGAAACTAAGTAACAGTTGTAGTTTATTTCTGCAGCATCAGATGCCCGTTTAAATCAAAAAGGTAAAAATTCTTTTCATTTGTTGGAAATAAAAAACAATTTTTTGATTTAAGTCATGATAATAATACGACAATTCAGTTACTGTCAAAATTCAATCAATTGTTCTTAACGTGTCTATTTACTGCAACCATTAGTGTACTACATGTTGAAAAACCATATATTTTCACGGTAAATTTTTTCAATAATTCTAGGAGAATTGCTGTTGATACAGTGCTTTATGCGTATAAACATAATAAACGGTTTGCCTAACACTCTGTATTTTAGAGTGTATTATAAAAAAAAAACATAATTTTGTGAATTTTAAACTAAATTATAGAAGTAGTTAACTAATCAATATAAAGATAGGTAGATATTAAGAGACTGTGCAATGTAACCAGACTGTAATAGACGATTAAAGAAATTACGATGAAAAATTTTAAATTAGCTCTGCAAGAAAGAACACTAAGGACGGAGCTGCTTATCGAGGTGGGGGGGGGGCACTAATAATCGTGAGGGAAAAAGAAAAACACCTCTCTTGCATTGAAGCTTTAAAGGTTACCTTCAAAAAGTTCTTTCATCATTCATAGGAGCAGGAGGCATGTATTTGTCCCTCGTCCTTAGCAGGAATTACGCTCTACACACTGCATAACAAACTTATAGTTATAAGCAGTTTTCGTTTGAATAATTCGCGTTAGTGAAAAGTGTGCATTTTATTTTGTATTGGAAAGAACAGATGAAAATACATGCAATGTTCAAACAAAATACGTTATTAGAAAGAAAACTCGAATAAACATTAAAAAGAAAAAAAAGTAGAGAAAATAAGGAACCCCATTTAAAACTTAATTCTATAATTTAACTACTTAGTTCATTACTATACTTAAAAATACCTGCATGCAAACTTTATTTTAAAAACTAAAAGCAAGGTAATAGCTAACACCTGCTCGTTACAGTCAAAGTTAGATATTAGTTGAAAGAAAAAGAAACGGAAGTTACTCTTGCAGTTACTTCTTTCGAAACGACCGATTTTATAGCTTTAGTAATTAGAAAATCACCCCTTTCGTCGGACGGAGCTATTAAAAAGAGTTATAAAAGTTTTGGTGATGTGCAAATTTAAACATCTCTTTTTTTGTTGTAATAACAGCGTTAACCATCGAAATATTAAAGTTGAATAAGCAGAGTTGGCCTGGCTGTATTGCCCACTAAGGAAAGTTGCTTGGTTTTAAGTCACAGAGATGGCAAGATGCCAGAAACACCTCGAAATACCGCTCTGTAATGTAAAAAATTTATGTAAAATTACATAAAACATCGTAGAAAAAATTAACTTTTCAAGGAGTTTTATAGAAATATTTAATTTAACAGAAATAAAAATAAAAATAGGTATACTATAACTTAAAACTGTAATAAATAAACACAAGTATCCCAAAGAGCAATGGAGAGGGGAATGCTAGATATTAGACTTGAAGATAGTATTCCTAACATCGAAGAAGATCAAAAGTGACAAATGTAATACCACGAATATGTATATTACGGCAGAATTGGGCGGGGCATATCGCAAGGATGAATGATAACAGATGGACATGCCGTATGGTTGAATCGAGGCTTAAAGCCCATAAAAGATACAGAGGTAGACTACAGACAAGATGGACTGACGACATAAAAAGATTAGCGGGGCACGATTGGATGCAAAAAGCAAACAATAGAGCTGATTGGAGACAACTTGGGCAGACTTACATCCGACTATGGATAGAATAAACTAATAATGATGTTGATACTATAACTTTCCATAGTGGTATGATAGCCACGTAAAATCACTTTATATTTACTCTGTTGTTTGAAAGTGTTGATTAAGGAATTTAAATGTTTAGTCTTGCTGGTGCTATTGAAAATTAATTGACGGTAGCATTTTAAATATTTACACTTTCAAGAGGTAAGTTTTTTATTTTTTAATAATTATTGTTTCATTTAAGTTAGTAGTTATACTACATATGTAGTTATGTCTGTAGTAGTACACATTGTTATGTTATTTATGATGCTAGATTTATGCTATTTTATAACGTATACGAAAATTTGAGAAATATGTGTTTGAGAACCTTGTATTGTAGAAATGGGTAATTTTTTTCATTGGAGGTCTAGTTATAGAGTGACTGTGTCTCTTGATAAACAGTCGAAAAATTAGTTCCAAATAAAGAATTACGATTTAGTTTTATGAGAAATTAAATAAGTGAAACGCATCTGCGATTAAAATTTCTCAATTTTATTACGCCATGTCTAACAAAAGTATTTGCGATTTTAACTTATAAAAGAAATCCGAAAATACAACACTGCTTAACCAATCTAAAGGCTGCCCGATATAACCGTTTACCCAGTGGGTTCAATCAAGTTCTCCCATATTACACACGACCCTTAGGAAACCCTATAAGGAACGAAAGGGAAAATTACGGTTGATTACGTATCCAGTTTCCGTTTTGACGGAAATCGGTTCAAATTGGAGCGGCAGCAAATTAGGCAAATCGCAGTTTTTGCACGCGTCGACTAAATTGCCGAAGGAGCCCTTATGAGCGTCGTTGATTCTATTTTTACGATATCTCGGGACGCGAGGATGCCGCCATTGATTGCGATCCAGTACGAGTTTCAATCAGCGGGGTATGCGGCTCAATTTCGGGAATCTTTAAGTTATGGCAAACATTTTACCGGATTAATTTACTTTCGAGGATAATTCCCGATCAGGAAGAAAAGATTTAACAAATTTTTCTGTGAACGGAAAAAGGGCCTAAACGAACAAAAATTCACGGCGTTAAAAAATACTCACATTAAAAAAGTGTCAATTACACAGGTCTGCAACAAAAATGCTGTCTGGATGTTTTCAACTGATTTCTATGTATTTAGGTGTTCTGAAAACTAAAAAAATACTCAAAAAATTCCAGAACGTCAGGTTATTTTGCAAAACGCAAAATTTTATTATAAAAAAGGGATTTTTGGGCTAATTTGAAGTCATAAATAAATAGGTACAATTTTATTTTGATTACTGTTTTTGAATGTATACAGGCCATAACTATCATTACTTTCTAAATAAAGAACGTTGTAACCAGAACGTGCGCGCTCCGATAGTGTAGAAAGTGGCGCGGTACAATTACGTGTTAACTCGTCATTATTTTATAGATCTTGGTTCAATATAGTGCAATGCCATCTGTGCCTAAGTGTGTGAATTCGTCTGACAGTTTCTGTTATATTTGTGGCGAATATATGGTATTAAAGCAACAACTTAATATTACGGACTTTGTAAAAAAAGTATACTTCACGTATTTTGGCTTAAAACTTGGAGATCAGGATAAAGTTTGGACATCTCATAAAGTCTGCAAATGATGTGTTGAAGACCTTCGAAACTGGTTTAAGGGCAAGAAAAAAGCTTTCCGATATGCGATTCCTATGGTATGGCGAGAGCAAAAGAACCATAGTGATGATTGTTACTTTTGTTCGTGTAATGTGAAAGGGTATAATTCAAAATGGAAGCAGTCCATTGCATGCCCCAATCTGCAATCAGCTATTCGTCCCATCCCTCATGGGACCGAAATACCAGTGCCCAAGGCACCTGCTACCTTGGAAGAGATTCCAAGTTCTGACGAAGATAGTGCTGTACCTGAACCCGATGACAAGTCAAGTTTTCAATTTGAAGATGACAGCAGTCCGAAATTGTTTTCCCAGGGCGAGCTAAATGATTTGGTAAGAGACTTGAATCTTCCCAAAAACGCTGCTGAATTGCTTGGATCAAGGCTCAAAAGCAGGAACTTACTTTTGCCGGGAGTGTCTTCTTCCTGGTTTAGATATCGTGAGAAGCAGTTCACTTCCTACCTTGCCCAAGAGGACGAGTTGGTTTATTGTACCAATATTGAAGGTTTGATGGATACATTTAAGATCTCATACGACCCAGCACAGTGGCGTATTTTCATAGATTCTTCAAAAAGAAGCCTTAAAGCAGTTCTGCTTCACAATGGCGGTTTCATTCCTGTCGGTCATTCCGTACACCTCAAGGAAACCTACAAGAACTTGGAATTGGTTCTTTGCAAATTAAAATATAAAGACCACGGTTGGCAAGTGTGCGGTGATTTAAAAATTTTGGGCATGTTGCTCGGACAACAATCTGGGTTTACCAAATTCCCTTGCTTTTTGTGTCTATGGGATAGTAGAGACCGAGCAAATCACTGGACCAAAAAGTGGTGGCCTCCGTGAGAGCTTAAAATTGACGAAAAGAACGTCCTGCATGAAACTTTGGTGCCTCCTCAGAAAGTTCTTCTACCACCGCTTCACATAAAGCTGGGATTGATGAAGCAATTTGTAAAGTCACTTCCAAGAGATGGAAATTGCTTCAAATACTTAATATCAAAGTTTCCAGGCCTCTCCGAGGCAAAGTTGAAGGAAGGTGTTTTCGTTGGACCAGATATTAGACGGCTTATGGCTGATCCACAATTCATCACAACCATGACGGATCCTCAAAGAGAAGGGTGGATTGCCTTTAAAGAGGTCATAGAGAAATTTTTAGGCAATAACAAAGACTCTATCTACAAACAAATCGTCAAAAGCTGTTAAAAGCATTTCCAGCTTTAGGTTGCCTAATGAGTTTAAAAGTACATTTTCTTCATTCCCACCTCGACTACTTTCCAGAAAATTTAGGAGATCTGAGTGAAGAGCAAGGTGAACGATTTCACCAAGATATTAAGGAGATGGAAAAACGATACCAGGGAAGATGGAGCGTCTCAATGATGACAGACTACAGTTGGACGCTTCAGAGAGACCTTCCAGATGCCTACAAGCGAAAATGTACCAAAAGGAGTCTCACTGGGAAAAAAAAATGTGTTTAGTGCTTACTAATGAATGTATTTTAGATAAAAAAATAAGTTTTGTTACGCAGTTATAAATTAAAAAAAATTTTTATCTTTTATTTTAAGATGATAACTTGTTTAATATAGATACCTACAGTGTCAGAAAACGTGACGTTCTATGACAAAATGAAAGTCATTTTCGGATTCAGTACACCCAAAAACATAAGAATTACGCAAAAAAACCAAAACAGCTCTCAATTTTTTTTTGCAGATTTGTGTTATTATTAAAGAAATAAAGATAATTAAAAATCAATTTCAACTAATAAAATTGAACGAAATCAAAAGTTCCAGAAGTTATTTACTGTTCTTTCATGTGTCGAACAACTTCGACGCACGTTTCGTTGTGTCAGGATTCATCAGCCAAGCTAGGAGCGACAGAGAAGAGAATACAACTCAAAGTACTTATAATAGTACTAGCGCAAAGAACCAGTAAGATACTATCTTCTCTCTTCTCGTTCCAACATCACAAGTGATCTGTAGTGATCTCATACATAAACTGTCATATTCATCAGCTTTCATTGTCTCTTTGTTCTTTTAAGATACTGGAAACCGTCTCGCGCCAGAGGCGCCGATTTTCATCAATTATGATCGCATTTCCCATTGATGTGTGAGTCTTAAGACTAAATCTGTCATATAGATGGGGAACGCTCACGCTTGCGTTTACCCATACGCTTGCCGTGTACAGTTAATTTCTCCACGTTGTTATGTTTCGAGATGTGTTGAAAAAATTTTAAGATTCGAGTTGATGTTATGCTGCTTATTGTCTGGCTTATTTTTAAAATTGAAATGTTTGTTGGGTGGGCTGTCCAAGGGATCTCTAAGATTTTTCGCCAACACCACATCTCAAATGTAACGTCTATCGGGGACTTTTATAGTTCAGGACTCAGAAGCGTACCAGAAAACAGAGAACACTATGGAATTAACCGGTGCCATTTTGGTTTTCAAGGATATTTGTCTGTCCGTCTATATTTTCGTAAGTTGGAGCATTGCTGAACAGCCCACCTGTATTCGCCGTCGAATCTCCATCTCGCAGCGCCCAGAACAGTTGATGACAGCACCTAGATAAAGAAATTGCATGCATGCTATGCATCAAATCTGTCTTGAGGAGTTTGTTATTCCAGTTCCTCCTATAGTAATTTCACTAGTCCTGCCATTTAGTATCTCTCTCATTAGTTCTTCGTATAGACGTTAAATAATTGGGGCGACAGGATACAGCCTTGCCTGACACCTTTTAGGATTTCTGATGCCGTGGATAGTCTATCGTCGGTTTTAATGACTGCTTTGTTGTTTTCATAAAGATGTTGTATTAGCCTAACAAGATGCTTTAGTACTCCCATCTTTAGAAGGGATTCTTTATTTTTTTACAAATGTTATAATAATCATGTTTATCCTTGCGGCATCCTCTCTGTATGACCTTGGAAAGGGACTTATATAAGGTGAAATTTTTAGCATCAGTACCACCTTTCATTTTAAGTTCTTTTCTAACTACACAAAGCTTAAGAGTGTCATCAGAAATCCAATGTGGTTTCTTAATAGTTTTATTTGTTGGTTTCATGGATTCTATGACTGTAGCTTTCAGGTTTTCCCACAATTGATTTGAGGTTAGATTTTTTATGTTTTGAGTCTTTTTTTTATGTGTCTAGCACACGTGCTGCAGGGAAGTCCCTAAAGCGCTACAGAAGCGACACGTGTGCGGAAAAAAAGCGATTCACGTTGTTCTTGAATCACTGTAAATTGTACTCTGTGGAAAACACAAATTTGGGTAAGCTATTCCAAAGGGTTGATGTTCTCCACACAAAAGACTGCTTGAAAAGCGTTATACGAGCTGAACCTCATACGGATGTGAAGTATCAGCGCGACGTGTACTTCTAACATGCACCGCTCTGGGAGGAATTAAGCGGGCTACATCCTTCGAACACTCTCCATGAAAATACTTGTAGAATAGACTCAAGTCTCCAACCGTTCTTCGTTGTTCCAGCGAATCAAGGCCGCCGGTCAGTTCTGGGTCTCCAATCAGACGAACAGCCCTTCTCTGAACAGAATCCAACAAATGCAGTGTATGTTTGGGAGCGGAGCTCCAAACATGGGAGCAGTATTCTGTAGTTGGTCGAATTCGAGCTTTGTAAAGAATTAACAGTTGTTGTGGAGTGTAAAGCTTTCTGGTTCGAAATAATATTCCCAACTTTTGAGAAGCTCTCCTTGCTATGCCTGCAACATGTTCATGCCAGGATACATTTGCTCCCAAATTAACGCCCAACAAATAGAGTGACGACGCTAGGGGAATGGAGTGCCCCGACATAACTATGTCGGGTTTAGCAACGTTAACTTTTTTAGAAAAAACTGCCGCTTGGGTTTATAGAGCGTTACATTCCACTTAGTTACTGTCACCCCAAGATAGAATTTCTTCTAGGTCTTTGTTAAGTTGAATGATTTCCTGCTGTCTGCGGATATTCGCCTGAGCAGCCGATGTCCGAGCTATCCAATGACATTGTTCAGTTTACCTGCGTCTAGAAGGTAATTTTTTATTTTCTTTTTTAAAGAATCCTTCAGTTTTATTTTCAAAGCGCCCAGGAGTAGTTGGTAGTCATTACCACAATTACCGATGGTAATGTTTTAGCGTTGATTATCGAAGAGTAAATTATAATAAAATCGATCTGATTCTTATACTGTCCATCTCAGTAAGATACAACCATTGGTCTATCTGGTTGATGTCAGCCCAATTTTAAAGGCGTAGCTGCCTGCTCGGCTGATGAGTCTTGATACGACGAAATACATCCTGGAGTCACAGGTGAGAGAACACCAACTGCTGAAATATAAATTTGTTCAGTTTTAGTAGTCGATATTGATTTATTATATATGTGGAGTAGAGCCGTAATGATTAAAAGTAACGTCACTCAAATACCTGTAACTCACAAACTAATTGACAAAATGTCACGAAAATTTTAAACGAATCTTCTGAGAGTTGACACTAGCTCAAAATCGTACGGTTTTTTGTTTGTGTTTTCATTTTTCGGACGACTTTTCACCCCATGCAAGTACTTAATCGAGTTTAATAAAGATGGCAAAAGTAGCGTGAATCAAGAATCTTAATACCAATTTCAACGCGGTCATAGAAAATCTCTTATTCCAATCTACTTTGGATTACGAAAATGTTTTCTGCCACTCACCAAATACATATTTTTTACTTATCTTATTCTTTTTCAACTTTACTCCATTCTCGTATTTATAGTCGAGCAGTTCATGAAATAAAATCATTTAACCTTATAAATCAAGTAACTTTACTGTGGTTTCTCTTATATTTTCCTCTCTTACGAATATAACTAATTAACTTCTTTGTTTCTGGCTCTGACCCCAGCGAAAAACATAAATAAATTTACGATCCATCAAAAACATTTTACGATTAAAGTAAAGAAAAATCAATGACATAAAGAAAAATTTACCGGTTTAGGAAATTATTTTCCAGTATATGAAAGTGACGTTTATGTCGACCTAAAAAAGCTGGCACTGCCATATCTTGATATGATATATTGTTTGTACGTTGACTACACATACGTACTTACACACACACACATGTATACATATATATATATATATATATATATATATATATATATATATATATATATATATATATATATATATATATATATGGCGCATTGCTAAAGCAACTAGACCTAATCCGGGTACTGACGGAAAACTATGACAGGTCTGAAACGGTGTTCTGTGTGTTTGTTGAACCTAGCTCAGCTGATGAGCCGTGATATGGCGAAACGAGTCTTGGGATGGTCTAGCAAATACAGAGAACACTTTTGGGAACTACTACTAAGTGCGGATTTTTCGATCTGCCTTAGTTGCTTCACCAATGCGCCATCTATGCCTACAAGCGGGTGCGTTTCTGCAATTCAGTGTCAGTTGTGATCTGGCCGCTCTGTTAAGATAAGTCACCGACATATATATATATATATATATATATATATATATATATATATATATATATATATATATATATATATATATATATATATATACATATATATATATATATATATATATATATATATATATATATATATATATATATATATATACATACATCCATGAAACGTTCAACAAACAAATGTATACGTCAACGGACGGGATGTCGGTAAAAAAGTGTGTGTCATTAATAGAGAGAATAGTCTCCTCGCATTCTTACATAGAGTGCAAGTTGGTACCTTGATGAGTCTAAACATTCAAGAGACGAAATATGTACCCTCCGATCATTATTGAACGAGCAAGAAGGTTCTGTCCCTAGCAGTGAGATAGAGGATTTGAGTTCCTGTACGACTCTGACGTAAGAGCATAATGGTTTTACCTTTAACTGAGACAGAGGAGGAAGAACTTTGTTTTTCACCCATTATGTGGTATGCAAAACCGCTAAATAACAGCAACCTGCTGCTAGGTCCGGTGTATGTATTACCATGCATTGAATCGACCCGTAGTCAATATCTGAATTAGCAATTAAGGAAGAGGCGAAGGTAAGAGTGAAGTTGGAACTTAATCATCAGTCGTTCTATCCTGCGGTCTTTTTTCCGGTTACCAAAAAGTTTGGTGCCAAGTGGGGAGCTAAGGCATGTCGTTGGTTTTACAGGATGGCTGAAGGTTGACGACCTTCTGAGTAATGAAAAACTTTGTCCCTTGAGCCATATTCCTGGAAAGGAACTGCAAGTAGGAGTCAACTCTCATTATGGCAGACACATATTACTTTATATATTTATATATATATATATATATATATATATATATATATATATATATATATATATATATATATGTATATATATATATATATATATATATATATATATATATATATATATATATATATATATAT
>CM032453.1:148285048-148352548 GCA_019049505.1 Pachyrhynchus sulphureomaculatus | reverse complement strand
ATATGTATATATATTAAAGGTGGTAACAAAAAATTAATGTTCTAATTTTTTTGGGGAGACCCTCCTAGAAGTTGCTAATTGACTAAGAAATGAATTTGGTAAAGTTTCAGCTCAATTGGATAACGTTAACCCATCCGGGTTGAAGTTTTGACTTTTTATGAAAATTGATTTTTTATGAAAATGTCTAAAAACATTGCAAGATTCAATTGCATCGGCTCTCTAGGTTTTATTTTATTTATTTTTTCAATATGTACATAAAAAAGGGTTTAGTTAAAACTGTTTTCAAAAGTAAATAGAGCAAAATTCAAATTGAAAATGGAGAATTTAGGAGAAAAGGGAAGCAAAAAGGTATAAAAATGAGAAGAAATAATGTTCAAATGCATTTTATTATTTAAAGTTTAGTTATAAAAAAGGAAGCAATATAAAGGAAATAAGTTATTATTGTTATCTACATTTACAATTTATTATTAGATCAAGGTGGTAATGGCTTAGATAAGGTGGCCTTCGAAAAGTCAGGAAAAATTTTTCCTACCTTCAGATACAACTTGTAGCAGAAACTGCCGTTGTTCTTCATCTTTCGTCAAACAGGCATTGGAGTCTTGAATTAATTTTACACCCCTTTCAGCTGTGTCATTGACAACCTTAAAACTGTTTACTATCTTGTTAGCTTGTCACACCATTCATCGGGATCAGTATTTAAAAAGTTTGTATCAGTTTCAAAACTCTTGAAAAAATTTAGAGTTTGATGAGAAACAAAATAATCAATTTTTTTTGTCCAATAAATCATCCACTTGTTCGAGATTGAGCCTTGCTCTTACATCCCTATCATCGTAACTTTTTTCTTTAACGGAAATTAATTTTAAACATTTTGCAGCCCTGTTCTTTTGACAATTTTTTCATCAACAAATGAAAATGCAACTCCGAATTGAGATACCACAGATGATTTATCATTTTAGACAGTGCCTTATCTGCAAATTCTTTATCAATTTGTATGTGTTTCACAAAAGATTTTTACAATTGTAGGTCTTGGTTGGGGGGCCAAAGTGTGTTTGGGGGTGTTGAAACCACGCTTTTACATAAATATTGATTATAAATAAACAAATGTCTATGACCTGAATGACTTGAAAGCTTCTACTTTTTTATTTTGCGCTGTGCTTTTAGATCTTTTAGCGTTTTTTTTTTTGCAGTTTTCTCCACTCTTCGTACAGTTTTTCTAATTTTGCAATACAATCTTTCAGATGCCTGCTTGGTATCTTAGCTTTCTCCCAAAAAATTAAAACTTCCTGTATTTTAAGTCTTGTCGCCTCTCTGGTGATTAGTTTCACTTGCCGTATATTATAAAATAAACTGCGTAAAACTTGATAATTAGATGGTAATTTACTGCCACTGATTTGATTAGACATGTGGCCGAATAAATACATCATTTCTTTCTGCCTTAAACTCGAATCTGAACAAGCATGGTTCGTTGATGCTGTATAAGACATCACAGAAAAGTCACTAAACGGACGTTGTTAAAATGTTCACTGCTTGAAACGCAAACATAAACTAAAATCCTCTGACTTCACCCCGGGCATCCCAGACAAGGAACAAAAAAGAAGGGTTGTGGTTTATGACACACCAGGTAAAATTTGCTGATAAAAGGGTCCTTAGCAATAGCATTTTTTGTAACAAAACAACCTTTTTAAAGAATAGAACTAAATATCAGGTAGGTACCCACTACCTTGCAATTCCTAAAATTATTTATAAAGTTAAAACAAATGACAATTTCATGTCTTATTATATATTGTATAATAATGTATTTGTATAATTGATTATAATACAAAGGAAACAAAAAATGGTTATGGTATCTAAGTTAGGTATCTTTGTTGCCATTTTTCACTTTAGTTTTCCAAATAGGTAGAAGGTCGAATTATGTCCGGTCTTGGATGAAGAATATCTTCAAATATACAAGTTTTAACAAAAAAGTCTAGGAGTAAGACTTTAAGACAGCAACATTTTCTATGAAATGAAATAAGAGTCCGGTTTCTAGGACGAATGGTTTTCATTTTATGAGGGATACCACAATTTTTTACAAAAAATGGAATTTTACAGCTTTAGCATCGTTGAGACACGGGTTAACGTTATCTAATTGAGCTAAAACTGTGTAAATCTTATTTTTTAGACAAATGGCAAATTTTAGGGGGGTTCCGCCGGCAGTACGACGAAAATATTTTTTCCCCCTGTACCTTGTGGCCACCCTAATGTTAAGTTATGAAACTAGTTGAGGAACTCGGCAAAAAGGGGGCATCAACAGATGTTCATACTATATTCATTTAGCCAATATTTCGGTCCTAGGTTCTTACCTTCATCAGGGCACAAACTGAAAAAGAGATAACGAAGCAACCAATAAAGAAAATTAGGCATAAAGAATTGGTGTTGTTAAGTCAAGTTATTAATTATTAATTTTAATTATTAATTTTTAATTTGCAATTTTTAATTTCAATCTTACAATTATTGATATGGAACTAATGTAATTTAAAAGTATTATTATTCTAAACAATCATAAATTATTATTATTATTATTATTATTATGAAGAAATGTCAAAAACAAAATGCGAGTGACTCACATGTAACATGCAATTTAATCTAACAAGAATGACCATCAATAACAATCGCCATAGTAAAGACCAACACTGAAATAAAACAACCACTATTCACTAATATATTAACATAAAAACATGGCATTTACAGCAGGGATGCCATTGATAACGTTGGATGCTGAAATTTCAAAACTAATTAACCACCTGCCATCTCAAAGAAAAGTGACAATTTTGACAGGGCGCTGACAAAGGACGACCACCTGACAGATGTAAGGGATCACTCAAAATGAATAAAAGGAAAGGTTGAACAACCAGGAAAGGACCGGTTTAGTACGAATTAGGTACTACGTCATATGGTAAAATTTTTGGTATGAAGGGAAAAGGTATCCAATGGGAACGCAAATTTTCGCTGTTATGATAATTAAGTGACATATAGAGGAAACGATTTTACTTCATCTAGGGGGAAATAGAACAAGGAAAAAGGAGGCGGCAAGTGGAAGGGCTTTTTCATTAATTGGGAACATACTAATCAATTTATTATTATAATTGTTATACGATACCTTTTCCCTTCATACCAAAAATTTTACCATATGACGTAGTACTTAATTCGTACTAAACCGGTCCTTTCCTGGTTGTTCAACCTTTCCTTTTATTTATTTTGAGTGATCCCTTACATCTGTCAGGTGGTCGTCCTTTGTCAGCGCCCTGTCAAAATTGTCACTTTTCTTTGAGATGGCAGGTGGTTAATTAGTTTTGAAATTTCAGCATCCAACGTTATCAATGGCATCCCTGCTGTAAATGCCATGTTTTTATGTTAATATGTTAGTGAATAGTGGTTGTTTTATTTCAGTGTTGGTCTTTACTATGGCGATTGTTATTGATGGTCATTCTTGTTAGATTAAATTGCATGCTACATGTGAGTCACTCGCATTTTGTTTTTGACATTTCTTCATAATAATAATAATAATAATTTATGATTGTTTAGAATAATAATACTTTTAAATTACAATAGTTCCATATCAATAATTATAAGATTGAAATTAAAAATTGCAAATTAAAAATTAATAATTAAAATTAATAATTAATAACTTGACTTAACAACACCAATTCTTTATGCCTAATTTTCTTTATTGCTTGCTTCGTTATCTCTTTTTCAGTTTGTGCCCTGATGAAGGTCCCAACCTAGGACCGAAATATTGGCTAAATGAATATAGTATGAACATCTGTTGATGCCCCCTTTTTGCCGAGTTCACCAACTAGTTTCATAACTTAGGATTTTGTTAGATACTCGATTTCCTTGGATCTCAAGGAACAGATACTCACGGCTGAAAACGACTTTTTTAAGAACTTTTTTTTACAGTTCAATATGCAAATTTTTGCGGAAAAATGGAAAAACAAAAAAACTAAATCGCCATAAGAAAAGCCAAAAATCAATATATAATGCACTGTATTATACACATAAGTTCATCCATGCGATTTATTGGTATTATTCAACTTTTTTCTCTTTTATATAATGGCCATTTTTGCCCATTTTTTGGGCATTTTATATCTTTTAGTGAAATTAACTGAATGGGACTTAACATCGGCTGTGAAAAGTTAAATCACCTCTGCTTCGCCGGGTCCATGGTCTTAATAACAGACAAAATACATGAAGCACAAACTATGCTACACATGCTTCAGGAAAGGTTGGTCTAAAAATCAATTTATCCAAGACCCAGTTTATAACAAATCTCGTATTAGGCAACACTATAAAACTGAATAATGTAGAATTAGAGCAAGTGCAATATAAATACCTGGGACATGAAATCAGCATAGAACGAGATAACCAAACACATGAAATTCAGCGGCGAATAGGTCTCTCCTGGGCTGCATATGGCAAACTGGCCTATGCATTCACATCTAACCTTCCTATGTGCTTAAAAGCAAAGTATTTGACAAATGCATACTACCCGTTCTTACGTACGGAGCCGATACTCTCACAATGACGAAGGAAAACATCAATAAAATATGTGTCATGCAACAAAAGATGGAGAGGTCAATGTTAGGCGTTACTCTTAGAGATCACATCCCAAATCATATTATCAGGAAGAGAACGGGGGTACAAGACGCAGTCAAATTCATTCTACATCTTAAATGAAACTGGGCTGGGTATGTTGCTAGGTTTAAGGATGGGCGATGGACAGACAATCATCGAATGGCGACCAGGATCCGAAGCCTATCGGAGTAGAGGTAGACCCCCAAGTCAGTGGACTGATGATTTGAAAAAGTGGCTGGAAACTGGGTACAAGCGGCCCAAAACAGAAAAAAGTGGCAAGACTTCAGGGAGATTTTCGTCCAGCAATGGACAGTACCAGCTAATGATGATAATGATTCAAATTAACGTTCAGGTACACTTTTCTTATTGAAAAACCGGTCAAGTGCAAGTTGAACTTGCACAATTAGTGTTCCGTACATTGATTGTTTTAAAAATAAAAACTTTTGTTAGGGTGGTATAAAATGATCAGTGACTTCACAAAACACACCCCAAATGAGTTTTCAACAAAGTTTGTTTCCAATCTTTACTAAAAACTGGTGACTTTGAAATTTTGGTTTTTTTCTATACCAGATAAATTATTAAAGGTAATGATAATTTTCGTTCAATCTATACCCCGTGGAGAATATTCCAGGATTTTTTCAAAATTTTTTGATCAGTACTTTTCGAGATAAGGTAGGGGACAGCGATTTTTCACGATTTTTTAAAAGTAATACGAAGAAAAGTGTGCGCAAGTATTACATTATATATATATTTTTTACTCGTGTTTTCACAAGCTTTCATTTGACACCACACTCGATGACCTAGTAAAAAAATTTTTTTTTTCACTTCCGATTTCACCCCTGAAAACGAATCCCTTAAGTTAAAATTTATGTCACGGTGACATAAAATGATCAGTGACTTCACAAAACACACCCCAAATAAGTTTTGAACAAAGTTTATTTCCAATCTTTACTGAAAATTGATGGCCTTGAAATTTCTGTTTTTTTTTTTATATACCAGATAAATTATTACAGGTAATGCACTCGTGATAATTTTCGTTCAATCTACACCCCTGGAGAATATTCCAGAATTTTTTCAAAATTTTTTGATAAGTACTTTCCGAGATAAGGCGGGTGGACAGCGATTTTTCGCGATTTTTTAAAAATAATACAAAGAAAAGTGTGCGCAAGTATTACATTATATATATATTTTTTACTCGTATTTTCACAAGCTTTCATTTGACACCACACTCGATTACCTAGTAAAAAAATTTTTTTTTCACTTCCGATTTCACCCCCCAAAATTAACCCCTTAAGTCAAAATTTAACTTTCAAAACTACATGGCTCTGATGAGGACATCAATTCCTATATTATTACCAAATTTCAACTTTCTATGACAAATAGTTTCGGAGAAAATCGGGTGTGACAGACGGACAGACAGACGGACAGACACCGAAGTGATCTTATAAGTGTTCCGTACGGAACACTAAAAATTAACTCTATTTTGCAATTAAGTAACTGTTTCTAATATCAATTACATTAAAGCACAAAAGTAGTAGTATATTAGGCATTACGTACAAAAATAACTATATTTTACCATGCAAGTTACAAGGAAAAATCTGGAAATGATCTTAATTATAAAGAATTCCAAATTCCCCTAACGAAAACGCTTCAAATCACATTATTTTTAGTAGTTCTTTCGTATCGGTCAGCTTCAAAAAGTCCCTGAAGTGTCAATAAGAAAAGTCCTTTTCTTTCATCTCATTTCACTACTTCTTTACCACAAAATAACATTTACCTTGGAAAGTACACGTAGACAAACAAACTTTTTAGAGTTTGGGATCCCAAAACTAACTTTCGACAAAGCGAAGCTGAGCCTTTAAGGTATTTGTGTATATATCCCGACACGGCAAACTCGAAACTTGTTAGGATCACGTGCGTGCATAATAGACGGGGAGGATTACAAAAACCTATTCTCTAGGTTACTAAAGAGACAATTATTACGTATATTTAATGGGTCTTATTTCTAAGAGACTTAGAATTATGTCTAAGTCTTAAGTCTCAAAAAGTCTTTATTTTATGCGTAAACGTTCCTTAATTGCGTAGTTTGTGAGGAGTTACTAGCCTTCGTCTCCCCAAAACTGTCAAATGTTATAATACCTTTACAAATGAACTCATTATAAATAGACTTAAATTTTGTTATAAGTTCTGAAATAATAACGCATGCACCATTTCATTTTATGAATAATTTCCTAAAATTCAAGTAAATAACATCTTGAGGGACATAACAATTTAGTCTCTCTAGAATTCTTTTTCTTCGGTTACCATGACCGTTCAATGATAGTTGGTTATCATGCTGGCTACCATGTAGATGATGACACTGACCGCTGCCAGGAAGAGTTGAACCGTAGACTCTACCACTTAAATTTTTCAACCACGATGTTCTCTTTCTCCTTGGACCATGTTTGCCTGACATCTTTCCCTTTGTAATCAAATGCAAAATTTCATATTTTTCTGGATGTCTCATAATGTGGCCAAAACAATCCAATTTGCGTCGCTTGATGGTCGTGACCATCTCCAAGTCCTTGCCCATGCAAATAAGATCCCTGTTGTTACTAATTCTGTCCATCCAACTGAATTTTTAGCAGTTGTCGATACACCAACATCTCGAATGCCTCCAGACGTTTAAGCATAGCTTCAGTTAACGTCCATGCTTCCATGGGGTGCCAGAGAATCGGAAAGGCGTAACAACCTAACATTTTCATCCGTAGTTTCAATGATAGGTCGTGACCAGTTAAGATTTTTTGCTTTTCATAAATGCGGCTGGGGCCTTCACTGTTCGAATTTTGACTTCCACAGTCGGGTCCCAGTGATCGTTGATATTGCTACTAAGATGCATCAATTTATCAACTTTCTCTATCTTTGTGCCACTGATTGTAATACCAACATCTTCCATATTAGATTCTTTGCTTATAATCTTATACTTTGTTTTATTTGCATTGAGTCTTAAACTAAACTGTGTACAAGTGTCAGTTATTTTATCCATAAGTTTTTATAGAACTTTTTCGTTATTAGTGATAATTAATGTATCATCTGGTAATCTGATGTTATTTCTGTTAACGCCGTTGATGTCGATTCCTTCAGTGGTACCAGTGAGCGGTTTATTGAATATTACCTTTGAATAGAGGTTGAACAACAAGGACGATAGAATACTACCCAGACGCACTCACACTCCAGAATTACAAAAATATATAGTTAAGTTATTAAAATCCGTAA
The DNA here is from genome assembly GCA_019049505.1 of Pachyrhynchus sulphureomaculatus. Lineage (NCBI taxonomy): Eukaryota > Metazoa > Arthropoda > Insecta > Coleoptera > Curculionidae > Pachyrhynchus > Pachyrhynchus sulphureomaculatus. Next base: position 148,344,679 of record CM032453.1, on the reverse strand, counting down.
ACATATATATATATATATATATATATATATATATATATATATATATATATATATATGTATATATATATATATACATATATATATATATATATATATATATATATATATATATATATATATATATATATATATATATATATATATATATATATATATATATATATATGTATATGTCCGAGCATAACTTACTTAGCCTATGTAAGATTTTTAGATTATTTTTAAAACAATCACGGTACGGACCTGAACTAACTGCGCAAGTCCAACTTGTACTTGACTGGTTTTTATAGCTTAAAAATAACTACAATTAAACAAGAGTAAAAAAAACTAAAAAATATACAAGAATAATGGTTTAAGAAAAAAAAATGTTTATATATATATATATATATATATATATATATATATATATATATATATATATATATATATATATATATATATAGATACAGGGTGCCCCATATGTAAGGAATAATGATTCCACAGCATTTATTAATCAGTGTATCAAAAAAATGTTTAAATAAAAGTTATAGGGTGTCAGCTCGAAGAAATTACGCCATCTTAAATTTTTTTAAATGGCAAGTCCTGCATATTATTTCATTTTTGAGTCCTACTAAAAATTCTAGATATTATTTGTCTAACATACTATATATCTAAATTGAACTGTTTTAGAATTATTGATATTTAAAATTAAGGAGATTAAATAAAAAAAAAAATTAAGCTGGCTTGTGTCAAACACTTACTGTCAGGTAACGACTTAACGCATCAAAAAATGATTTATTGACGAGAACGTTTATTGCTACATTTTGTGAAACTGCAATTTAAGAGTAATATTATAATGATACATTTAACAGAAACTGAAAGAATCACTTTGTTAATGATGGTTGGTTACGGAGACCATAGAAGAACACAACAGGAGGTGTGTGATCTTTTTAACGCAGAATATCCGAATCAAGAACCTATTACCCAATTCGTAGTTAGCAAAACATTAAAACGATATAGACAATCAGATCATGTTAAGAATCGTTCTAAATCTGGACCTACAAAAGTTAAACGAAGCGATGATAAAAAGTTATATATTTTATTGGAAATTACAGAAAATCCCCATAAAAGATTTTGTGTTTTGTTGTTTTTAGTGTTCCGTACGGAACACTTATAAGATCTCTTCGATGTCTGTCCGCCCGCCCGTCCGTCCATCCGTCAGTCTGTCACAGCCGATATTCTCCGAAACTATTTGAGATAGAAAGTTGAAATTTGGTATTAATATAGGAATTGATGACCTGAGCCGTGTAGTTTTGAAAGTTAAATTTTGACGTAAGGGGTTAGTTTTGAGAGATGAAATCGGAAGTAAAAAAAAATAAAATTACTAGGTCATCGAGTGGAAATGAAAGCTTGTAAAAATACGAGTTCAAAAATATATATAATGTAATATTGCTCAAAATCGCTGCCCTCCTTATCTCGAAAAATACTGATTAAAAAATTTTGAAAAAAGTCTGGAATATTCTCCACGGGGTGTAGATTGAACAAAAATTATCACGAATGCATTACCTTTAATAAGTTATCTGGTATATAAAAAAAAAAAAAAAAAATTTCGAGGTCATCAGTTTTCAGTAAAGATCGGAAACAAACTTTGGGGTGTGTTTTGTGAAGTCACACCTCGGTAACAAAAAAAAAATTATTTTAAAAGCAATCAACATACGGAACGCTAATTGCGCAAGTTCAACTTGTACTTGACCGGTTATTTAGATTGTATTTAATTTTTTCGTATATGTCTTTTTTTTAAAGGGTCTAGCACACGTGCTGCAGGGAAGTCCCTAAAGAGCTATAGAAGCGACACGTGTGCGGAAAAAGTGATTTACGTTGTTCTTGAATCGCTGTAAATTGTACTCGGTGGGAAACACATTCCGGGGCAAATTATTCCAAAGGGATGATGTTCTCCATATAAAAGACTGCTTGAAAAGTGTTGTACGAGGAGTAACAAGCTGAACCTCATACGGATATGAAGTATTAGCGCAACGTGTATTTCTAACATGCACCACTCTAGGAGGAACTAAGCGGGCTACATCCTTCAAACACTTTCCATGAAAACACTTGTAGAATAGACTCAAGTCGCCAACCGTTCTTCGATGTTCCAGCCAATCAAGGCCACTGGTCAGTTCCGGGTCTCCAATCAGACGAACAGCTCTTCTCTGAATAAAATCTAACAATCAACAACAATAATCTTGGGTATATGGCATTGCTATATATTTTTTTACCTTAAGTGAATTTGGTTTTGGTTCTTGAGCTGTTCTTATTGTTATAAAATTTACAGGTTCTCTATTTAATAACCCTGTTTTCTTCTTTTTTTCTGAGAAATTACTTATTTTTTTGAGAATTTTCCTTACCTTTCTTAAAATTTTAGGTCTGAATTCAGGTGAAGTTAACGTTAGAGTTTAATCTCTTAATTATTATAACAGTTTTTTGAGATATGGGGTGGTATGAATTGTAATTGAGGTATCGACCTAACGAAGTATTCTTAATGCACCATTTAGTTTTTAAGTCTGTTATCTTGTCGTAATATTGTTAAACCAAAAAATGTTTTAATGTTTTGGTTTTCGATTTCTGATAAAAATTTTAGTTGGAGGTGAAAACTTTAAAATGCTTGAAAAAGGCTGTTTGCCCTATTTTCCAGTACAGGGGTAAGAGAGTTACACAAAAAACAAAATGTTGAATATCTCACTGCATAAGAATTTAATAGCTACTTTCTTTTAACCTTCTTATTATATATCTTTTTAATTCTTACCTTTGTGAAAGAATACATTTACTATTCCTTTGATGTATGCTTACCTGAAACAAGAAACAAAAACATATTAAGTGTTTATTTAACTTATTGGATGCTTAAAAAAAAAATTGCAAAAATAGTTGCCATTTTTTTAGAACCTTTATCGAACTGTAAAGTGCATCAAACTAATAACAACTTTTGAACTTCAATATTATGAAAAGTATACATAGTGTTGCAATATATATATATATATATATATATATATATATATATATATATATATATATATATATATATATATACGAGGCTGGTTTGAAAAGTCCGTGCAAAAATAAAAACTACTTATGTGTTTGGGGTAAACCTTTTTTATTTTTCGACATAGTCTCCTTTTAGGCTTATACACTTCGTCCAACGATGTTCTAGTTTGTTGATCCCTTCCGAATAATAGGATTTGTCCAAGTCTGCAAAATATCCATTAGTGTCTGCAATCACCTCCTCGTTTGAATAAAATCTTTGTCCCGCTAGCCATTTCTTCAAATTGGGGAACAAATAGTAGTCCGAGGGAGTCAAGTCTGGAGAATAGGGGGGATGTGAAACGAGTTAGTATCCTATTTCCATTAATTTTGCGACCACAACTGCTGAGGTGTGTCGTGATGGAAAAGGGCTTTCTTGTGGGCCAATCGCGGGCGTTTTTCTTGCAGCTCGGTTTTCAAACGGTCCAATAACGATGAATAATATTTTACCCTTTTTCAGATAGTCGATGAGGATTATCCCTTGCGAATCCCAAAAGACAGTCGCCATAACCTTTCCGGCCGAAGGAACGGTCTTCGCCTTTTTTGGTACAGATTCCCGCTTGGTAACCCATTGTTTAGATTGTTGTTTGGTCTTAGGAGTATAGTAATGTATCCATGTTTTCATCCACAGTGACGAAACGACGCTTAAAGTCCTCCGGATTCTTCTGGAACAGCTGCAAATCATCCTTGCAACACTTCATACGATTCCGTTTTTGGTCAAGCGTGAGCAATCGCGACACCCATCTTGCGGATAGCTTTCTCATGTCCAAATGTTTATGCAAAATATTATGTACCCGTTCAGTCGAGATGCCCAGAGCACCAGCAATCTCACGCACCTTAACTCTTCTGTCATCCATCACCATATCATGGATTTGATCAATGATTTCTGGAGTCGTAACCTCCACAGGCTGTCCAGAACGTTCAGCGTCACTTGTGCCCATATGGCCAGTCCGAAAATTTTGAAACCACTTATAAACTGTTCTAATCGAAGCTGCAGAGTCACCATAATGTTTATCAAGCTTCTCTTTAGTCTTCTGAGGCGTTTTGCCTTTCATAAAGTAATGTTTAATCACCACACGAAATTCTTTTTCGTCCATTTCTTGAAAATCACTCGACTTCCTTTGATTCACACGAATGCCAAACACAAAGAAATAGACCAATATGGCTGAAACTTGGTGTGCGTTCATTCAAGAGATGCTGCTAACTAAACATGACCTCGATACGCGCCGGTGGTGCCATCTCTCGGACTTTGCACGGACTTTTCAAGCCAGCCTCATATATATATATATATATATATATATATATATATATATATATATATATATATATATATATATACATATATGTTCAGGAAGATATTTGAACTTTTATTCGAGCCATACAAAGATCAGTGTAATTGTAGGTTTAATAGATAGAGCAATAAACTTAACTACCCCAGAACAGAGACCAGATACACTAAAAAAAGTAAAAAATGTCTTTCTGGAAAGAGACATCAACCGCACAATAAAAAAAAAGAACATACAAATTTTATAATAATTTAAAAACCAACATAGCCACAAAAGAACAAGCAAATCAAAAATATCTACCACTCCCATACACCAAGGAACTGTCAGAAAAACTAAAAAATATATTAAAAAATCACAACATTAAAATATGCCACAAAACCCATAATAAATTCGGTTCATTGTTCACAAAATTAAAAAGTCCTTCTCCCATCATGAACCAGGTAAATGTAGTGTACTCGATTTCATGTATGGATTTTTCTAAAAAATATATCGGAATGACCAGCCAATTACTTAAAAACAGACGGACATAAATACACAAATAATGAAGCTACAGCACTAAACAAACATGTAACCAAACACAAACATGATTTTAATTAAAAAGAAACTAAAATCATAAACAAAAACTTACACTATACAAAATTACAAATCAAGGAAGCAATCGAGATAAAAAAAAAGAAAAAACGCTATAAATGACATAACTGATACAAAGCGAATCAGCCATATATACGAACTTAATAAAATAACAATAAATGTAAAACCCAGTATACATAAAAATATTTGATACGAAAACAGAAAATAAAAAGCAGCTTGACGTGAACTATCGAAATACTGATTTTAGTAACACACTGACGGGTCCATTTTCAAGGTGCGTCCTTCGGAAATCCTAAAAATAAGTGTTATTTTAATTTGTAATTATACGTTTTTAAAAAGTAACGTTTATAGTGATAAGAAAAATTTTAAAATGTGATAGACAATTCTGTTTGCTTTTAGAAATTTTGTATTGAAACCTGTACTTTTCCTGATATCTGGAAAACATCATTTGTTCTAACGCTCCCCAAGGTCAATTGTCCAAGTGAATTAAAAGATCTAAGACCTATTAGCATTCTGCCCACTCTTTCCAAAATAACTGAAAGAGTGATGGACGGACAAATCAGACAGTATGTCGCCAGTTTTAAAATTTTGCCCACTGTACAATCGGGCTTCCGTAAGGATCATAGCTGTACTACTGCTCTGTTGAGGGTAATGGACGATATCCTGGAGGCTGCGGATCGTGACGAATTGACAGCACTGGTTCTTTTGGACTATTCAAAGGCCTTTGATCATGATCTTTTTCTGAGCATGATCATCATCTTTTTCTGAGCATTCATGATCGGCTAAATCATGATCTTTTTCTGAGCATTCTGAATTATATCTGCTTTGATGACAGCGCACGGCATCTTGTCGATGCATATCTTACTGGTAGGAAGCAGATGGTCAAACTGACGCTCTGGATGCCCTTATGAAGGCCTTGAGTGTACACTGCTTGGAAATAAATCCAACTAAATCACGGATTCTGTTATTTGGACGGACTCAGGCTCGGATTCGGCACCAGAATCTACTACAAATTAGCTTGAATAATGTAGTGCTAAGTGCATGTACTGATGCCAAAAACTTGGGCCTAGTAATGGACTCCGATCTGAGATTCACGGGACATATAAATTTGTCTATTAAAAGAGCATTCGCTAACCTTAAATTAATTTTCAATCAATGCGCTCTTCTTACCGAGAATCTTAGAAAGATGTTGTGTGACTCCATTGTTCTATCGCACTTTAACTACTGTGATGTGTACGGGCCCTGCCTTTTAGAATGTGACGCTACGAGGATCCAACTTATGTAAAATTAGTGCGTGCGATTTATTGGCGGTATTCGAGGCAGTGAGAGAGGTGTTAGTGCAAAATTGCGTGATATAAAGTGGTTCAGACTGAATGAAAGAAGGGTGCTACACAGTTTGGTGTCCTGGCTATTTATATAGCAAAATTAAATTTAGTTACGATGCACATAATCTGGATCTAAGGCATAAATTCACCTTGACTTCGCCCATGCACTTGATTTCATTGTATGAGCGTTCTTTCAGTTACCAAATAGCTTAATTGTACAATAAAGTGCCCGTTGATCTAAGGGATGTGTCAGATGACAGGTTTAAAAGAGCAGTAAAAACCATTGTTCATAGCTTATGCTGACTTCTTCCTCCGGCAGCTCGTACAATGGCCACCTCAATCGACCTCTCTAATGTTACATATATAGCAGTAGCCATACCTTTAGCCACCCACAGTATTAATATTAACTTCTATCATAGTGGAACATTGTGAATTGATTACTATATTTTGTATTTTATATGCAATCGACCTCTCTAATGTTACATATATAGCAGTAGCCATACCCTTAGCCACCCACAGTATTAATATTAACTTTTATCATGATAGTATATTGTGTATTGATTATTATATTTTGTATTTTATATGCAATACTAGTTTCTAAATGTTGCTGTATACAATATGTATTCGCATTTCATGGTTGAGATAGGAAGTGTAACTTCAACTTCGCCAATTGTAATCCTACCATTTAATTACAATAAAGACATTTTATTACTATTTTTATTATAAATGTAAAATATGAGGCTTTGAAAATGCCCAAGAAATTGGGCGAAGCATCAACCAAAAAAGGAAAAAAAAAATTGTTTTATTACCGAACCTAAATATCCAATAAAAGGAAAATTACGTAGTTAATAAAAGGAAGGTTCAAGAAAGGAAAACAATATACATGCAACATATATATATATATATATATATATATATATATATATATATATATATATATATATGTATATATGTATATATATATATATATATATATATATATATATATATATATATATATATATATATATAGAGAGAGAGAGAGAGAGAGAGAGAGAGACAAAGTCTATATTTTAGCAGTTTATCCACTGTCGCGTTTCGCTGTATTACGGCTTATCAGTCGAGCTAGGATCAACAAATACGAGAACAGGACTTCGAGTATTTATCCTCATACTGGCGTAACATTGTAATCAGATACAGCCTACAATTATATATATATATATATATATATATATATATATATATATATATATATATATATAATATGTATTACATATATATATATATATATATATATATATATATATATATATATATATAAATATATATACATATATATATATATATATATATATATATATATATATATATATATAATATATATTACATATATATATATATATACGAGGCTGGTTTGAAAAGTCCGTGCAAAAATATAAAACAACTTATGTGTTTGGGGTAAACCTTTTTTATTTTTCGACATAGTCTCCTTTTAAGCTTATACACTTCGTCCAACAATGTTCTAGTTTGTTGATCCCTTCCGAATAATAGGATTTGTCCAAGTCTGCAAAATATCCATTAGTGACTGCAATCACCTCCTCGTTTGAATAAAATCTTTGTCCCGCCAGCCATTTCTTGAAATTGGGGAACAAATAGTAGTCTGGAGAATAGGGGGGATGTGAAACGAGTTGGAATCCTATTTCCATTAATTTTGTGACCACAACTACTGAGGTGTGTGCTGGTGCGTTGTCGTGACGGAAAAGGACTTTCTTGTGGGCCAATCGCGGGCGTTTTTCTTGCAGCTCGGTTTTCAAACGGTCCAATAACGATGAATAATATTCACCTGTAATAGTTTTACCCTTTTCCAGCTAGTCGATGAGGATTATCCCTTGCGAATCCCAAAAGACAGTCGCCATAACCTTTCCGGCCGAAGGAACGGTCTTCGCCTTTTTTGGTGCAGATTCCCCCTTGGTTACCCATTGTTTAGATTGTTGTTTGGTCTCAGGAGTATAGTAATGTATCCATGTTTCATCCACAGTGACGAAACGACGCTTAAAGTCCTCCGGATTCTTCTGGAACAGCTGCAAACCATCCTTGCAACACTTCACACGATTCCGTTTTTGGTCAAGCGTGAGCAATCGCGGCACCCATCTTGCGGATAGCTTTCTCATGTCCCAATGTTTATGCAAAATATTATGTACCCGTTCAGTCGAGATGCCCACAGCACTAGCAATCTCACGCACCTTAACTCTTCTGTCATCCATCACCATATCATAGATTTGATCAGTGATTTCTGGAGTCGTAACCTCCACAGGCCGTCCAGAACGTTCAGCGTCACTTGTGCCCATATGGCCAGTCCAAAAATTTTGAAACTGTTCTAATCGAAGGTGCAGAGTCACCATAATGTTTATCAAGCCTCTCTTTAGTCTTCTGAGGCGTTTGCCTTTCATAAAGTAATGTTTAATCACCACACGAAATTCTTTTTCGTCCATTTCTTGAAAATCACTCGACTTCCTTGATTCACACGAATGCCAAACACAAAGAAATAGACCAATATGGCTGAAACTTGGTGTGCGTTCATTCAAGAGATGCTACTAACTAAACATGACCTCGATACGCGCCGGTGGTGCCATCTCTCGGACTTTGCACGGACTTTTCAAACCAGCCTCATACATATATATATATATATATATATATATATATATATATATATATATATATATATATATATATATATATATACATTTATACAGGGTGCCCCATATGTATGGAATAATAATTCCACAGCATTTATTAATCAGTGTATCAAAAAAATGTTTAAATAAAAAATATAGGGTGTTATACGGCGCATATGCTGACGTTGACAATAAAATGTTTTGAACTGTTAGCTCGAAGAAATTACGCCATCTTAATTTTTTTTAAATGGAAAGTTCTGTATATTATTTTTATTTTTGAGTCCTACTAAAAATTCTAGATATTATTTGTCTAACATACTACATATCTATATTGAACTGTTTTGGAATTATTGATATTTAAAATTAAGGAGATTAAATAAAAAAAAAATTAAGCTTGTGTCAAACATTTACTATCAGGTAACGACTTAACGCATCAAAAAATGGTTTATTGACGAAAACGTTTATTGCTGCCTTTTATGAAACTGCAATTTAAGCGTAATATCATACATTTACCAGAAACTGAAATATATATATATATATATATATATATATATATATATATATATATATATATATATATATATATATATGTATATATTATATATATAAAATATTACAAAAATCGCTGTTTTGTTATATTATATTTAATTTAAAAGAAATTAGTCACTAACGAAAATATTATACACAAATAATTTTACATCCAAAACGGAAATTTCTTCTTTTGCAGTTCTAATCACCTTATTTCCAGAAAAAAAATATTTAATTTTAATTATTTCATTCAAAAGGCTTCCCAAGAAACAGTTTTTTATGACCAATTAGTAAATTCAGGGCTAAAAATTGTAAAAATACGCTGTGTAACAGGCAGAACCCGGAAAATGGAAATCCTTTCCATAGGACGTTGGTAAAAGTTTAGTTCAGTCTTAAGTTTAAAAAAAGGTATAACTTGTAGCTATGTAAGTTAAGATCTGAAAATGATGTTATTTTTTAAAAATTTAAAATTTTAACAGAAGTAGCATGCAAAAAGTTCTACAGTCTGTCGAGTAAGGACGTGTCGGCGATAAACCATTTTTGGTAGATGCGATCTTAGCGATTTAATAACAAATGGAACTTTCGTCGAAATCACGTAAAATCCAAAATGAGTCACTTGTTTGCGTGTCGATTCGAGGCAGTTTTTCTTTATTCCCATCCAAACACATTCTGCGTCCGCTAAATATATTAAAAAGTCGGTATCGTTTGTGAAGAAGTGGGTAAATCATTTTAACGAGACGAAAAATGTCGTGGACTTGCCAAAACTTGGCTCGGTAGGCACGGTCACTTTGAAAGTCGAAAAACGAATCATATCTTTAATTTTACGGGACCCGAAATTGAAGCTGGCGTATGGGTTTTAGTGTGGATGCGTGCAGTTTGTTTTCTTCATATTTGGGGGGGGCCGCTCTGTCAGTACACTATAATGGATATATTTCCAATTCCTATACCGCAACCTCGGGCGTGCCACAGGGATCCAATCTTGGTCCCCTACTATTTTTGCTATATATTAATGACCTCTGTGATACTCTGAATTGTGGCAGGCAGCTTTTCGCTGATGATGTCAAGCGTATGCGCCCGTCTCATGTATTCAGGACTGTGCTTCAAACTGAGGCTTTGCGTGCTTGAGGATTGGTGTAAGCACAATAAATTAGACTTGAATGTTTCTAAATGTAAAATTATGTCGGTGACGAGGAAAAACCATATAATAACATATGAATATTCACTAGGAACGTCAACCCTCGGGCTCACCAACATTGTAAGGGACTTGGGAGTAGTATTCGATAACCAAATTAATTTTTCTAATCACATTAATAACGTAACGCTGGAAGCCAATCGTCTATATGGTTTTATAGTGTGCAACTGTAGAAGCTATACTAGTGAACGATCTTTAAAGATGCTATATGAGTCTTATGTGAGATCCAAACTAGAGTATGCCTCTCTTATTTGGAGCCCATATTATTTATGCTACAAACTAATGCTAGAACGAGTTCAAAGAAGATTTCTAAAATATTTATCATATAAGGTAGATGGTGTCTATCCAGTAAGAGGAATAGAGTACTCTTTGTTATTGGAGAAATTTAATTTTCAATCACTCGAGGCTCGCAGAGAGTGTTTGTCTATAATTTTCTTGTATAGATTGTTGTACGGAGTCATCGACTGTCCTCAGCTGCTATCGGAGGTGGCTATATTGGTGCCTAGAATTAATCCACGAAATACTGCTACTTTTCTTTGTTCACGTGCTAGGACTAATCTCAAGTTAATTGAACCAATCAATGTTATGTGCAATAAATTTAACTTAATTAGTAATGAATGACATTTTTGCAGACACCGAAAATAAGATTCGGTCAATATGTTTAGATCATTTCACTTGATAGGACATTTATAAAAATTCTTTTAGAAGCTTGTTTTGCTTGTTGGATGTATGTAACTAATATTTGTTTTATTTCACTTTTATTCTAATTTGTACTGCGCAGATTCATTTAATTTTTTTTTCATTTTTTCTTTCTTTTTCTTTTTTTTTGTTGTTTTTGTCTATTTTTGTTGTTACGTTAGTATCTTAGTTTTAAGAGAAAATTTCATTCATATTTTTTCTTGTTTTCCCTGTAAATGGTTCTTACTGTTGGGAATAAAGCTATTATTATTATTATTATAAAGCGATCTCAAAATATATAGCGGCTATACAAAATGTATTCTCGGAGGAAGTTCTGAGGAAACAATTTTACTCGTCGCTAACAATTTAATTAATCCTGAGTTTTGGGTAAATTACATTCTATTCAGGGTATATCTTCATGAAACTTCGTAAACGACAGATGTATTTCGTCTTAAGATCTAACAATAATTACTTTTTCAACTCATTACTTGGTTCCTGTCCAGTGTATAATACTATATATCAGACCGATTCGAAATTGGTATTTCTAACAGTAACCATTTTGAGATGATATCGACCCGTATACTACTAAAAGGAATTTTTAAGGAAAAATAACAAATTTAAAATCATGTCACGCCCTTTTTGTGTCTATTTTAACTACGTCCAAAAAAATAAAACCTAACACAATTTAACCTATGGTTTAATTTAATCGCTTTCCACTCGACTGTCCCGAAAAAGAGATTTTCCTTTTCTCGAAATAGTTTTTGTTTCCTTTCGGATTTCTATTTCTTTACCTTTCTAGTCAATTCGGGAAACCCTTACTTTTATTTACAATATCCCCATTAGATTCTATCTCTAAAAAAGATTGCTCTCCACAGCCACACGATTATCTCTAATGGTTCTAAATACAAAATCACTCTAATGATATTTTACTCCAAGGGGACTTTTTCAAGCGTAATCTGTGATAAGAACAAGTCATGTTGTATAGAAGAAGGAAGGATTGTTAGAGTTTTTGAGGTATTTGAGGTCTGGGAGCTTTTAGGCAAATTTTATTGTTAATTTTATGATGATGGATTTAAATATAAAGTTCATTTTTACTTTTCTAGCTACAGGAAATTCGTAAAATATTAAACTTGGAGATTTTTGCTTTTCTTCACGTTTTAGGGTCACTCATTTCCGTCGATCTGTTGGGCTCATATCATTTTCAGACTTGGTGCATAGATTTTATATAATGATGAGCTACACGGCCCCGATTTGTGCCACTTTTTATGTCAACTCTAACTTTATATGTCAACTAGTTTCACAGAAAATCGTGACAGATGGATACCGAAGTGATCCTAAAAGTGTAACAGGGGTTCCCAATCTTTTTTTTTTTAATGCGACTCCCTTTACAGGTTTCAATTTTTTTGCGACGTCCTTTTAAAAGAAGATACCTGTGTAGCTCTGGCAGACAATAAAATTACTTTATTATTCAAAGAATATACAATATGAATTATTATTTATTAGAAAACATAAAAAAAGTACAAACAATACCATTAATCGGAAGAATGAGTTTGCTTTTCTGAGCAAACCTTTTCAAATTGGGGCTGAAGTTTTGAAATTGGTACTCTCATTTTCTAAATTTATTTGTGACCTGTACTTCGATTTAATTACTGTAACTGCAGAAAAGCCAGTTTCACACAAGTACGACGTAGCAAATGGTAAAAAAACTCTCAAAGTCGTAGTATTGATAGTAGGATATTTTTGGGATGCATTGCTCGTATCATAAGATAGTTTTAAAAGCTGTTCTTCTTCGACTGTTGAAAGTGAAGATGGTGGTGAGGTCTATTGGAATGGGCTTCTAATCCAGTCGTATTGATCCAGATTCTCTGGAAAATATTTATTAAAATGTGACATTGTAAGAGGCGAGTAGTGCTTTGGAAGGAATAGATGCTCTGGAAAACAAGAATGTGGACTGAAATTTCAGTTATTTATATTTCTTGTAAATTACTGTGAATTGTTTCTAAATGACGTTTCAATTTATTAGGAAGCTACCAGCACCTTATGACAAACAACACATTGGGGAAGTTCCATATTTCCTTTGCTAACGTAGGTAAATCTAAAATCTAAATATTGGTTATCATTTTTTTTGTACTTTTTTCGTTTTTACACAGTTTCTTTTCTACTCTCTCTTGTGTCTTCAACACGTTTTCTATTTATTTGAATAAAGTTATCCATTTTAAAAAATGAATACGCGCGCGTAAATTAAATACAATACACTTGAAATCAAAACACTGCATTCATCAACGCTTGTAATCGATGAATAAATAAAGCACCGAAACAAAAGACAGAACGATGAACGAACGAAAGCGCGGGTAAATTGAGGTGCGGGCTTACTGAGTCGCTGATGAGATGCGCACCGCGCTGCGTAGTAGTTGATTACGACGCGTGCAGGCGACCTATGAGTATCGTCTCGCGACTCCTCTAGGACAGAGTCGCGACACCCCAGGGAGTCGCGATGTACAGTTAGGAGACCCCTGGTATAGAACATTAAAAATGTCAATGTGGCCTGTTTTGTTTAGGTCGCATAAAATTTTTAAGGAGTATAGATATTTCCAAGTGTTTATTATAACATGTTTTTTCGAAAAAATAATCGAGAAGGGAAAAACAAAAGTGATAAAGATGAACACAAAGATCCTAAGAAGTTGTAGTTTCAAAAGGTACTACAGGTTCATATTTGTTTATATTATCATCACACAGTGACTGACGACCAGGAATTGAACAATTTGGCATAGTTATTTAATATCTATGTGTACTATGTACAGTGATTTATGCAGTTTCACTTGGACATTAGCAGGGCCTTTAGGAATAGCAGGAAGAAGTTGTTGCTTTGGATATGGATATTTCCAAGTATTTATAATATCTTGTTTTCACAAAAAAATAATCGAGAATGGAAAAAAAATGAGAAAGATGAACACAAAGATATTAAAAATTTGTAGTGTCAAAAAGTAGTACAGGTTAGTATTGGTTTTTAACACGTAGGCGGAAAAGTTTTTGGCCTGACACATAGATGTCGCCCTTTTCATGAAAATCCATATGATTTTTAGGATGTACCAACCTTCAAACGATACGTATCAAAATTTCATGACATTTCGACGATTAGTTTATTTTGCTTGAACATTTGGGCATGAGAAAGCTCTGTTCGCGTTTGCTTACAGTGGATCAAAAACAACAACGTAATAAAGATTCTGGGCGCTGTTTGGACCAGTTTAAACGCAATAAAAAGGATTTTTTTCATGAGATATGTGACAATGGATGAAACATGGATCCACTACTACACACCGGAATCAAATAAGCAGTCAGCTGAGTGAAAAGCAGTCGGTGAAAGCCGCCCGAAGCGACCAACAGTCGGCTGAGAAGGTTTTGGTCTCTGTACTTTGAGATGCGCATGGAATAATTTTCATTGACTATGCTGAGAATGGAAAAACCATCAATAGCGTATATTATATAAAGTTATCGGTGCGTTTGAAGGCAGAAATCGCAAAGAAATGGCCCCAAATGAACAAGAAAAATGTGCTCTTTCATCAAAGACAAATCCTTCTACAAGAAGGATATATAAAAGTTAGAAAAGCGTTGGACTAATTGTATTGCTCTTGAAGAAGACTATATTGATGAGGAAAGTTGAATTTTGCAAAAAAAAAAAAATGTGTTTTAAGTCGCTAGACCAAAATCTTTTCAGCCTATGTATTATTATCATCATACAGTGACTGATGAGCAGGTACTGAATAGTTTGGAATAGTTAATTTTTAATAACTAACTGTACCAAGTACAGTGATTTATGCAGTTTCACTTGGACATTGGCAGGGCTTATGGGAATTTGATGGGCCCTTACTTACACTCCCCTCTTATACACATATGCCATAGAAAAGTTAAAAAATATATTAAAACAAGACTAGAAAATAATGGAAAAGTTATGGGGATTAGTTAAACCATTTTCAAAGTACAAGTACTTAAAAATGATGCTAAAAATACATTCTTTTTTAATTTAGTTATGGAACTAGCACACTTTTACCATGCAGATCTGCCATAGATTTCCAACTGATCCAGACTGAAGAAAACTTTTGTACTCGTATTTCATTTTTTGGCGTTCGAAAGATAAAAATTTACCGATGGTCACTGAAGTAAGCTCAGATCACTTAAGCCTTAGAGATTTTTATAATAAAGGAGGACGTCGATGTATTAAACCAGCTGTATTTCCAGAATTTCTATGTTTAGCATTTTTTGATCCTTCGTCTAACAGGTAAAAGGAATAAGTTAATAATTTTTAAGTTTTTGTTTCCTTATTTCTAAATTTTTTAATAAATACTTATTTAAAATTGCCAATTACTAATTTAAAGTAAATACGAGGGGTGATTGAGAAGTCTTGTAAAAAAACAAAGTAAATACCATTTTTTTTTGACAAAAACAAAACTTTATTTCCAGATTCCAATTTTTTTAAAAAATAAAATTATTTCGAACTATGCATAATGCTTGTTTAAAGCATAGATAACGTTTTCATTCGACAAATATTGCTTATCCCAAGGCAATTTTTGAGGTTAGGAAACAAGAAAATTATTTTGAAACCGGCGAATCAAGACATTTTTAAAATTTTGTAGTTTAAAAAAACTATAAATCTGTCGGTATTCGATGGTAGTCGGTCTAATTATTCAATTTTGAGTACAAGTTAGATCGTGTTTTAAAGTAAATATGTGGAATCTTGGTTAAAAAACCGCCAAATTATGGTTGACCAAAAAGCTCACTAGTCTTCTACTTCTTTCTTATATAGTATGTCATATAAGTAGGCATACTGCCTCTTCCGATGTGGACGTCCAGCATTCCTTCCAGCTTTTCGAAGGTCTGCCCCTAGTTCTTCTACCGCAAGGTATATTGAGTTTGGCCTTTTTTACCAGTCTATGGTCGTCCATCCGATCTACGTGTTTATTCGATTATTTTCTTCTAGTTCTGGTCCATTTGGATATTTCTTGGATCTGACTTAATTATTGTAGATCTTTTTGGCGGATTCTGTCGTGGATAGTTTTTCCACGAATGTCTCTAAATCACCTTCATTTCTGTTGTCCTCATCATTTTTGCTGTTTTACATGTGTCAGCTCTTATTTCTACAGCATATGTGAGGATCGGTCTCACTGTTTTGTATATTCATATTATACTTTCCACTGTGAGGTATTTATTTTTCCATACTATATCCGTCAGACAACCTGCTATTAGTGATGCCCTTATATATTGTTGTTTTACTCACCTGTTTAAGTCTCCGTAGCTTGTTATCATTTATCCCAGGTATTTACAATTATTAACCTGTTCAATAATACTTCCTTGGAATTCTAACTTGTACATAATAATTCTTTTGAAGCTACCATACATTTTGTCTTGGTTGTGTTAATAATCATGTTTAGTTTTTTTGCTTCTAAATTGAAGGCGTGAAAGAGCTTCTGAACGCTGTCTTCAAAATCTGATATGAGGACTGTATCATCGGTGTAGCAAATTGTGTGAAAATGTGTGTTGCCCCTTTTATATCCTCTAGTTTTTGGAAGATTCTCCACTATTCTGTCAGTGACGAGGTTGAAGATAACGGACTTGTCTTATTCCGGCGTTTATTTTTACTTCCTTGCTCAGTAGATATCCCACTTTTATATTTGTTCTAACAATTTTATAATATCTGTTAATGACACTCTATCGAAGGCTCGAGTCATGTCGACGAAACACATATATGCAGGTTTGTTAAATTCTTTAGCTTCTTACGTTATCTGCCTCACTATAAATATGGCATCTATGGTCTATCCATTTTTGCGGAATCCCTGTTTTTCCTCTCTTATTTGAATATCCTTGCTCATTTCTTCCAGTATGATTTTTGTTAATACTTTTAAGGTAGTATTTGAGAGCGTTATTCCGCAGTAGTTTTCTGGTGATGTCTTTCTGTCTCTTCTAAAGTTACTTCTAGATTTACTTTTTCCACTTCTTCACGTGTGACTTTATTATTCTCTTCTTCCTTATATAATTTCTCAAAGTATGTTTGCCATTCTTAAATTGTAATTTTATTCGTTTATACCTTGTATTTTATATCAAGTTTATTCCGTCTTAACATTTTCCAAACTTTCCTTTGCCGCCAATACAGATCACTTTCTATCCCTTTAGTAAATGTCTCCCGTTATTCTTCTTTAATTTGTTTTCTTCTTCTATTTATTAAGTTCCTTTTGCCATATATGCGTTCCAGTTGTCTTGGGTATGGTTTTTTTGTTTTCTTTTTATGGGTCTAGCACACGTGCTGCCGGGAAGTCCCTAAAGCGCTTCAGGAGCGACACGTGTGCGGAAAAAGCGATTCACGTTATTCTTGAATCGCTGTAAAATTGTACTCGGTGGGAAACACAATCCTGGGCAAATTATTTCCAAAGGGATGATGTTCTCCATATAAAAGACTGCTTGAAAAGCGTTGTACAAGGAGTAACAAGCTGAACCTCATACGGATGTGAAGTATCAGCGCGAACGTGTACTACTAACATGCACTGCTATGGGAGGAATTAAGCGAGCTACATAACTTCGCAACACTCTCAATGAAAATACTTGTAGAATAGACTCAAGTCGCCAACCGTTCTTCGATGTTCCAGCGAATCAACGCCGCCGGTCAGTTTGGGTCTTCAATCAGACGAACAGCCCTTCTCTGAACAGAATCCAACAAATGCAGTGTATGTTTGGGAGCGGAGCCACAAACATGGGAGCAGTATTCCATAGTTGGTCGAATTTGAGCTTTGTAAAGAATTAACAGTTGTTGTGGAGTGTAAAGATTTCTGGTTCGAAATAATATTCTCAACTTTTGAGAAGCTCTCCTTGCTATGGCTTCAACATGTTCATGCCAGGACATATTGCAAATTGAGAGTGACGATGCTAAGGGAATGGAGTGCCCCGACATAACCACGTCGGGTTCAGCAAAGTTAACTTTTTTGGAAAAAACTGCCGCCTGGGTTTTTGTAGCGTTAAATTGCACTTGGTTACTGTCACCCCAAGATAGAATTTTTTCCAGGTCTTTGTTAAGTTGAATGACTTCCTGCTGTCTGCGGATATTCGCCTGAGCAGCCGATGTCCGAGCGTTCAAAGTGAATGAAGAGATAAGCGTACTGTCATCTGCAAAGCTGTAGATTGGATTCCCAGTCTTTTCCAGCAGATCGTTAATGTAAATAAGAAAGAGAGTAGGAGAGTATGGAACCTTGGGGCACACCGGCGTTAAAAGTAAAGGTATTAGAAAGAAATCCGTCGACTGCGACTCGTGTATGTAATGTATATATGCCTCCTTTTTTTTCTAGTCACTAGTATTAACATAAAATAACTGTCATTATGCTGCCATTAGTAGCCATATTAATTTACCTTCTGTTATAAAATTCAAAATGGACGCTGAAAGACCGCGGTGCGCTCAAGACTGCGTTTAAGATGTGGTGTTATCGCAGATTACTACGTATACCATGCACTGCGCACAGAACCAACATCTCGATTCTAGAAGAACTAGGAGTAGCTATAAGAATAACTGACAACATCTAGGAAAAAATTTTGCGAAATTTTAGCCACATCGCTAGACGGAATAGCGATATGAAGCTGCTAGTAATAGAAGGAAAAGTAAGCGGCCGTAGACCCAGAGGCCGGTCTCCACCTCGCTGGTCGGATCAGTTTCGAGAGCTGACCGGAGTTCGAGTGCACGATTCAGTTCATCTTACTGACGATAGGGACCACTGGAAGGACCTAGTGTCACTGACAGTCACCATATCTCTGCTAAGAGTTTCGAACTGAGGAGGAGGAAAAAATTCACCAGTATTTTAAACGGTTTAAAAGGATTCTAATGAAGCTATTAATAAATTTGAGCCCTGTATAATGATTGGACATAGTTAATGAAGTATGTTGTACAGGGTGAGTGAACGATAGAGTAAAGTTCATTATCTCATTTGTTTCGGGAATGATGAAAAAATGTTAAATACAATAGTTCTAGAGAACGTTAAGGCGCACAGTTTAAAATTATTTTTGAGTATACGGGGTACTTCAAGAAAGTGTGTCCGATATAACATTTGTTTTCTTAAATGGAACATCCTATTTTCTAATTTATTTTCAAATTCTGCGTAAAATTTTATAACTTTTTTATTAATAATATTATATACCAAAACCTAGTAGTTTTTTTTCCAATGTTTTATTTTTTTTTTTTTTGTTTTCAGTTTGGTAAAAAATTGCCAGTAGCGCCATTGTTTCTGAAGGTGGAATACTCATAATTGGCACGAGCGTTCTATAGAGATGAAAAAAAAAACATATGTAAAGAAATGCTAGATGCTACAGGGTATTCAAAATAAATTTATACATTTCGACTATTTTAAATTGAAAAATCTCAAATTCTTTAAATGGCATACCCTGAATATCAATATTTTTTCTGATAGGTTTTACAAAACTCTCCAACTTTTATTAAGTATCTCATATACCTATTTCTAATAGTTTTCGAATTATTTTGCCCTTTTTTTTAATACAATTACGCTATAACATCATAGTTGCCAAGACAAAACAAAATGTCATATTTGACATGTCTATTAAGCAAGTAAAAATAGTTTAATTCGTTGTAGTAAGTGACGTATAAAAGTAATACGAGGCTGGTTTGAAAAGTCCGTGCAAAAATAAAAACTACTTATGTGTTTGGGGTAAACCTTTTTTATTTTTCGACATAGTCTCCTTTTAGGCTTATACACTTCGTCCAACGATGTTCTAGTTTGTTCATCCCTTCCGAATAATAGGATTTGTCCAAGTCTGCAAAATATCCATTAGTGTCTGCAATCACCTCCTCGTTTGAATAAAATCTTTGTCCTGCCAGACATTTCTTCAAATTGGGGAACAAATAGTAGTCCGAGGGAGACAAGTCTGGAGAATAGGGGGGATGTGAAACGAGTTGGAATCCTATTTCCATTAATTTTGCGACCACAACGCTGAGATGTGTGCTGGTGCGTTGTCGTGATGGAAAAGGACTTTCTTGTGGGCCAATCGCGGGCGTTTTTCTTGCAGCTCGGTTTTCAAACGGTCCAATAACGATGAATAATATTTACCTGTAATAGTTTTACCCTTTTCCAGATAATCGATGAGGATTATCCCTTGCGAATCCCAAAAGACAGTCGCCATAACCTTTCCGGCCGAAGGAACGGTCTTCGCCTTTTTTGGTGCAGATTCCCCCTTGGTAACCCATTGTTTAGATTGTTGTTTGATCTCAGGAGTATAGTAATGTATCCATGTTTCATCCACAGTGACGAAACGACGCTTAAAGTCCTCCGGATTCTTCTGGAACAGTTACAAACCATCCCTGCAACACTTCACACGATTCCGTTTTTGGTTAAGCGTGAGCAATCGCGGCACCCATCTTGCGGATAGCTTTCTCCCAAATGTTTATGCAAAATATTATGTACCCGTTTAGTCGAGATGCCCACAGCACTGGCAATCTCACGCACCTTAACTCTTCTGTCATCCATCACCATATCATGGATTTGATCAATGATTTCTGGAGTCGTAACCTCCACAGGCCGTCCAGAACGTTCAGCGTCACTTGTGCCCATATGGCCAGTCCGAAAATTTTGAAACCACTTATAAACTGTTCTAATCGAAGGTGCAGAGTCACCATAATGTTTATCAAGCTTCTCTTTAGTCTCCTGAGGCGTTTTGCCTTTCATAAAGTAATGTTTAATCACCACACGAAATTCTTTTTCGTCCATTTCTTGAAAATCACTCGACTTCCTTGATTCACACGAATGCCAAACACAAAGAAATAGACCAATATGGCTGAAACTTGGTGTGCGTTCATTCAAGAGATGCTACTAACTAAACACGACCTCGATACGCGCCGGTGGTGCCATCTCTCGGACTTTGCACGGACTTTTCAAACCAGCCTCGTAGTTATGGATTTTCCTAAAAATGAATTAATTGATATGGTTTATATACTGGGCGAGGTGGGAAAAAATTGAAATATTAGAAAAACTACTAGGTTTAGGTATTTAACATTATTAATAAAAAAGTTATAAAATTTTACGCAGAATTTAAAAATAAATTAGAAAATAGGATGTTCCATTTAAAAAAAACATATGTTATATCTGCCACACTTTTTTGAAGTACCCTGTATACTCAAAAATAATTTTAAACTGTGCATCTTAACATTCCCTAAAACTGTTGTATTTAACATTTTCTCGTCATTCCCGAAACAAATGAGATAATGAACTTTACTCTATCGTTGACTCACCCTGTACAAGTTCTCGTTGTAGAAAGTTTTTTTAAGCATCACAAACAAGTTTGTGCCCAAATCTTAGATATTGATTTTTGGAAAACTCATTTGGGGTGTGTTTTGTGAAATCATTTTAACAAAAATTTTTATTTTAAAAACAATCACGGTACGAAACACTAATTGCCCAAGTACGACCTGGACGGCTTTTTTTGTAATATTAAAGTCCCTTAAAAATGCAAAAGAATTTCCAAATCATAATTTTTGTAATTTTTGGCTGTACTTGCAGTCATTTCTTTCATCTAAACGGTTGTTTCATCCTGTAGATAGCCGAAAGCCAAGTGCCCCGAGTAACTTATTGCAGCTTACGACGCAGCTTCTGTTTATGCAATTTCTATCGCAAATATATTTATGAAGTGCAGGGAGAATAGCTTGGGTTAGCAGTAGATAAGTAAGGAACGAGATTTCGGTGACCGTTTCTTAAGTTATTTATTATTTCAATGGTGCAAATCGTGTAAATCACGCAGGTAGATCAGCGAATACACGCGAGCATTAAAAAAAATGTACTTCATTAAAAATATCTGTAAAAGCAGTGTAGCGGAAGTTCAGGCACTAAAACTACATCAGATCCGAATATACTCTAATTACTGTAGAAACATAAAATTCCGTTATATAGATAAAGTTATATGATCATAGTAAAATTTAAGCGTAGCGGAGAAGCGCCGATAATCTTTTACCTCTTTGCTTTAATAAATCTATGAATAAAATAGCCATAAAACCGGTTTAAACCCGGTTTAAACACCACTTAACTTAATCACCGCCTTGCCAGAGAAAAGCAGCTAGACATTTTCTAGGGAAAGAAATTAAAAACTTGCATAAGCGACTTGTATAATATTAGATTAGTGACACTAATTAAGATACAAGAGAAAGAGATAAATTAGAACCGTCAGACGATCCGTCTCTAGAAATCAAATTCAACATCTATCTGTATGTATGTATATATTTCTTAGGTTTAGGTTCGCATGCTAATTAAAACGATATGTTGTCTTTTCATCCTTGTTTCAAAGCATTTTCAAAATTTTACTATCATGTATATACGAGGCTGGTTTCAAAAGTCCGTGCAAAAATAAAAACTACTTATGTGTTTGGGGTAAACCTTTTTTATTTTTCGACATAGTCTCCTTTTAGGCTTATACACTTCGTCCAACGATGTTCTAGTTTGTTGATCCCTTCCGAATAATAGGATTTGTCCAAGTCTGCAAAATATCCATTAGTGTCTGTAATTACCTCCTCGTTTGAATAAAATCTTTGTCCCGCCAGCCATTTCTTCAAATTGGGGAACAAATAGTAGTCCGAGGGAGCCAAGTCTGGAGAATAGGGGGGATGTGAAACGAGTTGGAATCCTACTTCCATTAATTTTGCGACCACAACTGCTGAGGTGTGTGCTGGTGCGTTGTCGTGATGGAAAAGGACTTTGTTGTGGGCCAATCGCGGGCGTTTTTCTTGCAGCTCGGTTTTCAAACGGTCCAATAACGATGAATAATATTCACCTGTAATAGTTTTATCCTTTTCCAGATAGTCCATCAGGATTATCCCTTGCGAATCCCAAAAGACAGTCGCCATAACCTTTCCGGCCGAAGGAACGGTCTTCGCCTTTTTTGGTGCAGATTCCCCCTTGGTAACCCATTGTTTAGATTGTTGTTTGGTCTCAGGAGTATAGTGATGTATCCATGTTTCATCCACAGTGACGAAACGACGCTTAAAGTCCTCCGGATTCTTCTGGAACAGCTGCAAACCATCCTTGCAACACTTCACACGATTCCGTTTTTGGTCAACCGTGAGCAATCGCGGCACCCATCTTGCGGATAGCTTTCTCATGTCCAAATGTTTATGCAAAATATTATGTACCCGTTCAGTCGAGATGCCCACAGCACTAGCAATCTCACGCACCTTAACTCTTCTGTCATCCATCACCATATCATGGATTTGATCAATGATTTCTGGAGTCGTAACCTCCACAGGCCGTCCAGAACGTTCAGCGTCACTTGTGCCCATATGGCCAGTCCGAAAATTTTGAAACCAGTTATAAACTGTTCTAATCGAAGGTGCAGAGTCACCATAATGTTTATCAAGCTTCTCTTTAGTCTCCTGAGGCGTTTGCCTTTCATAAAGTAATGTTTAATCATCACACGAAATTCTTTTTCGTCCATTTCTTGAAAAATCACTCGACTTCCTTGATTCACACGAATGCCAAACACAAAGAAATAGACCAATATGGCTGAAACTTGGTGTGCGTTCATTCAAGAGATGCTACTAACTAAACATGACTTCGATACGCGCCGGTGGTGCCATCTCTCGGACTTTGCACGGACTTTTCAAATCAGCCTGGTATTTTACTTTCCAAGGGTTTATTTAAACCAATTTTAATATTTTTTTTTTTTACACAAAAGTTAAATTTTAACACCATTTAACAATAAATGCTTTAAAAATTAACACGTACCTTGAGAATGCAACGGTCGTACAGTACGTAATGCTTGCTTTATTTTAAGTCTGGAGGATTCCTTATCTGTAGTTTTTTATTGATTTATCTATTAGGAAGAGTATTGGTATTAAGAGAAAAACTGCACTTAAGTACGATTTAACTGGCGATTAATTAAATTTGTGTGTGTGTGTGTGTGTGTGTGTTTATATATATATATATATATATATATATATATATATATTTATATATATATATATATATATACAATACAATAAAATTTCGGGTTTCAATCCGTTTGTCTAACAATGAATTTGCACGACGTTTTGCCAAAATCTCATTTGGCCTTTTCAAGTGCTCCCGCTGCTGCTGCTACTAGATACTGTGATCTTGCTGCTACTGCCGCTCGAAGTTAACTGAGAAAACTGTGCTTATGTTGTGTTTTCTTAGGACTCTTGCAATCCTATCTGTAACTCCTTTTACATACGGTAATAGGACTCTACTCTAGTTGACGTCGCGTTCTTCTGTCCTTATCTCTGGATTGCGCTGCCTTTTTAATGCTCTCCGTATGGATTGATCTTTTTATCCATTTTGCTTAAGGGCCCTAGTGATTTGTGTAATTTCTTGCTGTCTCGTGTCTGGTTCGGTTAGTCGGTATGAGCTCGATATGAGGGTGTTGGCTACCGACTGGATTTGGGATGGATGGTGGTGTGTGCCAGCGTTTAAATATCTGTTGGTATGGGTGGGCTTTCGGTAGACTGAGTATTGAAGCTGATAGTTGTTTTTCCGAGTTATGAGTACATCAAGGAAAGGGAGGGTTTTTTCTTCTTCTACCACCAAAGTAAACTCTATCCGGTGGTGAATTCTATTTAAACAGGTCAGGAAGTTGTCTAATTCAATTCGTTCATGGGGCCAAATTATAAAGATGTCATAAACATATCGTTTCCAGAGTTTAGGTTTGAGTGGTAAGTTATTAAGAGCCTCTGTTTCAAAATACATCATATACAGATTGGCTATTACTGGTGAAAGGGAAGATCCTATGGGCGCTCCATCTGTTTGTTCGTATATCTGACTGTTGAAGACAAAGTAGGTATTTTTTAGACAGTGTTCCGATAGTTCTATCACGTGAGCTCGAAAATCCTCGTTCATTGCTATTTTGTCTAGTGCTTCATCCACTGGAATACTGGTATAGAGTGAAACAATAGCTAGACTTGTCAGAATGTCATTTTCCTCTAGTTGAATGTCTCTAATTATGTTCGTGAGGTGTTCGGAGTTTTTGACGGATGAATCAGCACTTTCAACGGTTGGTTGCATGATCTTTGACAGATGATTTTCTAGGTGTTGTGTAGGTGAGGCTAGCGCGCTAACAAAGGGTCTGAGGGGGACGTTGGGCTTGTGTGTCTTTGATAGGCCATACAAGTTTGGGTAGCGACTTGATTTCTCTCTTGGAATTATTGGTCCCAAATTTGCAGCTTTTATTTTGGCCTTTGTAGTTTTCTCTAGATATGTTGTAGGGTCCCCGGTAACTGGCTTGTAGGTGTCATCTTGTAGAATGGTTTCCATTTTTGTCATGTAGTCTTCGACATTTAGGACCACTGTGGCATTGCCCTTGTCTGCTGGCAATATGGTAAAGTTTTTGTCTTTCTTGAGCGCTTGAAGAGCTTTCCATTCTTTAAATTTGAGGTTTGGCTTAGGAAGTCTGCTTGTTCTCAGGATTTGTGTGATATCTTGTCTTATTCTTTCAACATTTTCTTCGAGCACGGTATCTAGGGCAACCTCTACGTTTCTCAGCTAGCTTCGAGAGGAAGCAGCAGGAAGATCACAGTATAGAGTAGCAGCAGCAGTGAGAGCACTTGAAAATACCAAATTAGATTTTGGCGAAACGTCGAGCAAATTCATTGTTAGACGAACAGATTGAAACTCGGAATTTTAATGTATTATATAAATATATATATATATATATATATATATATATATATATATATATATATATATATATATATATATATATATATATATGTATAACCATCCTATAAAGTATATATATATGTTATATATATATATATATATATATATATATATATATATATATATATATATATACGAAAAAGAGGAAGGACAGTAACAGGGCACTGGCAACAAACAATCCTAAGTTTAACTACTGGGGAACGCCCTTATAGGGAGAAGAGATGAGCAATCAAAGATCTAAACGCTCCAGTATCTGCTTTTTAATTTTGTTATCGAGCTTTCGTTGCCTAGTGGTAGCTTCTTCTGGATTCTAAAAATGCAAACCTGGCACAGAAAATGAACCAAAAACGTTCGTTTTTAAAATGTGATTCAATGAATTGTAAGGTTGTATGAGAAATTACCTACAAAAATTTTAGCAGTTAATTCATCTCTGGTGAAGACAATAAAATTTGCATTTTTGTTAGCCAGATAGTAGGTATGATTACAAAAACATGATAAGGGGACACTTAAGAGAGTTACACAAGTATTAAAATAAAACGTTGTCAATAAATATTAATCAAAAACACTTTTTAAGACAGAACACAACTGTAAGAAACACCATGATGTTGAAATGGTACTCCATTTTAAAATTTTTTCTGACATCGAGTTTAGTAACTTATTTAGTGATATTAGTCCGAACCGAATATTGTTGGTAGTCTATGTCGTCATCAGGTCGACAAAAAAACCATAAAAGCATTAAAGTTAGGGATGTGGTAAATTTTTTTGGTGGATGCTACTATTAGATAAATTATTTATTATTAATGATATTTATTTTTCAATTTAAATTTTATAACAAAGGGACTTAAATTTGATGAATGTTACTATTAGACGAGTTATTTATTATTAATTATATTAATTCTTTAATTTTATAACAAAGGGACTCATAGGCTAGTTTAAAATGTTTGAAAGAGAATATTAATACTGCATGTTATTTATTATTTGTCATATTTAATTTTTAATTTCAACAAGAAGGCACTGAAAGGTAATTAGTAATAAAAAGCAGAAATAACAGAAAGAGAAAAGAATACGTTAACTTTCCTGGAAACTAATTTTTTCATAAAAATCGTTATTTTTCATCGGTTTGGTATGATTTTGTGTTAGTAAATAGGTATACGTGGAGCTCAATCCTTCTATGTCTTTTTTGTGATTGAGACTATTTTTACAAGTTTTTATGTAACACATTTCCAAGAAACTTCTTCTGAAGTAATTAGTCTCAACATCCAGAATGAAGCTGTTGTTATTTTTTTAATCCTCTAATGATGTTCAGTTTCTGTTTCATAGGGTGATAAGAATGGAATGGGATATATCTACCCGAACTTGATTTTTTCCTATACCAGTCAAGTTTGACTGTGTTATTTTTAGAGTGTACAACCCTAGTATCCAAAAACGGAACAGCACGGTCAGTCTCCTTCTCAACGGTAAATACTAATTTATTATTGAAAGAATTGTAGATATTAAGAGTGTTGTGTACACTTCCAGCAGGTAAAGCAACTAGCAAGTCATCTACATATTGGAACAGGAGGGGAAATTCAAATTCCACCTTTGAAACGACAAAATAAAGAAGTT
The DNA here is from genome assembly GCA_019049505.1 of Pachyrhynchus sulphureomaculatus. NCBI lineage: Eukaryota > Metazoa > Arthropoda > Insecta > Coleoptera > Curculionidae > Pachyrhynchus > Pachyrhynchus sulphureomaculatus. Next base: position 148,317,076 of record CM032453.1, on the reverse strand, counting down.
TATTCATAACGATTTCGGCCAGAATTGGCGAAATGGCACTTCCCATTGGGACGCCAATTTTTTGTTTATAGAATGTACTATTGAAGGAGAAAAACATATGTTTATATAAGAAAGTAATGGTTAGTAGAAACTTTAGAAATATTACATATTTCTTCTATTGATGTGAAATGTTCATTTAATATTGATATAATAAGGTTTAGAGAAATGTGTGTGAAACTACATCGAAAGAAGCAAGTACAAAACTCTCTGGCAAAATGAAGCCATTAACCTTCTCTGCAAATTCGAAGGTATTTTTAATCCTGAAGTTATTGAAAGAAGAAAAAGTTGTTTCTAAAATAGAGGCAGAATTAAAAATACCTTCGAATTTGCAGAGAAAGTGTCCTTTTATCATGTTTTTGTAATCATACCTACTACCTGGCCAATAAAAATGCAAATTTTATTGTCTTCACCAGATTAACTGAGAATTAACTGCTAAAATTTTTGTAAGTAATTTCTCATACAGTCTTACAATTCATTGAATCACATTTTAAAAACGAACGTTTTTGGTTTATTTTCTGTACCTGGTTTGCATTTTTAGAATCCAGAAGAAGCAACCATTAGGCAGCTCGATAACAAAAATAAAAAGCAGATACTAGAGGATTTAGATCTTTGACTGCTCATCTCTTCTCCTTATAAGGCCGTTTCCCAGTAGTTAAACTTAGGATTGTTTATTGCCAGTGCCCTGTTACTGTCCTTCCTCTTTCGTATATATATATATATATATATATATATATATATATATATATATATATATATATATATATATATATATATATATATATATATATATATATATATATATATATATATATAATATATATATATATATATATATATATATATACAGTCCCTGGCCAAATTATTAGACGCACTGTATTTTTTTTAGTAATTTTATGTTTCTTAAGAGTTTTTATGCAATAATGGTATATTTAAACTACAATATTATTGATTTTTATTTAAAAGAATTGTTGTAGACTACATATTTGTATTTATTTTTAACATATGGCAACACTATGTTGACAAAGTGATACATGAACGTAAGCAAACTACTAACCTGTATCAGTCGCGATCGGATTCGAGTCAGGTACGGACGTGTTTTCTGTGGCTTTATGAACTGTGATTGTTTGTTTAACAGTTTTATACTACTCAGTTATTAGTTTATTTTGTATGCAGTGTTTTAAAAAAGTAATTGGACTATTTTCATTATGGGTAGAAAAGGCGATCTTTCACCACGTAAAAAAGCTGAAGTGAAGGCCCTTGTGATTGCGAAAACATTTACAAACCGAGAAATATCACGAAGATTGGAGGTTTCTGAAGCTAGTGTACGACGCATAAAAAAGAAAATTGAGTCAGGGAAGGAATTAAGCCCGAAAAGAAAGAAAAGATGCGGTAGAAAACCAATTTTCACTCCACGGTCAGAGAGATGTTTGAAGAAAATTTGTGTAGAAAACAGATTTGCTACCACAAAGGTAATAAAATCACAACTCCAGGATGCTAGCGTAAATGCTTCTGAGCGCACTGTTCGAAGAAAAATTGAAAGAATTAGATTTTAAGGCCTGTCGCCCCGCCAGGAAGCCCAAGTTAACAGCTGCAATGAAAGCAAAGCGCCTGAAGTGGGCCAAACAATGGCAAGACAAAGATGTGGACTTCTGGAGATCGGTAAGATACAGCAATTTAATCAATAATTGATACATTATTATCATTTTCAGTTAAATAAAGCAAATAAACATGGAAGTTTATATATTTTTCCTATTTTTGACAGGTCTACTTCAGTGACGAAAGCACATTCGAAATTTTGCAGAATAAAGCTCAGTATGTGCGTCGTCGTCATGGAGAAAAGTTTCATCCTGATTGTGTCGTCCCGACGGTTTAAACATCCCACCAAAGTGATGATTTGGTCAGTCATCAGCGGCAAGGGTTACTGGACGTCTGTACGTCGTCAAAGGAATAATGAGGCAAGATCAGTACAAAGAAGTATTACAAAATCGGTTGATTCCGCAGCTCAGAGAATGGTTTCCAAATGGGGAACCATTCACTTTCATGCAAGATGGAGCTCCCTGCCACACTACTCGGTCTGTTAAAGCTTTTTTGGCAGAAAAAAATATCCGTCTGTTGGATTGGCCGGGTAATAGCCCCATTGAAAATGTGTGGGAGCTGATGAAAAGAGAAGTGGCTAAAGATGTGATTACCAACAAAACCCAGCTCCTAGAAAAGATTATTCATGTGTGGAATCATCATCCTCAAATGCAGGAGACAGTACAATCTTGCATTGATAGCATGCCGCGCAGAAATTAAAGCTTTGATAGCGGCTAAAGGTGGCTCAACTAAATATTGACTTTTACTAACATAATTTCACTTTCCTTTAAAACTTAATAAACTTATGCTTTTCTAAATTAATGCTGTTTTATTTATGTCAAATAAATAGGTAATTGATTGGATAATATAAAAATAAAAAACAAATCAATTTAAAATAATAAAACGGTACAATATCACTCGGTGCAATTTTTTCAAGACCTAGAATATCTTACATACAAAGCAATATATACGGATTTTTTCTTTATATAGTGAAAAACTCTCTATAGTGAAATTTCGGTCAACATTTTGGTCTTTCGCTATATAGAGTGTCGACTGTATATATATATATATATATATATATATATATATATATATATATATATATATATATATATATATATATATATATATATATATGTATATATATATATATATATATATATATATATATATATATATATATATATATATATATATATATATTTATATACAGTGTGTCCCAAAAAGTTTTATACAAATGGAGAAAAAAGTTTATCTTACATCTTATAAAAATTTGTTCTTGACAAAAAGTTCTGCATCACATGAAAATCCATAATCAAGCATCGAAAGTTTAAAATATTTGATGGTATACAGGGAAAATAAAAATTAATGATTTATAATGAAAAGTAAAGTGTGTTTTAATTTAAATACAGAGACAAATATTACTAACTAAAAAATTATGCTCACGTTAGAAATTCAAAAAAACTCCAGTAAACACGTCAGTAATTGTTGGATAGACAGAAACCTGCTAAACACAGCTTTAATTTAGAAACTTGTGTTGACCCATCTAATACTAATAACCGGTGTGCTTAACCAAAAAATGAATGAAATAAAATCCTCTAAGTTTATAGAAGATGAATACTAACCTAACCTTGCAATTACTTCGCGTTAATACTGTGCATGCTTGAGATAACGGTAAGGCCAAAGCCTGTGAAAAATAAGCGTTGCAAAATCTTTTTTTTTTTTTTTATTGGTCTAGCACACGTGCTGCAGGAAAGTCCCTAAAGCGCCCAGGAGCGGCACGAGTGCGGAAAAAGCGATTCACGTTGTTCTTGAATCGCTGTAAATTGTACTCGGTGGGAAACACAGCGCTGGGCAAATTATTCCAAAGGGATGACGTTCTCCATATAAAAGATTGCGTGAAAAGCGTTGTACGCGGAGTAACAAGCTGAACCTCATACGGATGCGAAGCACCAGCGCGACGTGTATTTCTAACATGCACCGCTTTGGGAGGAATTAAGGGGGGAATCTCTCTATTATCATTGAATATTTAACCCAAAGATCACATGCGTAGTTATAAGTTGAAAACATACGTGTTTGCCATTATTATTACCGTTGTAAAAGTAACATATAAATGTAATATAAATGTAAACAATAGAATTCCGTAATTTAAAACTAAAATTCGACAATAAAGAGGCATTTCAAAAAACTCGTAGTTTCTCAGACATAAAAAAAATAATTTAAAAGTAATAGCTGTCATTTGTTCAAGATATCACGTATAGACCTGACACTAAAAACTTATATGAATGGAAGTAATACTTTTATTGGACAATATGACAAGAGAAAATTATCCATTTATTAAGCAAATAACGACTTAAAAGCATCGTTTTTCCCTCCATAAAACAGTTTTTATGCATGAAAAGTAAAAAAGAACGTCTCGAATCGAGCAGTTTAAGGCTACAATGGCAATAACTCGCTTTAAAACGGGATTTAGCTAGCAGAAAAGACGTGCTCTCCTTGATCTTGTTCGCACACCATTAAAATCTAGACAAAATAGCCAAATTACTCGAGGGGGCGAACATCCGCTCAGTTTTTAACAGTTGAGAAATGCTCGAGATCGGAAAAAGATTCTTTGTTATTGTGGGATTGTGAATGGGCTACACTGGACAAATTATATCCAGTTGTATCTAATTTTGAGTATTTCCTTAGGCATAACATCAAAGTAAAAGAAACTAAAGCTCTTTTTTCAATGTCCAACTACTGCAAACGGGAATCAATCCATATATACGCACATCCTAATGATGTTAAATATGAGAGTCATTTCATAAATAATGCACGCTTATTTTAGACGGTATCCCTTTACCACGTTTCATTACTTTTGGAGAGTTGATGTGTCACTGAAAGTACTACAGTTGCTTAGTCTACGTTTGTTTTTTGCAGTTTTTCTTTTTCTCGTAGGTTTTCAAAGATATTAATGTTGGAATTAGCACGACAGGTTTTCGGCAGGCAGGTCAGCTGCAGCGCGGGATCAGTTTTTGATAAAGAAAGTCGAACGGTAGGTTCGACAAAACTTATTTCTGTGCACCTGTTGTTTAAGATGCTGCATCCTTAAATCGCAATTTTCTGAGGTTGGGTTACATTTTCTTTTTTTTGGCTATTTCGTCCCTTTTCGACCCAATCTGGAATTCCCAATAAAAAAGACCGTTTTTTTTTTACAGAAAGCTGACCGACGTCATTTCGCAGTACTTCATTCCTCCCAAATACCTATGGCAATATACTGCAAAGTCTAGAAGACGAAAAGAAAGTCCCAATGATATACAGGGTGAGTCAACGATAGAGTAAAGTTCATTATCTCATTTGTTTTGGGAATGACGAAAAAATGTTAAATACAATAGTTTTAGGGAATGTTAAGGTGCATAGTTTAAAATTATTTTTGAGTATATAGGGTACCTCAAAAAATGTGGCCCATATAACATATGTCTTTTTAAATGGAACATCCTATTTTCTAATTTATTTTTAAATTCTGCGTAAAATTTTATAACTTTTTTATCGATAATGTTATATACCTAAACGTAGTAGTTTTTCTAATATTTCAATTTTTTTTAAAATACTAGTGTTCAGTTTTGTAAAAAATTACCAGTAACGCCATTGTTTCTGAAGGTGCAATAATGATAATTGGTACGAGCGTTCTATAGAGATGAAAAAAGAGATATATGTTAAGAAGTTTGAGTTAAATGCTACAGGGTGTTCAAAATAAAATTATGCATTTCGATTATTTTAAATTAAAAAAATCTCAATTTTTTTTAATGGCACACTCTGTATATTATTACTTTTTCTGATAGATTTTACAAAACCCTTCAACTTTTATTAACTATGTCATATACCTATTTCTAATAGTGTTCGATTTATTTTGAATTTTTCAATTTTTACCCTTGTTTTTAATACACTTACGCTATAAAATCATAGGTGCCAAGACAAAACAAAAATGTAGATATTGTCAAATTTTGAGCAAGTATAAATAGTTTCATTTATTGTAGCAAGTGACGTATAAAGGTAATAGTTATGGATTTTCCTAAAAATGAATCATCTACAAAATCTTTTTAGTGCTTAATGGAACGGTTTAATGGTAGTGGTAGCGTTGAGTATACGAAACGGAATGTAGTAATCCAGAATGCTACGGAGGAGCAACGAGAAATGGAGATTTTACTTCATACCGAAGAAAATTCCCAGATCAGCAGCCGTCAACTAGCTCACTTATCTGACACATCCCAATTTACGGCTAATCGCATCACGAGAAAATACAAATATCATCCCATTGATATGGAACTGCACCAAGAACTTCAAGACCGTGATTTTGAACGACGAGTAAACCTTTATACCACCATGAATGAAGCAATAGAGGCCAATCCAAATTTTGTATCCAAATAATGTTTTCTGATGAAGCTACTTTTCGCAGTAATGGAGCAGTTAACAGCCATAACATGCATTATTATTCCATTTTGGCTCCGAGAAGTTCAAAACGAAAACCATTGGTCGCTTAATGTATAGTGTGGAATATTTAATTTTCGAATTATTGGTCCATATTTTTTCCGCGAACCGCTTAACGGGCCTAGATATCTAAATTTTTTGCAAAACGAATTACCCCAGCTTCTTGAAGAAGTTGATAACTTTGAAAGGGAAAAACTGTGGTTTCAACAAGACAGGGCTCCTGCTCATTACCACCAGGAAGTTCGGGAACTTTTAAACGATCGTTACCCACAAAAATGGATCGGTAGGGATGGATTTATTCGGTGGCCCTCTCGATCATGTGATTTAACACCTTTAGACTTCTTTTTGTTGGACTACATTAAAGACAGTGTTTATGTGAATCCCTCTACAACACCAGTAGATATGGAAAAGAGGATACGGGATGCGTGCAGGACAATAACGCCCTTTAGGCTACTGAAAGTGAAGGAAAATATAGTAAAACGACTAAACATGTGTATTCCAGTAGACGGACATATTTTTGAACATTTATTATGTCATAATAATTAATCATTAGATAAGTAAAACAATATAAAAATTATTATTAACTCTTTGTTTATGTTTTCACAACAGCGTAAGTGTATTAGAAACAAAGGTAAAAATTGAAAAATTCAAAATAAGTCGAAAACTATTAGAAATAGGTATATGATATATTTAATAAAAGTTGGAGGGTTTTGTAAAATCTCTTAGAAAAAATAAGAATATACAGAGTGTGCCATCTAAAAATTTTGAGATTTTCCAATTTAAAATAGTCGAAATGTATAAGATTATTTTGAACACTCTGCAGCATCTAACTCAAATTTCTTTACATATATCTTTTTTTTTTCATCTATATAGAACGCTCGTACCATATTGCACCTTCAGAAACAATGGCGCTACTGGCAATTTTTTACAAATCTGAAAACTAGTATTTTTTTTTTTAAAAATTGAAATATTAAAAAAAAACTACTAGGTTTAGGTATATAACATTATTAATAAAAAAGTTATAAAATTTTACGCAAAACTTAAAAATAAATTAGAAAATAGGATGTTCCATTTAAAAAAACATATGTTATATCGGCCACATTTTTTTGAAGTACCGTGTATACTCAAAAATAATTTTAAACTGTGCACTTTAACATTCCCTAAAACTATTGTATTTAACATTTTTTCGTCATTCCCGAAAGAAATGAGGCAATGAACTTTACTCTATCGTTGACTCACCCTGTACATACTATTAGCACGGACTTTGGCTACTTTGCATTCGGAAAGCGTTTGTATTAGCTTTAAGAAGTGTGATGGAGTTCTCATTTCTTTCAGAATCGACCACAGTTTCGGCCATATCACCTTGTCAAACACTTTCTAATGGTCGGTGTGCCAGAGATAAATTCTGATGGTATATTCCTTCCTTTCTCTATCAGTTGACGCACATTTAAAATTCGCTCCTGTGTTCTCTTTCCTGGTATGTACTATACAACAGTTATTACCACTTCACCGAACATTCTATTTTTGCACTAGACGCGCATTTCACTAACCATGTTAGCGATGATGGCTCCTAATGATGTCAACCTGGTTAGTGAATCGCGTTTTATGCAAAAACTAAAGTGATGTTAATGTTATAGGTTCCAAAGTCCCAACCTAGTTTTGGTATGTACTCCAATGGTTGTAATAAATAACCACCTTAAAAAACAATTGATTACTGTTTTAAGAAAAGCCTGAACAGTTGAAACATTGCAATTCTTGGCTGCTTTTAATTTTGTTTTGATAACGAGTTCGAGAATTGTTACTTTTTCAAGTTTAAATAAAACAACTGATGTTGAAGGAATAAACTACATCTGAAGTTCGGGGTTTTTAAAGAAATAATTCACTAACAAAAATAACATACACCAAATAATTTTTATCTGACGTTAAAATTTTTTGCAACCATGTATTTACGTTGATATCATTGTTGACTTTTTTTTATAATTTTATTAACCACACCTTGTAGAACGATTCAAAATTTAAATTTTTATTAATGCAACTTTTTACAAGCTTTTCTTGTTCAAATTCGCGCGCTTGTATCGCTGAACTATAGGCACATGATGCCCTATGCTCTGCGCGGTAATCCATACGTTGTCCATAGTTTTAGGCCAGACATTATTAATTTTCGTCATATTTGATGAGTGAATGCTTTTTGTGGCTATTATCCTTCAGATTTACAGAGTCACTGTAAAGATTTCATCGTCAACATTATTCTATAATATGTTTGCTGTGTTATATTACAATAATAGAAACTTCATAACATAAAATAAAAATCTTTCCTTTTTTCCTATCACACAAAATAAGACTATGTATGTACGTATGTCACAACATGTAAAAAAAAAATCCATAATCTAAAAAAAAACGTGTTTAAACCACCATAACACTAACATACTTTATAAGGAACTAAAACTTTAATTTAACAGAGGATAAAATTAACTTTTTTTGCCATTTGCAGACTCGTTTTAGTGTCAAAGTTTTCCCTTAAAAGTATAATTATTTTCGGTGGTCTTGTTTGCTTTGTTGTATACATTATTGTCCCCTTGTTCTTTACGTACTTAAAGAAAAGTTTTTTGGACTGAAAGCTGTCGTTATTGGTGTATTTGTCGCTATTTTCTTTGAGTTGCTTTAGAAAAGATTCGAAAAGGTTTTGAAAAACTTTCTGTTTGTTCGATGGAGGGTCTTCTCGGAAAACTGGGGGTTAAGTTTTTTTTTAATTACTGATTTATTAAATGTACTTTTGTACTTCTGTAGGTTCTACTTTCTAACAGATATATAGTTGAAAGAATTATATTCAGTCTATGATAGAAGAATATCAGAACAATAATTGGATTTTTCTTAATTTGCAGAAGTGTTCTGAAGATGGCAAAAGTCAACGAATTAAAATACGAACTGTTTGAACATCCAGCGTATTCATCAGATTTGACTCCCTCTAACTATTATCTGTTTCCAAACCTAAAAAAATACCATATTTCACATCAAATAAAATTTTCTTTCGTTGTTAGGCCGAGAACTTTTTAGACAGCCCACGTATATTTCGTACCATTTTGTTTAATAAAAAATGTTATTCAAGTATAAATACACGTGCACAGCTAGGATCTAAGATAATTATTGTGGGAGATTTTAACATAAATTTTTTAGAATGTAGTAATAATACCTATTTGAATGTCATTGGGTTTACAAATGATAAAAGGTACTAGTTCTACTATAAACAGATGTGTTTTGTAATTTTCCCAATGATATACTAGTTCTCGTTGTAGAAAGTTTTTTTAGCCATCATAAACATGTTTGTGCCCAAATCTTAGATATTGATTTTTGAAAACTCATTTGGGGTGTGTTTTGTGAAATCATTGATTATTTTAACAAAAATTTTTATTTTAAAAGCAATCATGGTACGAAACACTAATTGCGCAAGTACGACCTGGACGTAATAGTAAAGTCCCTTAAAAATGCAAAACAATTTCCAAATCATAATTTTTTTAATTTTTTGCTGTATGTGCAGCCATTTCTTTCATCTAAACGTTGTTTCCGTTAAGATGAGGTTACATAATCTTGGAAATGTGTCCATGTAGGGATTTTTTTTTACCTTCCATAAAACCTTGTAACTCCAAGCTGTTGTTACTTCTTGTTATAATTATGTTTAATACATATTTTCCCATATATCCTCTTTTTTATTCTGGAAAAAATAACACAGAGACACAAAAAAAAGTCATTACCACCAACCAAAATACGTGGATCTAGTGTATTTTTTGACGCTGAATTCGAATCTGTAGTTAAAAAAAAGATATCATCTTTTTTTGCCAAAAACATCCCTTGAATGGGATAAGATTATAGTAATAATATAATGACTCTTGGAATGTGAAAAATGGTAGATATTATATAGTCTAGAGAAGAGAATATGCATTCAAATCACAGCCAGATATTTCTATTAATTAAACCAAAATCCACCCTTATAGGGGGTGAAAAGTGCCTCTAAAACTCAAATAACTCACGTTTAAATAATATGTACAAAAGAAAAATTCTTGTAGCTCTTAGGACGAAATATCTGAATCTGGCGTGACAACCAGACATTACTTTTAAAGAGTTGAGACTCACCCCTATAAGGTGTAAAAACCACCCCCACCTACGGAGGTATCTCATAAGTTTTAATAACGACGAAAAAAGTTCAGATTTTTGTAGCTTTAGGCAGGATGAACAAATATGTAGTAGCTTAGCTTGAACCACCGATATACGACTTAGAGGGTGGTAGAAACTACCTCTATGCTCTAATGATGCACATGGATGTTATTGAAAATCGGAAATGATCAAGTACTTTTATCTCATTGTGCCAAGCATTCAAGACAACTAGATTATCTTCCTAATAAGGTCGAAAAGCATCCCTAGGGGAGTGGGAACTACCCTTGGAATTCATGGATCTTAGGAGTTCTAGCATCTCAGAAAAAAAAATACAGGCTTTTGTAGTCTCAGGCAGGATGGACAAATACAGATAATGGTGTAGCGGTGGTTCAAGCGAATCTACCCCTATCTAAAACTAAAAAAGCACGAACTTTTTTCGTCATTATTGAAACTTATGAGGTACCTCCGTAAGTGGGGGTGGTTTTTACACCTTACAGAGGTGAGTCTCATTCCTTTAAGAGCAATGTGTGGTTGTCATACCAGATTCAGATATTTTACCTAAGAGCTACAAGAATTTGTTTTTTCTACATGTTATTTAAACTCTCGTGCCTTATTTGAGTTCTAGAGGTACTTTTCACACCCTATAATGGTGGATTTTGGTTTAATTAATATAAGTAGCTTGCTGTAGTTTGAATACATATTCTCTTCTCTAGACTACAAAATATCTACCGTTTTTCACACTTCATTAAGAGTCATTAGATTATTACTATAGTTTTAACCTATTTCAAGGGATGTTTTTGGCCAAAAAAAAATTACACGATAAATCGAAAAATACACTAGATCCATGTATTTTAGTTCGTGGTAATGAACTTATTTTGGGTGACTGTGTAATTTTTTACATCACAACTTAGTTTTAACTTACTAGTATAATATTCTTTAAACCGTTTATTAAATTTAGAAATCTCAGTTCAATGATTGGCTAAAAACTGCAGAATAATGACTATATTTCGTTATAAAAAATGTACAATTAAAGGATTGTAGACAAATTACCTTTATCTACTTCCCCGACACTGTTTATTTCCCGAATGTCCTAGAAAGCGAGAGAGAAGATTTACGGCCTCCACCGTTAACAAGTTTCTAATGTGTGTATTATTTACCTTGCTAAAGTCCTCGCAAAGTGCGCTTAAGGCAAACATTGTTTGTATAATGAATATCGTGGATTGTTACTTACAGTCGAGCTAGGGCTTTTTTAAGGATTTCAGCAATTTATTTTCGGATGTTGTTCGTAAATGGGGTTATGTTAAGACTTAATAATGAGGTCGTTTAAAGAAGAAATGCGTATTAGCTACTGTACATTAATCGTGTTTTTTTCGCACTGCTTATTTGCTACTTTGTCTTTCGGCAAGGATAATAAAACGGTATATGAAGTGAATAGAGAAACGTCTAGGAGTACCAACTGTACTTTTACCATTAAATATATTTTCCATCCGTAATTACAATCTAATGAACGGTAAACCAGATCAAATTTAACTGATTACTGATCATTTATAACACAAATCGAGAATTTGACATCTCAACAGTCCTCAGTCTTTTTACAATATCGTATCTTTTTAAGGTGGAAGCTCCTTCTGCATGGAGTTTGTTCTCCAGTTCATCTCTGTCCTCTACAAAGGTCTTGTGTCATCTGAGCACTTATATCCTCGATAAAAAATATTCTGCGTGAACTTTTTGTACTTCTCTATAAGTCATTTTAGAGGATCATCAGTTTGATAGCGCAGCGTTGCCCAATCTTTCGTCGGCTCTATGACATAATATACAGTCATAGTGCAGCAACTGAAGCAAAATCAAACTTGCAATGAGTTTATCGCAGCATCGCAGTAGCCGTATCTGGTGTACAAGGCGTTGGAAGTCTTATTACTTAAATTAAAACTATACCTCTGTAATCAACGGAACTGTAACGACACGTAAAACCAAACTAAAGAAGTTTAAATTTTTTAATCTCACATTCCCGCCACAAATTTGTCTGACTTGATTGCTACTTGCGGAGACCTATATGAGCAATCCAATTCTTATTAGTGTGGATTAAAATCGGTAAACAGTGTTTCTCCACATGAACAAAGAATTTCGTACCACGAAATTCACTAAATATAACAAATAAGAGTTACCAATTGGATATAACACATAACAAAAAAATATCTCTACCGAACACACACCATGCATTGTCTATGCCATAATCCACGATAAATCCTCATAATTTTAATAAAAACTGTACAATTTTTATCGCCCTCGAAAGTCTCCTATTTCTCCGAAGTGATATCGCTTAAAAAAATATACGTTAATGTTCTACTTTAAATTTTATATCTGTGCATAATTATTTTGTTCTGGAGTTATCATGCCAACACACAGACATACATACTGGCAAAAGGCCTCAGATAGCAGTTCTTCTCGCAAATAGAAATACTACCCTCCAGCAAAGATGGTAAAAAGTTACTGACTTTCAAGAACGGGATACAAGGTGGGCTTAGCTAAATCTGCTGGTTTAGAGATTAGAAAATATGTGTGTGAATCTAAAACACAAATAAATAGCATACTCTTTAAAAGCATTGAAAGCACGAGGTAAAGAAAAAAAAAAAATTCTATTTAAAAAAATTGTTCAGTTTTAACACAGACTACGGAGTAGAATACTAAATTATGGTCGTTTAAATACCACTGGTTGGCAAAAACTCATTTAAAGTGGCTTGAAGTGTATCAAATATGAAACTGATATTTAATTTTGGTCAAGAGTTAGTGTGCCAACAAACTAAAAGGCGGATAGAAGGAAAAGAGAAGAAAGACAAAAATCTCGGAGAGTAATTATTTCACGAATATAATACCACAGAAGATGCCAAGAGAAGTAGAAATCTTTAGGAAATCATCTATAATATATATAAAATGCAACGTCTCTCTGTCTGTCTGTCTGTCTGTCCGTCTGTCCCTTAGTGCGCTTATCACTGGAGAACCACTTATCCGATTTAGGTACTTTTTTTTTAAAACATACATATGTTCTCTGGCCAGGTTATAGGCTATATTTTATTACGATAGGTAGCGTAAGGAATGAGGAGTGACGATAATAGTAAATGAAGTCGGAAAAAAGTTTGCCGTTAACGCGTTCCCTTGCAATACACAGCCTAAAATATGGAACAATATTATATAGCAGAGAATATCTTTAATCTATAATCTATAATATATATAAATTGCAATGTCTCTCTGTCTGTCCATTTGAGCGTTTATCACGCGAGAACCACTTATCCGATTTACGTGTCTTTTTTTAAATTCATACATATATTCTTTGGCCAGGTTAAATAATAATAATAATCTATATCTATAATATATATAAAAATGCAACGTCTCTCTGTCTGTCTGTCTATCCGTTAGTGCGCTTATCCTTCGAGAACCACTTATCCGATTTACGTGATTTTTTAAATTCATACATATGTTCTCTGACCAGGTTATAGATATATATTTTATTACATCTATATGTATAAAATGTAACGTATCTTTGTCTGTCTGTCCGTTAGTGCGCTTATCATTGGAGAACCACTTATCCGATTTAGGCACTTTTTTTTTAAAACATACATATGTTCTCTGTCCAGGTTATAGGCTATATTGTATTACGATAGGTAGCATAAGGAATGAGCAGTGACGATAATAGTGAATGAAGTCGGAAAAAAGTTTGCCGCTAGCGCGTTCTCTTACAATACACAGCCTAAATCAATAATTAATTAATTAATTAAATTAAACAATTTTATGTAGCAGAGAATATCTATAATCTATAATATATATAAAATGAAATGTTTCTCTGTCTGTCTGTCCATTAGTGCGTTTATCACGCGAGAACCACTTATCCGAATTACGTATCTTTTTTTAAATTCATAAATATATTCTTTGGCCAAGTTATATAATAAAAATAATCTATATCTATAATATATAAAATGCAGCCTCTCTCTGTCTGTCTGTCCGTTAGTGAGTTTATCACTGGAGAACCACTTATCCGATTTACGTGCTTTTTTTTAAACATACATATGTTCTCTGGCCAGGTTATCTATCTATAATATATATAAAATGCAACGGCTTTCTGTCTGTCTGTCTATCCGTTAGTGCGTTACGTGCTTTTTTTAAAAACATACATATGTTCTCTGGCCAGGTTATAGGATATATTTTATTGCGTTAGGTAACATAAAGAATAAGCAGTGACGGTAATAGTGAATCAAGTCCGAAAAAAGGTTACCGTTAGCGCGTTCTCTTGCAATACACTGCCTAAATCATTAAATATGGAAGAATATCATATTGCAAAGAATATAATATATATAAAATGGAACGTCTCTCTGTTTGTCTGTCCGTTAGTGCGCTTACCACTTGAGAACCACTTATCCGATTTACGTGTTTTTATAAATTTATACATATGTTCTATATATTTCGATATAAGCCTAGATAATGGTAGATAAGGTGAGATAGTGGGAGATAAGTATAAATAATGAGAGATAAGAAGAAATAATGAGAGATAAGAAGAAATAATGGGAGATAAGCAGAGATAAGTCTAGATAATAGGAGTTATGGTGAGATATTGACAGGTAAGGAGAAATAATGGGAGATAAGGAGAAATATTGCGAGATAAGTCGAGATAAGCCTAGATAATGGAAGATAAGGTGAGATAAAGGGAAATAAGGTAAGATAATGGGAGATAAGGAGAAATAATGGGAGATGAGCAGAGATAAGCCTAGATAATGGAAATTATGTAGAGAACGTGGGAAATAAGAAGAAATAATGGGAGATAAGGAGAAATAATGACAGATATTTTATTACGTTAGGTAACATAAGTAATAAGCAGTGACGATAGTAATGAATCAAGTCCACGCGAGCGGAGCCGCGAGCACGGCTAGTCCACTATAAATCACCAAAAACACATCGCATTTTATCGTGCGCTTATCGTACCTTAAAGAGCCTCCAACTAAATTCAGTGAGTTAATTAATAGACGTTGTTCTTGAATTAAGTAATTATTTTCCATTGTAAACAATTTGTGAAACAACTAATTACACGAGACCCTGCACTTGGTATGCACGCGCTTGATATCCTAACTAGAAACTGTGTGGTATATTGTCAGGTAAACATGTAAGCAAACCAATTATTTAGGGAAAATTATATAAACAGGTAAGCAAACAGTATACTATTACTTAGAGTGGTGAACATTATTCAGTAACAGTCATACTTTTTGTACTATACTAGGTCAAGTAAGGAAACCTTTATTACTTTTTTTTCTCAATTTGGACATTGCTCAAAAAATACGCAAGTGAACTAATGACAGTTTTCTGCAAGATTTTTAATTTATCCTGTAGAAGAGGCAAAAAGTCCATGCCAAACAACTACTCGTATTGCTTTCAGTAGTACTTATCATAGTAGTAAAGTTATGGAAAAGGTTATCAAACAGCATCTTTTGAAATCTCTGGAAGAATTTAATATTACAAGCAAATATCTAAAGGAGATCTTTTAACTTAGGTCGCATATATGTGATCGTTCACAGGAAAAGGGCCCTTATCTCCCTAGTCAAAATTTCACAGGAGAGATATATATAGGAGTTTTGGTAAATTTCTGTAATGTTCTAAACATTGCACAGCTGATTTGAAGTCAATTATTGGATTGGAAATACCAAAAAGTATCTCCACTACCTTAGAGAAAGTGACCTTATCTTGCACCATGTATTTTATATGGGAAGGTAAGGTTCCTTTTGATTTATTTATTTCAAACTTTTTTTAAAATAAAATATCAACAATAATATTTAATTTGTTTAAAACTATTAAAATAGAACAATTTTTTATGCAGTACTGATAATAAGACGGTTGTTATCAAAAACGAGGCCATAGAAAATTTACAATGGATGAAATCATGAAAAAGAAAATGGACAGAAAGTCTCTGGACTAGTATTTGGAATGTATTAATGTATTGAAAATGATAATTTTGGGCCAGGTGTGTGGGAGTTCTAGAAACCAAAACGAAATAAAGACATGCAGCGGAAGTAAAGAAAAAGATTGGGAAAGACTTCGATAGTTATATAAACTGAGGGGAGAAAGTGCGTGCGAAAAGCGTCTTCTTTTTGCAAACGGTATCAACGAATAACGATTTAAGAGACTTTTAAAACACTAAAAAAGACTTTAGCGCCAATTCATAAAAATCAAAAACTGACCCCAAAAAGGACAGTCAAGGTAGAGAGCAAAGATAAATGCATTAAGTTGGGCATACAAAACTTGGCGTCGATTGGGCGTTCGGGATATTCAAACAGCGATTCAGAGTCGAGAGTGCTAGTTGCATTGAAGATGTCGCCAGTATTATAAAAAAATCAACTCCAACATTTCAACACAACCAGGTAGTTCAGGTTAGGTTCGGGTACTGAAAGTGTGCAAATATTGGTTCCAGTCTATGACTGGAACTAGAATTTTAAAAATAAACAATGAAAAAGCAATTTACTCATTACGAGTCATTTCCATTTTCGATTTACCAAGTAGGAACAGGATTTGTCTGTAACAAAAAGACGGTTGACGGAACGTGGGTAAAAACGATGACTACTGATATTTCCTGTCCAGAGGATTTTCCTATCGAATTAACACCTGAAGGACTCACATACAGAAGAAAAAAATTATTTATACGACAGAATTAGGGAATATTGTCCAGCCTAAGACAGGGATGTGCTCTGTCTTAATCCGGGCGAAGATGAAGGAGAGGGCAATGGCGAAGAAGAGATAATACAACCTCCGCCGCCTAAGCGTCCACGGCGCAGACTGGATTTGTTAGGTGAAAAAATTCTAATAATAATAAAATAATAATTAATTTTATTCTCATAATTTATTTGTAATGTTTAGAAAAAAAAGGACTACTAAACAATGTTAATTCTGTTTAGTTTTTTAAACTTTAATTATTTATTAATTAATTAATAATTAAGAGTAAATTTTTGACATGGACTGGAAGTTAAAAACACTTAATTTCTACCTGAGCAATCGGGAGAAGGAACTTTAACTTCCTTCATGTATTTCATATGGGGAAGTTAAGGTCCTTTTTGTAAATCTGCAGTTTTATGTACCATCTTTCAACACTTTTATTATAGCAATAAAACGGCAAAAACTGGATCAATTTTTTTTACAAATTTGAAATCTACACAAAAAATCCTGTAAGATAGGGTCATGTACGAGCTTAAATGTGTTTTTTTATAATTCAAGAAAGCTTTGTAAAAATTGCCGAACTTTGAGTCTCGATATCTTACAATATGAGTTTTTCATATCGTACATAACTTCAAAACTCCCAATTTTTGGAATTTCCCGGTATTTGTTCAGAATATCGTTTTCTTTTAGAAAATGCAAAAAAAAATCGATTTTGTTCTCGGAGGTCCTGTTCCTGTGGTCGATCACATATTTGGAACAACGCAATTGAACATTTTGGAAAATCTTAAACGGTTGCACTTGATTGTGTTCGGCATGACGGTTTGTTTGCTAGGCTGCGCTCCTAGGGTAAGTCTGTGAGGTTTTATTTATGGCTCTCGTGATTCATAAGAGAACGTTCTTTACGAGTAATACTTGGTAGATTTCTTTCTAATATCCGCACTATTAACGCCAGTGTGCTCTAAGGCTCCATCCTGTCTCCTACTCTCTTTTTTGTTTACATTAACGATCTGCCGGAAAAGACTAGAATCGAATTTACAACTCTCTCTGTTCATTTCTTCATTTAAGAAATTTTATTTTGAAGTGACAGCAACCAGGAAGAATTTAACCCTACAAAAATTCCGGCGGCGGTATTTTTTTCTTAAAAAGTTAACATTGCCGAACCCAACATGATACATCGGAACACTTTATTCTAGTATTGTCACTCAATTGGGCGTTAACTCGGGAGTCAATATGTCTAGGCATGCACATGTGGCATGCATAGTAAAGAGAACTTAGAAGCTGGGAATATTGTTTCGTACGAGAAATTTTTATATTCCATAACACATAACTTTTAATAATAAGCTCAAATTCGGTCAAAGGTGAAATACTGCACACATATTTGCGGCTGCGATCCCAAGCATAACCTGCGTTTGTTAGCTTCTATTCAGAAGAGAGCTATTTAGGCCAGTCGCTAGGGGTTTTGAGCTCTCATTAAATGTTGACGGGCTGCATTTTGGCACACAGGTAGTTTTTTTGAACATAGAATAAGATAAAAAAAGTTTGCTAAAGGCTAGGCCCACAAAATCCAAAATAAAATGAAAAATTTGGTTTTTCGGTAATATCTCAAAAACTAAAAAAATATCCAAAAATTAGTAGCACCACGTGAAAGAGGAAAAATTTTACAAAAAATTAGTATGTAGATTTTTTTTTACAGATTTTTTTATTAGCGTGAGAAATTGCGGAGAGGTAATTGTAGCGCGCCAAACAAATTAATTTGAAAGCATACGCGCACCGCTCGAAGGTAAATCGATATTACTTGTTTCCAGAGTGTAAAAAAAAAAATTAAAAGATAGCTTTTTGAAGAGGAGACTTTCAGCTTACCGATGATACTAGTAGTTTTTATTTTTGTTGCTTGATAATTTGCAAAACTGTAAACATATATTTTTAATTTGGGAAATGAAAGATAAAAGTCTAAGCTTTAAGTATAAAGTATGCCATTTAAACATCTAGGTACAGTTACTGAAAACACAAAAATTCTAAAATACTCTCAGAAATAAAATGAATTAAGTACTCTCTGGCCGTCATATCGGATCAGCCATTTCAAATTTTTCAAATTTGTCATCGGATTCTTAGTCAGCACCTCGAGAAACCTTTTAATAGCCAATTTCAAAATATTTAGCGATATACAGAAACGTTAATTTAATCATAAATGAGGTTAGAAGCATGATTCCCACTACAACTAAAGAAGCTAAACCAGCCATTTTATTTTAAATATATTTTTTTTAAACTACCGTAAAACTAAAAAAAAAATAATCTATATACCATTCTTTTGTAAAATTTCCGTTCTTTTACGTGGTGCTATTAGTTTTTTAATATCTTTTTTATATTTCGAGATATTTGCAAAAAACCGATTTGTAGGCTTAGCGTACACTTTAGGGTAGCAAACTTTTTATAGTATTCTACATCCAAAAAAACTATCTGTATACTAAAATGCGGCGTGTTAACATTTAGCGAGAGAATTTCATCAAAATTTGCCTCTGACAACTGGGCTAATTCGCCTGATTAAAGACCCTGAACTCAGCAGCAATCTTGATTTCTACGACCGCTAAAATGAAGTTCATCTGGCCACATGTCGTACCACCCTTTTCAAGAGATATTTTATATGAAGAACTTTGTCCTTGTGATGAGAAGTCTGGTTCATTAAACAAACTGTGGTAAAATAGGTTTTTGTAGGTATTGTTTTAAATATTCCTCGTAAATTTACAATAAAACCTAAATCTTTACCCTCTCCAGTACCAAAACTCATCTTGATTAAATTTACTAAATAATATGTTATAACATACAACTGTATTTTAATACCTACACTTCAATAACACCGCAATAACCATCGCCACAGGGCTGTGATATTCAAAGATGTGTAATTTAGAATATATGGTAGCATGCTTTCAGTATTTTTTTTATAGGCCTAGCACATGTGCTTCAGAGAACTCTCTAAAGCGCTACAGGAGTGACACGTGTGCGGAAAAAGTGATTCACGTTGACCTTGAATCGCTGTAAATTGTACTCGGTCGGGAACACAGTCCTGGGCAAATTATTTCAAAGGGATGAGGTTCTCCATATAAAAGAGTGTTTGAAAAGGGTTGTACGAGGAGTAACAAATTGAATCTCATCCGGATGTGAAGTATTAGCGCGACGTGTATTTCTAGCATGCAGCGCTCTGGGAGGTAATTCCACACTTTTCATGAAAATACTTGTAGAATAGGCTCAAGTCGCCAACCTTTCTTCGATGTTCCGGGTCTCCGATCAGGCGAACAGCTCGCTTCTGAATAGAATCCAGCAAATACAGTGTATGTTTGGAAGCAAAGCCCCAAATATGGAAGCAGTATTCCATCGGTGATCGAATTTGAGCTGTTGTTGTGAAGTATAAAGCTTTCTAGTTTGAAATAGTATTCCTAGCTTTTGATAAGCTCTCTTTGCTAAGCTTGCAACATGTTCATGTCAAGACATGTTGCTCCCAAATTAATGCCCAACAAATTGAGTGACGATGTCAGAGGGATGAAGTGCCCCGACATAACTATGTCGGTTTCAGCAACGTTAACTTCTTTAGAAAAAAACTGCCCCCTGGGTTTTTGTAGCGTTAAATTCCACTGTTAAAACGCCCAGCAAATTGAGTGACGATCATAGAATGGACTGCCCCGACATAGCTGTGTCGGGTTAAGCCACGTTAATTTTTTCTAGAAATAACTGCCGCCCGAGTTTTGGTAGCATTAAATTCTACTTACTGTCAACCAAAGCTAGAATTTCTTCCAGGTCTTTGTTAAGTTGAACACCTTCCTGCTGTGTACTGATATTTGCTTGAGTAGCCGATGTCCAAGCGTTCAATTGGATGAAAAGATAAGCGTAAAGTCATCTGCAAAGCTGTAGATTAGATTACTGGTCTTTTCCAGCAGATCGTTTATGTAAATCAGAAAGAAAGTAGGAGATAGTATGGAGCCCTGGGGCACACCGACGTTGATAATGAAGGTGTTAGAAAGAAATCCGTCTACTGCCACTCGTAAAGAACGCTCTCTAAGAAAACATAAGAGCCACAAACACAACTTTTCAGACATACCGGAAGAGCGTAGTTTAGCCAACAATCCATCGTGCCAAACACGGTCGAATGCCTTCGATATATCAAAAGCAGCCGCTCGATTGTTTCAAACATGTGTTACGTAAGTCAGAAGATCTACGTCTTGATCTATGTTTACCAAAGTCATATTGACGGTCGCTAATAATGTTGAATCCTTCAAGATATTTTAGAAGATGCTGATTCATACCCTTTTCCATGACTTTCAATCTTATTGAAAGCAGTGCGACTGGTTGGCAGTTATTTGGCAAGGTCTTCTTGCCTTTTTTAGGTATCGGCTGAACTGTGGCGCATTTTCAGCAGGAAGGAAATATTCCCTTTCTGTAGGATAGGTTGAAAAGTCTACAGAAAACCGGTGTTAGTTCCCTAGCACAGTTTTTGAGTACTATGGCAGGTATTCTACCAGCGCCAGAAGTTTTTTTGGTGTCTAGCTTCATTAAAATACATTTTATGATACGCTGTCTGAAGACAATATCGGGCATCCTTGGAAATCGACAGTAGAATGTGAAGCAAAGAGTTCAGCCAACAAGTTCGCTTTCTCAACAGTTATTGTTGCAATAGAATTATCTGGCCGTCTGAGTGGTGGTATGGCGGATTTGGTGAAATTTTCGCTAACTGCCTTAGCGACTGACCAAAAGGACCTGGAATTGTTAGAACAAGCGAGATGTTTGTTTTTAATTCGTTGATTGTGAGCCTCGTTGGTTTCGTCGAAAATTTCTTTGCATCTGTTCGGGGCATGAAAAAATATTACAATTTATGGCGTTAGGGTTTTCAACTCATTTTCAGTAAGCAAGATGTTTAGAAGCAACAGCATATATATATATATATATATATATATATATATATATATATATATATATATATATATATATATACATATATATATATATATATATATATATATATATATATATATATATATATATATATATATATATATATATATATATACAGTCCCTGGCCAAATTATTAGACGCACTGCAAGATTTCATGTAAAATATTAATTACCGAGTGATATTGTACCGTTTTATTATTTTAAATTGATTTGTTTTTTATTTTTATATTATCCAATCAATTACCTATTTATTTGACATAAATAAAACAGGATTAATTTAGAAAAGCATAAGTTTATTAAGTTTTAAAGAAAAGTGAAATTAATGTTAGTAAAAGTCAATATTTAGTTGAGCCACCTTTAGCCGCTATCAAAGCTTTAATTCTGCGCGGCATGCTATCAGTGCAAGATTGTACTGTCTCCTGCATTTGAGGATGATGATTCCACACATATCTTTTCTAGGAGCTGGGTTTTGTTGGTAATCACATCTTTAGCCACTTCTCTTTTCATCAGCTCCCACACATTTTCAATGGGGTTCATATCAGGGCTATTACCCAGCCAATCTAACAGAGGGATATTTTTTTCTGCCAAAAAGCTTTAACAGACCGAGCAGTGTGGCAGGGAGCTCCATCTTGCATGAAAGTGAATGGTTCCCCATTTGGAAAACCATTCTCTGAGCTGCGGAATCAACCGATTTTGTAATACTTCTTTGTACTGATCTTGCCTCATTATTCCTTTGACGACGTACAGACGTCCAGTGCCCTTGCCGCTGATGACTGACCAAATCATCACTTTGGTGGGATGTTTAACCGTCGGGACGACACAATCAGGATGAAACTTTTCTCCATGACGACGACGCACATACTGAGCTTTATTCTGCAAAATTTCGAATGTGCTTTCGTCACTGAAGCAGACCTGTCAAAAATAGGAAAAATATATAAACTTCCATGTTTATTTGCTTTATTTAACTGAAAATGATAATAATGTATCAATTATTGATTAAATTGCTGTATCTTACCGATCTCCAGAAGTCCACATCTTTGTCTTGCCATTGTTTGGCCCACTTCAGGCGCTTTGCTTTCATTGCAGCTGTTAACTTGGGCTTCTTGGCGGGGCGACAGGCCTTAAAATCTAATTCTTTCAATTTTCTTCGAACAGTGCGCTCAGAAGCATTTACGCTAGCATCCTGGAGTTGTGATTTTATTACCTTTGTGGTAGCAAATCTGTTTTCTACACAAATTTTCTTCAAACATCTCTCTGACCGTGGAGTGAAAATTGGTTTTCTGATTTTTGATTCTATTTACGTTTTTATCTAAAAAGTTTATTCTGCAAACTGAATTCTTTGGTTGATCAATACATATTATAAAACAAATTCCTCCGCCGCATCTGTCTGTATGTGATTTTCTCAGCAACTACTCAACGGATTTTATTTTGGTTTTTATTAATGGATAGAGTGTTTCACGAGGAAGGTTTAAGTGTATAATTTGTGGCTATTTTTTCTAAATTAAGCGACCTATGACGTGGATGAAGTCGGAAAGAAATCAATCGTCGAAGATTTAAAATTTTACCCTCTCCAATACCAAAATTCGCCTTGATTAGATTTACTAAATAATATGCTGTTACATACAACAACTGCATTTTAATTTCAATTTCCACATCTCAATGACACTGCAGTAAACCATGGCCAGAGGGCTGAGACATTCAAAGATATATAATTTAGAACATACTCAAACTTTTTTTGTCTTGCGCCACTTGCACATTTATGGCTGTGTCGCGCGGGCAGCAATATAAATCACAGCAACTGTTATTTAGGTGTTAATGAAAAAAAACATATTATAGTTTAATAGTTTATTTAAATTTTAGTGAAAACGATGATATTGGGAATATTTTTTAACAATTTCATCTAGATCTGGCTTGTAATTGCTGCACGCGGTGGCAGCGTGCGCCTATTATTCCCGCGAAATTTGAAATAATTGACTTAGTTACATAGAATTTGAAGTTACAACGGGGGGCCACTTACATAAGCTTGACAGGCCGTAGTTTGAGTATGGCTGATTTAGAACATATGAGGCGTTGCGGATAGTAAGGGCGAACTCAACAAAATGAAGTTTCGAAAAAATTGAATTTATAGAAAAATCTAAATGGCGAACTCAACAAAATATTGGCAAAATGAGGTTTTTATTATTTATTTATAATTTATTAGCTTTTTATTATTTACTTAAGTAGAATAGTGTATTCCGTGAATTTTTAAATGTTTTTTAAATATTTATTTGTGTATTTTTTTTTCATATTTTACTGTTCGTTTCTGATGCTACACTGTCACCTAAAATTGGCAATACCTGGGAAAAAAATTAGACCGGTATTAAAAATTTTGAACACATTTTATTTAATTTTAAGGTTATTGTTTTAATTAAAGGTTTTGTTATTACAAAATAGTTACTTGATACAACATACAAAACAGTGGAAATATGGTATTGAAACTAACATAAAAAAAACTAAAGAAAAGAAACAAATAATTAGCCAAGTTCAGTTGTAATCTATTTGGTCATCGTCCATAACATCTTCATTTTCGGTGCTCTTATTCGTTGCTGCGTCTTGAGAGGCTATAATGTTAGTAAAGTACCGACTCCAAGGTAGGGGAACATACGGTAACAAGTCCTGAATGTCCTTTAATTTGGGGGCTGGTATTTTAATGGGAGCACTGTAAAGTCTCGTCAGTGTTTCACTGGCCAAATGAAAATGATCAGGATCATAGTTTTTCACCTTGCCTTTTTGTAGTTTGACTGCCGTTTTGACATCCAAATTGTAAGCAGAATGAATGTAGAAACCTTGCTTAAAGTTATTTGTAAATTCAAAGATCTTTCCATCTTTAAACTTAGCACCAGCCATCTGCATTTTAGTAATTTTCTTTTGAAAATTAGAGAAATTGAAAATCATGTCCTGTCTAAGTTGGACAACGCAAAACTGGTTTTTTCGGCGACAGCTTTCAATCATTAACTTATAGTGATCCATGGTATACACAGTGCTATTCCGTATTTCTCTCTCAATGTTCCCAAAATCCCTATCACAGGGAAGGTATGAGTGCCCAGGTATCATAAAATAGTGTTTAATTTCAGTGAACTGGTCTTTGTGTATAAAGTATAGATTTGCCAAAACAAGATTTAAATTCTTGTTCTGTCCAGAACAGTTATCACTGAACATAATAACTTTTTTTAAACATTCACATCAACTTTACACAAATAATCGTACAAGCAACTTGCAATCTCACATGATCCACGCCTCCCTGTACTTTCATCCCAAAGGTACATCGTTGAAGAACCGGTTTTTACATTATGGATACAAAAGTTATAGGTCCATAGCTTCCTTTTGTAATACTGAATCCCAGTAGTCAGCTTTGGGGTTGGCAAAGCCTGCTACAGATCAAAAGCTATGACCAGAAAAGAGTCATCGGCATTACTCCTTAATCCCTTAAGAAGAGACTGAGCAGCTTTTGCACGGGTCAGATGTAACTCCTTCTCTTGTTTAAGATTCTCGATTTCAGCAACATTTTCGGAATCGTGCATTTGACTACTTTTAATTTTTATGTCTACTTTATCGCAATAATTACAGGTGTCACTTTTTGGGGGCTCAAAACCAATATTGAACTGCATATTAAACGTATCACGATAATAGTGCTGATTTACCGGGCTGTAACCAGGGTAATTTTCCGTAAGCCATTCATTGTAAAGAGAATAGAGCTTTTTAATATTAAGTCCAACAGGTAAGTATTTTCGATGAGGGCTTTTGGCGCGACTGTAATGACTGGTGACAGTAGGTAGTGACATGATGTGTTCTTTTACTTTAGAAAGATCGTCATTTCCTATTTTCTTCGCGGGTTCACACCTCCCCCTTTGATCCGTTGTAACAGTTCCAGTTCTGCTGGTTTTGTCAAGTACGACTCGAACGCGCTTTTCAGAGATGCCATGAATGTTATAAAACGCAGTACGACAAACTTCACGATTAGCGTGATCAACAGTCACATTATATTGAATGCGTCTCAGGGTACGACTTGGACGCCCCTTTACGTAAGATCTTTTTACATCATTCCAGATCAACAATTTTGATAAGTAAGCATTCTGTAGATCATAGTTTCCAATTTGCCAAAAAGAGTCAAAAATATTGGTGACCAGTTCAGCGCCTATTTTCTCAAAACATCCACACTTGCAAGGAGGTCCAATTTTGCGGGCAACAACGTGCCTTTTGTTATTTCTTGAAATGTAAACACTTCCTGAATTTCGTTTCAACTTACACTCGTTTTTTTTGCCAATCATTCATCTTAGCAGGTCTCTTTCGCGAATAACCCGACACAGCACTACCATCTAAATGTTGTACACTTACTTCTCTACTAGAAGGTCCAGGTTGCGCCATACTTTTCTTAAAAAAAGAAGCAACAAAACCAAACAAAACATAAACGTATTAACTTCAAAATTAACTTGAACTAACACGCAGAAAGCGTAAAATTTCAAGTAAACCTCATTTAGTGACGCAATACCGGCGGTTGCTCCGCGCGAAATTGTTGAGTTCGCCCTTACTACCCGCCCGGCTATCGCCTGTTCGAAATTTTTCATTTATTTGATACTGAAATTTGAAGGCGAAGCAAGGGCGAACTCAACAATTAGACCGGTATGTGATGTAGCAAAAGTACTATAAAATAGAATTACATAAAAAAAAAAAAATTGACCCAATGTTGAGTTCGCCCTTACTATCCGCAACGCCTCATATGGTAGCATGTTTCCAGTAGCGTTATAAAGTGCGACGAGTTGTAAACAGTGGACAATTCGGGTAACCTGCTTAAGACTGAAAATGATCTCTTAAAGTGGAACTACTGAGCATTAAAATTCCTAAAGAAGTTACATAAATTGTTATTATATTCTGTTATTTAGTGCGACAAGTTCGTTAACTGTATTATCGAAGATTGTTAATATAGCTCAATTGCCGCACCAGAGTTCGTTTAGTATGTAGCCCATTATTCTCCAAACACCGATTTATCTAAAACACGCGCTAGAAGTGGTAATATTTCGAAATTAGTATCCAACCACATTGGAGATAAATCAGAAATTTCTACCACGGTTTCATCAACTTTCGGCCGTGAGCCGTGCTAGTTTACAATTCACATGGAATCGCGCACCGTTGATCACTGTATGAGGTCGTTTTAAATTTTCACACGGGATTTCCAAATTTATATCAAATTTATGTACGCCTGCGATTGTAGGGCCCCGTTGCGGTGAACAGGTTTTTGTTTTAAATTTATGCTTTAGCCATGACTAATGCGATACAGATAAGCTGTTCATGGGTTTTATGCGAATAAATATGGATAAAAATATTGCGGAATGCGAATATTGCGCGTCAAGTGAGTTATATTTAGCATTATGTAAATGCTTTTTTAAATGGCAAATGGCATGCAATATTTTTTTTGCGATGTTTATATTACAATATAATAGTTGTTCGTGGTTAGTGAAAGTTTATATTGTGCGTCAATAAAATAATCCGATCGCTTGGCAGCTTCGCAATGATTCGTGATTTAGTTATCAATATCCAGAATCTAATTATACATATACATATACATATATATATATATATATATATATATATATTATATATATATATATATATATATACATACCTATCTTCTTCTTCTTCTTCCTTCAGCCGTTCTCTACCCACTGTCGGGTATAGGCCTCTCTCAAATCTTTCCATTTTTCTCTATGTTGTGCTTGTTGATACCAGTTAAGTCCTCCGACTCTCTTCAGATCGTCGCTCCATCTCTGTTGGGGGCTTCCTATGCTTCGCTTTTCACCCCATGGTCTCCACCTAGTGATCTTGCCACTCCACTTATACGTCGCTCTCGCTACATGGCCGGCCCAGCTCCATTTCAGAGATGTTATCCGTTTGGTGATATCATCGACCTTTGTTTTGTTGTCTAATCCATTTATTAGTTTTCTCTTGTCCTTCAAAGTAACACTCAACATCTTCCTTTCCATTGCTCGTTGGTGGACTTGTAGTTTTTCTATTGTTCTTTTAGTTAAAACCCATGTCTCGGCTCCATACGTTGTAGCTGGCAAGATACATTGATTATAAATTTGGGTTTTTGATCTTTGAGGAATGTTCATATTCAGTACATATTTCAATTTTCCATATGCTGCCCATCCCATACGTATCCTTCTTTCTATTTCAAGTTGCTGGTTTTCCTTTCCTATCGTTATTATTTGGCCCAGATAGATGTATGTGTTTACTTTTTCTATTGTTGAATGTTCAATCACTATATTTTTCATCATTGGTGTATTCGTTACTCATGTACTTTGTCTTGGAGAAATTTATGTCAAGTCCCACTTTTCTTGCTTGGTGGTGGAGATCAGTGATCATCTGGATCATTTCATTCTTATTGTTTGCTATAATTACAATGTCATCTGCGAATCTCAGGTTGTTTAGCCGATCACCAGCTATCAGAAGGCCATTTTCGTCCCAATTCAGTTCTTTGAATACATCTTCTAAGATCATTGTAAATAACTTAGGCGATATTACATCGCCCTGCCTTACTCCTCTGTTCACTGGGACCTTGTTTGTCAGTTCTTGGTTTACCATAACTTTGAGTGTTGCTCGTTCATATATTCTGGCTATCAGTTCGCTGTAGCTGTAGTCTATACGAGCATTTTTCCACTGTGTCAAAAGCCTTGCGAAAATCTATAAATGTGAGCCACATTGGTATATTATATTCGGTGGCCTTCTCGATTAGTATTCTCAATGTGTGCAAGTGCTCAATCGTACTGAAGCCTGATCTGAATCCAGCCTGTTCTATCGGTTGGTATAATTCCATTTTGTGTTCCAGTCTGTTTTGTTATGATTCGTGAGAACAGCTTGTAAACTTGGGAAAGTAAACTAATTGGCCGGTAGTTTTACATACATACATACATACATATATATATATATATATATATATATATATATATATATAAACTTGATTGGTTTTTCTTGGGTACTTAGGTTCTTTTGAAAACACAAACTAGTCTATTTGACGTTTCGCCTTATTTTTTTAGGCATTTTCAAAAATTCTTTATTTTTTAATATTCATTCTAAAATTAGAAAACACAAGGTTAAAATCTTTTAAGTCAAATTACACTTTTAAAAACATTATAGCATTTTTACGCACACTCGGACATTTAAAATATTTACACCATAACAAAATATAAAACAATTTACTAACGTGTATATATGCTGAAAGTCAACTATCTGTGTGTTTGTGAATTTCAAATTCTGTATTTCTTTCAGCATATCGTGTCTCGTATTTTTTACTGATTTTTTTAAAATTTTATTATCTATAATGGGTGTCTTAACGAAAAAACTATTATTGATGTTAAGTATATATACCATTTTGTATTATTAAGAGGATATGCATGCCAGCATGTTTATTTTTTAATTAAATTTGTGTACATATGACTGATTCCTTTTATGTCAGTCCTATCATTCACAGTGTTTTCATCTTTTTTTATTTCAATCATCTCTTTGATCTGTAGTTTGGCATAATTCCGCTCTTTGCAGAGGACCTTGGTTTCATTGAATTTTAAAGTCATGTTTTTTCTTCTGCTTCGTGTTTACTAAGGGCAGTGGAAGCATTCCTAGTATATTTGTGTACATTTAGTCTGTTTTTTTGTAACTGAGAAGTCATGCCAATATATTTCTTCGGACAATTCGCACACGGTATTGCATACACAACATTAGATTCATTCATTGTGGGGATATGGCTTTTTAAGTTTGTAAATAATGAACTTAGTTTATTTTGAGTTTTATGGCAAACTATAATGTTATATTTTTTCAAGACCCATTTCAGCTTCTCAGAAAGTTCTTTTGTATAAGGAAGTGGTAAAAATTTATCACAGTTTTGTTTACTACTTTTGGTGTTGTTTTTTGAGTTATTATAAAACTTGTATATTCTCTTTTTTATTGTTCGATTGATGTCATTCTCTTTAAAATTGTTTTGTATTAAGACAGTTTTTACTTTTTTTAGCGCGTCTTGTCTGAGTTCAGGGGAAGTCAATTTTATTGCTCGGTCTGTTAGGCCCACTATAACGCTGATTTTCTGGGACATTGCATGACTAGAGTGAAAATTCAAATATCTCCCTGACCAAGAAGGTTTTGTGTACCACTCTGTAAGGATTTTATCTTGCTTTCTGATAAGAATCAGGTCTAGAAAATTTATTTTACCATCCTTTTCAATTTCTGATGTAAATTGTAATTTTTTGTGGAAGCTATTAAATTTGTATAGAATTTCGGTAATTTTATCATTTTGGGCTGCTAATAAACAATCATCTACGAATCTCTTGAAAAACAAAATGTTACCTTTTATTTTTTTAATGACTTGTTCTTCCAGGTATTCCATTACATACAGCAATGACTGATGATATGGGGGAACCCATGGCACAACCGTCGATTTGTTTATAAAATCTATTTTTAAATTGAAAATAGTTGGTGTTCAATGTTCTCAGTTACTAAAAAACCAGACTAAATGAACACAAATATACTAGGAATGCTTCCACTGCCCTTAGTAAACACGAAGCAGAAGAAAAAATGACTTTAAATTCAATGAAACCAAGGTCTCTGCAAAAGAGCGGAATTATGCCAAACTACAGATCAAAGAGATGATTGAAATAAAAAAAGATGAAAACACTGTGAATGATAGGACTGACATAAATGGAATCCCCAGTCATATCTACACAAATTTTAATTAAAAAATAAACATGCTGGCATGTATATCCTCTTAATAATACAAAATGGCTAATATATACTTAACATCAATAATAGTAGTTTTTTTCGTTAAGACACCCATTATAGATAATAAAATTTTAAAAAAATCAGTAAAAAATACGAGACACGATATGCTGAAAGAAATACAGAATTTTAAAATTCACAAACACACAAATAGTTGACTTTCAGGGTATATTACACGTTTAGTAAATTGTTTTATATTTTTGTTATGGTGTCTAAATATTTTAAATGTCCGAGTGTGCGTAAAAATGCTATATGTTTTTAAAAGTGTAATTTGACTTAAAAGATTTTAACCTTGTGTTTTCTAATTTTAGAATGAATATTAAAAAATAAAGAATTTTTGAAATGCCTAAAAAAAATTAGGCGAAACGTCAAATAGACTAGTTTGTGTTTTCCAAAAGAACCTAAGTACCCAAGAAAAACAATCAAGTTTATGTAAACAAAAGGTTCAACAGAAAAAATTATTATATATATATATATATATATATATATTTATATATATATATATATATATATATATATATATAGTAACGTCTTTAAAACTTCTTTACTTTTAATAATTATTTTTTATTCAATAGAAAACCGTTATTTTCCCCTTATGTATATTTTTTAATTTCTGGGAATGGATTGGTGGATATTACAAACAGGTGCTAACTTACATTTATACGAAGTAAAAAACTGACTCCAAACTTCGACCAAAACAGTTTTTCCACCTTGTCACAACACTATATAACAAATTATTATTCAAAAACACTAAAGAATCACAAAAATAAAGACCAACCAACTGTAAACGAAGTCTTAGAAAGCCATTTTGAATTTTGCGAAATAAGCCGAACGGTTTATCGAGCTTCTTCGTGGGTATCCATGACAAAGGAACCAGCGGCCATCATGAATTCCTAATTTATCAATGAACATCCATTCATTTTACAATGAACTTTTACTACGTCCTTCTCTTGTAGTACTATGACGCCCCCGCATAGTAAATTTTTGGAATAATGAATGAATTGGCTTGGCATTCATGAAATATAAAAATAAAATGCGATCGTAACAAAGCAAATTGAGAAATTTCAAACATCCTAATCCCCATTAAAAAACATTAAATAATTAGCTAAATATACAATAAGATGAAAGAAAACATAAGGATTTTTTTTATTAATCATATGTATATATATATATATATATATATATATATATATATATATTTATATATATATATATACATATATATAAAGGGTGTTTTATATAGAGGTATAAAACTTTAAGTTGGCAAACACTTTTTTAACTGGCGGCCATTTTGTCAGCTGTCAAGTGATTTATGTTTAGTTTGGTTTGGTATTTTCACCATGAATAGACTGACGCCTGAACAACGCTTCCA
>CM032453.1:148211008-148284948 GCA_019049505.1 Pachyrhynchus sulphureomaculatus | reverse complement strand
AATAAAATGAAAAATTTGGTTTTTTCGGTAATATCTCAAAATATTAAAAAAATATCCAAAAATTAGTAGCACTACGTGAAAGAGGAAAAAATTTTACAAAAAATTAGTATGTAGATTTTTTTTACAGATTTTTTTATTAGCGTGAGAAATTGCGGAGAGGTAATTGTAGCGCGCCAAACAAATTAATTTGAAAGCATACCCGCACCGCTCGAAGGTAAATCGATATTACTTGTTTCCAGAGTGTAAAAAAAAAAAATTAAAAGATAGCTTTTTGAAGAGGAGACTTTCAGCTTACCGATGATACTAGTAGTTTTTTTTTTTGTTGCTTGATAATTTGCAAAACTGCTAAACATATATTTTTAATTTGGGAAATGAAAGATAAAAGTCTAAGCTTTAAGTATAAAGTATGCCATTTAAACATCTAGGTACAGTTACTGAAAACACAAAAAATTCTAAAATACTCTCAGAAATAAAATGAATTAAGTACTCTCTGGCCGTCATATCGGATCAGCCATTTCAAATTTTTCAAATTTGTCATCGGATTCCTTAGTCAGCACCTCGAGAAAACCTTTTAATAGCCAATTTCAAAATATTTAGCGATATAACAGAAACGTTAATTTAATCATAAATGAGGTTAGAAGCATGATTCCCACTACAACTAAAGAAGCTAAACCATTTTAGCCATTTTATTTTAAATATATTTTTTTTTTTAAACTACCGTAAAAACTAAAAAAAAAAATAATCTATATACCATTTCTTTTGTAAAATTTCCGTTCTTTTACGTGGTGCTATTAGTTTTTTAATATCTTTTTTTATATTTCGAGATATTTGCAAAAACCGATTTGTAGGCTTAGCGTACACTTTAGGGTAGCAAACTTTTTATAGTATTCTACATCCAAAAAACTATCTGTATACTAAAAATGCGGCGTGTTAACATTTAGCGAGAGAATTTCATCAAAATTTGCCTCTGACAACTGGGCTAATTCGCCTGATTAAAGACCCTGAACTCAGCAGCAATCTTGATTTCTACGATCGCTAAAATGAAGTTCATCTGGCCACACGTTCGTACCACCCTTTTCAAGAGATATTTTATATGAAGAACTTTGTCCTTGTGATGAGAAGTCTGGTTCATTAAACAAACTGTGGTAAAATAGGTTTTTGTAGGTATTGTTTTAGATATTCCTCGTAAATTTACAACAAAATCTAAATCTTTACCCTCTCCAATACCAAAACTTTCTTGATTAAATTTACTAAATAATATGTTATAACATACAACTGTATTTTAATACCTACACACTTCAATAACACCGCAATAACCATCGCCACAGGGCTGTGATATTCAAAGATGTGTAATTTAGAATATATGGTAGCATGCTTTCAGTATTTTTTTTATAGGCCTAGCACATGTGCTTCAGAGAACTCTCTAAAGCGCTATAGGAGTGACACGTGTGCGGAAAAAGTGATTCACGTTGACCTTGAATCGCTGTAAATTGTACTCGGTCGGGAACACAGTCCTGGGCAAATTATTTCAAAGGGATGAGGTTCTCCATATAAAAGAGTGTTTGAAAAGGGTTGTACGAGGAGTAACAAACTGAATCTCATACGGATGTGAAGTATTAGCGCGACGTGTATTTCTAGCATGCAGCGCTCTGGGAGGTAATTCCACACTTTTCATGAAAATACTTGTAGAATAGGCTCAAGGCGCCAACCTTTCTTCGATGTTCCGGGTCTCGGATCAGGCGAACAGCTCGCTTCTGAATAGAATCCAGCAAATACAGTGTATGTTTGGAAGCAAAGCCCCAAATATGGAAGCAGTATTCCATCGGTGATCGAATTTGAGCTGTTGTTGTGAAGTATAAAGCTTTCTAGTTTGAAATAGTATTCCTAGCTTTTGATAAGCTCTCTTTGCTAAGCTTGCAACATGTTCATGTCAAGACATGTTGCTCCCAAATTAATGCCCAACAAATTGAGTGACGATGTCAGAGGGATGAAGTGCCCCGACATAACTATGTCGGTTTCAGCAACGTTAACTTCTTTAGAAAAAAAATCTGCCCCCTGGGTTTTTGTAGCGTTAAATTCCACTGTTAAAACGCCCAGCAAATTGAGTGACGATCATAGAATGGACTGCCCCGACATAGCTGTGTCGGGTTAAGCCACGTTAATTTTTTCTAGAAATAACTGCCGCCCGAGTTTTGGTAGCATTAAATTCTACTTACTGTCAACCAAAGCTAGAATTTCTTCCAGGTCTTTGTTAAGTTGAACATCTTCCTGCTGTCTACGGATATTTGCATGAGTAGCCGATGTCCGAGCGTTCAATTGAATGAAAAGATAAGCGTAAAGTCATCTGCAAAGCTGTAGATTAGATTACTGGTCTTTTCCAGCAGATCGTTTATGTAAATCAGAAAGAAAGTAGGAGATAGTATGGAGCCCTGGGGCACACCGACGTTGATAGTGAAGGTGTTAGAAAGAAATCCGTCTACTGCCACTCGTAAAGAACGCTCTCTAAGAAAACATAAGAGCCACAAACACAACTTTTCAGACATACCGGAAGAGCGTAGTTTAGCCAACAATCCATCGTGCCAAACACGGTCGAATGCCTTCGATATATCAAAAAGCAGCCGCTCGATTGTTTCAAACATGTGTTACGTAAGTCAGAAGATCTACGTCTTGATCTATGTTTACCAAAGTCATATTGACGGTCGCTAATAATGTTGAATCCTTCAAGATATTTTCGAAGATGCTGATTCATACCCTTTTCCATGACTTTCGATCTTATTGAAAGCAGTGCGACTGGTTGGCAGTTATTTGGCAAGGTCTTCTTGCCTTTTTAGGTATCGGCTGAACTGTGGCGCATTTTCAGCAGGAAGGAAATATTCCCTTTCTGTAGGATAGGTTGAAAAGTCTACAGAAAACCGGTGTTAGTTTCCCTAGCACAGTTTTTGAGTACTATGGCAGGTATTCTACCAGCGCCAGAAGTTTTTTTGGTGTCTAGCTTCATTAAAATACATTTTATGATACGCTGTCTGAAGACAATATCGGGCATCCTTGGAAATCGACAGTAGAATGTGAAGCAAAGAGTTCAGCCAACAAGTTCGCTTTCTCAACAGTTATTGTTGCAATAGAATTATCTGGCCGTGTGAGTGGTGGTATGGCGGATTTGGTGAAATTTTCGCTAACTGCCTTAGCGACTGACCAAAAGGACCTGGAATTGTTGGAACAAGCGAGAAGTTTGTTTTTAATTCGTTGATTGTGAGCCTCGTTGGTTTCGTCGAAAATTTTTTGCATCTGTTCGGGGCATGAAAAAATATTACAATTTATGGCGTTAGGGTTTTCAACTCATTCTCAGTAAGCAAGATGTTTAGAAGCAACAGCATATATATATATATATATATATATATATATATATATATATATATTATATATGTATATATATATATATATATATATATATATACATATATATATATATATATATATATATATATATATATATATATATATATATATATATATATATATATATATATACAGTCCCTGGCCAAATTATTAGACGCACTGCAAGATTTCATGTAAAAATATTAATTACCGAGTGATATTGTACCGTTTTATTATTTTAAATTGATTTGTTTTTTTATTTTTATATTATCCAATCAATTACCTATTTATTTGACATAAATAAAACAGGATTAATTTAGAAAAACATAAGTTTATTAAGTTTTAAAGAAAAGTGAAATTAATGTTAGTAAAAGTCAATATTTAGTTGAGCCACCTTTAGCCGCTATCAAAGCTTTAATTCTGCGCGGCATGCTATCAGTGCAAGATTGTACTGTCTCCTGCATTTGAGGATGATGATTCCACACATATCTTTTCTAGGAGCTGGGTTTTGTTGGTAATCACATCTTTAGCCACTTCTCTTTTCATCAGCTCCCACACATTTTCAATGGGGTTCATATCAGGGCTATTACCCAGCCAATCTAACAGAGGGATATTTTTTTCTGCCAAAAAAGCTTTAACAGACCGAGCAGTGTGGCAGGGAGCTCCATCTTGCATGAAAGTGAATGGTTCCCCATTTGGAAACCATTCTCTGAGCTGCGGAATCAACCGATTTTGTAATACTTCTTTGTACTGATCTTGCCTCATTATTCCTTTGACGACGTACAGACGTCCAGTGCCCTTGCCGCTGATGACCTGACCAAATCATCACTTTGGTGGGATGTTTAACCGTCGGGACGACACAATCAGGATGAAACTTTTCTCCATGACGACGACGCACATACTGAGCTTTATTCTGCAAAATTTCGAATGAGCTTTCGTCACTGAAGCAGACCTGTCAAAAATAGGAAAAATATATAAACTTCCATGTTTATTTGCTTTATTTAACTGAAAATGATAATAATGTATCAATTATTGATTAAATTGCTGTATCTTACCGATCTCCAGAAGTCCACATCTTTGTCTTGCCATTGTTTGGCCCACTTCAGGCGCTTTGCTTTCATTGCAGCTGTTAACTTGGGCTTCTTGGCGGGGCGACAGGCCTTAAAATCTAATTCTTTCAATTTTCTTCGAACAGTGCGCTCAGAAGCATTTACGCTAGCATCCTGGAGTTGTGATTTTATTACCTTTGTGGTAGCAAATCTGTTTTCTACACAAATTTTCTTCAAACATCTCTCTGACCGTGAAGTGAAAATTGGTTTTCTACCGCATCTTTTCTTTCTTTTCGGGCTTAATTCCTTCCCTGACTCAATTTTCTTTTTTATGCGCCGTACACTAGCTTCAGAAACCTCCAATCTTCGTGATATTTCTCGGTTTGTAAATGTTTTCGCAATCACAAGGGCCTTCACTTCAGCTTTTTTACGTGGTGAAAGATCGCCTTTTCTACCCATAATGAAAATAGTCCAATTACTTTTTTAAAACAGTGCATACAAAATAAACTAATAACTGAGTAGTATAAAAACTGTTAAACAAACAATCACAGTCCATAAAGCCACAGAAACACGTCCGTACCTGACTCGATTCCGATCGCGCCTGATATAGGTTTGTACTTGTTTATGTATGTATCACTTTGTCAACAGAGTGTTGCCATATGTTAAAAATAAATACAAATATGTAGTCTACAAAAATTCTTTTAAATAAAAATCAATAATATTGTAGTTTAAATATACCATTATTGCATAAAAACTCTTAAGAAACATAAAATTACTAAAAAAAATCAGTGCGTCTAATAATTTGGCCAGGGACTGTATAAATATATATACATATATATATATATATATATATATATATATATATATATATATATATATATATATATATATATATGTATATATATATATATATATATATATATATATATATATATATATATATATATATATATATATATATATATATATACATATATACATTAAATTTTTGATTCTATTTAAGTTTTTATCTAAAAAGTTTATTCTGCAAACTGAATTCTTTGGTTGATCAATACATATTATAAAACAAATTCCTCCGCCGCATCTGTCTGTATGTGATTTTCTCAGCAACTACGCAACGGATTTTATTTTGGTTTTTATTAATGGATAGAGTGTTTCACGAGGAAGGTTTAAGTGTATAATTTGTGGCTATTTTTTCTAAATTAAGCGACCTATGACGTGGATGAAGTCGGAAAAAAATCAATCGTCGAAGATCTAAAATTTTACCATCTCCAATACCAAAATTCGCCTTGATTAGATTTACTAAATAATATGCTGTTACATACAACAACTGCATTTTAATTTCAATTTCCACATCTCAATGACACTGCAGTAACCATGGCCAGAGGGCTGAGACATTCAAAGATATATAATTTAGAACATACTCAAACTTTTTTTGTCTTGCGCCACTTGCACATTTATGGCTGTGTCGCGCGGGCAGCAACATAAATCACAGCAACTGTTATTTAGGTGTTAATGAAAAAACATATTATAGTTTAATAGTTTATTTAAATTTTAGTGAAAACGATGATATTGGGAATATTTTTTAACAATTTCATCTAGATCTGGCTTGTAATTGCTGCACGCGGTGGCAGCGTGCGCCTATTATTCCCGCGAAATTTGAAATAATTGACTTAGTTACATAGAATTTGAAGTTACAACGGGGGGCCACTTACATAAGCTTGACAGGCCGCAGTTTGAGTATGGCTGATTTAGAACATATGGTAGCATGTTTCCAGTAGCGTTATAAAGTGCGACGAGTTGTAAACAGTGGACAATCCGGGTAACCTGCTTAAGACTGAAAATGATCTCTTAAAGTGGAACTACTGAGCATTAAAAATCCTAAAGAAGTTACATAAATTGTTATTATATTCTGTTATTTAGTGCGACAAGTTCGTTAACTGCATTATCGAAGATTGTTAATATAGCTCAATTGCCGCACCAGAGTTCGTTTAGTATGTAGCCCATTATTCTCCAAACACCGATTTATCTAAAACACGCGCTAGAAGTGGTAATATTTCGAAATTAGTATCCAACCACATTGGAGATAAATCAGAAATTTCTACCACGGTTTCATCAACTTTCGGCCGTGAGCCGTGCTAGTTTACAATTCACATGGAATCGCGCACCGTTGATCACTGTATGAGGTCGTTTCAAATTTTTCACACGGGATTTCCAAATTTATATCAAATTTATGTACGCCTGCGATTGTAGGGCTCCGTTGCGGTGAACAGGTTTTTGTTTTAAATTTATGCTTTAGCCATGACTAATGCGATACAGATAAGCTGTTCATGGGTTTTATGCGAATAAATATGGATAAAAATATTGCGGAATGCGAATATTGCGCGTCAAGTGAGTTATATTTAGCATTATGTAAATGCTTTTTTAAATGGCAAATGGCATGCAATATTTTTTTTTTGCGATGTTTATATTACAATATAATAGTTGTTCGTGGTTAGTGAAAGTTTATATTGTGCGTCAATAAAATAATCCGATCGCTTGGCAGCTTCGCAATGATTCGTGATTTAGTTATCAATATCCAGAATCTAATTATACATACATACATACATATATATATATATATATATATATATATTATATATATATATATATATATAAACTTGCGTGCATAGAAATCGGCCCATTGTAAACTTTTGACTTTAACTATATTTTTTTAAAAAAATTATTCATCAGATCAAAAAAAGAAATATGCTGTTTGAAAGACAATTTAATATGCTTTAATGTGAGTATAAATTTACGAAAACTTATTTCGACTTCCTATGTTTAACATAGTGAAATTAATGCATTAAGCAAATTAAGCTTTTTTATTATTAACATAAACAGGGTTATTGACAATTTAAAACTTAAAACTTAATTTTTTAATAATGGGTATGACCTCCTCTTGCCCTAATAACATCTCTCATACGATTAGGCAAAGATCTAATCAAGTTTGCTATTGTTTCTTGAGGGATGTTAAACCACTCTTCTTCTACTGCAACAATAAGCTCTGCGATCGAGTTTGGGGTATGAAGTCTAGCTCGAATTCTTCGTTTTAACTCATCCCATAAATGTTCGATCGGATTTAGATCAGGACTGTATGCTGGCCATTCCATAACCCGAAAACCGACTTCTGCAATGTAATCTTGCACGATTCTTGCGGTGTGCGGCCTTGCATTGTCATGCATAAAGGTAAATTCGTCTCCAATGTAGTCGACGTAAGGTACCACATAAATTGCTAAAATCTCCTCGATATATCTAGCAGCCGTTAAACCTCTTCTTCCGTGAACACGGTCGCCCCTACGAATGAACTCAGGGTCGGTTCGTGCTCCTATAGAAATTGCACCCCAGATCATACAGGAACCACCTCCATAAGCACTCCGCTCTTCATAGCAGCAATCTGCAAATCGCTCTCTTGGTCTTCGGTACACTTTCCTTCTTCGGTCGCTACCATGGAGGCATATTCTGGTCTCATCTGAGAACAGAACAGATCCCCATTGTTCCAACGTCCAATTCAGAAGATCCCGTGCAAAACGCAGGCGGGCTTGCCGATGAGCTGGAGTAAGTTTTGGACCAATCGCAGGTGTTTTAGGGGTCAGGTTATTTTCCTGCAGTCTTCGTCTTACTGTCCACTGACTAATAGCCACTCCTCGCACCTCACGGAGCTGTCGTTGCACTTGAACGGCATTAAGGTGACGATTTCTTAATGTTGTTGACACAATAAAGCGGTCATCACGAGCGGTTGTAAATCGCCTTCTGCCTGTTCCAGGTCGCCTATGAAAGGATCCAGTCTCCTCATAACGTTTGCACACTCTTGGAACCGCTGCGCGTGTCAAATTCAATTGTCTAGCAACAGCTCGCTGACTAAGTCCATTTTCGATTAAAGCAAAAACTTGGGCGGCTTTTTGTGGTGTAGTATGCATTAAACTAACACACTTAAACACTACTGAGATTATGAAAAACGAATTAATATGCAAATTTCAGTTGCAAACGCAATAATTTTAATATTTGACAAATTTGTTATTTTCGTTACAATCACCACATAAATACGTTTCATTTGTTTACCGTTGCTACGCATATAAACGATAAGCCTTCTTGATAAATTTATGCTCACATTAAATTGTCTTTCAAACAGAATATTTCTTTTTTTGATCTGATGAATAATTTTAAAAAAAAATATAGTTAAAGTCAAAAGTTTACAGTGGGCCGATTTCTATGCCCGTTAGTGTATATATATATATATATATATATATATATATATATATATATATATATATATAAATATATATATATATATATATATATATATATATATATATATATATATATATTATAGTAACGTCTTTAAAACTTCTTTACTTTTAATAATTATTTTTTTATTCAATAGAAACCGTTATTTTCCCCTTATGTATTTTTTAATTTCTGGGAATGGATTGGGTGGATATTACAAACAGGTGCTAACTTACATTATACGAAATAAAAAACTGACTCCAAACTTCGACCAAAACAGTTTTTCACCTTGTCACAACACTATATAACAAATTATCATTCAAAAACACTAAAGAATCACAAAAATAAAGACCAACCTACTGTAAACGAAGTCTTAGAAAGCAATTTTGAATTTTGCGAAATAAGCCGAACGGTTTATCGAGCTTCTTCGTGGGTATCATGACAAAGGAACCAGCGGCCATCATGAATTCCTAATTTATCAATGAACATCCATTCATTTTACAATGATCTTTTACTAGGTCCTTCTCTTGTAGTACTATGACGCACCCGCATAGTAAATTTTGGAATAATGAATGAATTGGCTTGGCATTCATGAAATATAAAATAAAATGCGATCGTAACGAAGCAAATTGAGAATTTCAAACATCCTAATCCCCATTAAAACACTTAAATAATTAGCTAAATATACAATAAGATGAAAGAAAAAATATAAGGATTTTTTTTTTATTAATCATATATATATATATATATATATATATATATATATATATATATATATATATATATATGAACATTTATGTTTACGTAAAGATTTTTAAAATTTTTAAAAAAACATTATAGCTAAAATTATACTCTAATCAACTAGCACCTATAAGTTTTTTCCATTCATCGAGAAGTTAAAAAACAGTGGGTAAATCATTGTTATAATATCTATTTACCAACTTGTTGCAGTTATTTAAGATATCTAAAAAAAATTGTAGGTAAAAGTGTTTTTTCATTGTAATTTTGGTTTTTCTAATAAAAAAATATTTTATTTTTCAGGTTGTTAAATCATATAATGAAGAAAGTTAGTGCCACAGCAGTTATTTAGTTGTTAAAATAAGATTAATTTACGTAAAACCGTTACGTCCTGAAACAAAGAGCAGGAGTTCACTGAGACACTAGACATTTAAATAAAAAAGGGTATATTTATAAACAAAATAAAAATTTCTAACTTTATTACACTCATAAAAATTACTTCTACTAAATAAAAACTCCTTAAGATAGAAGAGTGTACATTATGACATAGGGTCTTTAATTTATGAATATTAAATTTTTAATAAAAGGCTTGATACAACTCGATTTTAAAAGTTTTTGAGATTAACTCCGCGAATTACATGTGTAGAGTAGACGATGGAAACGCACTTGTAGAGAGGAAGTGAGATATTTAGACTGGTGTGCTTATGACTTACTGATTAGTTTCAGCTCGTGGGTTTTCCATAATGTAATGGCCTTTCCTGATAAGATCCTCAAAAAAAAAATTGTCTCAACCATCATCATCCTAGTTTCATTAGAGCTGCTACACACTTTTTGACCCAAAATGCCTGAGGATGAGCAGGATATTTCCAGGAAAGGAAAAAGCCTTAAACTTGAGAGCTAGAAACCATTACTGCACTATTACATCACTGAAAAAAAAACTCTCTGTCGTGCTGGAGAAGAAAGCCACTACTGCTTCACGGTCGAAAAAAGCCACTACAGCATTCTGATGGAAACAGCCCTTATAATTGCATCTCGGCCGCCTAAATATCTTCCTTAAAGTGACGTCTTTAAAATGGCTCACTTCCGGGTGAAAAATTAATGCAAACTAAAAAAATCAAGTCGGCAACACGCTTTACACACACTGCCGGTTTAGATTAAACTGCTCAAAAATTTAAGACACTTTTTTAAGCTACACTGCTCAAGAATTGAAATCACTACAATAAATATAAAAATGTAACATGGTAAAATATAAATTATAGGGAGAAAAACAGTGTCGTA
This sequence comes from Pachyrhynchus sulphureomaculatus, assembly GCA_019049505.1. Lineage (NCBI taxonomy): Eukaryota > Metazoa > Arthropoda > Insecta > Coleoptera > Curculionidae > Pachyrhynchus > Pachyrhynchus sulphureomaculatus. Next base: position 148,274,242 of record CM032453.1, on the reverse strand, counting down.
ACATCTAGGAAAAAATGAATATATATATATATATATATATATATATATATATATATATATATATATATATATATATATACGAGGCTGGTTTGAAAAGTCCGTGCAAAAATAAAAACTACTTATGTGTTTGGGGTAAACCTTTTTTATTTTTCGACATAGTCTCCTTTTAGGCTCGTCCAACGATGTTCTAGTTTGTTGATCCCTTCCGAATAATAGGATTTGTCCAAGTCTGCAAAATATCCATTAGTGTCTGCAATCACCTCCTCGTTTGAATAAAATCTTTGTCCCGCCAGCCATTTCTTCAAATTGGGGAACAAATAGTAGTCCGAGGGAGCCAAGTCTGGAAAATAGGGGAGATGTGAAACGAGTTGGAATCCTATTTCCATTAATTTTGCGACCACAACTGCTGAGGTGTGTGCTGGTGCGTTGTCGTGACGGAAAAGGACTTTCTTGTGGGCCAATCGCGGGCGTTTTTCTTGCAGCTCGGTTTTCAAACGGTCAAATAACGATGAATAATATTCACCTGTAATAGTTTTATCCTTTTCCAGATAGTCGATGAGGATTATCCCTTGCGAATCCCAAAAGACAGTCGCCATAACCTTTCCGGCCGAAGGAACGGTCTTCGCCTTTTTTGGTGCAGATTCCCCCTTGGTAACCCATTGTTTAGATTGTTGTTTGGTCTCAGGAGTATAGTAATGTATCCATGTTTCATCCACAGTGACGAAACGACGCTTAAAGTCCTCCGGATTCTTCTGGAACAGCTACAAACCATCCTTGCAACACTTCGCACGATTCCGTTTTTGGTCAAGCGTGAGCAATCGCGGCACCCATCTTGCGGATAGCTTTCTCATGTCCAAATGTTTATGCAAAATATTATGTACCCGTTCAGTCGAGATGCCTACAGCACTAGCAATCTCACGCACCGTAACTCTTCTGTCATCCATCACCATATCATGGATTTGATCAATGATTTCTGGCAGGCCGTCCAGAACGTTCAGCGTCACTTGTGCCCATATGGCCAGTCCGAAAATTTTGAAACCACTTATAAACTGTTCTAATCGAAGGTGCAGAGTCACCATAATGTTTATCAAGCTTCTCTTTAGTCTCTCGAGGCGTTTTGCCTTTCATAAAGTAATGTTTAATCACCACACGAAATTCTTTTTCGTCTATTTCTTGAAAATCACTCGACTTCCTTGATTCACACGAATGCTAAACACAAAGAAATAGACCAATATGGCTGAAACTTGGTGTGCGTTCATTCAAGAGATGCTACTAACTAAACATGACCTCGATACGCGCCGGTGGTGCGATTTCTTGGACTTTGCACGGACTTTTCAAACCAGCCTCGTATATATATATATATATATATATATATATATATATATGTATATATATACTTGATTAGTAAAAATTCTTGGAAATAAAGGTTCATTGAAAACAGTAGCTTGGTTGTCTAGCTTTTAATTTATTGTTAATATATTTTTCATTGACATACGTTTCGGCCTTTAAAAACCTCCTTCAGTGTCAAAATTGATTATCTAAAACCAATGTCAGTATCTTTTAAAATTATAAATTGACATAAAGTAGCCTTAATATATTTTAAAAATAAAAGAAACAAGAATAAAAAATAAATAGTCAATTAGTTAAAATTGATAGTCTATAAACAATGTCAATATCTTTTAAAATTATGAATTGACATAGAATAACTTTAACACAAATTAAAAAAATGAAAAAAGAAAAGAATAAATAATATATAGAAAAATTAAATTTTACTTATGTGGTTGGAGTTTAAAAGACCAGAGAGATCCACTTTCCGCTGCAGGTGTATATCGAATTCCAGGCAGCTGTGGTTCAATCTATGTTGGTACAACGAAACGTACCATTAATACACGGCTAGCTGAACGCAAAAGGAGTTGGCGACTAGGACATATAAACAAATCTGCCGTAGCAGAGCACACGTTGATCCAGGAAGACCACCAAATACTGTTCGACCAGACTCAAGTTCTAGCCAACGTAACGAGCTACTACCCGAGTTTATACAGAGAGGCTTTGAAATCCACAAACACAAACGTAATTTCAATAAAAAAGACGAAGGGCTTAATCTCAGCAAAACTTGGACGTTCGCATTACAAATTACAAAAACGTTAAGAAACAGGGAAATGTCGCTGGCGACTGATTAGCCGAGAGTCCAAATGGCTACCCCTACTCCGGAATACACAAAACCAGACAACACTACATCGTCGAACACAGTGGACAGTGAACAGTCAAGAAGAAACCTTCGACCACTGCCACATCGCCCTTGAAAGTATTGACCGCAGTGTTAACGAAACGTCAGGAAGTTAATACCTCGAGAACACGGCCTCAGCTCCCGAAAGAAACCCACATTAATTCAACCATCGTGAAAGCCTGCATTCTTTTTGAAATTCTTCCTTAAGACCCAGTAATATTTCTTCTAACTCATCCTCCATAGAAATAATTTTATTTTTTCTTCAGGTGATGAACTCAAAACTGTAGGCAAATCTTTAGATTCTGAAAGAATCGCATCATCTGTGGAATTTAATTTTGTATTTTTGCTAATAAATTTTTTGGAGTTTTGACATATTTTACCATTTTTAGGCAAATTTGGATAAAGATTTAAAATTGTTTGGGGAATCATTCGTGAATCTTTACCTGTATGTCCAGGAACTTGAAGTGGATTTATAGATCTATCAGATTTTATTTTCTGTATAGTCAGAGTTTGATTTTACATATTTCATCAAATTTTCAATTTCAATGTTCATTTTCAAATTCTAAAATCGAAGATTACTTTTACCTCTGTAAGGGTGCAAATTTATACAACTTATGTCAAAGTCAAACTTGGCATCCTTAAGAACACCGGCAGAGGACAATTTCTTAATTCCAAATAAAAAAATTCCCAAATATGTAAAAATTTTGCCCCTCTCTACCCTTATTTTTAGCCTCAACCCTTATTTTCACCTTTCCGAGGGTGGAAAAGTATAAAACATCAGAGTCAATATAAATGTTCTAGAAACCCCTGATCACAAACTTTTAATTCCAGACACTTTAAAACATAATTATGTCAATATTTCACTCCCAACTTCTATTTTTCACCTTTATAAGTTGTACGAATTTTAATACCACCCTTAAAAATATAATTAAAAGCATAAAAAACCTTAAATTTCCATTCCCCAATCTGCAGAACTAAATTTTTACAAATTCTGATAATTGGTTACCCCCAATCCCTGTTTTCATCCCTTGTAAGGGAGCAAAATCAAGAACTAACCGCAGAAATGAATTCAGTACCCTAGGAAACCCCCGAGAATGAATTTTCAAAATTTTTTTGACATTATTCGTTTTTTGATATAAAAATATTTTTTTTTTATAGAAACATTATGACTTTAGCCGCCACATTGCGTCTGCCATATTGAATTTTTTTTTGTTTACTACAATTTTTACTTCAAAATTCTTAACTTTCCCCGATTTTATTTACGAGTCTTTAAGTTTATTGTCTGCTTCCGTAACCGACTCGCGTCCAGGGACCTTCGAGATCGGGGAAATCCCCGAACTTTAATCTTCGAAAACGGCGGAGAGAGCTATATCTCCCACCGAAGCACAGTGCGGCTTTTAATGGACAAAAATAAAAAATTCGAATATTTTGTTGTCGATTTTGAACAACATATTTTATTTCAGAGATGCGGATTATTATATAAACAAGTATTAGTAAACAAAAATAGAGCGTTTAATTTATATTTAGATACGCGAAAGGTAAATACAGGAGTAATGAGAGAGCAATATTTGGTCAGTTGCATCTTAAAATTTGCTACGATTAGACATCAGCAGGTTCTGAACAGTATTTTTTAATTGCGTATATGGATTTATTTCGTAAAAAAATGGCTGATGGAAGTAAGTATTTCAATGAATGTTCAAATCGCATTATCTCAATTTAGGCGCAAAACATCCCGTACTTTTAATTTATTCCATTCCTCCACTTATTGTAGATTGTTTTCTATAAAAAATTATCTGCAGCTAACTGCAACATTAATTTTTTTTTCTACTATCACTACATCAAAAATTCTGCTGGAAATTTGGATTGCTAACGAAAAGGACAACAAATTATCGACAGTCACGTTGCAACTGAAGACTATTTTAAAAATAACAGACCAGGAGAATCTTGAAGGGGAGGAATCAGATATCGTTAAGATTTCCCACGATTGGAAATGGAAAGACTGCCACCGTTGTAAAAATTATGTAGTAAAACGTCATTCTGAGTGGCTAAATAAAAATATCAATGTCTCCCAAGAAATTTGGAACCTCAATAGTAGCGAAATATATTTTTTGTAAAAATTATATTTCACTTTTTTTGTAATAAGTATAATAATAATAATAATACATATCAAAACAACACTCAGAACTGAATTCAAAAACAGACTCCTGAAACTTAACAAATAAAACTCAACTCCAAAAATCTCACTAAAAGCATCCACATGTTGGCCATACCTATACGCACATATTTATTTAGTATCATCAAATGGTCACACACACAGACATAGAAAACATTCACATCCTTATACGTATTCAATTCACCACATAGAGGAAATTACACCTCAACGCATGAAAAGAAAGACTTACCATCGAGAAAAAGGTAGGAGGAAGATGAATCATAGGTATAAAATCACTACACACTACAAACAAAACAAATACAAGCACTTAGGAAATTCTTTCACACCAAGAAAACCAGCCTCTTTACAGCAACAGTGAAAGAAGACAAAAACTACACACTTCTCGACTTAACCCGTTCAGACCACCCAGCAGACACACACACACAGTCACACCCAATTACAACAGGAAAAGATGAAAACGTGGTCAGAAAAAACACTCCACGGAAAACACAGATAACACATAGAACAAGACCACGTAAATAAAAAAAAAACCTATACACCTGGTTACAGGATGGGCAGCTATTCCCTGAAACAGTAGTTGCCATCCAGGATAAGGTCGTATTATCCAGAAACTACCAAAAACATATCATTAAAGACTCAACTATTACAGAAGACAGATGCAGGAAATGCCACCAGCATAAAGAAACGAACAAATACATAACAAGTTGATGTAAAATATTAGCCGGAACGCAATACACAGCCAGACATGACTCAGCGGCAAAAGTAATTCACCAAGCACTAACCACAATATACAAACTCATAGAAAACACAGACCCCTACTACAAATACACGCCAACATCCATACTTGAAAATAAAGATTACAAGCTCTACTGGGACATCAGTATCCATACAGATAATACAAAAAAGAAAAAGTCACCTATCTGATCGACATAGCTGTTCCCAATGACACAAAAATCCAAGGAAATATACAGAAAAAATCTTCAAATACACAGGTCTTGCAACAGAAATAAAAAGGCTATGGAAACAAGAAAAAATCATCATTGTCCCCCTCGTCATATCAGCGACAACATTCGCACCACACTTAATACTATTAAGACTCAACACAAACATACACAGTCAGTGCTTTTGAAAGCATGTAACATTGTCAGGTCATTCCTTAATACACAATGGTAATAGCGTTATTATAGACTTGGCTTGGGCCCGTCAGCCAAACATGGAACGAGATTGACCAAATGTGAGAAAGAAGAACAAAAATAACAATAAAAATATAATAATGGATAATAGGATATGACGTTTTAAACCTGTTTCAATGAAAATATTTATAAATAAACGAAATTTTCGACTTAAAGAAAATTTTGATTTTTGTCCCAAAGTCCCATTGATTGGCCACACTGTGCGACGCCGCCTACTAGGGTTGATATAAATCAATTAGCCGTAAAACAACAGCGATTTGTGGTTTAATCTTGCACCTATTAAGTAGATTTATGGACGGCGCACCGCCCCCAGAGCTTCAAACGGCTAAACCGGATGGCATCGTAGATGTTAGTTTTATGGGCATCGGTTTGGATGTACATAAAGTTGGGTTTTATATCGATATAAGGCCAGTATGGTGAATCGTCTTATGTGAGCGATTAGTTCTAGCAACGTGGGCAATACGTACGGCGTGGCAAATGTAAACGATCTGACGAGCGAGTAGTATAACTAAGGGTATATTGCGCGAAAAGCTGAAGGTGGCATTTGTCCATCAAAAGGGAATATTCTTCATGGGAAGTGATCAACAATGAAGTCGATTACCGGAAGTTGTCGAGTTAATACAGGTAAATTAGCGAAAAGAAATACCTTTTATGACTAATATCCTTAAAATTCAGTCTCTGAAAATAACCCTATGATAAAGCTCTTTTCATAAGTTGACTAAAAATCTCAACATTAAACTTGATTTGGCCCCTCTGGCATTATTGATCACTTCTTTATCTACAAAAATTTAGTTGGACGAACAGACTGGACAAGAACTTAGTACACAGGTAAACCTATAAGGGCCCATTTAGTCGACAGTCTCTGGTTATTGACGCCATTTTCCACCACTTATTCGGCAAAATAAATTACATCACTTTTTCGATTGTTTTTGGGAATTTTATATATATAGAAACAATTGGAAAGTACAAAGGTTGTCAAGAGTTCTACAGGTAGATTAGATAAATAATTGTGTCTCTTGATGTTTCGGTAGCATCATCAAATTTTGCCGCAAAACAGTTTTTTTTTTTATTTATTAAATACAGAGTGTCCCATTATTCCGTGGACATAGAACTACCACGTATTTTTGGAATGAAAATAAGTCGATTGGACATAATTTACCTCTATACAAAAGTGCTTCGTTTGTCCGTTAGAGGGCATCAAAGTAAAAAAAATAAACACATTTTTTAAGATATTTTGAGAACCGATATTCCGATTTGAATGAGATTTAGGGTGCCCATGTTTTGCTAGGCGCTCTAATATTTGACTTTCACAAAAAACCCGAAAGGGTTCGAGAAGAGTGAAAACTACCCTCACCCCTACATAAATTCTAATAGAAATGTTTTGCAACTTTAACGACGACTCTGAATTTCTCTTCATAAAAAGGTCCTTTTATTTACTTCATTTTTTGTCTCTTGTACAAAATTATTCTGGCTAATGATTTACGCAAAAATAAAAAGACTAACAAGCATTTTACTTATAATTAAAAATAGTTGGTGAAATTAAACAAGTAAGTATGATATTAATTATTATTACGAGTTTTATTTAACACAGGTAATAGTATTTTTTACAAAAGTTGTTCAATATGACCACCACCTTCGTTTCTGCACATAACAATACGGCGCAAAAAATTGAAACTAACTCTGTCTAAAATATCATTATTATTTAATGTATTCGCAGCATTTTGAATCCTATCCCATAGTTGATCGGCGTTGTTTATCTGGGCCTCGTATACCTTTGTTTTCAACGCTCCCTATATGAAAAAATCGCAAGGATGAAGGTCCGGGGAACGAGGTGGCCATTGAATTGGAGCTTCTTGACCTCTACCAATCCATCTACCATAAAAATTCTCGTTCAGATAATTTCTTACAGCACGCGCAAAGTGGGGTGGAGCTCCATCGTGCATAAAAAACATGTCTCTTCTTACATTCAGAGGCAGTTCTTCTAATAATTCAGGTAAAGAATACTGTAGAAAATGTAGATAGCTATCTCCGTTTAGGTTATCAGGCAACCTATATGGGCCAACTGAAAAGTTACCAACAATCCCCATCCAAACGTTAATTTTAAATTCTCGTTGAAAATGTCTTTCTGTAACTGTATGCGGATTTTCTTCGGCGTAAACATGTGTATTATGCAAATTTATCATACCACGACGCGTAAAACATGACTCATCCGTAAACAAAATTTTTTTGTGAAATAGCCTATTAATTGCTCTGCATTCTAAAACATTTCGTACAAATCTCAGACGTGAGTGATGATCAATGGGCAACAATTCTTGGACGGGCTGAACGTGAAATGAACGAATGAGTTGTTCATTTAAAATCCGGTTAACAGTAGTTTTTTTTAACTCCTTGTTCAAGTTCTAACCTGCGAGTGCTGATAGCTGGACTTGCTTCGACTACTTCAACAACAGCTTCTTCCACTAGAGGTGTTCGGGCTTGCCGCGGTTTTCCAGCATTGACTTTCAAGGGTTGGAATCGTCCAATTTCTCGAAGTCGACGTTCTATGCTGGTAAAAGTCTGGCGATTTGGAATTTGTCGATTCGGATATCTCTCCTGATACACTCGAACACTTTTCCTACAATTACCTTCGCAAAAACCAAGTACTAGCAACATATCAGTCTGTTCATCAAAAGAATATTCCATATTCACAGGGAAAACAAGCAACAACAACAAATTATCAATCAAAAATAAACCCAAACGTTAAATAATTTAAAATTTATGAAGCTTATTATCAAAAATCATTTATGACACTGACATAACATTCCACATTTTCGCCAACTAGATTATTATCGCCTACTAGATTTTAACGGTTGATGTGACAAGAAAATTGTTTTGTAGGTCAGCATCGGAAAAACATTTTTTTTTCTCAAGAACTATGCGAGGTGGCGTTTTTTTTTTACATGAGACAATAAATGAAGTAAATAGAAGGACCTTTTTATAAAAAAATTTAGAGTCGTCGTTAAAGTTGCAAAACTTTTCTACTAGAATTTATGTAGGGGTGAGGGTAGTTTTCACCCTTCTCGAACCCTTTCGGGTTTTTTGTGAAAATCAAATATTAGAGCGCCTAGCAAAACATGGGCACCCTAAATCTCATTCAAATCGGTGTAAAATATCTTAAAAAATGTGTTTATTTTTTTTACTTTGATGCCCTCTAACGGACAAACGAAGCACTGTATAGAGATAAATTGTGTCCAATTGACTTATTTTCATTCCAAAAATACGTGGTAGTTCTATGTCCACGGAATAATGGGACACCCGGTATAAGCCAAACCCTGAATGTTTTTGCACTCAACGCGCATATTGCTAACCTAGTCAGCTTTATCAGTCTTAGATTATCTAATGTTACAGTATGATCAGCTTCAAGGGCATGTTTGGCAATGCCAGACTTTTCTGTTCTACTGTATCTTAAATTTGTTAAATATTCTTTAAATTCTGTTTTAACTGACCTTTTAGTTTGCCCAACATACTTTTTGTCGCAACCATTACAACTGATGTTAGAAATTCCACTTTTCTCACAATTAGGATCTTGCTTTGAGATTTCCTAAGTGAACATTGAAATCATTCTATTGAGATACGCCCAAGAATTAAAAAAGCATAAAGCTCTTTTAACAAAATACTCATCATACACTGTAGCTACAAACTAAACTTAAAAAAAACAAGAACAAGAGTGTTAAGATGTATTCTCGATCATACTATATCGTATAGGAGCTGCAACAATCACAGACACAACACAACAGAGGTGTGGTGCTACCGCCGAATGTTGCAATACTTAACTAGAAGGAAAAAAAAAATAATTAGAGATGTTAAAGAAAGATAAACCACATACTTTGGCCTCATTATGAGAAGTAAAAAATATGAATTCGTACAACTAATCATTGAAAAAAAAAATAGTCTAAACTATTCAGAGCGGCAACAGATAAAATTAGATCGGTAAATGTGATGGCCAACATTCTGAGAAGATAAGACACACTGAGAAGAAGAAGAAGATGAAATATTTATATCAAAATTCCATCAACATCCCCCAGAGAGAATAATAAAATTTATAATTCTGTATTGTTTACACGCCTTTTTTATGCATCTAATCAATAACAAAAAAAACTGTTTAAGGTTTATCTAAAAAACTTAGTAGATTTAATTTTTTTTTATTTTCACGAAGTTCTTGGTCATTTTTTATGGGGGTGTTATTAAAGTAAAAAATAGTTCATTTGATTTTGTATTTGAAGAAATAATATAATAAATAAAGGTTCGTCGGTATATTTTTTCTAATAAAAATAGTGACAATAATGTGTAACTTCCATTTAAATCAGTCAAAATCCTTATTATTAGTGGAAATCTCCATACATGCTTTACTCAAAGGACATTTATAAAAACGCAAACATGTACCCTTGAATAAAAAGTATGGCGAATTTCCTTCAAAGAGTTCTTTTCATATTTACAGAGATATTTCTTAATTTAACTCTGTTTTTTTAGGTGTCCGACCAAACCTAACAGAAATATTTAACAATTTATTTCTTATTAATATTAGGCTCTAAATTACGTAATAAGTTACGTAACTTAGCTGCTGTCGCTTATCCATCTAAATCCGAAAATGGATGAACTAAATCCATGATAAATTCTCTTGGCCATTAATATATTGTGTCAATATTCTACTAAACATCCTTTTCGTTATATCTTTCCCCGTTCCTTCCGGTCTATATCCACTGGGTCACGGTTGTCCCGATGCGATGATGATTTCTCTTACATCTCTTGACATTTCGGCGATTATCCAGAAATTGGACAATAATTTTTACTGTGGTGAAAGTTTATGGACCAGGGAAAATTTTTAATACAGTTTGAGAAAATAATATCGCAGTTTCTTAGAGCCGACTACATTTTAATTTTCTTCCTTGGTTTTATAATTAGTTTACATTCATATTGCTCAATTTTCGTAAAACTGGAAAAATATATTTGTGATAACGAGAATATCGCCACTATATACTTAGAAATCACACACGACGTCAGCAGTATGAATATTTCTGGTCTTACACATGAAAATGACTAGTTTACTCAGTATTTTTTATTTCCATTAAATTGACTATTTCTGTTTACTGCTGATCCAGAAAACCAATCTTCTCCAAAGTATTTTAGCTCCTATTGAAGTGGACGATATTGTACTTTTTTCCTAACTGTGTTACTGTCCACGGATGCAAAGTTCAAATGAAAAAATAAATTCTGCTCATTTTTCTTTACTATACTACGAGGCTTGTTTTTAAAGTAAGTACAGTTTTGATATTAAAAAAATAAAATGCCATTTTTTTAACAATTTTATTTTACATGATTTACCCGGATCTTATTTTACTTTTCACCATATTAAGGCATTCATCGTATCGTAAGACCAGCTTCTGTATTTGATCCTCACATAAAACTACGACCTGGTTTGCTAATTACCGCAGCACGGCCGTTTTGGCGTCGTCGTCGGTGTCGTGGCGCTGACCGCCAATGTGTTTCTTTAAGTGCAGTGATAAATGAAATCATAGAGCGTCTGCTTTTTCGAAGTTTTGTATTATTTTTCCGTTTCAGTTCATCATTAATGACGGACGGTCGCCTACTTCTTCCCCTGTCTTGCGCGTTTATACGGCAATCTTTAAATGTTCTAACCGCTTTTTTTCATCGTTTACAGTGTTATCGCCATAAATTTCACAAACCTGCCAATGAATTTCAGCCGTTTTCAAGCCTCTTGCATTTAAAAAATGAATTACAGCACGTATTTCAGTATCCGCGGAGTTTTCAATGGTCTGAGGCGTTTTAAACACACACAAACAAAAGTAAACTTGCATGGATGCTTCCATAATGGTGGCTAGCCAATAGATGCAGGTATACAATGCGCATGCGTGGAATGGCGACTGCAACACTCTAGCGGCCATATTTCAAAACGGTACTTACTTAAAAAATGCGCCTCGTAAATTCCATTAAATCATGAAAGACAGTTTTTCCGCTTACAAAAAAGGAAACAGTGCAAAACAACAAGTTAAAACTTTCCTGCTGAATGTAAACTTTAACGCTGCAAATTTATTACTTAAAATACAGGTCTGGTGTGTGAGATACTAATCCATTTGATGTACATTCGAACAACTCAAGAAGTTTTTCTCAAAAAAAACACAACTTTTGGAAGTAAGTTGAAACTTGGGAAACTTTTAAAATTAGTTAAGAAATTAATAGAGGCTGAAACTGCAACTGAAAATAAAGTGCAAATCATTTAAAATTTAGAAGTTGTATCCAATTGAAACAAGTCGGTGAAAATTCATTTTGTGTTAAGTTTTCCTGTTTGAAAATTTATTTTTTTTAGATTTATTTACCATGGTAATGGAGATAGTAATTTTATATTATTACACGGAATTATTCTCAGAAACTCAATTTACTTGAATAAATAAAAATCTCTTTCTCAGACATGTCGGGCTACTAGCACTGTAAAACGTCTAACGGCACCAAGCTTGCATGCTTTGAAGTTTTCGCAAAGCCAAATCAATTATCCATTTAAAATTTCAGTCAAAGCGGTAAGAATAAATTTACAAGGTGAAATAAATTGCAACTCTGTTCTATGCAAAAAAATACCTTACTTTACTTCCATGCAAAACCACAAACAAAAACTAAATAATTATCTGCTTTTCTGCAGCACAAACTGTTTTGGATATTGTAGTCTATTTATAAATTTTAATAGTTTGTTTTATATGGTTATATATATATATATATATATATATATATATATATATATATATATATATATATATATATATATATATATATATATATCAAGGATTTTCTACAACTGACGCTGTCTTCCTTCTCTCAGCCTTTGAATCCATCCGTTTCTATCTTCCCAGTCTCCATCTATTAGACCCCTGTCCTCCATGGCCTCGTCCACATCGTCTCTCTACGATCGTCTGGGTCTTCCTCTTTTTCTTCTCCCTATAGGACTCCACTCCGTTATTTTCTTTATCCACCTATTATCTTCGCTCCGTCTTATGTGTCCATACCATTTTAATCGTTTTTCTTCAATGGTATTTATTGCGTTCTCTTTGATGTTCATTCTGCTTCTTATTTCTTCATTTGTTATTCTTTCCATACATGTCACTCTACAACAGGGGTGCTCAAACGGTCGATCGCGAGTGCTTTTTGAGTCGATCTCGAGAAAAAAATTCCGATGTAGAACTATTCACAGATTTTGTTTTAGGTAACTAAAACAAAATGTAATGAATAAACTACTAAAATTTATTCGATCCACAATTAGGCCAGAATAACCCCCTGCTAGCGGCAAAAGGCGGCTTTATCAAAGGAACGCGCGGTACTTGTCAAAGAAAAGCCACGTTTTTGATTCCCGCCGATTTTTCTAGAAACTTCGGGCGGCGTGTTTGACGGGAACATTCGAAACTTCGTTCGCGCCGATATAAATGTTGCGCCTGTAAGAATAGGAGTCAGTCTGAGTTGTAACTTGAAGGCGATACATCGATACAAAGTTTATTAATAAATAGTCTAAAATGAGTGCGGCGAAGAAAAGTAAAACTTATCATTTTAATAACGATTAGGAGGAATAATTTTTCTTTTGTATGGTAAAGGATAAGTGCATTTGTCTCATTTGCCATGCGTCAGTTGCAATATCTAAGCATGGGAACTTAGAGAGGCATCATAAAACGGTTCATAAAAACTATGAAAAGGATTTTCGGTCACAGAGTGAATGAAGAAAACGAAAAGTACGTGATTTGATAATTTGTTTGAGAAAAGAACAAACCATGTTCACAAGACTAGCCAAACAATCAAAAGCTGCAACGATCGCGTCATTTAAAATATCTCATATATTGGCGAAACACAAGAAACCATTTGATGATGGATTGGTTGTGAAGGAAGAATTTATTGAAGCGGGTGAGACTTTATTTGGAGATTTTAAAAATAAAACAGAGATTATGTCTGCTATTAGAGAACTTCAGTTATCTCGTCCGACTGTCACAAGGCGTGTTGAAGTCATGAGTCAGGACATGGCAGATAAACTAAAACATGATATCATGGAATGTACATACTTTTCTTTACAGTTCGACGAATCCACCGATATGACAAACACTGCCCAGAGGTGTATTTTTATTCGAATGGTATTCAATGACATGTCGGCTAAGGAAGAGTTTTTGACAATGATTCCTCTGAAAGGAAAGACCCGTGGCGAAGATATATATGACGTTTTCTTCAATTTTGTAACAAACTACAAGCTACCAATATATAAACTAGTGTGCATTACAACCGATGGAGCACCAGCAATGACTGGAAACAAAAACGGTTTTGTGGTATTGTGTCGAGCTAATGATGATTTCCATTCATTTTTCTCCTTCCATTGCATTATACATCAACAAGTTTTGTGTTCAAAAGTTCTAAACATGGAGGAGATTATGGGCATTGCAATAAAAATTGTGAATTCTATCCGTGCACGTAGCTTGCAACGACGGCTCTTTAAATTGCAGTTGGAAGATAGTGAGTCAGCTGAACACACTGATTTAGTTCTTCACACGGACGTCAGGTAGGTGAGTCGCGGAAAATTCCTAGAAAGGCTTCTCTGGAGGTGATGACACTCAGATGCTTGGTATTTTTGACAAACATCACAATGCATTTAAACACCATTAATTTGGAGCTTCAAGGTAAAGGAAAAACTATTATTGAGATGATTAGCGCAATAAACGCATTCAAAAGTAAATTGCAACTTATGATAGATCAATTGAAAAGAAAGGATCTGAAAAATTTTCCGTCTTTGAAAGCAAGGATTCCTTAGTTGAATTATAATATTTATGAGGCAGAATTATCAAATATTTTAGGCCAATTCGAAATACGTTTTTTTGATTTCAGTAAATTGGCAAATATCGCATCATTTATGAGTTATCCTTTTTCGTATAAAAACATTGAGGAATTAGCTACTGAAATAGCAAGTCAGTTTAACATGGACTCATGTTCTGTTGAAAATGAGTTAGTGCAGATTATATCAGATATACATCTCAAAGCCACAGCATCTGATACAAAATTCTGGTGTTTTATATCTGAAGATAAATATCCGAATCTAAGGCAAATCGCCCTTCAACTGACGGCAATGTTTGGGTCAACTTACTTGTGCGAGTCTGCATGTTCTGAAATGAAGATAATTAAGTCAAAATATCGCCCGCGACTAACTGATGAACATATGTTATCATGCTTGCGATTAGCACTGGGTAATTACGTACCATCTTATGAAAAGTATGCTGAGGACATGCAGTGCCACGCTTCAACATCCAAAGTCACTCTTTAGTTAAATTTAGACACTAGAACTCGTTTGTTTTGTAAGAACCAATAAACTCGCAATTTTGAATAATTATGAGTTTTTTCATTGACATTTTAGAGCAGATCTACACTTACCTTGACTAAAAAAATGCATATTGTGCGGAAAACTAATATCTATGCCACGATACACCCTACCTAAACGACAATCCTGCATCACACTTACTTGCAGCCTCTCAGAGTCGATCGATCGTAGTCTAACAATATTGAGGTAGATCGCCAGCAGTTCAAGTTTGAGCACCCCTGCTCTACAACATCTTCTCCAATATTCCATCTCTACCGCGTTAATTTTAGATTTATTTCTTTTGTTGATCGTCCATGTTTCTGACCCGTATGTCATTATGCTTTGTATTATTGATTTATATATGCGTGTTTTGTTTTTCTTTGTAATATGTTTGTCCCACAGGATCGAATTTAATTTTCTTATGCATGTCCGCGTTTGTCCTAATCTAGCTTTGATCTCTTCTTCTGATGTTGCGTTTTTTGAAATGATGGTTCCTAAATATTTAAATCTATCGGTTCCTTTGATTATTGTTTCGTTATCGACTTCTAGATTCTCCGCATTTTCCTATTATTATTATATATAACTTATTAAATTAAATAATGAAGGACATCGCACATTTTGAATATAAATTTGGCTTCCGTTATATTTGCTAATTATTTTTTTTTATTTTGTAGTATTCACCATGCCGATCAAAATTCCCAATGGAAGCAACCTCCCTCATGATTTTGAGATATCTCTAGTTTTTACCTCATATCTTTAATGAAGGTGCAGGTAGTGGCCAAAAGTAAAGGGCACCATTATAAGTCGATTTTGCCGGTTGTAATTTACTTGAAACTGTTAAATTCGAATAGATTATCGAATACTAACTTTTGGGCCGATGTATAATAACCACCTAACTACTCTCCACCCCCCGTCGCCATTATTAGGGAACGAAAAGGGGGAAAATCGGCTTATTTCGATATACTTGGACTTTGCTTAGTATAACGTACTAAAAACTTTTTTTAGGCGAAATAAATAACGACTGTCTTTATTGGATAATAAGGTAGGCCAAGCCTCTTACTTACAATTTTGAAAGTATAATATTTCTAAAAATGAATGTATGCTTATACGAACTTAACCTAAGCTCCTACACTAGTGATCCTATACTAACTTAACCTAGGAAATGTTTTGTTACAAGTGATTTTCTTAATACTAAGACATAAAACTAAGACTAAAACTGCCTTAGCCTAAGACTTACGTTAACTTAAATTAGGACATAACATTAACTTAAACTACGACTTATTATAACTTAAACTAGATTGACAATCTTCTTGTCACGGCGGGCGAGGGAGTTCATCGTCTTCATAAGAGAGCGGGTCAGACGATCTTGGGAACTGGCGGCTGGCATGAGGCGGGAGTTGGAAGGTGTCCCTGATGCGTGGATTGGGGTGCTGGGACGCCTTCTCCAGGAACTTCAGTTCGAATAAATAGCGAATATTTAATTCTGAGCCAATGTGTAACAACTGGCAAACTACCCTCCACCCTCATTGGTCATGTTTTATTGGTTGAAAAGGTGGAAAATGTAACTTGTATCGTTAGTTACTCTTATAACTAGTGATAATAAGTCAATTTTTCACCTTTTCACCCCCTAATAAGGGCCACTAAGGGTGGAGAGTAGTTTGGCGATTATTATCCATTGGCTCAAAAGTAAGAGTTCGATGTTCCTTACGATTAATAAAAGTTTTTAGCGAGCCGTACTCAGTCAAATCCAAAAAATCGAAATACGTCGATTTTTCCCTTATCCATCCTCTAATAATGACCACTGGGGGTGGAGGATAGTTTGGAGGTTGTTTCCTATTGGCCCAAAAGTTAGAGTTCCATGTTATCTTCGATTAATAAAAGTTTTTAACAAGTCGTATTTGCCAAAGTTCATGTAAATCGTAATTAGCCAATGTTGCCCTTTTTCATCCCCTAATAATGACCACTGGGGGTGGAGAGTAGTTTGACTGTTGTTACCTATTGGCCCAATGGTTAGCATTCGATAATCTATTCGAATTTAGTAGTTTCAAACAAATCGCAAGCGGCAAAATTTTTTAGTATTGGCCACTGCCTTCATCAAAAATATGAGGTAAAAAATTGGAGATATCTCAAAATCATGAACGATTTGGAGTTTGCGCCCACTGAGACTTTTGATCGGCATGGTGAATACTACAAAATTAAAAAAAAATTAATGGAAGCCGGATTTACATTTAAAATGTACGGGGTCCTTTGAAAAATAGTTAACTGTTAGCTTTTAAAGAAATTATACCGGTGAACGAAGATTTGTTTTAAATTTTGAAAGTCTGATAACATTATCTGGGGGCACGGTAGTGCCCCCGCCAAGTCGAGCAGAAAGCACAGCCGTACCATCCTTTTCTCCAAGCCACTCACGGCACTTTCGACCCCCCTTTGACTTCGTTGTGGATAAAGCTAGAATCCTCAATTTTCAGTGACCAAGAGGACATACTATACTAGCTATATTCCTAATAGTTTACGAACTATAGTCCGTCGAAGTTCTTTAATTTTGTCACTGACACACTCACTGATCATCAAAATTCTGTGTTTAGCCTATAAAGGAAGGAAAAACTGAAACATCCCGAAATTTCAGTCCCGTTTTCTAAATTGTATTGTACAGTCACTTAAGCCAAAAAGAGGGTCAACCTCGGAATGAGAGATAATAAGCTGTAAACTTGTATAAATCTTTATTTTGGCATTCTAAAAGTTGTCTCAAAAGTCTCATAAAATCTCGTGTTCGCGTCTTAAAATATTCAAGGTCAAAAGTCACAAAAATCGGTTTTTTTCGCAAATATCTCGCTGTCTATGGTTTCAATGATATTTGCATCTATTATAAAAATTGTAGAGCATAAAATTCTCTACAAATTTTGTTCTAAACATTTTTTTATACGCTTAACCGTTTTTGAGATAAAGCGCTCAGCCATACATAGCATAATGCAAGGTCAACCGTTAATTAATCACTAAAAAATCCATAATTATGAATAATTTGTATTATTTATTAATTAATATATTATATTTAATAACATTTTTCATTTATCAAATATATTCGTTTAATAATACTACTTACCTACTTCGTGTAATTAAAAAATTGTTAAGTGAAATACTTTAAGTATATTTTAATTATAAAAAAAGTATGAAGATGATGCTTCCATGACAGCAGGGCTAGAAGAGAATATAGTTATTAAAATAGGAGCAAAAGTCATGTTAAGACGAAATATTGACGTGGGCCTTGGCTTAGTCAACGGTTCTATCGGTATAGTTGATCCTGAAATACAAATAAAATAAAAAAAATACATATTACATTTAATAATGAACATCTTTACGAGCTTGGTCCAGTCAGAACTAAATTTGAAATTATTAATAGAGCTTATGTTCATCGTAAACAGTTTCCGATATGTATAGCCTATGCTATTACCATACACAAAAGTCAGGGGCTAAGTCTAAACAGTGCACGGATGGCCATCGGTTCTTCAGTGTTCACATGCGGTTAAGCATACGTGGCACTTTCGAGAGTGACAAGTCTGGGCGGATTACATCTAATTAATGTCGACTTCGGTAGTATCAAAGCTCAGAAGTCCGCAATCGTTGAATATAATCGACTTAGAAGCACTTATCGTTCAGACTTGTCAAAAATTGTTACATCATAGCGTTTGAGAAAAACCAATAGAGACAGGGAGTGGGCTTTAAGAAAATCCATAGCTGACGTACAAGAAATCTCACCCGAGAAGAAAAAAAAGGGGACTACCTATAAAAAGAAATGATATCCCATCAAAAACATAAAATGTAAAAAAATGCCAAGTCTCGCAACGCAGTCCTTCCACAGCAAAAAGTTGTAAGATCTCATGTAAAACCAAGTCAGTTATTTTAGTAAGTAGCTATGGAAGCACCTATTCAACAACTTTGTCATAAATTGTCATCTATTTAGTTACCTACCAAGATTTATAGTGACCGTATCAATATTAGACATCTTTATTTCTATAATAAATATAATGACTTGGCAATAGCACGGCAACATAATCACATAAGAATAATCTACTATTTAAAATACTTTATTCTTAAGTGGACTATTTAGACTTACTTAGCAATCGAAATAGTAGATTATTCTTCTGTGGTTATGTTGCCGTGCGATTGCCAAGTCATTATATTTATTATAGAAATAAAGATATCTAGTGTCACTATAAATGTTCGTATGTAACTAAATAGATAACAATTTATGACAAAGTTGTTGAATAGGTGCTTCCGGAGATACTAACTAAAATAACTGACTTGGTTTTACATGAGATCTCACGACTTTTTGTGGTGGAAGGACTCCTTTGCGAGACTTGGCATTTTTTTACATTGTATGTTTTTGATGGGTTAAATTTTACAGTCTAGTTGATAGCCGATACGGTCTACCAATTTTGAGAGAAGATTAGATGACTGAGTTGTTCCTGCCAGAAATTTAAGGTTATTGACGAGTAGATCAAAGCCATTTCTGAACACTAAAATGGTGCAATGTAGAATTTCTCTTTATCATAGAAAGAATATTATCAGAGACAGCGTATCCTCACTTATTTCTAGATTGAAATTTGTTGGACGTCACTGGGAAGTAGGGTGTCGAATTTTCTCGACAAATCACAATTAAGTTTATTGTGTTTCTCAAGTTATACATTTCCTAACAAGAGCTCAGCAAAAGTTTTTTCAAGATTAAACAAAAAAATTTATTTCGGCAAGCCTGTAATAAATTGTACAAATACCGGAAAGGCCCATTGTTTATGGCGTGTCCCCAAATAAATTACATGACAGAAACGCTCTTACGGAATTATTGTCGTCGAATGTCTGAACCGTTTATCTCGGCGACAGCCGATGAATTATCCGGAGCTAAATTCCCCCGAAACGTTAATATCGCGCCGCGCGTCGATAATCCACTAAATATCCTTTTCCGAATATCTCTCCCTTGTCTTTTGGTCTATATCCATCGGTTTTTGCGGCGATACCACTGCGACGACGATGATCTTTTACATTATCTGACAGTTCCGCGATTATCCTAAAATTGGACAATAAACTTTCCTTGCAGAAAATCCATCGACCGCGAGAAATTTTATTCCATATTTTATGAAATGGGGAGAGGAACGACATTTAATCGCTAGAGTGATTACTTCCGTCATTTGTTTCGCGATAAGACGTTTGTTTGTAGGTGTGGTTGGGTAACTGCTGCACAGCTAGTGGGTTTATTGAGTTCCGGATGTAAATGTTATTATAACTGTAAATGTATGTTTTGATGTAGGGATGGCTGTACGATTACGCGCGACCATCGGCTGGTCATACAAATACCGTCAGACAGCAGGAAGTCGTGCAAGTTAACAAAAACTTGGAAGAAGTTCTATCTTGGGATGACCGTAATGTAGTAGAATTTAACGCTACAAAAACCCAGACGACAGTTTTTCTAAAAAAGTTTACATTGCTGAACCCAACATAGTCATATTGAGATATTCTATTCTTCTAGTATGCTCATTTAATTTTCTTGGAGTTAATTTGGGAACAAGGGTGGGATGAACATGTCGCACACATCGCAAAGAGAGCTTCTCAAAAGCTGTGAATATTTTTTCGAGCCAGAAAACTTTACACTCCACAACATCTATTAATTCTGAAAAAAAAGCTCGAATTCGACCAACGATGGAATACTGCTTCCGTGTTTGGGGCTCTGCACCCAAACATACGCTGCATTTGTTTGATTCTATTCAGAAGAGAGCGGGTCGCCTAACTGAAGATACAGAATTCCCCAGCAACCTTTATTCCTTGGAACATCGAAGAACGGTTGGCGACTTAAGTCTAAAACTATATAGAAACAACACTATGTTTTAATTTCCAATATATTTAAAATGACTTGACAATTGTTTCATCATACAATGGCTTGTTCAGAAGTGAATTAGAAAGAAAAATGTTTGGTAATAGTATTGGTTATATAGTGCTTAAAACTATCCTTAATTTCATAAGATTATGTTAATCGTCTTATTATATTATTTACTGACAAAGTTATTTTAAAGATGCAAATCTGTGGTACTATTTCAGAGAGCTAATAAAGATTAAGTAAGGGTGAATGGTTTAAGTCTACCTGTTCGTATAATAATGGATTGGAGTTTTTCTGTTTGTTAATTTCAAGACATTCAAGCATATTTAATTTTTTAGATTTATTTGCTACATGTAGGATTTTGAATGTATCCTCAAAATTATGGGATTCGTTTATTATATGGGTTGCGTAATGTGAATTGTTCTTGTTTTTTAAATAACTATGTTTATGTTCTTTAATGCTAGTTTCAAAAGATCTACCAGTTTGACCTTCGTAGGTTTTAGTACAAGATCCACAATTTAATAAATAAACTGCTGATTTTAAGGATATATCAGATTTGGTTTCGTTATTCAAAATTATATTCCCTAAGGTATTACTGGTTTTAAATGCTATTTTATTGTTCTTTTTTGTTAAATGTTTTGAAATTGTTCTAGTTATTTTCCCTGTGTACGTGAGCGTGCTAAATTTCCCGTTTTTGTCATTAATGGTGGGATAAATTAGAGAGATTGCTTGTTTAAATAATTTTTTATTTAAGATATTACCTATAATACTAGGGTAATAACCATTATTAATTGTTATTTGTTTGAGTATGATGATTAAAATTAGTTTTAGCCATAGAAATATGTAACAATCTATGTATGAAAGAGTTTAAAGCTGCCATTTTGTGAGTATCAGGGTGGGATGAATTATTATGTATGACTGTGACGAGAAATCGTGTTTATGTTCACTTTTGATATAAATACGTTTAAGAAGTTTATAGTTATTGGTTCTAATTCTAAGGTGAATTTAATGTTAGGATGCAAATTATTTAGGAACATAAGGAAGATTGTTAGTTGTCTATCTGTTCCCGTGAAACAGGGAATAATATCATTAACATATCTATGCCAGTAAACAATATTTCTGCCTACTGTGATTTGATGAATTTTTAGTTCTAAATGATGCATGAAAATTTCTGCGAGTAAAGGGCATAAAGGATTACCCATTATTAAACCTTCTTTAGATGTATAAAAGTTATCGTTGAATTCAAAATAGTTTTGATCCAAGCACATCGTAAGTAAATCTAAAATATCCCGTTGAATAATTTCGTTTACATTATTCTTGATTAAGAGTCTATCTACTAATTCTATGACTTCATATGGTGGGATACTACTTTTATACATCTCAAGAAGGTTCATGGAAAGGGTTCAATGGATATAGCCCGCTTAATTCCTCCCAGAGGGTGCAAGCTAGGAATACACTCATACCTCACATACCTCACATCCGTGATTCCTCATACAACCCTTTCCAAGCAGTCTTTTAGAGGGAGAACCTCATCCCTTTGGAATGATTTGCCCAGTACTGGATTTCCCAGCAAGTACAACTTACCGCGATTCAATATTGACGTCGATGGCTTTTTTTGAACACAATGCGCTTCTGTAGCGTTTTAGGAATTTCCCAGCCGCACGTGTGGTCAGTTAGTTTAAGTCGCTCAAGTGCATACATATTCTAAAAAATTGAAAAAACAGGCAAAAAAACTGTTTTTTTTTTTCATTTTATTGTACAGGTCGACTAAGTGAACCGATCGGCTGGAAACTTTCAGAAAATATGCATTCTGTTATAGCAAAAATGCGTCAATGGCTCTTTTCAAACATAATGCGCTTCTATAGCGTTTTAGGAATTTCCCAGCCGCACGTGTGGCCAGTTAGGGACATAATTCGCGGCCCCTCAAAGAAACCAACTGATGTTCTTAGCTTACTAAGGGCCTAAATCAAACTAGTGATGGGACAGGTCACTAGCCACTGTTACCTGAAGAAATATTTACAGGGAATTGGTATCCACAATAGTCTCACGACATTCAGATTATGTGGTGAAGAGGAAGAATCTTCCATGTACATCATATATAACTGTGACGCTTTAACTCGAAACAGACATAAATTGTTCGGAGATCTACATAACGGGCTTGGAAGGAAGTTAATCAACTTTCTTAAAGGGAGGATGCTCGTGTAATCAAGAGAGGGGCGAGTACAGCAAGCCAAGAAACTCCAGTGCATAAACAGGCATAATCGCATACCCTGCCTACAACCAACTAACCGACGACGTGTCGATACAAGAAATTCCATTTTTAGGACTAAATTTAATGCAAATCCATTCCTCAATAAATTTATTCATTTTAAAAAATCACCAACAAACAATCTCCACAATTGAAAAGCATGCTTTTATTCCTAACGTAATAATAGTGCAGTAAAAAAAAGTATTTGAAATTGCACAGTCTAGGTACATCAATATTATGATTTTATCCTCTCTGGGGTATCACTAGGAGTATTGCCGTGAGTTTTGGACCTCGAAAAATGTATGCTCTTTTATTTATAAACAATTTAGGCTTTCAAAGTATGGTTTTTAAGCTTAAATTATGAAAAATTCCG
This sequence comes from Pachyrhynchus sulphureomaculatus, assembly GCA_019049505.1. NCBI lineage: Eukaryota > Metazoa > Arthropoda > Insecta > Coleoptera > Curculionidae > Pachyrhynchus > Pachyrhynchus sulphureomaculatus. The sequence continues at coordinate 148,250,798 of CM032453.1, read as the reverse complement.
GTTATATAAGTCGGATCGAGACAAAAAAAAGCCAAACTCATCGTAATGAAATTTCCAACAAATCCTCGTTTGTTTTAAGTCGCTCAAGTGCACACATATTCTAAAAAATTGAAAAAACAGGCAAAAAAACTGTTTTTTTTTTTTTTTTTTTTTATTGTACAGGTCGACTAAGTGAACCGATCCGCTTGAAACTTTCAGAAAATATTCATTTTGTTTTAGCAAAAATGCCCTGAAATTTTGTTACAAAAATATTGAACCCAGTGGTTTCAATTGAGTTTGTTATTTAAAATATAAATTACCAGCCATTTTATGCCATTTGGTTCAAAATGGAGCCTTTTTTTCAAAATTCAGGTCTCGACGCCAGATTTCCGTTGCCATTAAAGAAAATTTTTTTTGGAGTCAGTTTAACCGTTTTTTTTTTACATTTATTTCTTAGTTAAATAATAACAAATGCGTTTTTTCGGTCATTCTGAAAAGAAAAAATTGAAAAATTTGTATTGCATCTGGTAGAAAATAGCGAGATCTTTACTTAAAAAAAAGTAATTTTTGTTAACGTGAAAATGACCGAAAAATGTATTTGTTGTTATTTAATTAATGAACAAATGTAAAATGGACCAAATGACATAAAATGGCGAGCAATTCAAATTTTAAATAATAAATTCAATTGTGCCCACTGGGTTCAATATTTTTATACCAAAATTTCAGAGTCTTTTTGCTATAATAAAAGGAAGTTTCAAGTCGATCTGTACAATAAAATGAAAAAAAAAAATAGTTTTTTGCCTTTTTTTTCAATTTTGTAGGTTATGTACGCGACTTAAAACTAACGAAGGTTTGTTGGAAATTTCACTACGTAAAGTTAGTAACATTTTAAGTTAAAAAAAAAAACGTTTTAAAAACTTAAAACGATGCATCGCATTCGACCGTGTTTGGCACGACGGACTGTTGGCTAAGCTACACTCTTACGGTATGTCTGAAAAGTTCTGTTTGCGGCTCTCATGTTTCTCCAGAGAGCGTTCTTTACGAGTGGCGGTCGACGGATTTCTTTCTAACACCTTCACTATCAACGTCGGTGTACCCCAAGGCTCCATATTGTCTCTACTCTCTTTCTCATTTACATAAACGATCTGCTGGAAAAGACCGGGAATCAGCTTTGCAAATGACAGTATTCATCATCTATTCTTTCACTTTGAACGCTAGGGCATCGGCTACTCAGGCGAATATCCGCAGACAGCACGAGGTCGTTCAACTTAACAAGAACCTGGAAGAAGTTCAATCTTGGGGTAACCAAGTGGAATTTAACGCTACAAAAACCCAGACGGCAGTTTTTTCTAAAAAAGTTAACGTTGCTGAACCCGACATAGTTATGTCGGGGCACTCCATTTCTCTAGCATCGTTACTCCATTTGTTGGGTGTTAATTTTGGAGCAAATATGTCCTGGCATGAACATGTTGCAGGCAGAGCAAGGAGAGCTTCTCAAAAGTTGGGAATATCATTTTGAACCAGAAAGCTTTCCACTCCACAACAACTGTTAATTCTTTACAAAGCTGAAATTCGACCAACTATGGAATACTGCTCCACTCCCAAATATACACTGCATTTGTTGGATTCTGTTCAGCGAAGAGCTGTTCGTCTGGTTGGAGACCCGGAACCGACCGGCGGTCTTGATTCGCTGGAACATCGAGGAACGGTTGGCGACTTGAGTCTGTTCTACAAGTATTTTCATGGAAAGTGTTCGAAGGATGTATCCCGCTTAATTCCCCCCAGAGCGGTGCATGTTAGAAATACACGTCGCACTAATGCTTCACATCCGTATGAGGTTCAGCTTGTTACTCCGCGTACAACGCTTTTCAAGCAGTCTTTTATATGGAGAAGATCATCCCTCTGGAAGAATTTGCCCAGGGCTGTGTTTCCCACCGAGTACAATTTACAGCGATTCAAGAACAAGGTGAATCTCTTTTTCCGCACACTTGCCGCTCCTGGAGCGCTTTAGGAACTTCCCTGCAGCATGTGTGCTAGACCCATAAAAAATCATTATTTTGACCTTTTTTACTGCACTATAAAGAAAATCTAATAAAATGTCAGATATTATGAACAGTTCTACTAACCTAAAAAACTTTTATATATGTAAAAGAAAATTAGTATTCTTAATTTTTAAACATAATAGTATATCGAAATTAATGCCTCCTGATACTAACATTAAAATAAAACCTGTTAGATGGCTTAGAATATCCTCTAAATAAATCCATGGGATTGTCTAAGAGCCCTTAACCGAGATTGTGCAAAAACTCACAATTTATGCTCCAAGCATCATCTATAATGATATTTTTTGCTACTTCTGTGCAACATCGTCGACTTTTCTACTTCGAAAAGATAAGACTTGATAAGTATGCTTCGTAAATCTTATTCCAATCTCAAACCGGAAAGGTGAAATTGAAATAAATTTTATTTAGTGTCAGCTCGTCAGATTGTTTCTCCAGTTTCATAAAGCGGTTCAGCTCACTGCAAATAACTTTGGATTGAAGAAACAAACAGAAATTTATCATTTTTTACATTTATATGTTTTTAAATATGATCAATGGGTGAAAAAAAGCCTAATTCATGTAGATTGCTGTCATTTCTAATAATATCTTAAAGAAAGGTGCTCCACTGAAAATTTTAATGGCTGAATCAATTTACAGTCTATCAAATAAGAATGTGACTACTCGTATTCTTAAAAAAAAAATGTATTTTGAGGACATCAATCAATATATTCTTTGATATGCTAATAAAAGCGTAATTGCCTTAGTAAGTTGTCCAATCGCTTCCTGCTTTAATAATCGCCTGGCATCTTCGAGGCATGCTGTCCACGAGATTTGCTGCATACTCTGCATATTATTCGAATCTCGCGAGACAACTGAGTCAAAATCCTCATACTTTTTCCTTTGAGTTTTCTCTTTACAAGGGATCAAACGTTTTCAATAGGGTTGGCGTCCGGCGATTGTGAAGGCCACTGTAATATCTTACCAACTACAAGCGAGCCGCTTCGCGACCTGATTTTCGTCCAGCAAAGGTTTCTTGAACGTGCTTCGGAATTTGACATCATGAGCACGAAGATGTTGTCAAATGGTCTCATAAGACATATCAAATCCGATTTTCTTAATTTTGCCGCTCCGTGACGCAGCGTCAATTTCGGGTCCCATGAAAGCAAAGATACGATTCGTTTTTTTTCGATTTTCGGAGGGACTTTGCCTACCGAGCCACGTTTTGGTAAGTCATCAACATTTTTCGGCTCGTTAAAATGATTTGCAAATGACACCGACTTTTTAATATATTTAGCAGCCGCGCAATATGTCATTTTAGGACTCTTTGGATAGGAACGAAGGAAAACGGCCTCGAACCAACGCGCAAACAAGTGACTCATTTTGGATTTTACTTGGTTTTGACGAAAATTCGGAATCGACTGATATTTTTACCAAAAGGTTCCCTCTACCGATTTTTTGTTAGATAGCTAGAATCACATCTATCAAAAATGAATTATCGGGGACACGTTCCTACTTGACACACTGTAATTTATTTACCTAGCCAAACATGAAAATTGCTTGGTTATCAAATTATTTTGCGTGGCTATTCTAAGTAGTTTGACAGAATTATGTATGCGATATTAATCTAAATAATTCATTTCATGATAACTCCAGATCACAAAAACCTGTTGACGCAAAAACTCAAGAAAACATTTGGCTTGTTAAAGATTTGCGGCTGTCCGGTTGATAAATATACATCCCAGTGCTTGGTAAAGAAGCTGGAATGTCCGAAACTTAGGTTTTAAGGAATGCACATGAAGATTTAGGAGTGAAAATAGTTCGCGCACCCCAGAACTTTATGCAGAGCAGAAACCTACGAGGAAAGAAATTTCTCAAGAACATTATTTTTTTTTTATGAGTCTAGCACACGTGTTACAGGGAAGTCCCTAAAGCGCTTCAGGTGCGACACGTGTGCGGAAAAAAAAAAAAAAAAAAAAAAAAAAAAAAAAAAAAAAAAAAAAAGCGATTCACGTTGTTCTTGAATCGCTGTAAATTGTACTCGGTGGGAAACACAGTCCTGGGTAAGCCATTCTAAAGGGATGATGTTCTCCATATAAAAGACTGCTTGAAAAGCGTTGTACGAGGAGTAACAAGCTGAACCTCATACGGATGTGAAATATCAGCGCGACGTGCACTTCTAACGTGCACCGCTCTGTGAGGAATTAAGCGGGCTACATCCTTCGAACACTCTCTATGAAAATACCGTTCTTCGATGTTCCAGCGAATCAAGGCCGCCGGTCAGTTCTGGGTCTCCAATCAGACGAACAGCCCTTCTCTGAACAGAATCCAACAAATGCAGCGTACGTTTGGGAGTGGAGCCCCAAACATGGGAGCAGTATTCCATAGTTGGTCGAATTTGAGCTTTGTAAAGAATTAACAGTTGATGTGGAGTGTAAAGCTTTCTGGTTCAAAATAATATTTCCAACTTTTGAGAAGCTCTCCTTGTTATGCCTGCAACATGTTCATGCCAGGACATATTTGCTCCCAAATTAACGCCCAACAAATTAAGTGACTATGCTAGGGGAATGGAGTGCCCCGACATAACTATGTCGGGTACAGCAACGTTAACTTTTTTAGAAAAAACTGCCGCCTGGGTTTTTGTAGCGTTAAATTCCACTTAGTTACTGTCACCCCAAGATAGAATTTCTTCCAGGTCTTTGGTAAGTTGAATGATTTTCCTGCTGCCTGCGGATATTCGCCTGAGCAGCCGATGTCTGAGCGTTCAAAGTGAATGAAGAGATAAGCGTACTGCCATCTGCAAAGCTGTAGATTGGATTCCCGGTCTTTTCCAGCAGATCGTTAATGTAAACGAGAAAGAGAGTAGGAGATAGTATGGAGCCTTGGGGCACACCGGCGTAAACAGTAAAGGTGTTAGAAAGAAATCCGTCGACTGCGACTCGTAAAGAACGCTCTCTGAGGAAACATGAGAGCCACAAACAGAACTTTTCAGACATACCATAAGAGCGTAGCTTAGCCAACAGTCCATCGTGACCAACACGGTCGAATGCCTTGGATATGTCAAGAGCAACCGCTCGAGATTCTCCGAAGTGTTCCGTCTCTAGAGGCCGATGGGAATTATTTTTAGAGAACTAACACACTTGAGTGTCCTATTTGGATACTCCCACGAAATGTCATGAATTCATAAAGGCTCCCGACCTACAAAGAAGGTAAAAACTCAGACGTCTCCTACAAATTTGACAGCGGCCATTTTTTTTGAACCGTGAAGGGATTTCACTTGTTGAACATATGGTGTGGGTGCACAGGTCGTGGAGAGGTTTATAAAAGGACGATCAATAACCTGAAGTAGGCTATTAGAGTACCAAAACACTGCTGGTTCACGACAAATTCAACATTCACAAAGCTCGCACAATTCAAGCCAATACCGAAAGCTGTGGGTTCACTTATTTATACCATGCATAACATAGCCACCCTGCAACTTTTTTGTACGTCAAATGTATAAAAATAGTTAGAGATACATACAATAAACGACCATAACAGGCACTGTCTAATCTGTTACGCTACAGTTCAGCCGATACTCCATAACGGCAAGAAGACCTTGCCAAACAACTGCCGACCAGTCGCACTGCTTTCAATAAAATCAAAAGTCTGGAAAAGGCTATTAATCAGCATCTTCTAAAATATTTTGAAGGATTGATTATTATTAGCGACCTTCAATATGGCTTTCGAAAGCAAAGATTAATAGGAGATTTTACTTACACATGTTTGAAACAACGCAATTGAATATTTTGGAGTATCTCGCACTAGATATATCCAAGGCATTCGACTGTGTTTGGCACGACGGATTGTTGGCTAACCCACCCTCTTACGATATGTCTAAAAAGTTCTGTTTATGGCTCTCGTGTTTCTTTAGAGAGCATTCTTTACGAGCGGCAGTCGACGGACAACTTTACTACACACTTTACAGTGTGTCCCAAGGCTGTATACGGTCTCCTACTCTATTTCAAATTCACCAGTGAAGTTGAAACCAACAACAGCTTAAATTTCCTTGACCTAACAATAAAAAGATATAATAACAAACACGGTTTTTCTATTTACCATATACCGTCACATACTGACATAATTATCCAAAATACCTCATGTCATCCACCAAGTCACAAACTTGCAGTTTTCCATAATATGATTCACAGACTAATAAATATTCCTCTAAACCAAGACGATTTTTAAAAAGAACTTAATAATATAAAACAATTAGCGGTAAATAATAACTATTCACCCATCCATAATAGATAATATTCTCAAGAAAAAACTTACAAAAGAGTCAATAACGTACTATGCAGATGCAGGACTAAATTAAATAGTTTCTTGAGAAAATTAAATATTAACACAGCATTTAAAAAATACAACACACTTGGCTAATATATAAAAAATAACAAAACTAAAACAGATAGAGACAATAGATCCGGAATATACACATTAAATTGTGGAAATTGCTCAAAAACATATATAGGTTAAATAGGAAGAAGTTTTTCAAAAAGAATAAAAGAACATGCTTCATCATACATTAATAGAAAAAACCGGTCAAGTGCAAGTTGAACTTGCACAATTAGTGTTCCGTACGTTGATTGTTTTCAAAATAAAAATTTTTGTTAGGGTGGTATAAAATGATCAGTGACTTCACAAAACACACCCCAAATGAGTTTTCAATAAAGTTTGTTTCCAATCTTTACTGAAAACTGGTGACCTTGAAATTCTGTTTTTTTTTATATACCAAATAAATTATTAAAGGTAATGCACTCGTGATAATTTTCGTTCAATCTATACCCCGTGGAGAATATTCCAGAATTTTTTCAAAATTTTTTGATTAGTACTTTTCGAGATAAGGTAGGGGACAGCGATTTTTTAAAAGTAATACGAAGAAAAGTGTGCGCAAGTATTACATTATATACGAGTATATATATATATATATATATATATATATATATATATATATATATATATATATATATATATATATACATATTTTTACTCGTGTTTTCACAAGCTTTCATTTGACACCACACTCGATGACCTAGTAAAAAAAAATTTTTTTCACTTCCGATTTCACCCCTCAAAACGAACCCCTTAAGTCAAAATTTATGTTACGGTGGTATAAAATGATCAGTGACTTCACAAAACACACCCTAAATGAGTTTTCAACAAAGTTTGTTTCCAACCTTTACTGAAATCTGATGACCTTGAAATTTTTGTTTTTTTTATATACCATATAAATTATTAAAGGTAATGCACTGGTGATAATTTTCGTTCAATCTACACCCCGTGGAGAATATTCCAGAATTTTTTCGAAATTTTTTGATAAGTACTTTTCGAGATAAGGCCCGGGACAGCGATATTTCGCGAATTTTTAAAAATAACACAACGAAAAGTGCGCGCAAGTATAATATTATATATATATTTTTTACTCGTGTTTTCACAAGCTTTCATTTGACACCACACTCGATGACCTAGTAAAAAAATTTTTTTTTTTCGCTTCCGACTTCACCCCCCAAAACTAACCCCTTAAGTCAAAATTTAATTCTCAAAACTACATGGCTCTAATGAGGCCATCAATTCCTATATTATTACCAAATTTCACCTTTCTATGTCAAATAGTTTCGGAGAAAATCGGGTGTGACAGACAGACAGACAGACAGACAGACAGACAGACAGACGGACAGACAGACAGACAGACAGACAGACAGACAGACAAACAGACAGACAGACACCGAAGTGATCTTATAAGTGTTCCGTACGGAACACTAAAAATAACTCAAATTACGCAAATCATTTAATTGAAAATAACCACCAATTCAACCCAAACTTTGAAATATTACATACTTGCACAAAGGGTAGGAAACTTAATTACCTAGAATCTTTACAAATAAACACATTGAAAAATTCAGATTCTTTAATAAATGAACAATTAGACTTAAATAATTTACCATTAATCTATTTTAATTAAATGATTTTATTACCTGCCATAAATTGTGAACCAATCATTTATTATAGTAATTTTATCCTCATTTTGTAACAAACTATCTGAAGACGCTGACGTACAGCGAAACATGTCATGGTGTTAAAAATAAAAAATTTAGTGGCAATTTAAGTATTGTTTTACTTCTTTGCAAAAACTTCTAGTTATAGATTTCCACCAAGTATCGGCTGAATCAATTAAAATTTTTATTTATATTAACGATCTGCTGAAAACGAGCAGTAATCCAATCTACAGTTTTACAGATTACAACACGCTTATTTCTTCATTCCCTTTGAATGTTCGAACATCGGCTGCTCATGCAAATATCCGTACACAGCAGGAAGGTGTTCAACTTAACAAAGACCTGGAAGAAATTCTAGCTTTGAGTGACAGTAAGTAGAATTTAATGCTACCAAAACTCGGGCGGGAGTTATTTCTAGAAAAAGTTAACGTGGCTCAACCCGACACAGCTATGTCGGGGCAGTCCATTCCTCTATGATCGTCACTCAATTTGCTGGGCGTTACTTTAGGAATAAATACATCTTGGCATGCATATGTTGCAACTATAGCAAAAAGAGCTTCTCAAAAGCTGGAAATATTATTTTGAACCAGAAAGGTTTACCCTCCACAACAACTGTTAATTCTGCACAAAGCTCAAATTCGACCAACGATGGAATATTGCTCCCATATTCGGGACTCTGCTCCCAAACATACACTGCACTTGTTGGATTCTATTCAGAAGAGAGCTGTTTGCCTTATTAAAGACCCAGAACTAAACAGCAACGTTGATTCCATGGAACATCGATGAACGGTTGGCGAATTGAGTCTACTAAACAAGTATTTTCATGGAAAGTGTGCGATGTATGTAGCCCACTTAGTTTCTTCCGAAGCGGTGCATGCTAGGAATGCGCTAATACTTCATATCAGTATGAAGTTTAGCTTGTCACTCCTCGTACGACTCTTTACAAGCAGTCTTTTATATGGAGAACCTTATTCCTTTGGCATGATTTGCTCAGGACTAGGTATTTCCCATCTAGTACAATTTATAGTGATTTAAGACCAATTTGAATCGCTTTTTCCGCAAACGTGTCATTCCTGTAATGCTTTAGGGATTTCCCAGCAGCATGTGTGCTAAATCGATCAAATAAAACTATTATACACCAAGAAGAAATCGAAGAAACATCAATAAACTCTTCAGTGACAATGGTGACAATGAAAATTCCTGCTCCAGGAAATTCAAAAGAATAAATTTGGCATACAGTCTCAAACACAGAATAAAAATGGAATAGCACCTGATGAAATACCCAATGAAGTGATTACTCATAAAAGAAGAAAATGTAGTCCCAGTTACAAATTTATTATACCAGGTGTACAAATATGAAATGCGGATTTTTTTTCTAAAAAAAACATGTTAAATTCGGAAGAATGATAAAAAAGTGCTTTATTCAAAGTATACTCCATCGCTTGTTATACATTTTTCCCATCTTTCGGGCAATTTGTGAATACCACGCCAGTGAAAATCTTCCCCTTTTGCTGCGAACCATTCATCGAGCCATTTTTTCACGTCTTCGTACGAACCAAAGCGCTGCTCAGCAAGTGCGTGACCTATCGATGCAAACAAGTGGTAGTCGGAAGGAGCCAAGTCTGGGGAGTAAGCCGCCTGGGGTAGAACCTCCCAGCTGAGTGCTTCCACTGTGTCGCGAACTGGTTTTGCCGTATGTGATGGAGCATTGTCATGAAGAAAAATGACTTTGTGTTCCTTCTTTCGGTATTCTGGCCTTTTTTCAAGCAGCGAACGGTTCAAATCGGCCAATTGTTGTTGGTAACGTTTAGTATTAACTGTTTCCTCAGGTTTTAACCGCTCATAATAGACCACGCCCCTCTGGTCCCACCAAACGCAGAGCCTTGTCTTTCTGCCAAAGTGATTCGGTCTTGCGGTCGATGTGGATGGTGCGCCTGGGTCTACCCATGATTTTTTGCGCGTGGAATTCTCAAAATAAATCCACTTTTCTTCCTCTATAACTATACGATGCATAAACGACTTCCTTTTGTACCGAGCGGGCAAAATGTCACACATGTTTTTTGCGCTTTTCTATTTGCCTGTCGTTCAACTCATGTGGTACCCTTCTATCGGTCTTCTGAATCTTTCCCATCTCTAGTAGCCGACTGGAAACAGCTTGTTGACTAACCTCCAATTGCTCGGTGAGTTGTTCTTGTGTTTGCGAATCATCTTCGTCCAACAATACTTGCAATTCCACATCTTCGTATTTTTTTGGCGGTTTTCCACGTTCCTTGTCTGCAACATCGAAGTCACCACTTTTGAAACGCCGAAATCATCGTTCACACGTATCTTGCGATGGAGCATGTTTACCATAAGCTTCTCGAAATAATCGGTATGATTCAACAGCAGTTTTCTTCAAATGAAAACAAAAAATTAATTCTGTCCGCGAATGCTCTTTGTTTGGTATAAATTTCGACATATTGAACACAACACTATGCGCAAACTTTTCCAATTTATCACTCATGCGCGTCTGACACTTGTTAATGACACAACAAAATGGCGCAGTGTCAAATCTTTATAGCACAAACTGCATTGGTGCACCATCTATTGTCTGAAATCCGCATTTCATATTTGTACACCTGGTATATATAAAATGCAATAGCACCTGATGAAATATCCATTTAAGTGATTACTCATAAAAGAAGAAAATGTAGACCCAGTTACAAATTTATTCAAGGCTATCTATGACACCGTATTAATACTAGGAGACTGGTTGAAATCTACTCTCATTACTACGAGGCTGGTTTGAAAAGTCCGTGCAAAAATAAAAACTATTTATGTGTTTGGGGTAAACCTTTTTTATTTTTCGACATAGTCTCCTTTTAGGCTTATACACTTCGTCCAACGATGTTCTAGTTTGTTGATCCCTTCCGAATAATAGGATTTGTCCAAGTCTGCAAAAATATCCATTAGTGTCTGCAATCACCTCCTCGTTTGAATAAAATCTTTGTCCCGCCAGCCAAATTGGGGAACAAATAGTAGTCCGAGGGAGCCAAGTCTGGAGAATAGGGGGGATGTGAAACGAGTTGGAATCCTATTTCCATTAATTTTGCGACCACAACTGCTGAGGTGTGAGCTGGTGCGTTGTCGTGATGGAAAAGGACTTCCTTGTGGGCCAATCGCGGGCGTTTTTTCTTGCAGCTCGCTTTTCAAATAGTCCAATAACGATGAATAATATTCACCTGTAATAGTTTTACCCTTTTCCAGATAGTCGATGAGGATTATCCCTTGCGAATCCCAAAAGACAGTCGCCATAACCTTTCCGGCCGAAGGAACGGTCTTCGCCTTTTTTGGTGCAGATTCCCCCTTGGTAACCCATTGTTTAGATTGTTGTTTGGTCTCAGGAGTATAGTAATGTATCCATGTTTCATCCACAGTGACGAAACGACGCTTAAAGTCCTCCGGATTTTTCTGGAACAGCTGCAAACCATCCTTGCAACACTTCACACGATTCCGTTTTTGGTCAAGCGTGAGCAATCGCGGCACCCATCTTGCGGATAGCTTTCTCATGTCCAAATGTTTATGCAAAATATTATGTACCCGTTCAGTCGAGATGCACACAGCACTAGCAATCTCACGCACCTTAACTCTTCTGTCATCCATCACCATATCATGGATTTGATCAATGATTTCTGGACTCGTAACCTCCACGGGCCGTCCAGAACGTTCAGCGTCACTTGTGCCCATATGGCCAGTCCGAAAATTTTGAAACCACTTATAAACTGTTCGAATCGAAGGTGGAGAGTCACCATAATGTTTATCAAGCTTCTCTTTAGTCTCCTGAGGCGTTTTGCCTTTCATAAAGTAATGTTTAATCACCACACGAAATTCTTTTTCGTCCATTTCTTGAAAATCACTCGACTTCCTTGATTCACACGAATGCCAAACACAAAGAAATAGACCAATATGGCTGAAACTTGGTGTGCGTTCATTCAAGAGATGCTACTAACTAAACATGACCTCGATACGCGCCGGTGGTGCCATCTCTCGGACTTTGCACGGACTTTTCAAACCAGCCTCGTATTTTGAAAAAATCTAAAAAATGCATCATTCATACCAGAATCCTCCCAAGGTGCGAGCTTGAACTTGATGATACCCAGATGGAATTTAGGAATTCATTTGGACCACGCAAAGCCCTCTTTAGTGTTAACGGACTATGGTAGAAATGTGAAGACCAACTCAAAGCTATTTTCGTTTGCTGCATCGAAGATGCATTCGACAGATATAGGTATTAGGCAAAAAACTTTATTTTTGGTAGTATGCTGACATTTTCACACGTATAAATCTTCTATTTATAATATATACGATCATTACACTTACCACAATCTCACAGTTATTTTATCATAATAAAATAAATGCAATTTTGTTCGGGGAAAATTTATGGACCGCGAAATACTGTTCACGATATTGTATGAAATGGGTTCTCGGTCACAGAGGGGATATTAGCTCCAGGCTACGTCATAAATATTTCCAGTTTACAGTGTGCTTAACGCGAGAATTTTCGAACAGTGTTTACCGATGACACATAATTCGCGTGCATTGCGGCTTTTGACACGGCTGGAGTTACATTGTTACCAAAGGAAAAATGCCAGTTGGTGGAGAAGCATAAGGATAATAAATTTAATAAATAAATATCCTTTTAGTACTAAGTTGCCCATATATAAGCAAAAATTTCAAATATTTATATTAAGATAGTTTGTCTTATAGTTCTTATGGTTTTGAATGAAAATAGTTTCTTAAAAAACTCGTAAAACTCAATTTACAAAATCCCGCTAACTGTAAGTCGGACTTGCGCAGTTAGTGTTTTGTACAGTGATTGCTTTTAAAATAAAAAAAAAAATTGTTACGGAGGTGTAAAAAATGGTCAGTGACTTTAGAAAACACAGCCCAAATTAGTTTTCAAAAATCAATATTTAGGATTCAGACACAAATGTGTTTGTGATAGCTGAAAAAACAAACTTTCTGCCACGTGGACTTCTATATCTTTAGGAAAATTGCAAAAACACATTGTTTATCAAGGTTCTGTCTCTAGTAGAACTAGTATCTTTTATCATTTGTATAAGCCCAATGCTAAAGAAATAGATAGACAAACTATTATTACCACATTCCAAATTTTTTTATATATATACCAGAAAATTAATAAAGGTATTGGAAAGAATATCTATTAACGTTACCGCTATACAAGCGATAAAACAACTATATTCAAATTGTCAATCAAGAATCAAGATTGGTAAAGAAATATCTGAAAGCTTTCACGTCGCAAAAGGTCTTAGACAAGGGTGTTGCTTGTCCCCAACGTTATTCAAAGTATATATTGATGCGGCTCTCGATCATTGGAGAAAGAGTTGTCGAGGAATGGGTATCGAAATAGATGATGAGACAACACTCTATACGCTACATTTTGTCGATGATCAGGTGGTTATCGCCCAGGATCCAGAAGATCTGGAATATATGACAAGGAAGCTCATAGACCAATATAACAATTAGGGACTCACAGTAAACATGAGCAAAACAAAGTACTTGCGGATCGGTGGGGATAGGCAGGACCTGAAACTGGACAATAACATCGAAATTAAAGTATGCGACCAATATACTTACCTGGGAACTAGAATAGACAGCACTGGAAGAACAGAAAATGAAGTGGAAGAGAGGATAGCAAAGGGGAAAGGACTGATCGGTGTCATGAATTGCATTCTGTGGTCAAAAAATGTCAGTAGGCAAAGAAAGCAACAGATTTACAACGTCATCTTCAAAAGTATAGTTCTATATGGGTGCGAAAGATGGCAACTAAACAAAATTCTTGAAAGAAGGTTAAATACTCTGGAAATGGATTTTTGGCCAAGATCGGCAAGAATTTCATAGCTCGATAGAATATCAAATGAAAGGGTCCGGTCAAAAATGAAAAAGGAAAGAACGCTGATAGAGGACATACAGGAGAGACAATTAAAGTGGTACGGCCATGTCCAAAGGTTGCAACACCATAGAATCCCAAAACAAATCCTACAGTGCACACCTACAAAAAGAAAGAAAAAGGGAAGGCCGAAAATAACCTAGCCTATGGGCATAACAAAAGCAATGTCCGAACGAAATTTACGACCAGGTGACTGGGATGATCGGCGAGAATGGAAGCTAGGAACCGGAAGGCGCAGAGTGACGCTATAAACCGGAGATATATATATATATATATATATATATATATATATATATATATATATATATATATATATATATATATATATATATATATGTATATATGTATATATATATATATATATATATATATATATATATATATATATATATATATATATGTATGTATATGTATATGTATATATGTATATATATATATATATATATATATATATATATATATATATATATATATATATATATATATATATATATATATATATATATATCTTAATAAAGGTAATGTAGTCGTGCTAATTTGTGATTAGTACACTCAGCGATAAGGAAGTAAGAACAGTCACCGACATGCCTGGAATCACTGACGTTTGGAAGGATTACTTTTTGTGCCTCAACTGTTGGGCGACTGCATTGTCGACAACGAAACCGAATTCTTAAATTTGCAATCAGGAAGGCTATTTAAAGGTTAAAGAACAGAAAAGCAGCAGGTAGTCACGAGATAACTGCGGAAATAATAAAGATGATGGGAGAAACCGGCGTCACTATGCTACATCAATTGTGTAATGTGGTATGGGAGATTGGAAGTTACATTTATACCCTTGTATAAGAAAGGATCCCCTTTGGATTGCAGCAAGTATAGAACAATCGCTCTGGTGTCACACGCGGCTAAGGTGTTTCTCTGGATCCTAAATGAAAGACTCAAAACTTTTCTACCGCTGTAAATATCTACCGAACAAACAGGCTTCATTCCAGGAAGAGGAACTAGAGAACAAATTCTCAACATACGCCAGATAATAGAAACAGTCAGGGAATTCGAGATAAAAACCTATATCTGTTTTATAGACTATTCTAAAGCTTTCGACTGCATACAATGGAACAAACTCTGGTCGATTCTAATCCGCATGGAAACACCTATACATCTTGTGAGCCTTCTCCAAACCCTGCTACATTTCATCAAACATTTAGTTTACAAGGATATTTTATTAGGTTAAGTAATTATAAGGGTTGATTTAGTAAAATACGAACAACCATGCAACGACTTCGTAGCGAACCCGTCGAACAAATAAGCACAATCAATATAGAATCTCTATCCGATGACTCAACCAAATATCTATATCAACAAAGGTTAACAGAAAAAATAGCCACAAATGATATTTGAGAGTCCGATGACATAGAAACGCCATGGAAAAAACTAAAAACTAATATGCTAGAAGCAGCAGAAGAAGCATTTGGAAGAAGGACTATAAAGAAAGGGGGAAAACCAAACACAAAGCCTTGATTCAAACAAGAAGTTAAGACATTAGCTGAAGAAAAAAGAAAATCGTACCTACAATACAGATCCAATGCTATAACATACAATGATTATAAAAATGTAAGAAACAGGGTCAACGAGAATATCCAGAGAATCAAAAGAGAGCATTGGGAGAAATTTTCAAACGATATGGACATGATCTGTACGGAGAACAAAAAAAATATGGAATCTACCGAGAAATAGAAAAAAATCAATAAATTAGTATATACAAAATACAAAAATTACAGTGGAAGAATGGAAAAGATATTTCGAAAAACTCTTAGTCCATCAGAAACCAATTCATTACCACAGGAAATACAGCATGAAGATGAAAATGTTGCCCAACCAAATAGGACCATTTCCTTGAATCAAATACAGCCCATGGCAGTGAAACTAAAAAACAGAAAAGCCCCGGGCATGGGCGAAATTAAGAACGAAATGATCAAATATGGAGGTGATAAATTACTAGAAGAATTACAGATTTTCTTTTAACAAAATACTCACAGCCAAGATTATACCATTCGAATGGGAAGAAAACATCTGGATACCAATTTTCAAAAAAGGAGAAAGGACAGATCCAAAAAACTATAGAGGTATCAGCCTAATGAGTGCGGTACTAAAATTATTCACTAAAATTTTAGCAGAAGAAATAATGTTAACCGGAATCTGTGACGAACAGCAAGGGTTCAGAAAGTGTTCTTTCTACTATAGACGCCATATTTATAATCCGCCAAATTACCGAAAAAGCCATAGAGTTTAATAAGATAGCCTTTATGTGTTTCATTGTTCTTACTCAGGCATTCGATAGGGTACGGTTAACTGATGTTATAACCCCACTACAAAAAAGGGGAATTCACCCGAATATAATAAAAACTATCGAAGAGTTGAACATCAACAACCACACATATGTAAGAGTGGCAAATAAATTAAGCAATAAAATATCTATGACAAGCGGAATCGGACAAGGAGATAGCCTAAGCCCAATCTTATTTAACATCATAATGGATGAAATTATAAACAAAGTAAAGAAAATTGGGAGAGGATATCGATTGAGAGACAAAGAAATAAAAATAATATGCTATGCCGATGATGCAGTAATCATATCAGAAGATGAAGATAACTTACAGAGACTCTTACATAAGTTCCAACAAACAGCAAAAGTGTTTAATATGCAAATATCTGTAAAGAAAACAAAATCCCTTACAATATCTAAAGAACCGAAAAGATGCAAACTCGCGATTTATGATCAGAGTGTAGAACAAGTGATGTCCTTCAAATATCTAAGGGTAAACATAACAAGTACTAGGAACTTTAAGGAGGAAGTAAAAACTCAAACAACAAAGGCATCATTAATATCAGGATACTTAAGAGATCTAATTTGGAGAAACAAATATATGAGCACCAGGAACAAAGTAAGAATATACAAAACATGTGTAAGACCGATCATGATGTACGCGATAGAAACCAGAGCGGAGAACACAATAACAAAACGACTCCTAAGAACAACAGAAATGCGAACACTTAGATCGATAACAGGACATACCTTATTTGACCGGAAGAAATGTGAAGAAATAAGGGAAATGTGCGAAATTCAGGATGTGGTGAGATGACCAAGGAATAGGAGAAGAGAATGGAGAGACCATGTGGACAGAATGCCAAATGACCGGTTGGCTAAGGTTGCAAAAGAGAAGCGAACAAATACACCTCAACCGCTTGGAAGACCACCAATAAGACGGTATGAGAGCTGGTCTTCATCATCGCAATTGTTTGTGGGAAACCTTTGAAGTGAACACAGGAGATGGTCCTAACGTAGGAAGAAGAAGAAGAAGATTTAGTGTAAATATGTCGCTTTATGTTTGTAAATATATTTTGTTTTGTTTTAAGCTAGTGTTTCACTGAGCTCCTTAAGTTGTACCTTATTTAATAACCTTTCTACAACTAAATATCTTTCCAGTATTTTTTAATTTTTTTAGCTGAAGTCAAATTCTCTTTTACTATAAACTGAATGATGCCCATAAAGGTACAACTAAAATTTGAACAACTGTAGAGATCATTTTTAAAAAGCGTACAAAAATTACATCTTCCCCACATCTCTACCAATAGACAGAGCTAGCCTGTATTCTGATATTTGCGTCTTATACAAACTTAATATTAATATCCATTCAATTTAATTTTAAAAATCAGAATATACATAAGGGACATAATGGGTGTTTTTATATAACAAATAATTTATTTAAAAAGACACAACAGTACAATGTAGTAGTTTTATACCTTTATTGTTGTGAAAGTGGTTAAAATTTATACAATGTTCATCATAACCAGCTTTTCTCGGATTATGCAAAATTATACACCATACCAGTTTTTCAGAATTTCAAAAGTTGTCACGGAAATTCAAATACATATCACAAGTGGCTTCCGTTTTTGCCGTTTGGATATATGTTATTCACATTACGAATAACTATTTATCTCTGAGATTCAAAAAACATTTTTAATTTAATTTTATAAAACACATAACTATATTTTTCATCTAGAAAAAACACAAATATCCATCATACATTCGTGTTTTTGTTTATGTTCATCTAAAAACGAGTCCTAGCTTCGGGGAAAATTTTTGTTTATTTAATTTTTTATACTATAAGCTCCAACTTTGTATGACCCTATTCAAACAGTGTTGTTTTTGTTCGTTATAAAAGCGAACATAAAAACGAAATATATATTGAATGATTTTATGGTAAAAAAAGAATACATATTAATATGTTTATTCATCAGGGCATTCGGAACTATATCATATTGGTATTTTTCAAACATTATGTAAAATAATAATTTTTGATATACGCCGGCTGTTCAGAGAAAAAAAACATAGTATATATATATATATATATATATATATATATATATATATATATATATATATATATATATATATATATATATATATATATATATACAGGGTTACAGGGAAAGTCGTCCTAGATAATTAAGGACGTTATAGCTTAGGTCGTTTCTGACCGATTTGACTCTATGACATGATGTCCTAAACTTAACCATTTTTGAGATATTGAAGTTTAAAGATTTTCTAAAAAAACATGTTTTTTTTTGCTTTTATATCGTTTTTTTTTATTAGAGGTTCTCGAGTGCGATTTTTTGGTTATTTTTAGTTAGTCTGTATGTCAAGTATCAAAAATCATCAAAAAAATTTGAACTAGTTACTAACAGTTTCAAATGGCGGCTTGTTAATGTTTCTAAATTACGAATTTTTACCAAGTGTTTCCTACTTTAAATCAATAAAGAGAAAAAAAAAAAACAATGTAAGGAAGTTATTCTGCAAATTATTATAAAAACTTTTACGTCTTTTTAGCTATCTAAAACGGTATAATATCTACTGGATCTATTGAAAATTCTAAGAAAATGAGATTTCAATAGGCACAAATGTAGAGTAACATAATAATAGAATTCAGATACTACCAATTACCGGTTTACTACCTGCACCTTCAAACAATAAAAAGGGTTGGGTAAGCATTTTTTCCGGTCGGGGTACTCTCTGTGCGAGTGACATTTTCTGTTCACTAAACATTATTGAATGATTTTTAGTCTGCTCATGCGATTCGTCCGTGGTAGATGTGCTATTCCGTGCTTTTCAAAAATATCTGTGTTTCATCTTCTGACTGTGTGATTTGGCTCGTAACTGGATTTTGATCTCTGCTTGTGAATATGGCAACGTATACCAACGAGGAATATGCTGACATCCTAATGTGTTACGGATTTTGCGAAGGAGTGTCGTCGCGTGCACGTGATGAATACATACTGCGATATCCTACTCGTCGTGTACCTGATGTTAGCGTATTTGATGGAACTTATCGAAGACTACGAGAAACTAGTTCGGTACAAAGATGGCGGACTGACATGGGACGACCACGTATCTTTGACGAAGACGAAGAAAACGAAATACGACGTCTCTTTGAGGTGGACCCAACCACATCTACAAATGTTATCGCACAACAGCTTGGTATTTCGCAGTGGAAGGTATGGTTTGTAATGCATACTGTTGGGCAACACCCTTACCACTATACACCCGTGCAAGTCATTGAAGAAGGGGATCCGTTTCGACGATTAGAATTCTGCAGATTTATGCTCAATACCGATGTCGAACATGCATCTTTTTTTAAGAAAATACTATGGACTGACGAGTCGAAATTCGACAAAGACGGTCTTACAAACTACCACAATGCCCACTAATGGGCTTCTAAAGAGGAAGACAACCCAAACAAAAAAAGAACGAAAGGACCACAAACAAGATTCAGCTTAAATGTGTGGATGGGTATATTTCAAATTATTTGGTTGGGCCATTCTTCCTGCCAGATAATTTGAATGGCGAGGAATACGACAATTTTTTTGCGGAACGATTTACCTAATTTGATGGAAGACCTACCTATTGGTTTGAGACAAAACATGTACTTTCAACACGATGGCTGCCCAGCTCACTACAGAGGAAGTGTTTCGTGCATGGCTCAATGACAATTATCCCAACAAATGGATTGGAAGAGGCGGACCCATACCTTGGCCGGCGAGAAGCCCAGACCTAACCCCGATCGATTTTTATGTGGAGTCACATGAAAAGTCTCGTATACGACCCGATGACTCCTATCGAAAACATGGATGTCCTAAGACAAAAAGTAATTGATGCGGCTGACGAAATGAGGCGGCATCTCACAACCAACGTTGTGAAAAGTAATTTAAGAAAAAGAATGACAATTTGTGTTAGAAGTAGGGCGACCATATAGAACATGAATTATAATTAATAAAAAATATTAAATTGCAAGGTTTTTTTGTTTTATTTTGTAACATTCATTTTTTCCTGGATTTTAAGACCATGCAATGTTACTGATTTTTCACTTCGAATTGTATTTATTTTTATTTTAAAACATCGACCGGTATATTAAACAAAAGTTTCAGGACATTCAGTATATACTGTGTGGTGCGGGTTGCTGATCGAACCTACCGCCAGGCCGCGATTGGCGAAATGTTTGACCCGGAGTTTTGATTGGAGCGTCCGGATATTACCGGCAAAAATCGCACGATTATTTAAGGGCCTGAGAAACTACCAGCAAGGCTTTTTTCGATCGAGCCGCAGACCAGGCAGTACCGTCTAGCCAAGAGGCTATTTTCCATCTAGCCGAAGTAGGCCAATTTTCTTCAGAAGCCGCTAAGTAAAAGTACCAGTTTCGACAATAAAAGCTGTAGTGAGCTTTCTAAGTGTTAAGAAAAAGTGTGAAATCGGGCGAAGTCCATCACAGCAGGACTGAAAAACAGTAAGTCAACAAAACTCCCTCCAATAGACTTATTTGAGAGTAGTGCATTAACAGCAACGTATAACAGACAAAAAAGTGAAGTGTAAAACACGATGTCTCGCCTTCGGGGGTTGTAAAAGTTTAAAGTTTAAATGTAACAACTACTATTTAGGCTAGAATTTTTTGGTATAACTGTAAAGGTTAGAACTTTTTATTTTCATTTTAAAAACATGAATAAATTCTTTTTTTGTTGATTAAAGCTAGTGTCTCACTGAATATTTATTTTTCTTTTCAGGATCAGTTGTGCTAGACTAATTTCTTTTTAGTAATATCCATAAAACACTTCAGTTTTTTCTCATTTTTCTTAGCTGAAGTTAAACCGTTTCTATTTTAAAATGAGTGGTGCCCAAAAAAAAGTCGTACAACTGAGGTTTCTTTAAAAATAGAATTAAATTCCAAAAAGACGTACAAAAATTATCTCTTACCCATATCTCTCTACCAAGGAAAACTGAGCTAGTATTTCTTTAATTTCTTTAGTTCTTTTAAAATCAGGTCTCACTCAATTCATTATCAGAAATTAAAGCGGGGCTGCAAGAAAATTGTGCTCAAGCTTGGGGCGTCCAGTATTTAAAAATGTTACAAAATGACGCAGTCTACATGGGGCGAAAAATAAAGCAAAATTAGCACACCTTACAAAATTGCGCTCAAGCGTGGGACAAACAACTTCTCACAGGGTACGGAAAAAGATGCCTCAAACTGAGGACAGTTTAGCATGTCATAAAAAGACATCACAAAGAAATAGCGCTGTCAACGCGGGGCTTTTGGAATTTTATTTTTTAAAAAAAAGGGTTCAGTGTACTAGCTTTCGAACAAAATAAAAGCTCTAACTTTGCAGATATTTTATTTCATAATATTTATTAAACGAAACTACACTATAGCAGTAAGACAAAAGCAGGAAATTTGTAGAATTTTTTTATTTCAATTTATCCGATATAGATATTTGAATTTTGTTGTTGACTCTAAGATAAGAGATTCCTACTTTTTTCTTAAAAGCTGGCTTTATAGTTCAGATTGGCAGATGTGTTGGTCGACTTTAATTTTGCATTGTTGATTTATTTTGCGGATAACCGAACAAAAAACTGTTCTTTTTTCTCACCTATATTTTGCATGAATATTAAAAATACTTTGCTGATATACGAAACGATATCTAGAGATTTTTTTATAGGAAATTCTTAAGATATCTTAATAAAAGGATTTTAATACGAGGCAATACTTAGAAATTTTTTTGAAATTGTTGAAGATTTTTTTTAAAGTTTGGTAAAGAAGTTTACATATTTTAAGTGCCTTTACAGATTTTGTTATTTTTTTGACTATTGGGAGCACAGGAGAAATATTTTCACGGCTTTTTAAACAATTCTTTTAAATTTTATAGTATTCATTTATCATGGAAGCCTTCAATTTTAAAGTCAATCACCTATTGGAATATGAATTAGACTATGAACTAAAAATCCGTCGTACTTTCTCAGAACGTCCGGTCGCAGATAAAAGAAAGATTCTAACGAGGATCTTAAGTAAAGAAATTAATGAGCCGGGAAAAACGATAAAAATAGGGGATGACACCCTGTCTTTTAAAGAAGAAACGGCTGGTATCGAAAAGAGTTTAAATTCAATCCAAAACTTAATCGATAGTTATGACGGTGATCCAAATGATTCACTTGTACACCGGGTTAAATCACGTTTATCGCATGTAGCGGGTCGCGTACAAAGAATTCCCATGCCGGATGACGAAGAGGAAGCGTCGAAGTTTTCCAAATATGTTCAAGAAACAATAGCTACGTGTGTACTCATGGAAGCAAATCTTGCCGAAAAGATAGCTCCTGGCCATGAGTTACCACAGCTGCCTATTACAACCCCAGTCATAAACGTACCAGCTCCAATCGTGAATTGCGCAGCCAGAAATATTCCTGTCAGCGAATGGCAATTGAAATTTAATGGAGACTCAAAGAGACTCTATCCTTTTTTGGAAAGGCTGACTGAAATAGCTCAAGCTAGGAAAGTATCGGAAGATGAACTTTTCAGCTCTGCTGTTGAATTTTTCACTGGCGATGCCTTCATTTGGTATAGAAGCATAAAATCAAGTGTCAACGACTGGCATTCCTTGGTAGATAGGCTAAAGAAGGACTTCTTGCACTGTGATGATGATGAAGAATTGTGGTCAGAAATAAAGAGGAGGCGACAAAAGAAGGATGAGTCCACTGTGATTTTTATTGCCCACATGGAATCTTTATTTTGTAGGTTGTCCATCAAGCCTTTGGAATGTACCAAAGTTAAATTTATACGTAGGAATATTCTGCCTAGTTTCGTCAATCGGTTAGCTCTACTAGATATAAATTCGGTAGCCGAACTCGCCGGGTTATGTAGAAAACTTGAAGAGTCCGATTATTTGTTAGGAAAGAGCAGACCAAAAAGCGAAACTAATATACATCAGGTAAAGTATAATCCAAATGGCCGAAGTGGAGTCTCGACAAATAAAGTTGGGAATGTAAATCGGAACCCTAGGAGTAACCAGAAAACGGGTAAAGGAAAAGATAATGACTCTAAAATTAGCGACACTGCAGCTAAAGTGAACGACAAGCCGGTTTCACCTAAGGCAATTTTCACGTGTTGGAATTGCACAGGCCCGAATCACACTTACCAAAATTGTACAGCACCAAAGAGGGTATTTTGTTTCAAATGTGGAACAACAGGCGTGAGACTAACATCATGCCCCAAATGTACAAAAAACGAGTAAGGACGGTATATTACCGAGGCGGATATCCTAAGTCCAACAAAAAAGCCTCTAATCTTTCGGCTAAGTCACAAGCTCATGTTCGCAGTAAAGCCCCTAATCCAAAACGTTCTAGAAACACGGACGAACAAAAATATTCCAGTAGATCGGATTGGACTAAATGGTTACAAAAAGTTTCTGATTTTTTTAAGTCTAATAAAAATTATCCTTCTCAAGTTAAAACTCCTGCTTCTCCAAATGGTCACATGTCTCCTTTATTCGTGCATAAATATTTAGACAACAGACCGCATATCAAGATAAATCTATTAGGTGCCCATTTCTCGGCTTTATTTGACTCTGGTGCAAATGCCTCCGTTGTAGGTCAGAATGGTATTAAGATTTTAAGTCGTTTAAGTATAAAAATATGCCACGTCAAAAATAGAAGTGTTACCACTGCAGATGGCAGCCGTCTAAAAGTTTTAGGTACGGTTGAGTTGCCGCTAGTCTGCAATGGTCATTGTTTAGTAATCTCTGCTCTAGTAGTACCTTCTCTATCACATACTTTGGTTTTAGGATGTGATTTTGCACAAAAATTCGGAATTTTAGTAAATTTTAAAAATAATTCGTGGTATCCACAGTCCCTAGAAGTCAACTCTCAAACAAGTTTTAAAGATTGTTATTCAGAAAGTTCTTTTGAAAACCTTTTCTCGCGTCTATGTACCCTAGATGATCTCTCGCGGACGGAACGCTTAAAAGCAGAAAAAGTAATAAGCTCTTTCAACGAAATAAGTAGCAAAGATAGGTTAGGCCGAACGAATAAAATCACCATGTCTATAGATACGGCTGATGCCAGTCCTGTAAAGACAAGGCCCTTCGCCATGTCTCCTTATATGTCAAAAGTATTAAATAAAGAGTTAGACGAAATGTTGAAACTCGGAGTGATTGAAGAATCAAACAGTCCTTGGTGTTCTCCAATCTTATTGGTGAAAAAGGCCGATGGACAGTATCGTCTGTGCTTTGACGGAAGAAAGCTCAACGAGGTCAGCAAATTTGATAACTACCCATTACCGAACATCGACAGAATTTTGACATCACTCAGGAATGCTAAGTATGTATCTTCGATAGACCTTAGAAAGGCTTTCTGGCAAATTCCTTTAGACAAATCCTCTAAAGAAAAGACCGCTTTTGCAGTAGTAGGCCGAGGTCTATTTCAGTTCGTCACTATGCCGTTTGGTCTTAAGAACGCTGCTCAAACTCAGCAACGTTTAGTGGACGCCATATTTGGTCCGAAATATGAGCCACATATTTTTACCTATCTTGATGATATTTTAGTAACATCGGAAGACTTCGAATCGCATATTCGCTTACTTAAGGAAGTAAAAGATAAATTGAAAGAGGCCGGACTGACGATAAATTTGAGCAAATGTGATTTTTTCAAAACTTCTCTAAAGTTTTTAGGCTATATTGTAGGCTCAAATTCCTTGCGTACCGATCCGGATAAAGTAGCAAGCATGGTTAATTATGCGAGACCTACTAATACTACGGAAGTTAAGCGCTTCGTAGGAATGTGTTCATGGTATAGACGTTTTATCGAGAATTTTTCTACCCTGTTGTCGCCTATTAATGATCTTTTGAAAGGACGAAAAAAAGGACAATCGATAGATTGGACAAAGGCAGCCGAAGAATCTTTTATAAAGATTAAAGAACTATTGGTTTCAGCTCCCATTTTATCCCAACCAGACTTTTCCCAACAGTTTTATATTTCTAGTGATGCTTCTAATACTGGTTTAGGGGGCGTCCTAACACAGAAAATCAATGGTGAGGAAAGGGTGATAGCGTATGCCAGTAGAACTTTATCAAAGGCTGAACGTAACTATTCGGTTGTTGAAAAAGAATGTTTAGCAGTACTCTTTAACATCGAAAAGTTTCGACCTTACATAGAAGGTGTTCCTTTCACGGTCATAACAGATCATTATAGCTTATTGTGGCTTAATTCTATTAAAAACCCTAGTGGCAAACTAGCGCGTTGGGCGATTAGGCTGAGACAACACACGTTTACTTTAATTCATAGAAAAGGAGTCCACAATGTTATTCCTGACGCTTTGTCAAGAATCCCAGATCATACAGCGGACGAAAACAGTCTTAATGCACAGTTTGGCGTAAGAATTGATACAGTAGATGTAGATCGCATTGACCCATGGTACGACAATTTACGGCAGCAAATTAAAGAATCTCCTCAAAATTTTCCACAGTGGAAGGTGGAAAATGATTTCGTGTACAAATTTATCCCAAACCAGTTGCCTTTAAAAATTAATGTACCCGAGTGGAAAATACTAGTTCCTAAACCACAGAGAGAGGAAGTTATAGACATGTGTCACACTCCTCCTACTTCTGGTCATTTTGGCTTTTATAAAACTCTTCACAGGGTTCAGGAACAGTATTATTGGCCAAAAATGCGTTTTGATATCGTAAAGTTTGTGAGGACTTGTGAAGTATGTGGAGCGCAGAAATCTCCAAATACACTACCTATGGGACTGATGGGAAAAGAGAAAACGGTTAATTACCCTTTTCAAGTCATAGCAGCTGATCTAGTAGGCCCATTCCCACGTTCAAAAAAGGGAAATAAATGGCTTCTCGTGGTTTCTTGCTGGTTTACAAAGTATACCATGCTATTTCCTTTGAAAAGCTCTAAAGCTGGATATATAGAGAGAATTTTGGAAAATAATGTCTTTCTAATCCACGGTGTTCCATCGCTCTTAATATGCGATAACGGTACTCAGTTTACCTCTAAAAGTTTTAAGAGCTTAAGTGAAACTTATGGTTTTAACATCCGTTTTAATCCCGTGTACTCTCCCCAATGTAATTTTGTGGAACGTAATAACCGAACAGTCGGGACCGCTTTAAGAAGTTACGTGGATTCACATGACACTTGGGATAGCAATATTTCCAAAATCCAACAAGCGATAAATACCGCGAGACACGAAGTAACAGGGTTCACACCGTCTTTCTTAGTTTACGGCAGACATATACCTCTATCTGGATCATATTATAAAAACTTAGACTTGGATGTCAATGCTGACAGGGAAATAATTCCGGGTAACAGGGGCGCGTACGCCGAAAATTTAAAGGGTTTAAAAGATATTTTCACCGACGTACGTAGTAGGATACATAAGGCTTATGAGCGGAACAGTAAGTCTTACAACCTTAGAAAAAGGGATTTTTCCTTTAAGATAGGTGATCACGTTTGGCGAAAAAATAAAATTCTTTCCAGTGCAGCAGATAAATTCACATCTAAGTTGGTACCTAAGTATGTGCATTGCGTGATTAGAGAAAAGATTTCGGATTTAGTTTATGGTTTAGTTAATTTAGATGGGACTAAAGTAGGACGATGGCATATTAAAGACTTAAAACCATTCAATGAACCTAACCCTAATGAAAGTTTGTCAGAAGAAGAATAATTTATATTTACATTATCTTAATTGCTTAAATTTTTTTTGATGTTGCTCTGTAGAGGTGACGACCTCGTTTTTTTTTTGCCTGTTATAAAAGTTGAGCTGAGGATAGCTTACTTTTATAGTTTTGTGCTAAGGTTTTGGGTATTGGCCATATCCCAAACTTAGGTTGATTGTGGTTGATGTTTAGCATCGACTCAGCTGTTGCGAGCTTGCGAAGGAGTCACACTCAGGATATATCATAAGACTGGTATGTCGGTGGTCGCGGGATTTGATTTGCTTATGACCCCAAATAATATCCAGTTCTTGGCACTTGGAAGCGAAATTTTGATTAGAGGCAATCCAAGGTGATCTTGAGTTAGGACAAGCGCAAGATGTAGCTCGTGTAGTATGATGTTGAGTCAAAAAATTTTTTTATGAGCAATTTCAAAGTTTGTTACCCGAGTGGGTGTATTTTTATTACCTTAATGGTATATGTTGGGTGCAATTAAGAGTAAATTGATTTTGGTTTATCCAGTAAGTCTAAGACTTGGATTATTTTGATTTAGATCTTCTTCTGAATTGACAAACTGAGGGTATTTTCTATTTTTTTTTCAGAGCCGTTTAAACGTTACCTTTGAGTCACTAATTTTTTTAAAAATTTTTTTTGCATGGACTCATAGGCGTATGTTGAGTTTTTTTCGGTTTACTATCAGATTGATAGAAAATTGAAGTTCTGCAGGAGAACTAAAGGCTGATCATTTACAGGAGATGAGAGCAGAGTAAGACAGTCGTTTCACAAAGAAATGATCAAAATCTGATACCGAGATGAGAACCTTGTCAAGAGAGGCTAAGCGCAGTGAAGGAAGATTCCTAACCGAATTTTTAGATTTCCAAGAGGTAATCTAGAAGTTTGGGCTGACAGAAAACGGTTATGCCTGATACCTGTAGCAGTTTCTTCTAGAGGCTATTGTTTAGGGAGACGATTAACACCATGATCGAATATTTTAGCTGTCAACGATGTTTTCTTCTTGTTTCTGATTAAGCTGGGAAAGCTCTTGTCGTCTTCAAAAGTTTTGTTGCGTTGCTACCGGAAAATTGAGCAATTTTTGTTTCATGTAGCCTTTTTAAGCTCATTTTCGTTTTTTAAAATTTCGTTAGAAGCTTGGTTAAGTCAACCTTGTAAACCTTTTAGGTTGTATCCCATGAGTTATCTGTTTTTACAGGCTGTGATGCACCGGGTGCTAACAGATGCCGTTACGACGTTTGGCAGGGAGTTAGTCTTCCTGAGGAACAGACTGATTGGAAGGGTAGTCTATGGGGGGTGAACGTTTGACCTTTGGGACCTTTAGGGGTTTTGTTACCCAATGGTTATTTCTATTTGAACCAAAGGAGAGCCTAACTACTGTAGTCGACCTCAGCTCCAATTAGCCTATTAGTGGTGACAGGCTGTTGGCAGTAGTGTATTTCGGAACACCCTATTGATTAATTTTTTTTTGACTTATGGTGGTGTGGTAGACACCGTTTTAGTTTAGTGGATGCTATAATCTACTCCCTTTTGTTGGTGGACTCCAGGGTCACCAATTCTGTATTTTTTTTGTCTCCACCATTCAGTATATCGTGGTGAAGTGTTTGTCTCCTGTTATGTGGGATGGATTGAATGTTTTTCGTTGTTGTTCTAGGGCGAGACCAGTACACGAGGGTTCTTCATGCAACTTGAAGAGGCGCAATGCTGGTTAAGTTTTATTTCTCTGTGTAGCCACCCTGAAGAATGACGGAGAGCGTTTTTTTTTTCTGGCTCATGTTTCTAGGCAGATTTGTCACTTTGGTGCGATGTGCCGAAGATTGGATTAGCTTTGCTAAGAGCTTTCACCAAGCTCAGTATGGAGTTATCATAACCAAGAGTTTGGGATTTGAACTCCTGTATATATTTCTGTATATATTACTGTACATATTTCTGTATATATTTCGGTGTATGTTGGTTGCCTGAGGGCATGTGCTCAAAATGCGAGATTTTGAGTCGTTTTGCTTATGGACTCCTATATAGGATTATGACTTTAGGGAGGTCCTATTTCGAGACTTGCTGTCTCATATAGTTATGTTGGGAATGTTTCCTAGAATGTTAGTTGCGCGCGGACTAATCATTCTGTTCTTAGTGAACATTGCTTTTTGAAGCAGGATCATTCAGTTTAGTGAATTTTAGCTTTTATAGCTATTCACGGTGTTTAGAGTGAATTTTAGCTTTTATAGCTATTCACTGTGTTAAGAGTGAATTTTAGCTTTTGTAGCTATTCACTGCGCTTATAGTGATTTAGTTAGCTTTTATAGCTGCTCACTATGTTCATGGCGAGTTGTTCTTTTAGAACGCAGACTTTGTGTAGTCGAGGACTATTTACAGAGTGTTTTCTTGGCGAGGAGCCGAGTTTTTTCTGGCGATACCAGAGTGTTTTGTTGGCGATGAGCTGACGTGTTTTCTGGCGATCAACCAGAGCGTTTTCCCTAGCGACTTTAGCATGTCTAGATGTCTTAGGACGTCGACATTGCGATATAGAGTGCGATTATTTTCTGAGTGCGACTAGTAGTGATACTAGATTTAGAATGTCCTCTTAGCGATGAGCTAGAGCATGGATAGCGATTTTTCCCGAGCGTTTGTCTGGATATCTATCCAGATATTATTTTTTTTTGGCCTTGTGCTAAATGGTCTGACAAGACTTTTTCTTTTTAGTGTAAGTGTTTGCACTAGAATCATTTTTTTTATTTTTTTTTCTTTATTTAAGAATTTTTATAAATTTCTTTTGCTGAAATAAAAAAAATTTTCAGACAATCCTTAAAAGATTTTAAGGGGGGTGTTCATATTTTATTTCAGTTCACTTTTTTTTTGATTTAGACAAGAGTCTAGACAGTTATTTTTTTGTTTTAGTAACAATAACAGAGCTGATTCTTTTATATAAGAAGACCGCGATTGTTACTTTGAACAGGTATTTCTTATGTTCATGCAAGGATTTTTATTTGCTTTTTGAAGTACTTAACCTTAGTGCTTAATTAAGTTAAGTCTAGTTATAAGATTCTTGTGTACATGCAAAAATTTTCATTTGGTTTTCATTGTACTTAATATTAGTGCTTAATAGAATTAAGTCTAGTAGTAAGGACCGAAGTTTGTAATTTTGTTTTAAGTTCTGACCTTAGTATTAAGTGATAGTGTACCACTTTGTACCTTTTCATCAGTAGCCTTAGTTTAATAGACTAGTGTAGTCTATTTCTTTTTGGAAGGGGGTAAATGTAACATTCATTTTTTCCTGGATTTTAAGACCATGCAATGTTACTGATTTTTCACTTCGAATTGTATTTATTTTTATTTTAAAACATCGACCGGTATATTAAACAAAAGTTTCAGGACATTCAGTATATACTGTGTGGTGCGGGTTGCTGATCGAACCTACCGCCAGGCCGCGATTGGCGAAATGTTTGACCCGGAGTTTTGATTGGAGCGTCCGGATATTACCGGCAAAAATCGCACGATTATTTAAGGGCCTGAGAAACTACCAGCAAGGCTTTTTTCGATCGAGCCGCAGACCAGGCAGTACCGTCTAGCCAAGAGGCTATTTTCCATCTAGCCGAAGTAGGCCAATTTTCTTCAGAAGCCGCTAAGTAAAAGTACCAGTTTTGACAATAAAAGCTGTAGTGAGCTTTCTAAGTGTTAAGAAAAAGTGTGAAATCGGGCGAAGTCCATCACAGCAGGACTGAAAAACAGTAAGTCAACAAAACTCCCTCCAATAGACTTATTTGAGAGTAGTGCATTAACAGCAACGTATAACAGACAAAAAAGTGAAGTGTAAAACACGATGTCTCGCCTTCGGGGGTTGTAAAAGTTTAAAGTTTAAATGTAACAACTACTATTTAGGCTAGAATTTTTTGGTATAACTGTAAAGGTTAGAACTTTTTATTTTCATTTTAAAAACATGAATAAATTCTTTTTTTGTTGATTAAAGCTAGTGTCTCACTGAATATTTATTTTTCTTTTCAGGATCAGTTGTGCTAGACTAATTTCTTTTTAGTAATATCCATAAAACACTTCAGTTTTTTCTCATTTTTTTCTTAGCTGAAGTTAAACCGTTTCTATTTTAAAATGAGTGGTGCCCAAAAAAAAAGTCGTACAACTGAGGTTTCTTTAAAAATAGAATTAAATTCCAAAAAGACGTACAAAAATTATCTCTTACCCATATCTCTCTACCAAGGAAAACTGAGCTAGTATTTCTTTAATTTCTTTAGTTCTTTTAAAATCAGGTCTCACTCAATTCATTATCAGAAATTAAAGCGGGGCTGCAAGAAAATTGTGCTCAAGCTTGGGGCGTCCAGTATTTAAAAATGTTACAAAATGACGCAGTCTACATGGGGCGAAAAATAAAGCAAAATTAGCACACCTTACAAAATTGCGCTCAAGCGTGGGACAAACAACTTCTCACAGGGTACGGAAAAAGATGCCTCAAACTGAGGACAGTTTAGCATGTCATAAAAAGACGACACAATTTGTGTATTTTTCTTATTTTGACCTAGAACTAAAAATTTACCTTTTGCTACCCGAGCCCGCTTTAGGTGTCATTCTGTGTACAGTTTTCCTATTAAACTCCTAGTATTATAGCTTTTTTGATAGCTAAAAAGACGTAAAAGTTTTTAAAATAATTTGCAGAATAACTTCCATACATTTTTTTTTTCTTATTTATTGATTTAAAGTAGGAAACACTTTGTAAAAATTCGTAATTTAGAAACATTAACAAGCCGCCATTTGAAACTGTTAGTAACTAGTTCAAATTTTTTATGATGATTTTTGATACTTGACATACAGACTAACTAAAAATAACCAAAAAATCGCACTCGAGAACCTCTAATAAAAAAAAATCGATATAAAAGCAAAAAAAAAATATATGTTTTTTTTTAGAAAATCTTTAAACTTCAATATCTCGAAAACGGTTAAGTTTAGGACATCATGTCATAGAGTCAAATCGGTCAGAAACGATCTAAACTATAACGTCCTTAATATATAGGACGACTTTCCCTGTAACCCTATATATATATATATATATATATATATATATATATATATATATATATATATATATATATATATATATATATGTATATATATATATATATATATATATCTATATATATATATATATATATATATATATATATATATATATATATATATATATACATATATATTATATATATATATATATATATATATATATATATATATATATATATATATATATATATATATATATATATATATATATATATATATATATATATATATATATATATACATATACATACATATATATATATATATATATATATATATATATATATATATATATATATATATATATATATATATATATATATATATATATATATATATATATATATATATATATATATATATATATATATATATATATATATATATATATATATATATATATATATATATATATATATATATATATATATATATATATATATATATATATATATATATATATATATATATACATTATATATATATATATATATATATATATATATATATATATATATATATATATATATATATATATATATATAAGGGTGTTTATGGAATTCACTACATATATTAGAACTGGTGCCTCCTCGTAGTAAGCCTGACTGCAGAAAATTTACCTTAAATAACGGATCTCAATAATAAAGGAAAAAATCGACCCTAAAAAAAAACTGACGACATTTTTTCACGCCGCCACTAGTGTACCAAACAACTGCACACTGCACATACAGTGTGCTTTTTAGTATATTGATCCATTGTAAGGGCTTGCGGTTTGTTGGTGTTCGGCATACTTGGTGTACTAGTTCTTATGTACCAAATAATCTCTCAGTCATTTCCGGATTTTTATCCTTTAATGATTATTATTATTTCTGTTATTTCTGTGAAGATACTTTAGTTACTGTTATTAAAATAAAAAACCCAGTTTGAACTAGAATGTAAGGTTACTTCACACAGTTACTATAGTGTTTTTATATTTGAACAGGTTTCGTAAACAAATTTAATAATACGAAAATATTCTAATAATTGTTTCCTTTTAAAATAATTACTTCCTGACTCCAGAATATTAATTACACAGTTTTATATTTCAATATAAGGAATAAGTAAAAATTTTAATACATGCAATTCACTAAAACGTTATTTGCGTAAATATAAAGCTGACTTAACTAACTTAATAAATAAATTGGGGTAGATCGAAAGTCACGGCTTTCTTTTGTTCCACATAAAAAATGCTTTTTTTTGATTGGCGCGCTCCGCAGATGCATCAAAGAATTTTTTTGGGAACCAGGTGAGTGTGGCTTTTTATTTGAGGTTTGTAGGGGAGGTTTAGGTATATCGTATGATTTTTGTTATTGGTGGTGTCTCTTTTTCTGATTCCTTCTTTTGTTTATTGATGTCTTTACCTTTTTTAAGGACTTGACGTAATTTCCACAGTTTTTTGTACAGAATTTTTGGTAAATTTAGGCATAAAGATTTTACTAATTTTTTTTTAAAAGCTTTTGCGTTGAATCACAAGGTAGATGGTTCACTATTTAAATGAGGTAATCTATTCGGAGACTACAGGTTGTTGAGTAATTTGCTTGTTTTCATTATTGATAATAATAGATGCGTCTTGTAACTTCGATGTGTGCTTCCTTTACTTGAGTTTGTTTGAGTGAGAGAGAATATTTATATTTTCAGCTGTTTTAAATAAATATTCAGGAAATACGTTCTTGTTCACGGACCAAGCTCCAGCCGCTTTAAATCAGTTTACAATGGTGCCAATGATAGCAGCAAATGAGAAAGACAGTAAGAGGCACTATGGAGGTTTGAGGCACACCGGCGTTGATAGTGAAGGTATTAGAAAGATATCCTTCGACTGCCACTCGAAAAACGCTTTTTGAGGAAACATGAGAACCATAAATAAAACTTAACTATAAGAGAGTAACTATCCATCATGCCAAACACGGTCGAATGTCTTGGATATACCAAGTGCTCGAGATTTTCCGAAGTGTTCAATTGTATGATTCCAAATACGTGTTACATAGATATTTTAGAATATGCGGATTAATGGGTTTTTGCATAACTTTCGATATTATTGAAAGCAGTGCGACTGGTCGGTAGTTGTTTGGCAAGATCTTCTTACCTTTTTGGGGTACTGGCTGAACTGTAGCGCATTTCCAGCAGGAAGAACATCCTTTCTGTATGATAGGAAAAGTCTACATAAAATTGGTGTTAATGCGTTCGCGCATTTTTGAGTACTAAGGCAGAGCTATTCCGTCGGTGGCAGAAGCTTTTTTGGTAAATAAGTTTTATAAGATGCTGTCTGAAGATAATATCGGACATGCCTGACTGCACTATGGGAATGGTTCTTGATATTTTTCCTTAGAATCCCACTAAATGAATGGCAATACCTCTTTTACACTGAGGTTCGGTAGTAGTAGGAAAGCAGACCAACGATTTTCACATCTTAGGTTTATCATACA
The DNA here is from genome assembly GCA_019049505.1 of Pachyrhynchus sulphureomaculatus. Lineage (NCBI taxonomy): Eukaryota > Metazoa > Arthropoda > Insecta > Coleoptera > Curculionidae > Pachyrhynchus > Pachyrhynchus sulphureomaculatus. Next base: position 148,216,231 of record CM032453.1, on the reverse strand, counting down.
ATATCCACTTATCACCACAAGTAATAGTTTTTGTTCATTATCTTGAAAAAACAAGAAGAGAGTAGTATCGTCCAAAATTTGCTCCCATGCTTCATCTTCTATTCATTTTGGTTTACTGTCCTGAAGATTGAAATTTGCTTCCCGAAACTGCTGGAATCATTTTGAGTATTTGTTGTGTGACACAGCGTTTTGACCTAAAACCGAACTCTCATCATTCACTCTCACCTCAGTCGTTTTTTGTTTAAGTTTAAATGCGATTAGGGTCTTAAAAATTGCTTTTCCAAGAACATCACATCGACAACAAATTTTTCAAGTTATGTTTAGAGGATCAAGTATTATTTCTCGTCTTAAAGCCAAAATATAGCGAACCATAGGACAGAAAAAAAAATCAGTTCGAATAGGTCTTGTACAACTTAATTTTCTGTAGAAAAATAAAGAATTTCTTCTTAATAAAACCATTATCGGCCCGGTAAAATAAAATTTCCAATCACCTCACTCTCTCCTAAACCAATATCTGACCGTTGTCCATCTTGCCTATGCCGGTCACGTGTGTGCATCTTCTCCTCGAGACGGATCTCAGCTTAGTACCTGCTGACAATGAGGTTTATTGCAAATTTGTCCGCAGAAAATTCACAGGGAATTGCTGATCGAGGGTGCAGGTTAGGAATTTGAGTTGATGAGATTTTTTTACGGAAAAGGGAATGTTAGTGCCGTGTGGAAAGCGTAACTGTCTATGCCTTCTCAATGTAATATAAATAAATAAACTTGAAATAATTTTAAACAATTTCCGTTGTTTTTATTTATTATTAATTATTATCAATTTACTGACAGTTTCTAAAAAAAATTTAATGCATATTTAAATTTGAACAGATTGTTTAATGTTTCCGGATACTATTATGGTAGCTTTTTTGTAACTTTGACAACGACGCATTACGCATTTTAGTCTAAATTAATATTTTAAAAATTTCTTTATATTCAGCATTTTTTATTTCATATTAGGTTTGGGAAAGCTTAAAAGCATCAGGATTTTATTAAAATAATTAATTTGTGGATAAGCGTATCTCTACTTTCGGCATTTTTACTTTTCTTGCTAAACGAAAGTACTGTATCCGTGAAAAAAATTACATTTTAGATTTTTGCTTTTCTTCACGTTTTAGGGTTCTCAGATCCCGAAAACATAGCCACTCATTTCTGTTGGTCTGTCTGACTGTCTATCGGTCGATCTGTTGGCACGATAACTCTCGAACGAAATGAGATATCAATTTCAAACATAGTGTGTAGATATTATCTAATGAGGGTATATTTTAACCCTCTTTCTGCCTTTGCGTATGTATATGTAAATAATTTTTTATTATTATTATCATATTGTACAAATTAGCGGATATACCGTGAATATTATCTTCCTGAAGACGCCACTTTATTGTATTGACTAATATTGTTTTATCGCGTCCCCCGATTAAGTTCCGCATCAATATCAGGGGCAGTTAATTTTGTTTTCGCTTACTCATCAGTCTGATGAGCTGTTCTTCTGCACTGGATGTTACTCGTGACGGCCCAGGCCAATGGCGATCCCTAAGACTTCTTCTCTGTGTAGCGTTGTAATGTAAGATTCATCGCCGCTGCACAAACCCTTAATTTTTTCACGATGTTACGCAATGGTAACCTATCTGGGTGTAAAGTGAGAATAGCTGAACGAGTTTTTATGGATAGGGACTTACTCTGGACCATTGAATGTGAAAATTCAAAACGGGACGTAAAAAAAACCACAAGAGAGCAGAACAAGGTCCGATGAAAAACGGACGATGGATGGTTTTTTTTAGTGGAAATAAACATCTAAAACAAGAGATGGGAAAAGAAAGTAAGATTCGAAGTGCTGAGTGACAATTCGAGGAGGTATAAGTATTATGATGTTTTTTATTCCAGTTTTTCATGCAACAAAACATTTTTTTATTACTTTTTGATTTAAATTTATTAATTAATAAAAACAAATATGCTAGATTAGCCATTTTAGTCGATTTACTGACTTCAATTAACAAAGGCACATACGGGATGAAAAAATTTAAGGAATGACCTACAATTTGAATGCAAAAAAAATTTTTTTGGTCGTTCTCAATTTTGTTCTAAGGGTAGCCCGTTTAACGGAGAATGTCCCATATGCCGTTCAATGTTAACTCAGTTAGCTTCGAGCAGCAGCAGCAGCAAGATTACAGTATCGAGTAGCAGCAGCAGCAAGAACACTTGAAAATGCCAAATGAGATTTTGGCGAAACGTCGTGGAAATTCATTGTTCGACGAACGGATTGAAACTCGGAATTCTAATGTATTACATTCCACCATCCGTAAAAACCTCTATTCTAACATTATATATATATATATATATATATATATATATATATATATATATATATACATATATACATATATATATATATATATATATATATATATATATATATATATATATATATATATATATATATATACATATATATATATATATATATATATATATATATATATATATATATATATATATATATAATGTTAGAATAGAGGTGTATATATATATATATATATATATATATATATATATATATATATGTAGCGCATTGGTGAAGCAACCAAAGCGAATCGAAAAATACGCCCCTGGTAGTTCCTAGACCATCCCAAGACGTGTTTCGCCTTACCACGGCTCATCAGCTGGGCTAGGTTCAGCAAACACATAGAACTCCATTTCAGACCTTATCCGAGTACTGACGAAAAACTATGACGAAATAGATGCTTCTACTGCACTCTGTCGGTGACGTATTTAGAGTCTATCCTAACAGAGCGGCCGGATCACAACTGACTGAGTTTGGGAACTACCAGGTGTGGATGCGCCATCTATGCCTTCAAGCGGGAAGCTTGAGAAGGTGCGCAATTAAGTGTCAGTTGTGATCCGGCCGCTCTGTTCGAATAGACTTTAAATAAGTCACCGACAGAGTGCCGTATAAGCATCTATTTTGTCATATACATATATATACATATATATATATATATATATATATATATATATATATATATATATATATATATATATATATGTATATATGTATATATATATATATATATATATATATATATATATATATATATATATATATATATATATATATATATATATATATATATATATGTACATATATACATATATACATATATATATATATATATATATATATATATATATATATATATATATATATATATATATATATTAATTTATAATTTTTCTCAAAATGTAATAGCGCATATGGAATCCGTGAGCATACTCAAATAAACAGTAGTTCACTATAAGTTCACGTGGACAAACGGTTTTGAAGAAACCTTGCGCACAACTGACCAAACTAGTAAACCAAGAAAACAGCGATGAAAGTATTGATTCCAGCGACCAGGTTCGTATCTCGACTCGGGAAATAGTAATAATAAAAAAAAGATAAATAAATAATAAAATAAAATAAAAATTTACAACGTGACAGTCGTCTCTCTCGGAAAGGCAATGCCAAACCACCTGTAGTATCATGCCTAGTAAGTCCTCCCTCTTTGACCGTTCGTAACCGGCATTAAACTGTGGAAATACTAAAAAGGCACCAATCGCAGGCAAAGGCGAGAGGGTCGCCTACGTCCGTATCGGATATTGCACTTCACGAAGAAAGTATTGACCATCATTTGGGCCTACATTATCATTAATAAATATGTTAATGTCCACCAGGTGCATTTGAATCGTTTTTTAATTTTTTTTTAACAAATTATAGTGACTTTCAAATGCTAGGTTAGCTTCTCAATTAGACCAAAAGACGCCTCGAAGAAATAACTACAGTGTAAAGGTTTCCTCCAATTTTAGGCAACTTCTGAGGCATGCAGGATACCAAATAAACAATTACTAAAAGGAAACCGCTTCGAATTTTAAAAAGTATTAAGTTATTTAATACTTACCTCTTGTTATCAATGTACTGTCATTGTACCAACTGACCCGTGGAATTGGTTTTCCAGCTCCGGCCTCACAAACCAAATCGACCTCTTCTTCGCCTTCCTCTTTCGGTCCTAAGATTGAACCGTTTCCCATGGAAACGCCATTTATTCCGATTATTCTTACTTGCTCGGGTTTAACTGAAACAAAGAAAAATTGATAATTGTATTGAAAACATTATTTTTGAATGTTGAAAGTACTGTTTATAATTTATAATTTAACAGTTTTAAGTTATTTTATTTAGATACACTCAAGAAACCTTCATTTTTATGTTTGTTATATTTTATTTATTAAGAACTGAATGGTCTCAGAGCTTCGTTCATTGAAATGTTGTTTACTGAAATACAGCCAATTTATTTTCGTAAGCGAACACAGAAAAAAACTCAAAATTGAAGTATTTAAGGTAGTTCACTCGCAAATCTACTTTTCTTAAGAATTTGATGAAATTGAAATATGATATTAATCTAAATATTTTCTATTTAATTAAAAAAAAATTGACCGATTGCGAAGCGAGATATTCATAATTAGTGAATATGAATGAAATGAAGTATACAAAAGGCATAATTTCGTGTATATTTTAAGAACTTTTCTTACGAATTTTTTAAAAAACTAATATTTAGTAAAAAAAAAATAGAAACATTTTGAAATAAAATAATTTCTTTATCCAGTTGTTAAAAAGATAGAAATATTTAAAGTTGATATTTGTTTAAAAGAATAACCGCGTAGTGAGGGATAGACATCACAATTTGACAACGCTGTATGTCGTCATATTTTACGCGCCAATATTCAAACAGCATTTAAAGCGATTAACTTTTAAACATAAGTACAGTTGTAGGTTAAATAAAATTTATTGAAGAAATCCAATATATTTATCAACTTTATATATAATCATCAAATAAAAATATTAAATGTATTAATTAAATATTTGAATTTATATTTTGATATTTATTATTTTTTTTCTATAGTATTTAAAAGATTTATATTTAACAAAAATATGTTTGTAGGTTCAATAATTTTTCAATATTTTAGGTTAATATTATAGTTATTTATCAACACTGTTACATATCAATTGATAGCATTATTAAATATATATTAAAAAACGGTTTTATAAATCTTCTCCGTAAAACTAAATGAATAATTAATGTTACTAGTGATAAGTAAATAAAGTATTATAAACTATTTGTAAACTAATTAATTACTTTATTTACCACTCGC
>CM032453.1:148144921-148210908 GCA_019049505.1 Pachyrhynchus sulphureomaculatus | reverse complement strand
ATCTCCCCTAAGCTCAATACATTTTTTCTAATTCATTTACCCTATCTCTGAAATAGTTTTCCAAAAGACTTTCAAAATACCCATCTGCGGATGCTTCTCCACGTAGAAAATCTTTTGAGGTTCGGGAACAGATGGGAGTTAGACGGAGCCACATTTGGCGAATTGGGTGGATGTTCCAACAATTTGTCCTTAAACCCTAAAATTGGCAAATGATTGTTTTTGCTTTAAAAAAATTTCTCGTCTAAAACGATTATAAGATGATATTTTTATGGTTATTTGCTTTTGGAAACATATAAGAGTCAAAATTTTGAGTTGTATCTTTAGGGATACATCGCCAAGACCGAACATTACATTTGCTAAAAAAAATTGTTTGGCCAGATGGAGTTCCTACATCTTCCTTTCTCACGAAATACTGGAAAATGATCCAGCTTGTCCAGTCTGCTATCATCTTGAGGTCCCGGTTCTAGTGCATTCCTTATTCTCTTTAACGGTTGTGGAGCCTCTGAATTACTAGGGCGGCCTCTTTTCGATTTTTTTTGTTTCAAGAGTCTACTCTTTGCGACAGATAATCTAAATTTTTTTAATCGCATTGCCAGTTTTTCATCTTCTAATAATTTGTTTTCTCGCCTATAAAGCAGCCATGCGTTATTCAGACATATATCAAGAACTTGCGAAAATAAACCCATATACCACCTATGAGTTTTCAGTCCAGTTCTATACAAAGCAGTGGACATATCGGCAAGATCGACCCCGCCCATGTGGCTAGAGCTTTACTACTTGTGGACATACTATATATACTTTACCTTCTCCTGCTTTAGAATAGAATTAGCTGCCACATAAGAACTGGAAAAGGTGACAGCTTTGTTGTCGTACCACTTTATAATCGCAATACGATTTTGGTTATCAACTTTTTGGTCGAAAGATGCTCGGCCCTCTTTTCGTAGATCAGCATCCGATTTCATGTGGCAACCTCTAAGGCAGTTTGACCTAATAGTCCTCCAACTGAAAATACCGTAGTCATCACGAAGAAAGGACGTAAGTTCTGGGCTTATAAAAAAATTGTCAGAATAAACAACCGATAATGGCTTCTTCTGAATTGAGTAACAGAGAGCAATAACAACCTTTGCACCAAAACCAAGGCCTTTTTCAAAATCCGAAAAAATGTAATTCCTAAATGTGTCTTCACCTCCATATGAGATAAAATCGTAGACCATACCGGAAATTCCACATCTTGCAAATATTTCAAAATCCCACTTTTTTGGTTTGTCTTTTAAGTACTGCCTCCTCGAACCAGCTTTGTTACCTTTGTAAGGCACCATCATTTCATCAAGTGAGTTTCTATGTTCTGGTTCAATTATTAAACAGTTTTCTCTGACTTTTTCCAGAAGAAGTCTCACTTTGAAGAAAAGGTCATTGTCAATTTCTTCGTTGTTTGCGAAATGAAGATTACGTTGCAACACTTGATACCTTTTTAGGGACATAAGATCTGCAATTAGAGAGAATCGTGTTTCTTGGGCCCAGTAGTCGGTGTACGCCGGCATATGTACAACACCTATCATAAGTTCTATCCCTAAATAGGTTTCAATTTCTTCGCGATTGGTATCGATGCATTTACCGAACTGCGAGGTAGAATAAAATTGGTTTGTACCAGCTGACGCACGCGCGGAGCTCTGTCGGCAACCGTATTACATTGAACAAAATTCACGAATAACGGCGCGAAATTCAAAATAATATCGGCAAGTATTGATGTATTCGTGGTACATGTATCGTGTCGGATACAACAGCAAGATAAGGTGGACAAATAAAGCGGAGAGCGGCTAGGAATTTTTGAATTGTATGTATCCCGGGAGATACATTGTCAACTTAAGGGTTACTCCAACCAGTTCTGCCGTTGCCAAAGCACCTCTGTGAGCAGGTGCATTGTCATGATGAAACATAATTTTTTCCTTTTGCAAACCGAGCCTTTTCTCACGAATTTTCTCATTCAGCTGGTCCAAGAAATTGCAATAAGACTCAACTCAATTAACAGAATTCCTTTTCACATCCCAGAAAACTGATGCCATAATTTTTTTGGACGACCACTTTGGTTGCTGAACAACCGGGCTCAGTCCACCGTACGGTTTAGTAAGCCCAAGTCTCATCCATAGTTACAATCGACGGACGCACAAAATCAGTTTTATTCTTTGTCGAGTCAAATGTTGTGTAGAAAGTTTCTCTCGAGTGCGTTTTTCTTCCGACGTTAGCAAATGCGGCACCCATCTTGTGAATAGCTTTTCTCATATCCAAAATATTAGTTAAGTTCTCATGTTCTGATCGATCCATGTGAGATGCCTATAGCCTTAGCTAAATCATCCACAGTTAATCGACGGTCTTCCATTACCACATCTGGTACTTGGACAACAATTTCTTCAGTTGTTGCAGTTTTTGGGGGCATCGTCCATCTCGGCCCCAAAAAAGGATCCATCAGGTAAAACGGTTTTTACTGAGTTTGTAAAAGTGCCCATCTCGGCCTCAAGTAATAAAATAATGGAGTAATTAAGTAATGAAATGATTTATAATTAATCATTAGTAATTGGGTATTTGTTCTGGTATTATTTAAGAAATTTAAGTAGTGATCATCTAACGCGCATTATATCCCAGAAAAATGGCTTCGAGTTGTTCTGCCGAATTATGTGAAATTACTAGCCAACGAGGTAAAATACTACTAGTATTAATTCAATTTAAATTTAAAGAGCATAATCGGAAATTATCTTCGGGAGAAACGAAGTGGAAGTTCATTAAAGATGGGTGTAATGCTTATTTGAAAACCATCGGCAATTGATCTGATCGAGTTCTATATTTAAATCATCAAAAAACGATTTCGCAAGAACCAGAGGCAGAAAATATCTTGCAAAGGCAAATAATAACTACATCTGCCAAAAGGAAAGCAAAAAGTGATCTGACAGAAAAACCAGCAAAAATAATGCAAAAAGCATTGACGGAAGAAACCCGTACCAATGCTCTCACCGTAAGGGACTTGGAATGTGTGAGAAAACATATCTACTATACTTGGCGAAAAACACTACCAGCAATACCAAAGTCGATTATGGAAGTACATAGAGCCTTGGATGCAATGGATCTAAAAATAAATAAAGGTGAAGACTTTTTATTAGTTTACGATGAAACTATTAATTTAGTGATATTTTCATGCAATACTAATTTATATTATTTGTATAATTCGGAAACTCTTTATATGTATGGAACTTTTTTCTTACTGTACAAGATTTTTTAAACAGTTTTTTTTACCTTATATGGATTTCTTTATCGGACTCTATATTCATTTAGCTTTCTGTTCATTAAAAGATAAATCTGAAGAAACTTATAGGACATGCTTGTTTACGTAACAATATTAATTTAGTATATAGTATTTTCACCAAGAGAAATAGTACTAGATTTTGAAATGTCAATTCATAACGCGGTGGCTCAAGTGTTGAATGATATCAAAATAACTGGCTGCAGGTTTCATTTGATCCAAGCGTTTTATCGTCAAATACAAAAGCAGGGTCTGACTCAATATTACAAAGATGACCAATCAGAAATAGGAAAATGATTATTGTTTTGGGCTCCTCTTCTTAGAACCTAAAGACATTGAAGATTCTTATTTTTTCGAATTACACGAAAAAAAGCCACAAAATGTAAATTTAAAGAAATTTTCTGATTATCTTGTGGATAGTTATTTAACTAACGAGTCCAAATTTCCACCACACATTTGGGCAAGTGCATCTGCAGAACTAAATAAAACCACGAACGCTTGTGAGTCATTTCATGCACATTTTAATAATTCAATGTATCAGACACATACCTCTGTATTTATTTTTTATTAAAGAAGTTTTAAATGTACAAATAGAAACCTGTGTTAAGTGAAATACTATTGCTGTAACATACAAGTCTAAAAATTTAACTAATAAGAAAAAACAAGTGTTTATTGAGGATAAAATAAGAAGATATAAAAGTAAGGAAATATCAAAAGTAACATATGTAAAAAAGTAATAGGATTTTGTATTAATTAAATTTAGTTTTGTAATTTTTGCACAATATTATTTATCCGTTTTAATAAAATGTAAGTTTAAATTTCTCTATTATTTTTATTATTATTTATCGTTTGTTTGCTGTGAAAAACTTGCTTCTCTCTTTTTGGCTCATTAATTTGGCAAATCAAAAATTAATCACAGTTCGGGCCGCGATGGTCTATTCCAAAACCGGGCAGGTTTTAAGTTCGGACCGAGATGGGTTATTTTTATGCAGACTATCTGCTTCCTTAAGCCGAGATGGGCGATGCCCGTTTTTGGACGTTCTGAACGTGGATTATCATTGACGCTTGTACTACTACGTTTAAACTTTAGAGTCCATCTATGAACAGTTGGAAATTAAAGAGCAGACTCCTTTAATACTTCCACTAACTTTGCATGGATTTCAGGTGCCTATAAACCTTCCAAAACAAAGAATTTTATCAGTGCACGATATTCGATTTTTTTTCTATTTTTAAAAAATACTCAAACACGTTTACTTTAACCAGCTGATAAACAATGAATAACTTGACAGATCGACTTGAAATTTAAAATGTGTTTATGTGACAGATGAAGCTTCAAAATGGTGTTCAATATTTGGTTCAAGTGATCTCCATAGGTGTCGCTTTCAAAACTTCTTGACTAACCTGATATGAAATCCTACAACATAATGACATCCATCCTTTTCAGCTTCTTCTCTTGAGACAATATTACTAAAAAATTATAGGTTTCATCTCTATTTCAAAGATTATACAGACCGACAACGTGACAGTCAGATAGACAGACCGATGAATATGGGAATATACATATATTTTTAGCAATTTAAGAACGATAAAACGTAAAGAAAAGCAAAAATTGCAGTGAGAAATTCTTTCCCTTTAGCTAGTGACGTAAAAACAATAATTTACCTACTGTGCCAGAGGTAAGTACATTTCGGCCAGTTTAACTGTTTGTATTTCTAAAACTATTCCTACAATCAACGTAATCAACATAATTAGCAATCCCAAAAATTCCGTTGGAATTTTTCTTAAAATCATGTTTAGTCAAAATAAATCCTTAATAGCATTTTCTCAGCGGTTTTTTTTTTTTACTAATTCTACGCTCGATAATTCCTAATCTATCCATTTTTGGTCTTGTGTCCATGGAGATTTTTGATCAGAATAGCTTGAATCATTCTGATCAAAAAGCATGCTACCTTTTCAACCGATTTGACCTGGATCCAATTTCCATAAGATTAATGCGGGGTTCTTTGCCCAGTACATTAACCAAAAAACCTGTAAATATCTTAAAATGCTATGTAACATAATGACATCCATCCTCTTCCGCCCCTTCCTGAGTGAAGATTGAAACCAATGAGAAAACAGCCTAACTTCTAGATTTATTAATTTCAAAAACCCTTAAAAGAACATATAACACGATATATACGAATCAAACCCTCTATCTCCACCCACACTCCTTTCATCCCTTATAGATTTTACTTTAAATATTTAGGCCTAAACTTTATTCTACTCAGTATAAATCACCACTACACCAAACACTTTATTTTTGCGCTCGACGCGCGTTTCGCTAACCATGTTAGCTTCATCAGGAGCGATGATTGACTAAAGCTAAACTACAAATCTACCCTATTTATACTTAGCCTAATCCTTGAATTACTCAGGCGGAACTAATGGCATAGGAAAGGCCATCAGTTCCGGTCAAGAACCAGTAGAGGGGACTATAAGGAATAGGCCCTCTGTCTTTATTTAAACTACTTTTACATTTTATAATTTCCATACTTTCGTATGCGTTCAACAATCTCCTATCAAATACATTTTTAATTAATCTTGGATTATCTATTATTAGAGTGTGATCAGCTTCAAGGACATGTTCGGCAATGCTAGACTTTTCTGTTCTACTGTGTTTTAAGTGAACTAAATGTTCTTTAAATCGTGTTTTAAGTGACTTTTTAGTTTGCCCAATATACTTTTTGTCGCAATCATTACAACTAATTTCATAAATTCCACTTTTCTGACGATTAGGAATCTTATTTTTGGGATTTCCTAAGATATTCCTCAGATTGTCTGATGATTTATAGACTAAGGTGAGGCCTACCTTACTAAATACCTTATTGAGTCCCATGCAATATTTTGGATTATATGGGATGGAGACATACTTGGTCTTATTTTCTTCGCGTGTAAAAAAGGTGGAATTCTGATTATTTAACCTAAACTTATGTTTATTTATTAACTTGCTTACTAAGTCATTGTTATAACCATTAATTTGAGTTATATTTTTAATACGATTATTTTCATCGTTGAAGTTCAGAGGAAAAAGTAGCTAAACCATGAACTAAAAAATGTAACTAAAAGTTATTTATTATTTCAACAAAAAAAAAAACAGGAAAAGTTACCATATTTCTATTAAAATGTATAAAATCTATCAAACCCCACCCCTTTCACCTCCTTGGCCAAAAGCGATATCGTTTAAAAACTATAGGATTCATCACCTAATTACATAATATCTATGCACCAAGTTTGCAGTTGATATCTCATGACGTTCAAAAGTTATCGTGCCAGCAGACCGACAGACAGTCCGACGTAAATGAGTGACTATGTTTTTCGCAATCTAAGAATTCTAAAAGTGAAGAAAAGCAAGCAGCAAGGAAAGTAAAAATAATTAATGTGTATTATTTATACCGCTATTTTTAAAATTACTACCCCAAATAATGCATATTGTTTTTAAAGACCCTTAATGCTATAAATTTTCTCTTTATCGCGAAACCATTTCACTAAGGGCATCAACCCCTAAATTTTCCCACCTAAGCCTCTGTAGCAGTTTTATTGAAATATAGTATCCAGGAAAAAATAAAAATACTCTTGTGTATCTACGTAACACATACACACAAATAATTTATCATATCTCCAATACATTATTTTACGTGTTTCTCGCCTGAAAATGATATTTTACAGAACGTGTAAGCAAGTTTTAGGTTAGATATGGTACGAGGCCTTGTATAGTATTTTTTAAGATCTAAGAAAGTGATTTGGCAAATTGATGCAATGAAAACATTAAACGACCGTTAGGATTTTCGCACGTACCTGACCGTAACAGGGTCACAATTGATTGGTTGACACAGTCAACGCTTTAAAAGCAGGTAGCGCTTTTCGAGGGATCCTTCCTCAAGTATATATAATTATTGTAAAGCAACTGAAAATAGACAGAAGTGCATATTCCAGCAGCTTACTAGCTGTCTTCTTGTCTGTCAAATCCATCCTGAGACGCGTTTCGCCGTATCACGGCTCGTCAGTCAGGCTAGGATTGACAAACAAGAGAACGGTATCAAGTGGTACTTATCCCAGAAGTTACGGAGCACGATGGTAGGATACAACGAATTGTATTAAGTACGCATACCTATTACTCCATCGAAAGCTGACACAGCAGCTTTCGAACCGACAAAGTGGTTGACACTCGTCACTGCTTATTCCTTATGTTACCTAACGTAACATAAAACATATGAATTTTATAAGAAAACACATAAATTGGATCAGTGGTTCTTGAATGCTAAGCGCAATAACGGACAGATAGACAGAGGGACATTGTGTTATATATATATATATATATATATATATATATATATATATATATATATATATATATATATACGAGGCTGGTTTGAAAAGTCCGTGCAAAGTCCGAGAGATGGCACCACCGGCGCGTATCGAGGTCATGTTTAGTTAGTAGCATCTCTTGAATGAACGCACACCAAGTTTCAGCCATATTGGTCTATTTCTTTGTGTTTGGCATTCGTGTGAATCAAGGAAGTCGAGTGATTTTCAAGAAATGGACGAAAAAGAATATCGTGTGGTGATTAAACATTACTTTATGAAAGGCAAAATGCCTCAGGAGACTAAAGAGAAGCTTGATAAACATTATGGTGACTCCGCACCTTCGATTAGACCAGTTTGTAAGTGGTTTCAAAATTTTCGGACTGGCCATATGGGCACAAGTGACGCTGAACGTTCTGGACGGCCTGTGGAGGTTACAACTCCAGAAATCATTGATCAAATCCATGATATGGTGATGGATGACAGAAGAGTTAAGGTGCGTGAGATTGCTAGTGCTGTGGGCATCTCGACTGAACGGGTACATAATATTTTTTCATAAACATTTGGACATGAGAAAGCTATCCGCAAGATGGGTGCCGCGATTGCTCACGCTTGACCAAAAACGGAATCGTGTGAAGTGTTGCAAGGATGGTTTGCAGCTGTTCCAGAAGAATCCGGAGGACTTTAAGCATCGTTTCGTTACTGTGAATGAAACATGGATACATTACTATACGCCTGAGACCAAACAACAATCTAAACAATGGGTTACCAAGGGGGAATCTGCACCAAAAAAGGCGAAGACCGTTCCTTCGGCGGGAAAGGTTATGGCGACTGTCTTTTGGGATTCGCAAGGGATAATCCTCATCGACTATCTGGAAAAGGGTAAAACTATTACAGGTGAATATTATTCATCGTTATTGGACCGTTTGAAAACCGAGCTGCAAAAAAAACGCCCGCGATTGGCCTACAAGAAAGTCCTTTTCCATCACGACAACGCACCAGCACACACCTCAGCAGTTGTGGTCGCAAAATTAATGGAAATAGGATTCCAACTCGTTTCACATCCCCCCTATTCTCCAGACTTGGCTCCCTCGGACTACTATTTGTTCCCCAATTTAAAGAAATGGCTGGCGGGACAAAGATTTTATTCAAACGAGGAGTTGATTGCAGACACTACACGGACAAGTGGTTCTCGAATGATAAGCGCACTAACGGACAGATATATACCATATATACATATATATATATATATATATATATATATATATATATATATATATATATATATATATATATATACAGTCCCTGTTTCTCTGTTTTCTACACAAATTTTCTTCAAACATCTCTCTGAACGTGGAGTGAAAATTGGTTTTCTACCGCATCTTTTCTTTCTTTTCGGGCTTAATTCCTTCCCTGACTCAATTTTCTTTTTTATGCGTCGTACACTAGCTTCAGAAACCTACAATCTTCGTGATATTTCTCGGTTTGTAAATGTTTTCGCAATCACAAGGGCCTTCACTTCAGCTTTTTTACATGGTGAAAGATCGCCTTTTCTACCCATAATGAAAATAGTCCAGTTACTTTTTTAAAGCACTGCATACAAAATAAACTAATAACTGAGTAGTATAAAACTGTTAAACAAACAATCACAGTCCATAAAGCCACAGAAACACGTCCGTACCTGACTCGATTCCGATCGCGACTGATACAGGTTTGTACTTATTTACGTCCATGTATCACTTTGTCAACACAGTGTTGCCATATGTTAAAAATAAATACAAATATGTAGTCTACAACAATTCTTTTAAATAAAAATCAATAATATTGTAGTTTAAATATACCATTATTGCATAAATACTTACATACAACATAAAATTACTAAAAAAAATACAGTGCGTCTAATAATTTGGCCAGGGACTGTATATATATGTATATATATATATAACACAATGTCCCTCTGTCTGTCTGTCCGTTATTGCACTTAGCATTCAAGAACCACTGATCCAATTTATGTGTTTTCTTATAAAATACATATGTTCTATATTACGTTAGTGTGTGTATCAAGTCCACGCGAGCAGAGCCACGGGCACGGCTAGTTTTTTTATAATAAACAAAAAAAAAGTACTCAGCAGTATTCTAATCAGCTAGGATCCCATTTTTATTGTTCCGTATGGAACACTTACGGAACCACTTCGATGTTCGTTCATTGTCTGTCACACCCGATTTTCTCCGAAACTATTGGGCATAGAAAGTTGATTGATGGTCCAATCAGAGAAGCGTAATTTTGAAAGTTAAATTTGGACTTAAAGGGTTAGTTTTGGGAAGTAAAATCGGAAGGGAAAAGAATCGCCGAAAATCGCGTTCCCCCAACCCCATCTTTAAGAGTATTAATCAAAAAATTTCGAAAAAATTGTGGAATATTCTCCACAAGGTATAAATTGAATCAAATTTAGTACGAGTGCATTACCTTTGATAACACAGGAAAACATTTTTTCAAACCAGACCATATTTTTTTGGTGCACTGAATCCAAATCCGACATCAGAATTGCTCCATCATATCACGTTTTTTAAAAAGTTCTTAAGTTATGCACGAAACTATGCCTCTTCTTATAATTCACTGGCTTATTGCATGTTAATTACGTGCACTTTAATTATGAATATCTCACCTCACAATGGGTCAAAATTTTTTTTTTTAATTGAATGCAAAACACTTGGATTAAGATCGTATTTCAATTTCATTAAATTTTTAAGAAAAGTGGATTTACGAGTAAACTATCTTAATATAAATAAATTAAAATCCAGAATTTACTTTTAAAAATACTTCTTAACATATAAAAGTCCCTTTTATGCAATCAACTGGTTTACTTTATTTACCAGTAAACAAATCACTGTTAATACTTAAGATAAAGTAAAGCAGCGAAACCCTCAAAACCTCAAATAATTTCCCTTCTTATTTACACATTTAACCCCTTTGAAAACTCTTCAAATGTTATTGAAACGGTTGCAACTCAAAGCGAGCGACTTCTTGAGATTGTTTGTTCAAGTCGTCCAATAGAAAATTTGTAATTTTTACACTTTTGCCATTCAGTCGGTGGTTTGTTGGGAAATCGAGATTTCTGCTGCTTAATTCATTGATTCTATTAATAAATAAACGTCGTGGTTTTTATGAATACGGGTCGTGACGCTTATAGGTTATCATAATTTAATTATGAATTTTGCTACCGTCTTTTAAAATAAAAACAGTAAGGACCAAGTATAGCCTGTCCCAAAATATAAGATCCTGATTTTTGCCATTTTAAGTGGGCAATATAAAAAGTCTGACCTTTTGTTTATGACAGGTTGCAGAGATGGACTTAAGAATTTTATTCATTAATGCAAATAAATAAATAAAATTATAAGTGTTTTTGGAGATGTTTATTGATAGATGCATGTAAAAACAAATAGATAAGAAGTACAAATATACGCACTAACGGACAGATATATACCATATATATATATATATATATATATAATATATATATATATATATATATATATATATATATATATACAGTCCCTGGCCAAATTATTAGACGCACTGCAAGATTTCATGTAAAATATTAATTACCGAGTGATATTGTACCGTTTTTATTATTTTAAATTGATTTGTTTTTTATTTTTATATTATCCAATCAATTATCTATTTATTTGACATAAATAAAACACCATTAATTTAGAAAAGCAAAAGTTTTAAAGAAAAGTGAAATTAATGTTAGTAAAAGTCAATATTTAGTTGAGCCACCTTTAGCCGCTATCAGAGCTTTAATTCTGCGCGGCATGCTATCAATGCAAGATTGTACTGTCTCCTGCATTTGAGGATGATGATTCCACACATGAATAATCTTTTCTAGGAGCTGGGTTTTGTTGGTAATCACATCTTTAGCCACTTCTCTTTTCATCAGCTCCCACACATTTTCAATGGGGTTCATATCAGGGCCAATCCAACAGAGGGATATTTTTTCTGCCAAAAAAAACCTTTAACAGACCGAGCAGTGTGGCAGGGAGCTCCATCTTGCATGAAAGTGAATGGTTCCCCATTTGGAAACCATTCTCTGAGCTGCGGAATCAACCGATTTTGTAATACTTCTTTGTACTGATCTTGCCTCATTATTCCTTTGACGACGTACAGACGTCCAGTGCCCTTGCCGCTGATGACTGACCAAATCATCACTTTGGTGGGATATTTAACCGTCGGGACGACACAATCAGGATGAAACTTTTCTCCATGACGACGACGCACATACTGAGCTTTATTCTGCAAAATTTCGAATGTGCTTTCGTCACTGAAGCAGACCTGTCAAAAATAGGGAAAAATATATAAACTTCCATGTTTATTTGCTTTTATTTAACTGAAAATGATAATAATGTATCAATTACTGATTAAATTGCTGTATCTTACCGATCTCCAGAAGTCCACATCTTTGTCTTGCCATTGTTTGGCCCACTTCAGGCGCTTTGCTTTCATTGCAGCTGTTAACTTGGGCTTCCTGGCGGGGCGACAGGCCTTAAAATCTAATTCTTTCAATTTTCTTCGAACAGTGCGCTCAGAAGCATTTACGCTAGCATCCTGGAGTTGTGATTTTATTACCTTTGTGGTAGCAAATCTGTTTTCTACACAAATTTTTTTCAAACATCTCTCTGACCGTGGAGTGAAAATTGGTTTTCTACCGCATCTTTTCTTTCTTTTCGGGCTTAATTCCTTCCCTGACTCAATTTTCTTTTTTATGCGTCGTACACTAGCTTCAGAAACCTCCAATCTTCGTGATATTTCTCGGTTTGTAAATGTTTTCGCAATCACAAGGGCCTTCACTTCAGCTTTTTTACGGGGTGAAAGATCGCCTTTTCTACCCATAATGAAAATAGTCCAATTACTTTTTTAAAACACTGCATATAAAATAAACTAATAACTGAGTAGTATAAAACTGTTAAACAAACAATCACAGTCCATAAAGCCACAGAAACACGTCCGTACCTGACTCGATTCCGATCGCGACTGATACAGGTTTGTACTTATTTACGTTCATGTATCACTTTGTCAACACAGTGTTTCCATATGTTAAAAATAAATACAAATATGTAGTCTACAACAATTCTTTTTAAATAAAAATCAATAATATTGTAGTTTAAATATACCATTATTGCATAAAAACTCTTAAGAAACATAAAATTACTAAAAAAAATACAGTGCGCCTAATAATTTGGCCAGGGACTGTATATATATATATATATATATATATATATATATATATATATATATATATATATATATATATATATATATATATATATATATATATTGTATTCTTTGTTACATGATATTGTTCCATATTGAACGGTTTAGGCAGCGTATTGAAAGAGAGTACGCTAACGGCAAACTTTTTTCCGACTTGATTCACTCTTATCATCACTGCTTATTTCTTATATTACGTAACGTAATAAAATATATCATATCACCTGGCTATAGAACATATGTATAAATCTAAAAAAGAAAAACACGTAAATTGGATAAGTGGTTCTCGAGTGATAAGCGCACTAACGGAGAGACAGACAGACAGATAGACAGAGAGACATTGCATTTTATATACATTATAGATTATTATTATTATATAACCTGGAAAGAGAACATATAATCGGATGACAGACAGAGAGACATTGCAGTTGCATAGTTTCATGTATATCTTAAGAACTTTTCTTACGAATTTTTTAAAAAACTAATATTTAGTAAGAAAAAATTAGAAATCTTTTTTTATTTGCCGATTTGTTAAAAAGATATAAATATTTAAAGTTGATATTTGTTTTAAAAGAATAACCGCGTAGTGAGGAACAAATATCACAATTTGACAACGCTGTATGTCGTCATATTTTACGCGCCAACATTCAAACAGCATTTAAGATGGAGAACTTTTAAAAATAAATTCATTTGTAGGTTAAATTAAGGTAATTCACTCGTGACAGTCGGAGACAAAAGTATAGTCCGATAATAATTACAATAAATTTAAAATACTCAATGGCAGAGAGTTTTATTTTTGTCGGAGACTGTATTCGATACATGCTTTCATATGCAGACACACACTTTTAATGAAAATGAATGTGGCAACGCTGCCAATGCGTATACCGAATGCTCTATAGAATGATGTTTATATAGGTTATTTTTATTATACTTTATGTATGTTTACTGTTTAAACCGTATTACTTTTATTTAAAATAAAAAAAAAAAAAATAATTTTAAATAAAATATGCCTTTTGATTATAATCAATTGTGACATAAAGGCAAATTTGCAAAGAAAAGCTCATTAATAAACCCCCTGGAAAACATATAAGATCTTATATGGCAAGAAAAGATGAAATAAGAAAACAAAGAGCATCAAGAGCTAATTTGCCTGGAAGGAAAAAACTTTATTTGTTAGAAATAAAGAGGCGACGAGAAAAAAATAAAAAAAAACATGAAGGGTTACAGTATCAATCAAATTGTGAACTGCAGATGGACGTTTATCATACTGGTGACATTATTAAACCTCATGCGTTAACTAATATATTGAATAATGTTTCAATTACATCCGAGGGCTGTGACTTAGTGTACTTCGATTAAGAAACATCGGGATTTTCAAGTACAGCTGATATTTTGCAAATAGCGGCGAAATATCGGGATAAAACATTCAATGTTTATATTAGGCCTAGGCGACCGATTAATTACCACGCTTTCAAACTTATGGGCTTAGAACATATTAATGGCGACCTGTATTTATATGGTAAACCTATTAAAACAATCACTCTAAAGGACGTATTCATTTTATTCCAACAGTTTTTAAATTTTTCTCCAAAACCTTGCTTAGTGCACGTTTTGATTGGTCCCATTTAATTCAAGGTATAATTAATTTTGCAATAATCGAGGATTTTAAAAATGTTGCTGGTTTTTTGGACACAGTAAGTCTTTTTAAAAAACGCTCAGAAAGGTTTAATCTTGGAAAGTTAGCGCATGATTTATTATAAATAGCACCAAACGAAAAATTCCATGAGGTGATACATGACGTTAAAATCCTTAAGAATTTGGCAAATGAGTTTTTGAAGAGAGAAGATTTAATTACAAATTACGTATCGTGCGTCATGGCAAAACTAATACTGCCATCGTTAATGCCTTTAAAAAGTGTTATTTCAGATCTTATGATTAAAAGAATTGCATCTGAATGCATAACTTTGAAAAATCTAAAAAGGTCTTATGGTAAATTGGGTTCTACAGGAAGAGTGCAATTGTTAACTAATCGAAAAGACAATGCAAACTACGTGTAATCAAAGATATGCGAGTGGTAAATAAAGTAATTAATTAGTTTACAAATAGTTTATAATACTTTATTTACTTATCACTAGTAACATTAATTATTCATTTAGTTTTACGGAGAAGATTTATAAAACCGTTTTTTTAATATATATTTAATAATGCTATCAATTGATATGTAACAGTGTTGATAAATAACTATAATATTAACCTAAAATATTGAAAAATTATTGAACCTACAAACATATTTTTGTTAAATATAAATCTTTTAAATACTATAGAAAAAAAAATAAAATATCAAAATATAAATTCAAATATTTAATTAATACATTTAATATTTTTATTTGATGATTATAGATAAAGTTGATAAATATATTGGATTTCTTCAATAAATTTTATTTAACCTACAACTGCACTTCTGTTTAAAAGTTAATCGCTTTAAATGCTATTTGAATATTGGCGCGTAAAATATGACGACATACAGCGTTGTCAAATTGTGATGTTTATCCCTCACTACGCGGTTATTCTTTTAAACAAATATCAACTTTAAATATTTCTATCTTTTTAACAACTGGATAAAGAAATTATTTTATTTCAAAATCTTTCTATTTTTTTTTACTAAATATTAGTTTTTTAAAAAATTCGCAAGAAAAGTTCTTAAGATATACACGAAATTATGCCTTTTGTATACTTCATTTCATTCATATTCATTAATTATGAATATCTCGCTTCGCAATCGGTCAATTTTTTTTTTAATTAAATAGAAAATATTTAGATTAATATCATATTTCAATTTCATCAAATTCTTAAGAAAAGTAGATTTGCGAATGAACTACCTTAAATACTTCAATTTTGAGTCATTTTTTTTCTGTGTTCGCTTACGAAAATAAATTGGCTGTATTTCAGTAAACAACATGTCAATGAACGAAGCTCTGAGACCATTCAGTTCTTAATAAATAAAATATAACAAACATAAAAATGAAGGTTTCTTGAGTGTATCTAAATAAAATAACTTAAAACTGTTAAATTATAAATTATAAACAGTACTTTCAACATTCAAAAATAATGTTTTCAATACAATTATCAATTTTTCTTTGTTTCAGTTAAACCCGAGCAAGTAAGAATAATCGGAATAAATGGCGTTTCCATGGGAAACGGTTCAATCTTAGGACCGAAAGAGGAAGGCGAAGAGGTCGATTTGGTTTGTGAGGCCGGAGCTGGAAAACCAATTCCACGGGTCAGTTGGTACAATGACAGTACGTTGATAACAAGAGGTAAGTATTAAATAACTTAATACTTTTTAAAATTCGAAGCGGTTTCCTTTTAGTAATTGTTTATTTGGTATCCTGCATGCCTCAGAAGTTGCCTAAAATTGGAGGAAACCTTTACACTGTAGTTATTTCTTCGAGGCGTCTTTTGGTCTAATTGAGAAGCTAACCTAGCATTTGAAAGTCACTATAATTTGTTAAAAAAAAAAAAATTTAAAAACGATTTGAATGCACCTGGTGGACATTAACATATTTATTAATGATAATGTAGGTCCAAATGATTATCAATACTTTCTTTTTGAACTGCAATATCCGATAAGGACGTATTTGGTACCTTTTTAAGTATTTCCACAGACAAGGGGGACCTACAGTTTAATGACGGTTCCGAACGGCCAAAGTGAGAGGACTATACTAGGCATGATCCTATAGGTTGTTTGGCATTGCCTTTCCGAGAGAGTCGACACTCACGTTGTAAATTTTTATTTTTATTTTATTTAATTATTTATTCATCTTTTTTTTATTATTACTATTTCCCGAGTCGAGATTCGAACCTGGTCGCTGGAATCAATACTTTCATAGCTGTTTTCTTGGTTCGCTAGTTTTGTGTGCGCAAGGTTTCTTCAAAACCGTTTGACAACGTAAACTTATACTAAACTACTGTTTATTTGAATACGCTGACGGAAGTTATGCGCTATTACATTTTGAGAAAAATCATAAAATTTGTACAGAAGTTTTAAAATTAATGTACGTATATATATATATATATATATATATATATATATATATATATATATATATATATATAATATATTCTCAATTTAGTGGGGCTGCAGTCTATATTTAAATATTTATGGCCTTGGGTAGTGAAACAACCTTTTTTGTTGGTCGAGCTTTCGAAATTATATTTATTTCTTCTTCAGGACATCTGGGAAGACAAAATTTTCTTTTTTCTTTATACTGTTAAGTAAAAAAATTACTTTTTTAAGTACATTCATATGGTTGAAAAAACAAAAAAAGAGAGAAAGATGGCATGAGAAAAAAGAAAAATGATTGACTTACCAAAGTGGTTTTTTTATAATAAAACAAGCAGTCATTTGCACAGAAGGATATTCCCCAATACACTGTTGTTAACTACATAATATTATAATTAAACGGAAAAATACAAAACGGCCAAATGGCTGGCTTTGGTACTCTCTGCTACTCCCGTAAACCAGTAAATTAATTTACCACTTTGGTAAGTCAATCATTTTTCTTTTTCTCATGCCATCTTTCTCTTTTTTTTTTTATTTTTTCAACCATATGAGTGTACTTTAAAAAGTAATTTTTCACTTAACAGTATAAAGAAAAAAAGAAAATTTTGTCTTTCCAGATGTCCTGAAGAAGAAATAAATATAATTTCGAAAGCTCGACTAACAAAAAAAAGTTGTTTCACTACCCAAGGCCATAAATATTTAAATATAGACTGCATCCCCACTAAATTGAGAATATATATTATGTATATATTATATATATATATATATATATATATATATATATATATATATATATATATATACATGTATATGACAAAATAGATTCTTATACTGCACTCTGTCGGTGACTTATTTAAAGTCCATCCGAACAGAACGGCCAGATCACAACTGACACTTAATTGCAGAAGTGCACCTTCTCAAGCTTCCCGCTTGGAGACATAGATGACGTATTGATGAAGCAACCAAGGCGAATCGAAAAATCCCCACCTGTTAATTCCCAAACTTCTGCAATTAAGTGTCAGTTGTGATCTGGCCGCTCTGTTCGGATAGACTTTAAATAAGTCACCGTATAAGCATCATGTTATAGTTTTTTGTCAGTACCCGGATAAGATCTGAAATGGTGTTCTGTGTGTTTGCTGAACCTAGCCCACCTAATGAGCCGTGATAGGGCGAAACGCGTCTTGGGATGCTCTAGCAAAATACAGAGAACACTTTTGGGAACTACCAGGTGCCTATTTTTCAATTCGCCTTGATTGCTTCACCTATATATATATATATATATATATATATATATATATATATATATATATATATATATATATATATATGTATATATATATATATATATATATATATATATATATATATATATATATATATATATATATATATATATATATATATATATATATGTATATATATATATATATATATATATATATATATATATATATATATATATATATATTAGAATAGAGGTTTTCACGGATGGTGTAATGTAGTACATTAAAATTCCGAGTTTCAATCCGTTCGTCGAACAATGAATTGCACGACGTTTCGCCAAAATCTCGTTTGGCATTTTCAAGTGCTCTGGCTACTGCTGCTACTCGATACTGTAATCTTGCTGTTGCTGCCGCTCGAAGCTAACTGAGTTTATCGAGCGGCATATGGAACATTCTCTGTTAAACGGGCTACCCCTAGAACAAAATTGAGAACAACCAATTATATTTTTTCATCCCGTATGTGCATTTATTAATTGAATCAGTAAATCGACTAAAGTGGCTAATCTAGCATATTTGTTTTTATTAATTAATAAATTTAAATCAAAAAGTAATAAAAAAAAATGTTTTGTTGCATGAAAAACTGGAATAAAAAATAATATAATACTTATACCTCCTCGAATTGTCCCTCAGCACTTCGAATCTTACTTTCTGTATCCATTTCTGGTTTTAGATGTTTGTTTCCACTAAAAAAAAACCATCCACCGTCCGGAGCTCCTACTTCCGGGCTCGCTATTTTTTCATCGGACCTTGTTCTGCTCTCCTGTAGTTTTTTTTTTTCGTCCCGTTTTGAATTTTCACATTCAATGGCCCAGAGTAAGCCTCTCTTCATAAAAGCTCGTTCAGCTATTCTCACTTTACACCCAGAAAGGTTACCATTGCGTAACATCGTGAAAAAATTAAGAGTTTGTGCATCGGCGATGAATCTTACATTACAATGCTACACAGAGAAGTCTTAGGGATCGCCATTGGCTTGGGACGTCACGAGTAACATCAAAGGCAGAAGAACAGTTCATCAGACTAATGAGTAAGCGAAATGGAAAATTAACTGCCCCAGATATTGATGCGGAGCTAAATCGGGGACGCGATAAAACAATATTAGTCAATACAATAAAGTCGCGTCTTTAGGAAAAAAATCTTCATGGTATATTCGCTAATTTGTACAATATGATAATAATAAAAAATTACCGGTCAAGTGCAAGTTGAACTTGCACAATTAGTGTTCCGTACGTTGATTGCTTTTAAAATAAAAAATTTTGTTACGGTGGTATAAAATGATCAGTGACTTCACAAAACACACCCACAGTTTTCAACAAAGTTTGCTTCCAATCTTTACTGAAAACTGATGACCTTGAAATTTTTGTTTTTTTTTATATACCAGATAAATTATTAAAGGTAATCCACTCGTGATAATTTTCGTTCAATCTACACCCCGTGGAGAATATTCCAGGATTTTTTCCAAATTTTTTGATCACTACTTTTCGAGATAAGGTGGGGGGACAGCGATTTTTCGCTATTTTTCAAAAATAATACAAAGAAAAGTGTGCGCAAATATTACATTATATATATATTTTTTACTCGTGTTTTCACAAGCTTTCATTTGACACCATACTCGACGACCTAGTAAAAAAAAATTTTTTTCACTTTCGATTTCACCCCCCAAAACTAACCCCTTAAGTCAAAATTTAACTCTGCTGAGGCCATCAATTCCTATATTATTACCAAATTTCAACTTTTTTTGACAAATAGTTTCGGAGAAAATCAGGTGTGACAAACAGACAGACAGACAGACACCGAAGTCATCTTATAAGTGTTCTGTACGGAACACTAAAAATTATTTACATATACATACCCAAAGGCAGAAAGAGGGTTAAAATATACCCTCATTAGATAATATCTACACACCATGTTTGAAATTGATATCAAATTTCGTTCGAGAGTTATAGTGCCAACCGATCGACCGATAGACAGTCAGACAGACTAACAGAAATGAGTGGCTATGTTTTCGCGATCTGGGAGCCCTAAAATGTGAAGAAAAGCACAAATCTAAAATGTAATTACAGTACTTTCGTTTAGCAAGGAAAGTAAAAATGCCGAAAGTAGAGATACACTCATCCACAAATTAATTATTTAATAAAATCCTGATGCTTTTAAGCTTTCCCAAATACCAAAAATATAAAGAAATTCTTAAAATATCTGGGGGCACGGTAGTGCCCCCGCCAAGTCGAGCAGAAAGCACAGCCGTACCATCCTTTTCTCGAAGCCACTTACGGCCCTTTCGACCCCCCTGTAACTTCGTTGTGGATAAAGCTAGAAGCCTGAATTTTTAGTGACCAAGAGGACATACTATACTAGCTATATTCCTAAATTACCTATTATTTATACCTTATAGTTTACGAACTATCGCCAGTCGAAGTTCTTTAATTTTGTCACTGACACACTCATCGATCATCAAAATTCTAAGGTTCTTCTAGCAGACACACAAACTTCAAATTTTGAATTTAGTTAGTGTTTAGCCTATAAAGGAAGGAAAAACTGAAATATCCCGAAATTTCAGTCCCGTTTTCTAAATTGTACAGTCACTTAAGCCAAAAAAGAGGGTCAACCTCGGAATGAGAGATAATAAGCTGTAAACTTGTATAAACCTTTATTTTGGCATTCTAAAAGTTGTCTCAAAAGTCTCATCAAATCTCGTGTCCGCGTCTTAAGATATTCAAGGTCAAAGGTCACAAAAATCGTTTTTTCGCAAATATCTCGCTTCCTATGGTTTCAATGATATTTGCATTTATTATAAAAATTGTAGAACATAAAAGTCTCTACAAATTTTGTTCTGAACATTTTTTTATACGCTTAACCGTTTTTGAGATAGAGCCATACATAGCATAATGCAAGGTCAACCGTGAGTCCCGGTAAATAATACGTCGTATAAAGTTAATTAATGTACTAAAAAATCCATAATTATGAATAATTTGTATTATTTATTAATTAATATATTATATTTAATAATATTTTTCATTTATCAAAATATATTCGTTTAATAATACTTACCTACTTCGTGTAATTAAAAAATTGTTAAGTGAAATACTTTAAGTATATTTTAATTATAAAAAAAGTATGAAGACTTTCATGACAGCAGGGCTAAAAGAGAATATAGTTATTAAAATAGGAGCAAAAGGCATGTTAATATGAAATATTGACGTGAGTCTTGGCTCAGTCAACGGTTCTATCGGTATAGTACAAGGAGTAAAGGTGTAACGTGTGAAATAATGTTGCCCCAAGCTTGGGCGTAATTTTGTAACTTTTGAAAAAAATGTCCTCAATTTGAGGCATCTTTTTTTGTACCCTGTGAGAAGTTGTTTGTCCCACGCTTGAGCGCAATTTTGTAACATTGGAACTTGCCCGCACGTTGTGGTGTCATTTTGTAACTTATGAAAAGGTGTTTAATTGCGCCCCACGTACACTGCGTCATTTTGTACCGTTTGAATATTGGACACCCCAAGCTTGAGCACAATTTTCTTGCAGCCCCGCTTTAATTTCTGATAATGAATTGAGTGACTAATGATTTTAAAAGAACTAAAGAAATTAAAGAAACACTAGCTCAGTTTTCCTTGGTAGAGAGATATGGGTAAGAGATAATTTTTGTACGTCTTTTTGGAATTAATTTCTATTTTTTTTTAAAAGGCTTTAGCTGTACCAAATTTTTGGGCACCATCCATTTTAAAATAGAAAGGATCTAACTTCAGCTAAAAAAATGGAAAAATGCTGAAGGGTTTTATGGGTATTACTAAAAAGAATTAGTCTAGTACAACTTATCCTGAAAAGAAAAATAAATATTCAGTGAGACACTAGCTTTAATCAAAAAAGAAAATTTATTCTTGTTTTTTAAAATGAAAAGTACTAACCTTTACAGTTTTACCTAACAAATTCTAGCCTAACTAGTAGTTGTTACATTAAAATTTTAGACTATTATAACCCCCGAAGACGAGAAATCGTGCTTTACACTTCACTTTTTAGTCTCTTTTACATTGCAGTTAAGGCGCTATTCTCGAATAAGTCTATTGAAGGGAGTTTTGTTGACTTACTGTTTTTTATTCCTGCTGTGATCGACTACGCCCGATTTCACACTTTTTCTTAACAAACACTTAGAAAGCTCACTACGGCTTTTATTTAAGACACTGGTGCTTTTACTTAGCGGCTCTGATGAAAATTAGCCTACTTCGGCTAGATGGAAAATAGCCTCTCGGCTAGACGGTACTGCCTGGCTGCGGCTAGATGGAAAACAGCCTCGATTTACGGTCTGCGGAGCCTTAAATAATCGTGCGACTTTTGCCAGTACTATCACGACGCTCCAATCAAAACTGCCGATCAAACATTCCACCAATCGCGGCGTAGCGAGAGGTTCGGTCAGGGACCCGCACAACGCCGTATATACCGAACGTCCTGGAACTTCTGTTTAATATACCGTTCGATACAAAAATGAAAATAAGTACAATTTGAAATGGAAAAATCAGTAACATTACATGGTCTTAAAATCTAGGAAAAAATGAATGTTACAAAGGTTGATCCTGAAAATAAAATATAAAAAAAATACATATTACATTTAATAAAGAACATCTTTACGAGCTTGGTCCAGTCAAAACTAAATTTGAAATTATTAATAGAGCTTATGTTCATCGCGAACAGTTTCCGATATGTCTAGCCTATGCTATTACCATACACAAAAGTCAGGAGCTAAGTCTAAACAGTTCACTGATGGCCATCGGTTCTTCAGTGTTCACATGCGGTCAAGCATACGTGGCACTTTCGAGAGTGACAAGTCTGAGCGGATTACATCTAATTAATGTCGACTTCGATAGTATCAAAGCTCAGGAGTCAGCAATCGTTGAATATAATCGACTTAGAAGTACTTATCGTCCAGACTTGTCAAAAATTCTTACATCATAGCCTTTGAGAAAAACCAATAGAGACAGGGAGTGGGCTTTAAGAAAATCCATAGCTGACGTACAAGAAATAATACCCGAGAAGAAAAAAAAAAAGAGGTCTACCTACAAAAAGAAATGAGATCCCATCAAAAACATAAAATGTAAAAAAATGCCAAGTCTCGCAACGCAGTCCTTCCACCACAAAAAGTTGTGAGATCTCATGTAAAACCAAGTCAGTTATTTTAGTTAGTATCTATGGAAGCACCTGTTCAACAACTTTGTCATAAAATGCGAGACTTGGCATTTTTTTACATTTTATGTTTTTGATGGGATTAATTTAGACTAAAATGCGTAATGCGTCGTTGTCAAAGTTACAAAAAAGCTAAAAGCATCCGGAAACATTAAACAATCTGTTCAAATTTAAATATGCATTAAATTTTTTTTAAAAACTGTCAGTAAATTGATAATAATTAATAATAAATACCATGAAAACAACGGAAATTATTTCAAGTTTATTTATTTATATTACATTGAGAAGGCATAGACAGTTACGCTTTCCACACGGCACTAACATTCCCTTTTCCGTAAAAAATCTCATCAACTCAAATTCCTAACCTGCACCCTCGATCAGCAATTCCCTGTGAATTTTCTGCGGACAAATTTGCAATAAACCTCATTGTCAGCAGGTACTAAGCCGAGATCCGTCTCGAGGAGAAGATGCACACACGTGACCGGCATAGGCAAGATGGACAACGGTCAGATATTGGTTTAGGAGAGAGTGAGGTGATTGGAAATTTTATTTTACCGGGCCGATAATGGTTTTATTAAGAAGAAATTCTTTATTTTTCTACAGAAAATTAAGTTGTACAAGACCTATTCGAACTGATTTTTTTTTTCTGTTCTATGGTTCGCTATATTTTGGCTTTAAGACGAGAAATAATACTTGATCCTCTAAACATAACTTGAAAAATTTGTTGTCGATGTGATGTTCTTGGAAAAAAGCAATTTTTAAGACCCTAATCGCATTTAAACTTAAACAAAAAACGACTGAGGTGAGAGTGAATGAGAGTTCGGTTTTAGGTCAAAACGCTGTGTCGCACAACAAATAGTCAAAATGATTCCAGCAGTTTCGGGAAGCAAATTTCAATCTTCAGGACAGTAAACCAAAATGAATAGAAGATGAAGCGTGGGAGCAAATTTTGGACGATACTACTCTCTCCTTGTTTTTTCAAGATAATGAACAAAAACTATTACTTGTGGTGATAAGTGGATATTCTATGACAAACCTAAGATGTGAAAATTGTTGGTCTGTTTTCCTACTACTACCGAACCTCAGTGCAAAAGAGGTTTTGCCATTCATTTAGTAGGATTCTAAGGAAAAATATCAAGAACCATGCCCATAGTGCAGTCAGGCATGTCCGATATTATCTTCAGACAGCATATTATAAAACGTATTTACCAAAAAAGCTTCTGCCACCGACGGAATAGCTGCCATAGTACTCAAAAATGCGAGAACGCATTAACACCAATTTTATGTAGACTTCTCCTATCATATAGTAAGGATGTTCTTCCTGCTGGAAATGCGCTACAGTTCAGCCAGTACCCCAAAAAGTTAAGAAGACCTTGCCAAACAACTACCGACCAGTCGCACTGCTTTCAATAATATCGAAAGTTATGGAAAAAGCCATTAATCCGCATATTCTAAAATATCTATGTAACACGTATTTGGAATCATACAAATGAACACTTCGGAGAATCTCGAGCACTTGATATATCCAAGACATTCGACCGTGTTTGGCATGATGGATAGTTACTCTCTTATAGTTAAGTTTTATTTATGGTTCTCATGTTTCCTTAAAGAGCGTTGTTCGAGTGGCAGTCGAAGGATATCTTCCTAATACCTTCACTATCAACGCCGGTGTGCCTTAAACCTCCATAGTGCCTCTTACTGTCTTTCTCATTTGCTGCTATCATTGGCACCATTGTGAACTGATTTAAAGCGGCTGGAGTTTGGTCCGTGAACAAGAACGTATTTCCTGAATATTTATTTAAAACAGCTGAAAATATAAACATTCTCTCTAACTCAAACAAACTCAAGTAAAGGAAGCACACATCGAAGTTACAAGACGCATCTATTATTATCAATAATGAAAACAAGCAAATTACTCAACAACCTGTAGTCTCCGAATAGATTACCTCATTTAGATAGTGAAGCATCTACCTTGTGATTCAACGCAAAAGCTTTTAAAAAAAAATTAGTAAAATCTTTATGCCAAAATCTATCAAAAATTCTGTACAAAAAAACTGTGGAAATTACGTCAAGTCCTTAAAAAAGGTAAAGACATCAATAAACAAAAGAAGGAATCAGAAAAAGAGACACCACCAATAACAAAAATCATACGATATACCTAAACCTCCCCTACAAACCTCAAATAAAAAGCCACACTCACCTGGTTCCCAAAAAAATTCTTTGATGCATCTGCGGAGCGCGCGCCAATCAAAAAAAAGCATTTTTTGTGTGGAACAAAAGAAAGCCGTGGCTTTCGGTCTACCCCAATTTATTTATTAGGTTGGTTAAGTCAGTTTTATATTTACGCAATTAAAGTTTTAGTGAATTGCATGTATTAAAATTTTTACTTATTCCTAATATTGAAATATAAAACTGTGTAATTAATATTCTGGTGTCAGGAAGTAATTATTTTAAAAGGAAACAATTATTAGAATATTTTCGTATTATTAAATTTGTTTACGAAACCTGTTCAAATGTGAAAACACTATAGTAACTGTGTGTAGTAACCTTACATTCTAGTTCAAACTGGGTTTTTTTTATTTTAATAACAGTAACTAAAGTATCTTCACAGAAATAACAGAAATAATAATAATAATCATTAAAGGATAAAAATCCGGAAATGACTGAGAGATTATTTGGTACATAAGAACTAGTACACCAAGTATACCGAACACCAACAAACCGCAAGACCTTACAATGGATCAATATACTAAAAAGCACACTGTATGTGCAGTGTGAAGTTGTTTGGTACACTAGTGGCGGCGTGAAAAAATGTTGTCAATTTTTTTAGGGTCGATTTTTTCCTTTATTATTGAGATCCGTTATTTAAGGTAAATTTTCTGCAGTCAGGCTTACTACAAGGAGGCACCAATTCTAATATATGCAGTGAATTCCATAACACCCTTATATATATATATATATATATATATATATATATATATATATATATATATAAATAAATAAATAAATATAAATATATATATATATATATATATACATATATATATATATATACATATATTATATATATATATATATATATATATATATATATATATACATATGTATATATATATATATATATATATATATATATATATATATATATATATATATATACACATATGGATATATATATATATATATATATATATATATATATATATATATATATATATACATATGTATATATATATATATATATATATATATATATATATATATATATACATATATATATATATATATATATATATATATATATATATATATATATATATATATATACATATATACATATGTATATATATATATATATATATATATATATATAATGTATGTATATATATATATATATATATATATATATATATATATATATATATATACATATATATATATATATATATATATATATATATATATATATATATATATATATATATATATATATATACATATATACATATGTATATATATATATATATATATATATAATGTATGTATATATATATATATATATATATATATATATATATATATATATATATATATATATATATATATAATAAATAAATAAATATATAGGGTTACAGGGAAAGTCGTCCTAGATAATTAAGGACGTTATAGTTTAGGTCGTTTCTGACCGATTTGACTCCTATGATGTCCTAAACTTAACCGTTTTCGAGATATTGAAGTTTAAAGATTTTCTAAAAAAAAAAAAACATGTTTTTTTTGCTTTTATATCGATTTTTTTTTATTAGAGGTTCTCGAGTGCGATTTTTTGGTTATTTTTAGTTAGTCTGTATGTCAAGTATAAAAAATCATCAAAAAAATTTGAACTAGTTACTAACAGTTTCAAATGGCGGCTTGTTAATGTTTCTAAATTACGAATTTTTACCAAGTGTTTCCTACTTTAAATCAATAAAGAGAAAAAAAAATGTATGGAAGTTATTCTGCAAATTATTTTAAAAACTTTTACGTCTTTTTAGCTATCAAAAAAGGTATAATACTAGGAGTTTAATAGGAAAACTGTACACAGAATGACACCTAAAGCGGGCTCGGGTAGCAAAAGGTAAATTTTTAGTTCTAGGTGAAAATACGAAAAATACACAAATAAAACAAAAACCTTGCAATTTAATATTTTTTATTAATTATAATTCATGTTCTATATGGTCGCCCCTACTTCGAACACAAATTCTCATTCTTTTTCTTAAATTACTTTACACAACGTTGGTTGTGAGGTGCCGCCTCATTTCGTCAGCCGCATCAATTATTTTTTGTCTTAGGACATCTACGTTTTTGATAGGAGTCATCGGGTCGTATACGAGACTTTTCATGTGACCCCACACATAAAAATCCATCGGTGTTAGGTCTGGGCTTCTCGCCGGCAAGGTATGGGTCCGCCTCTTCCAATCCATTTGTTGGGATAATTGTCATTGAGCCATGCACGAACACTTACTCTGTAGTGAGCTGGGCAGCCATCGTGTTGAAAGTACATGTTTTGTCTCAAACTAATAGGTAGGTCTTCCATCAAATTAGGTAAATCGTTCCGCAAAAAATTGTCGTATTCCTCGCCATTCAAATTATCTGGCAGGAAGAATGGCCCAACCAAATAATTTGAAATTATACCCATCCACACATTTAAGCTGAATCTTGTTTGTGATCCTTTCGTTCTTTTTTTGTTTGGGTTGTCTTCCTCTTTAGAAGCCCAATAGTGGGCATTGTGGTAGTTTGTAAGACAGTCTTTGTCGAATTTCGACTCGTCAGTCTATAGTATTTTCTTAAAAAAAGATGCATGTTCGACATCGGTATTGAGCATAAATCTGCAGAATTCTAATCGTCGCAACGGATCCCCTTCTTCAATGACTTGTACGGGCGTATAGTGGTAAGGGTGTTGCCCAACAGTATGCATTACAAAACCATACCTTCCACTGCGAAATACCAAGGCGTTGTGCGACAACATTTGTAGATGTGGTTGGGTCCACCTCAAAGAGACGTCGTATTTCGTTTTCTTCGTCTTCGTCAAAGATACGTGATCGTCCCATGTCAGTCCGCCGTCTTTGTACGGAACCAGTTTCTCGTAGTCTTCGAAAAGTTCCATCAAATACGCTAACATCAGGTACACGACGAGTAGGATATCGCAGTATGTATTCATCACGTGCACGCGACGACACTCCTTCGCAAAATCCGTAACACATTAGGATGTCAGCATATTCCTCGTTGGTATACGTTGCCATATTCACAAGCAGAGATCAAAATCCAGTTACGAGCCAAATCACACAGTCAGAAGATGAAACACAGATATTTTTGAAAAGCACGGTATAGCACATCTACCACGGACGAATCGCATGAGCAGACTAAAAATCATTCAATAATGTTTAGTGAACAGAAAATGTCACTCGCACAGAGAGTACCCCGACCGGAAAAAAAATGCTTACCCAACCCTTTTTATTGTTTGAAGGTGCAGGTAGTAAACCGGTAATTGGTAGTATCTGAATTCTATTATTATGTTACTCTACATTTGGGCCTATTGAAATCTCATTTTCTTAGAATTTTCAATAGATCCAGTAGATATTATACCGTTTTAGATAGCTAAAAAGACGTTAAAGTTTTTTATAATAATTTGCAGAATAACTTCCTTACATTTTTTTTTCTCTTTATTGATTTAAAGTAGGAAACACTTGGTAAAAATTCGTAATTTAGAAACATTAACAAGCCGCCATTTGAAACTGTTAGTAACTAGTTCAAATTTTTTTGATGATTTTTGATACTTGACATACAGACTAACTAAAAATAACCAAAAAATCGCACTCGAGGACCTCTAATAAAAAAAAAACGATATAAAAGCAAAAAAAAAACATGTTTTTTTAGAAAATCTTTAAACTTCAATATCTCAAAAATGGTTAAGTTTAGGACATCATGTCATAGAGTCAAATCGGTCAGAAACGACCTAAACTATAACGTCCTTAATTATCTACGACGACTTTCCCTGTAACCCTGTATATATATATATATATATATATATATATATATATATATATATATATATATATATATATATATACTATGTTTTTTTTCTCTGAACAGCCGGCGTATATCAAAAATTATTATTTTACATAATGTTTGAAAAATACCAATATGATATAGTTCCGAATGCCCTGATGAATAAACATATTAATATGTATTCTTTTTTTTACCATAAAATCATTCAATATATATTTCGTTTTTATGTTCGCTTTTTATAACGAACAAAAACAACACTGTTTGAATAGGGTCATACAAAGTTGGAGCTTATAGTATAAAAAATTAAATAAACAAAAATTTTCCCCGAAGCTAGGACTCGTTTTTAGATGAACATAAACAAAAACACGAATGTATGATGGATATTTGTGTTTTTTCTAGATGAAAAATATAGTTATGTGTTTTATAAAATTAAATTAAAAATGTTTTTTGAATCTCAGAGATAAATAGTTATTCGTAATGTGAATAACATATATCCAAACGGCAAAAACGGAAGCCACTTGTGATATGTATTTGAATTTCCGTGACAACTTTTGAAATTCTGAAAAACTGGTATGGTGTATAATTTTGCATAATCCGAGAAAAGCTGGTTATGATGAACATTGTATAAATTTTAACCACTTTCACAACAATAAAGGTATAAAACTACTACATTGTACTGTTGTGTCTTTTTAAATAAATTATTTGTTATATAAAAACACCCATTATGTCCCTTATGTATATTCTGATTTTTGAAATTAAATTGAACGGATATTAATATTAAGTTTGTATAAGACGCAAATATAAGAATACATGCTAGCTCTGTCTATTGGTAGAGATGTGGGGAAGATGTAATTTTTGTACGCTTTTTAAAAATAATCTCTACAGTTGTTCAAATTTTAGTTGTACCGTTATGGGCATCATTCAGTTTATAGTAAAAGAGAATTTGACTTCAGCTAAAAAAATTAAAAAATACTGGAAAGATATATTAGTTGTAGAAAGGTTATTAAATGAGGTACAACTTAAGGAGCTCAGCGAAACACTAGGTTTAAACAAAGCAAAATATATTTACAAACATAAAGCGACATATTTACGAGGCTGGTTTGAAAAGTCCGTGCAAAAATAAAAACTACTTATGTGTTTGGGGTAAACCTTTTTTATTTTTCGACATAGTCTCCTTTTAGGCTTATACACTTCGTCCAACGATGTTCTAGTTTGTTGATCCCTTCCGAATAATAGGATTTGTCCAAGTCCGCAAAAATATCCATTAGTGTCTGCAATCACCTCCTCGTTTGAATAAAATCTTTGTCCCGCCAGCCATTTCTTCAAATTGGGGAACAAATAGTAGTCCGAGGGAGCCAAGTCTGGAGAATAGGGGGGATGTGAAACGAGTTGGAATCCTATGTCCATTAATTTTGCGACCACCACTGCTGAGGTGTGTGCTGGTGCGTTGTCGTGATGGAAAAGGACTTTCTTGTGGGCCAATCGCGGGCGTTTTTCTTGCAGCTCGCTTTTCAAACGGTCCAATAACGATGAATAATATTCACCTGTAATAGTTTTACCCTTTTCCAGATAGTCGATGAGGATTATCCCTTGCGAATCCCAAAAGACAGTCGCCATAACCTTTCCGGCCGAAGGAACGGTCTTCGCCTTTTTTGGTGCAGATTCCCCCTTGGTAACCCATTGTTTAGATTGTTGTTTGGTCTCAGGAGTATAGTAATATATCCATGATTCATCCACAGTGACGAAACGACGCTTAAAGTCCCCGGATTCTTCTGGAACAGCTGCAAACCATCCTTGCAACACTTCACACGATTCCGTTTTTGGTCAAGCGTGAGCAATCGCGGCACCTATCTCGCGGATAGCTTTCTCATGTCCAAATGTTTATGCAAAATATTATGTACCCGTTCAGTCGAGATGCCCACAGCACTAGCAATCTCATGCACCTTAACTCTTCTGTCATCCATCACCATATCATGGATTTGATGAATGATTTCTGGAGTCGTAACCTCCACAGGCCGTCCAGAACGTTCAGCGTCACTTATGCCCATATGGCCAGTCCGAAAATTTTGAAACCACTTATAAACTGTTCTAATCGAAGGTGCAGAGTCACCATAATGTTTATCAAGCTTCTCTTTAGTCTCCTCAGGCATTTTGCCTTTCATAAAGTAATGTTTAATCACCACACGAAATTCTTTTTCGTCCATTTCTTGAAAATCACTCGACTTCCTTGATTCACACGAATGCCAAACACAAAGAAATAGACCAATATAGCTGAAACTTGGTGTGCGTTCATTCAAGAGATGCTACTAACTAAACATGACCTCGATACGCGCCGGTGGTGCCATCTCTCGGACTTTGCACGGACTTTTCAAACGAGCCTCGTATCTATCTATTTGTTTAGCATTGGGCTTATACAAATGATAAAAGATACTAGTTCTACTAGAGACAGAACTTTGATAAACAATGTGTTTTGCAATTTTCCTAAAGATATAGAAGTCCACGTTGCAGAAAGTTTGTTTTTTCACATTTGTGTCTGAATCCTAAATATTGATTTTTAAAAACTAATTTGGGCTGTGTTTTCTAAAGTCACTGATCATTTTACACCTCCGAAACAATTTTTTTTTATTTTAAAAGCAATCACTGTACAAAACACTAACTGCGCAAGTCCGACTTATAGTTAGCGGGTTTTTGTAAATTGAGTTTTACGAGTTTTTGTAAATCGAGTTTTTTAAGAAACTATTTTCATTCAAAACCGTAAGAACTATAAGACAAACTATCTTAATATAAATATTTGAAATTTTTGCTTATATATGGGCAACTTAATATTAAAAGAATATTTATTTATTAAATTTATTATCCTTATGCTTCTCCACCAACTGGCATTTTTCCTTTGGTAACAATGTAACTCCAGCCGTGTCAAAAGCCGCAATGCACGCGAATTATGTGTCATCGGTAAACACTGTTCGAAAATTCTCGCGTTAAGCACACTGTAAACTGGAAATATTTATGACGTAGCCTGGAGCTAATATCCCCTCTGTGACCGAGAACCCATTTCATACAATATCGTGAACAGTATTTCGCGGTCCATAAATTTTCCCCGAACAAAATTGCATTTATTTTATTATGATAAAATAACTGTGAGATTGTGGTAAGTGTAATGATCGTATATAATATAAATAGAAGATTTACACATAAGAAAAAAACTATAATGAAAGAAAATGTGAAAATGTCAGCATACTACCAAAAATAAAGTTTTTTGCCTAATACCTATATCTGTCGAATGCATCTTCGATGCAGCAAACGAAAATAGCTTTGAGTTGGTCTTCACATTTCTACCATAGTCCGTTAACACTAAAGAGGGCTTTGCGTGGTCCAAATGAATTCCTAAATTCCATCTGGGTATCATCAAGTTCAAGCTCGCACCTTGGGAGGATTCTGGTATGAATGATGCATTTTTTTAGATTTTTTCAAAATACGAGGCTGGTTTGAAAAGTCCGTGCAAAGTCCGAGAGATGGCACCACCGGCGCGTATCGAGGCCATGTTTAGTTAGTAGCATCTCTTGAATGAACGCACACCAAGTTTCAGCCATATTGGTCTATTTCTTTGTGTTTGGCATTCGTGTGAATCAAGGAAGTCGAGTGATTTTCAAGAAATGGACGAAAAAGAATTTCGTGTGGTGATTAAACATTACTTTATGAAAGGCAAAACGCCTCAGGAGACTAAAGAGAAGCTTGATAAACATTATGTTGACTCTCCACCTTCGATTCGAACAGTTTATAAGTGGTTTCAAAATTTTCGGACTGGCCATATGGGCACAAGTGACGCTGAACGTTCTGGACGGCCCGTGGAGGTTACGAGTCCAGAAATCATTGATCAAATCCATGATATGGTGATGGATGACAGAAGAGTTAAGGTGCGTGAGATTGCTAGTGCTGTGGGCATCTCGACTGACCGGGTACATAATATTTTGCATAAACATTTGGACATGAGAAAGCTATCCGCAAGATGGGTGCCGCGATTGCTAACGCTTGACCAAAAACGGAATCGTGTGAAGTGTTGCAAGGATGGTTTGCAGCTGTTCCAGAAAAATCCGGAGGACTTTAAGCGTCGTTTCGTCACTGTGGATGAAACATGGATACATTACTATACTCCTGGGACCAAACAACAATCTAAACAATGGGTTACCAAGGGGGAATCTGCACCAAAAAAAGCGAAGACCGTTGCAGACACTAATGGATATTTTGCAGACTTGGACAAATCCTATTATTCGGAAGGGATCAACAAACTAGAACATCGTTGGACGAAGTGTATAAGCCTAAAAGGAGACTATGTCGAAAAATAAAAAAGGTTTACCCCAAACACATAAATAGTTTTTATTTTTGCACGGACTTTTCAAACCAGCCTCGTAGTAATGAGAGTAGATTTCAACCAGTCTCCTAGTATTAATACGGTGTCATAGATAGCCTTGAATAAATTTGTAACTGGGTCTACATTTTCTTCTTTTATGAGTAATCACTTCAATGGATATTTCATCAGGTGCTATTGCATTTTATATATACCAGGTGTACAAATATGAAATGCGGATTTCAGACAATAGATGGTGCACCAATGCAGTTTGTGCTATAAAGATTTGACACTGCGCCATTTTGTTGTGTCATCAACAAGTGTCAGACGCGCATGAGTGATAAATTGGAAAAGTGTGCGCATAGTGTTGTGTTCGATATGTCGAAATTTATACCAAACAAAGAGCATTCGCGGACAGAATTAATTTTTTGTTTTCATTTGAAGAAAACTGCTGTTGAATCATACCGATTATTTCGAGAAGCTTATGGTGAACATGCTCCATCGCAAGATACGTGTGAACGATGGTTTCGGCGTTTCAAAAGTGGTGACTTCGATGTTGCAGACAAGGAACGTGGAAAACCGCCAAAAAAATACGAAGATGTGGAATTGCAAGTATTGTTGGACGAAGATGATTCGCAAACACAAGAACAACTCACCGAGCAATTGGAGGTTAGTCAATAAGCTGTTTCCAATCGGCTACTAGAGATGGGAAAGGTTCAGAAGACCGATGAATGGGTACCACATGAGTTGAACGACAGGCAAATGGAAAAAGCGCAAAAACATGTGTGACATTTTGCTCGCTCGGTACAAAAGGAAGTCGTTTATGCATCGTATAGTTATAGAGGATGAAAAGTGGATTTATTTTGAGAATCCCAAGCGCAAAAAATCATGGGTAGACCCAAGCGCACCATCCACATCGACCGCAAGACCGAATCACTTTGGCAGAAAGACGATGCTCTGCATTTGGTGGGACCAGTGGGGCGTGGTCTATTATGAGCTGTTAAAACCTGGGGAAACGGTTAATACTAAACGTTACCAACAACAATTGGCCGATTTGAACCGTTCGCTGCTTGAAAAAAGGCCAGAATACCGAAAGAAGCAACACAAAGTCATTTTTCTTCATGACAATGCTCCATCACATACGGCAAAAACCAGTTGGCGACACAGTGGAAGCACTCAGCTGGGAAGTTCTACCCCAGGCAGCTTACTCACCAGACTTGGCTCCTTCCGATTTACCACTTGTTTGCATTGATAGGTCACGCACTTGCTGAGCAGCGCTTTGGTTCGTACGAAGACGTGAAAAAATGGCTCGATGAATGGTTCGCAGCAAAAGGGGAAGATTTTTACTGGCGTGGTATTCACAAATTGCCTGAAAGATGGGAAAAATGTATAACAAGCGACGGAGTATACTTTGAATAAAGCACTTTTTATCATTCTTCCGAATTTAATATGTTTTTTTAGAAAAAAAATCAGCAT
The DNA here is from genome assembly GCA_019049505.1 of Pachyrhynchus sulphureomaculatus. Taxonomy (NCBI): domain Eukaryota; kingdom Metazoa; phylum Arthropoda; class Insecta; order Coleoptera; family Curculionidae; genus Pachyrhynchus; species Pachyrhynchus sulphureomaculatus. Next base: position 148,175,625 of record CM032453.1, on the reverse strand, counting down.
TTCATATTTGTACACCTGGTATAATAAATTTGTAACTGGGCCTACATTTTCTTCTTTTATGAGTAATCACTTCAATGGGTATTTCATCAGGTGCTATTGCATTTTTATTCTGAGTTTGAGATTGCATGCCAAATTTATTCTTTTGAAATTCCTGGACCAGGAATTTTCATTGTCTTTTTTAGACCCACCATTGTCACTGAAGAGTTTATTGATGTTTTTTGATCTCTTCTTGGTGTATAATAGTTTTATTTGATCGATTTAGCACACATGCTGCTGGGAAATCCCTAAAGCATTACAGAAATGACACGTTTGCGGAAAAAGCGATTCAAATTGGTGTTGAATCGCTATAAATTGTACTAGATGGGAAATACCTAGTCCTGAGCAAATCATACCAAAGGAATGAGGTTCTCCATATAAAAGACTGCTTGAAAAGAGTCATACGAGAAGGGACAAGCTAAACTTCATACTAATATGAAGTATTAGCGCGATCTGTATTACTAGCATGCACCGCTTCGGGAGAAATTAAGCGGGCTACATCTATCGCACACTTTCCATGAAAATACTTGTTTAGTAGACTCAAGTCGCCAACCGTTCTTCCATGCTAAATGGAATTAAGGTTGCTGGTTAGTTCTGGGTCTTTAATAAGGCGAACAGCTCTCTTCTGAATAGAATCCAACAAGTGCAGTGTATGTTTGGGAGCAGAGTCCCAAGTATGGGAGCAATATTCCATCGTTGGTCGAATTTGAGCTTTGTGCAGAATTAACAGTTGTTGTGGAGGATAAAGCTTTCTGGTTCAGAATAATGTTCCCAGCTTTTGAGAAGCTCTTTTTGCTGTACTTGTATATGCATGCCAAGATATACTATATTTATTCCTAAAGTAACTTCCAGCAAATTGAGTGACGATCATAGAGGAATGGACTGCCCCGACATAGCTGTGTCGGGTTGAGCCACGTTAACTTTTTCTAGAAACTGCCGCCCGAGTTTTGGTAGCATTAAGTTCTGCTTACTGTCACCCAAAGCTAGAATTTCTTCCAGGTCTTTGTTAAGTTGAACACCTTCCTGCTGTCTACGGATATTTGCATGAGTAGCCGATGTTCGAGCATTCAAAGGGAATGAAGAGATAAGCGGGTTGTAATCTGTAAAACTGTAGATTGGATTACTGCTCGTTTTCAGCGGATCGTTAATATAAATAAAAAATTTGAATTGATTCGGCCGATACTTGGTGGAAATCCATAACTAGAAGTTTTTGCAAAGAAGTAAAACAATACTTAAATTTCCACCAAATTTTTTATTTTTAACACCAAGAGATGTTTCGCTGTACGTCAGCTTCTTCAGATGATTTGTTACAAAATGAGGATAAAATTACTATAATACTATAATAAATGGTTGGTTCACAATTTATAGCAGGTAATAAACTAATTGAATTAAAATAGGTTTAGTAATGGTGAATTATTTAAGTATAATTATTCATTTATTAAAGAATCTGAATTTTTCAATTTGTTTATTTCTAAAGATTCTAGGTAATTAAGTTTCAGGCCCTTTGTGCAAGTATGTAATATTTGAAAGTTTGGGTTGAATTGGTAGTTATTTTCAATTAAATGATTTGCGTAATTTGAGTTATTTTTTCTATTAATGTATAATGAATCATGTTCTTTTATTCTTTTTGAAAAACTTCTTCCTGTTTGACCTATATATGTTTTTAAGCAATTTCCACAATTTAATTTGTATACTCCGGATCTATTGTCTCTATCTGTTTTAGTTTTGTTATTTTTTATAAATTAGCCAAGTGTGTTGGATGTTTTAAATGCTGTGTTAATATTTAATTTCCTCAAGAAACTATTTAATTTAGTGCTGCATCTACCATAGTACGTTACTGACTTTACGTTTTTATAAGGTTCTTTATTATTCGGAAAAATTGTACTAATGCCTTTTTTGTAAAGTTTTTTCTTGAGAATATTATCTGTTATGGATGGTGAATAGTCATTATTTACTGCTAATTGTTTTATATTATTAAGTTTTTTTTAAAAATCGTCTTGGTTTAGAGGAATATTTATTAGTCTGTGACTCATATTATGGAAAACTGTAAGTTTGTGACTTGCTGGATGACATGAAGTATTATGGATAATTATGTCAGTATGCGACGGTTTATGGTAAATAGAAAAACTGTGTTTGTTATTATGTCTTTTTATTGTTAGGTCAAGGAAATTTAAGCCGTTGTTGGTTTCAACTTCACTGGTGAATTTGAAATAGAGTAGGAGACCGTATACAGCCTTGAGACACACTGTGAAGTGTGTAGTAAAGGTGTCCGTCGACTGCCGCTCGTAAAGAACGCTCTCTAAAGAAACACGAGAGCCATAAACAGAACTTTTCAGACATATCGTAAGAGGGTAGGTTAGCCAATAATCCGTCGTGCCAAACACAGTCGAATGCCTTGGATATATCTAGTGCGAGATACTCCAAAATGTTCAATTGCGTTGTTTCAAACATGTGTAAGTAAAATCTCCTATTAATCTTTGCTTTCGAAAGCCATATTGAAGGTCGCTAATAATAATCAATCCTTCAAAATATTTTAGAAGATGCTGATTAATAGCCTTTTCCAGACTTTTGATTTTATTGAAAGCAGTGCGACTGGTCGGCAGTTGTTTGGCAAGGTCTTCTTGCCGTTTTGGAGTATCGGCTGAACTGTAGCGTAACAGATTAGACAGTGCCTGTTATGGTCGTTTATTGTATGTATCTCTAACTATTTTTATACATTTGACGTACAAAAAAGTTGCAGGGTGGCTATGTTATGCATGTTATAAATAAGTGAACCCACTGCTTTCGGTATTGGCTTGAATTATGCGAGCTTTGTGAATGTTGAATTTGTCGTGAAACAGCAGTGTTTTGGTACTCTAATAGCCTACTTCAGGTTATTGATCGTTCTTTTATAAACCTCTCCACCTGTGCACCCTGTATCCATATGTTCAACAAGTGAAATCCCTTCACGGTTCAAAAAAAATGAACGCTGTCAAATTTGTAGGAGACGTCTGAGTTTTTACCTTCTTTGTAGGTCGGGAGCCTTTATGAATCCATTACATTTCGTGGGAGTATCCAAATAGAGCACTCAAGTGTGTTAGTTCTCTAAAAATAATTCCGTCGGTCTGTAGAGAGAGCAAATATTCCTGAGAAATTCCTTTCCTCGTAGGTTTCTGCTCTGCATAAAGTTCTGGGGTGCGTGAACTATGTTCACTCATAAATCTTCATGTGCATTCCTGAAAACCTTAGTGTCGGACATTCCAGCTTCTTTACCAAGCACTGGGGTGTATATTTGTCAACCGGACAACCGCAAATACTTAACAAGCCTAATGGTTTCCTGAGTTTTTGCGTCAACAGGTCTTTGTGATCTGGAGTTATCATGAATTGACTCTTGACCCCATCCAAACTATTTAGATCAATACCGCGTACAAAATTCTGTCAAACTACTTAGAATACTACTCAGTATATATCATCACTACACCAAACACTTTATTTTTTCACTCGACGCGCGTTTCGCTAACCATGTTAGCTTCATCAGGAGCGATGATTGACTTAGAATAGCCACCCAAAATAATTTGACAACCAAGCAATTTTCATGTTTGGCTAGTTAAATAGCAGAGTACGTCAAGTAGGGACGTTTCCGCGATAATTCATTTTTGTATCAGTCGATTCCGAACTTTTATCGAAATCACGTAAAATCTAAACTGAGTCACTTGTTTGCGCGTCGGTTCGAGGCCGTTTTTCTTTGTTTCCACCTAAAGAGGCCTAAAATGACACATTCCGCAGCCTCTAAATACAGTAATACCCCGCTTAGCGCGACCCCGTTACGCGCGGTTTCACTATAACGCGAAATACAAAATGCACTTTCAAAAATTTATTCGGGTTTGGACATATTGCAGAGTATAGACAATAATGATGACCGTGTCTTGACCGTGTGTCAAACAATTAAAAACAGTGTTGGGTGTTATGAACGTATTTTACAAGAACGTAAACAAAACGTTACCCAAAAGACAATAGATGTATTTTTCCGTAAAAAAATAAGAGTATGTATTGCATAAAGTGTTCTTAGAATTAAAGTGATTGATTAAAATGATTTGTATTTTTTTGTATTAAATTTTGACTATGTTTAATCATAAACCTCGATATACGCGAATTTCAGTTAACGCGATTTTTTTCGGAACGTATCCCTCGCGTAAAGCGGGGTATTACTGTATATTAAAAAGTCGGTATCATTTGTAAATCATTTTAACGAGACGAAAAATGTTGACGACTTGCCAAAACGTGGCTCGGTAGGCAAAGTCCCTTCGAAAATCGAAAAACGAATCATATCTTTGTTTTCATGGGACCCGAAATTGACGCTGCATCAAGGAACGGCAAAATTAAGAAAATCGGATTTGATATTCGTGCTCATGATGTCAAATTCCGAAGCATGTTGAAGAAACCTTTGCTGGACGAACATTAAATCGCGAAGCGGCTCGCTTGAGCCCATGATAAGATATTACAGTGGCCCTCACAATCGCCGCCGCCAACCCTGTTGAAAACGTTTGATCCCTTTTAAAGAGAAAGCTCAGAGGAAAAAGTATGAGGACTTTGACTAAGTTGTCTCGCGAGATTCGAACAATGTGCAGAGTATGCAGCAAATCTCGTGGACAGCATGCCTCGAAGGTGCCAGGCGATTATTGAAGCAGGAGGCGATTGGACAACTTACTAAGATAATTACTCTTTTATTAGCATACCAAAGAATATATTGGTGGCAAAAAATGTTCTCAAAGTACATTTTTTTCAAAAATACGAGTAGTCACATTCTTATTTGATACACTGTAAATCGGTTCAGCAATTAAAATTTTCAGTGGAGCATATTTACCTTTCTTTAAGAAATTATTACAAATGACAGCAATCTACATGAATTAGGCTTTTTTCAACCATTGATCATATTTAAAAACATATAAATGTAAAAAATGATAAATTTCTGTTTGTTTCTTCAATCCAAAGTTATTTGCAGTGAGCTGAACCGCTTTATGAAACTGGAGAAACAATCTGACGAGCTGACACTAAATAAAATTTATTTCAATTTCACCTTTCCGGTTTGAGATTGGAATAAGATTTACGAAGTATACTTATCAAGTCTTATCTTTTCGAAGTAGAAAAGTCGACGATGTTGCACAGAAGTAGCAAAAATATCATTATAGATGATGCTTGGAGCATAAATTGTGAGTTTTTGCACAATCTCGGTTAAGGGCTCTTAGACAATCCCATGGATTTATTTAGCGGATATTCTAAGCCATCTAACAGGTTTTATTTTAATGTTAGTATCAGGAGGCATTAATTTCGATATACTATTATGTTTAAAAATTAAGAATACTAATTTTCTTTTACATATATAAAAGTTTTTTAGGTTAGTAGAACTGTTCATAATATCTGATATTTTATTAGATTTTCTTTATAGTGCAGTAAAAAAGGTCAAAATAATGATTTTTTATGGGTCTAGCACACATGCTGCAGGGAAGTCCCTAAAGCGCTCCAGGAGCGGCAAGTGTGCGGAAAAAGAGATTCACCTTGTTCTTGAATCGCTGTAAATTGTACTCGGTGGGAAACACAGCCCTGGGCAAATTCTTCCAGAGGGATGATCTTCTCCATATAAAAGACTGCTTGAAAAGCGTTGTACGCGGAGTAACAAGCTGAACCTCATATGGATGTGAAGCATTAGTGCGACGTGTATTTCTAACATGCACCGCTCTGGGGGGAATTAAGCGGGATACATCCTTCGAACACTTTCCATGAAAATACTTGTACGAGGCATGTTTTTTAAGTAAGTACCGTTTTGGAATTAAAAAAAGACGTGCAAAGATATCGCTATAATTTTATTTTTACATGAAAGCCTGTACCTTAATCTACTTTTCTACATAATTTCCGTGAATATTGAGGCACTTGTCATAACGTGGCACCAGTTTTTGAATACCCTCCTCATAAAATTCTGCCGCCTGACTTGTTAACCACTGTATCACAAATGTTTTGACTTCGTTATCGTCTTGAAGACGCTGACCACCCAGGTGCTTCTTCAAGTGCAGGAACAAATGGTAGTCGCTGGGCGCCAGATCAGGGCTGTATGGAGGATGATCTAGAGTTTCCCATTTAAAAGATTTGATGAGATCTTTGGTCCGATTAGCCACATGTGGACGGGCATTGTCATGCAGCAAAACGATACCCTTACTCAACTTGCCACGTCTTTTGTTCTGGATTGCACGACGCAGATTGTTCAATGTCTCACAATAAGACGCTGCATTGATTGTCTCATTACGAGGCAGAAACTCCACTAGCAATACTCCTTTTCTGTCCCAAAAAACTGTGCACATGATTTTGCGGGCAGAAATTGTTTGCTTAAACTTCACTTTTTTGGGTGATGATGAATGTCGCCATTCCATGGATTGTTGTTTCGATTCTGGTGTGACGTAGGCCACCCATGTTTCGTCACCAGTAACAATTTGGTCTAAAAAATGTTCACCTTCATTGTGGTACCGCTCAAGGAAAGTCAATGCACTGCCTAAACGTTGGGTTTTGTGCAAATCCGTCAACATTTTTGGAACCCAACGTGAACACAATTTCCGGTAATTCAAGTTCTCGGTCACAATGCGATACAAAACACTACGAGAATATTGAGGAAAGCAGTCGCACAATGATGAAATTGTAAAGCGTCTGTTTTCTCTCACCTTTTCGTCCACTTTCTGCACCAAATCTTCATTAACGACCGAAGGACGCCCACTCCGTTCTTCATCATGCACATTTGTGCGGCCATCTTTAAATGCTCTCACCCATTTCCTTACCATTCCATCACTCATAATGTTTTGTCCGTAAACTTCACAGATCTCACGATGAATATCGATCGGTTTTACGCCTTTAGCACTAAGAAATCGTATAACAGCCCGTACTTTACAATCGGCGGGACTCACGATTGTCGGAGGCATCTTAAACACTCAGTAAACAACGTATACAATGAAGAATCAGACTGCAATGGCGTCAGTACGTAGACATGAGATGTAGGTTACCAGCGCGCATGCGCGGAACGCCGACCGTATCGCTGCGGCGGCGGAATCGCAAAACGGTACTTACTTAAAAAAACATGCCTCGTAGAACAGACTCAAGTCGCCAACCGTTCCTCGATGTTCCAGCGAATCAAGACCGCCGGTCGGTTCCGGGTCTCCAACCAGACGAACAGCTCTTCGCTGAACAGAATCCAACAAATGCAGTGTATATTTGGGAGTGGAGCAGTATTCCATAGTTGGTCGAATTTGAGCTTCGTAAAGAATTAACAGTTGTTGTGGAGTGTAAAGCTTTCTGGTTCGAAATGATATTCCCAACTTTTGAGAAGCTCTCCTTGCTATGCCTGCAACATGTTCATGCCAGGATATATTTGCTCCCAAATTAACACCCTACAAATGGAGTGACGATGCTAGAGAAATGGAGTGCCCCGACATAACTATGTCGGGTTCAGCAACGTTAAGTTTTTTAGAAATAACTGCCGTCTGGGTTTTTGTAGCGTTAAATTCCACTTGGTTACTGTTACCCCAAGATAGAACTTCTTCCAGATTTTTGTTAAGTTGAACGACCTCCTGCTGTCTGCGGATATTCGCCTGAGTAGCTAATGTCCGAGCGTTCAAAGTGAATGAATATATAATGAATACTGTCATTTGCAAAGCTGATTCCCGGTCTTCTCCAGCAGATCGTTAATATAAATGAGAAAGAGAGTAGGAGACAGTATGGAGCCTTGGGGCACACCGACGTTGATAGTAACGGTGTTAGAAAGAAATCCGTCGACCGCCACTCGTAAAGAACGCTCTCTGGAGAAACCTGAGAGCCGCAAACAGAACTTTTCAGACATACCATAAGAGTGTAGCTTAGCCAACAGTCCGTCGTGCCAAACACGGTCGAATGCGATGAAGTAGGCATAGTTTTAAGTTTTTAAAACGTATTGAAATTTCCAACAAATCTTCATTAGTTTTAAGTTGCTCAGGCGCGTACATAACCTACAAAATTGAAAAAAAAGGCAAAAAACTATTTTTTTTTTCATTTTATTGTACAGATCGACTAAGTGAACCGACCGGCTTGAAACTTCCTTTTATTATAGCAAAAAGACCCTGAAATTTTGGTATAAAAATATTGAACCCAGGAGGCACAATTGAATTTACTATTTAAATTTTGAATTTTATGTCATTTGGTCCATTTTACATTTAGACAAGGCGAAATCGGCGCCATCGTTGGAAAAAAATTTCTAATTGAATTTTTTTTCATAACCTTCTCCAGGAGATGCCCCTGAAAGAGGATCAACATGTTGCCGGGCGGTAACCTGGTCCGAATTTGTTTAAACAAATTTTTTTTAAACAAAGTCCAAAAATTGAAATTTTCGCCCCGGAACAAGTTTTTTTAGGTAAATTGGACCATTTTGAACAAAAAATGTCTCTTGTGAATTTTCTCTAAAATGCGCCGTTTTCGAGATATCGGCGATTTTAGGTGCGAGAAAACGCGAAAATGGCCACTTTCACCTCCCAATATCGGGGTCAAAAATTAAAATTTTCAATGTTGCCAAGTGTCCAAATTAAAGTTTGAGATCTCCTCTACAAATTACCGTAGGAAATATTGCAATATCTTCATTTTTAAATATTGTTTTTTAACAGTTAACAAATTGCGTTCGAGCGCCCGCGGCTGCATCGAAACTGTATACATAGATATATACGCAACGCCCGTACGTAGGCGCACGGAACTGTATACGCACTGCGATGCTCTATAAAGCTTTGTTTCTTGATTTCTTATTAAAATTAATATATTTGAAAAGTATGTAAAAAATATTTATTTATTAAAGAGTAATTGTTATATCAAATTTAATTATTATAACAAATGAATATAAATAAAAATTCAATATTCGATTAGGATGGTAGAAGAATTAAAACAATTTTATGAAATATAACTTATATATATTTAATAGAATTTTCGCAAATATTTAAATTACACCCACACATGAGTATACAACTTACGTTGTTGCTTTTGCAATTACATGCATTAGTTTTACAATTTTTTGTACATTTACATTGCCTAATTAACGAATCTGGTATCGAATTTTTTAACATGAGTTTGGGTAACAATTCACCTGTTTCTATAGTGTAACCAAATTCTGTTGCATCTAAATGTCGATACCGAGAATACAATGACATTTTCCATATGTACGTTTGTAGTGAAGCTCGTGAAATGTGCAATTTTAAAGCATCGGATGTACATGGAATTTTTCCAAAATTAATACCCATCCCACAAGAACGTTCTAAAATTATTTGTCTAGCATTATCTGCTGTTTCTTCAGCTTTATTCAAAATTTTCAAATACAATTTTTCTAATGCATTGAATTCCATGGCATTTAATTGTAAGCCAGTACCAAGTGGGGTTAATGCATTTTGAGTATCTAAATCAAAGACTAAATCTAAAGCTTTATTTTTAGTACCTACTTTACTAGTAGTATCACAGCCTGTAAACGCATGTAAAGCAGGCAAAACTTGACAAACTTGACTAGTTAAATATTCAGCAGCTACATTACAAGACAATAATCTTGGCTTCTGACCAACTACTTTAAAATACAATCCTGTACAACCAATTAATTTGAAAAAGCTCCAATAATGAATTGCTAATATAAAAACGTCGGTATCAACGGAATGAATTATTATTTCAGAATTATAAGGTAACATATATCGAGCATGACAAAATATCCTTGTATCAGCCTCTAAGTGATTGTTTTCTAACTCAATAATTTCATGTATATTATTTCCCTGTATACAATAGCACTTTTCAATGTTATAGAATCCACCTGATATTATTACTTGTTGAGTGTGACTTGTACTTATGTCATCTTTCCGACGATTAGCTGCTTGTTGAATTTTTTGAAATGATTCAAAATTTGGTTGTTGTACAACATCATCACACTTACCACAGAAAATGCACTTATGATCACATTTAATTCGTTTAATAGAAAAAGACATAATTACACATGTACATACTTGTAAGGGCGGAAAAGAAATGAATAAACTATTAAAGTGTCTGACTCTTATTTAAGCAATAGCATGTTTGAACTTTTGCATGATACTTCACGTTACAGCGAGTTGCAGCGCGTATACAGTTCCGCGCGCCTACGTACGGGCGTTGCGTATATATCTATGTATACAGTTTCGATGCGGCCGCGGGCGCTCGAACGCAATTTGTTAACTGTTAAAAAACAATGTTTAAAAATAAAGATATTGCAATATTTCCTACGGTAATTTGTAGAAGAGATCTCAAACTTTAATTTGGACACTTGGCAACATTGAAAATTTTAATTTTTGACCCCAATATTGGGAGGTGAAAGTGGCCATTTTCGCGTTTTCTCGCACCTAAAATCGCCGATATCTCGAAAACGGCGCATTTTAGAGAAAATTCACAAGAGACATTTTTTGTTCAAAATGGTCCAATTTACCTAAAAAAACTTGTTCCGGGGCGAAAATTTCAATTTTTGGACTTTATTTAAAAAAAATTTGTTTAAACAAATTCGGACCAGGTTACCGCCCGGCAACATGTTGATCCTCTTTCTGGGGCATCTCCTGGAGAAGGTTATGAAAAAAAATTCAATTAGAAAATTTTTTCCAACGATGGCGCCGATTTCGCCTTGTCTAATTTGTTCATTAATTAAATAACAACAAATACGTTTTTTCGGTCATTTTCACGTTAACAAAAATTACTTTTTTTTTAAGTAAAGATCTCGCGATTTTCTACCAGATGCAATACAAATTTTTCAATTTTTACTTTTCAGAATGACCGAAAAAAAAACGCATTTGTTATTATTTAACTAAGAAATAAATGTAAAAAAAACGGTTAAACTGACTCCAAAAAAAATTTTCTTTAATGGCAACGGAAATCTGGCGTCGAGACCTGAATTTTGAAAAAAAGGCTCCATTTTGAACCAAATGGCATAAAATGGCTGGTAATTTATATTTTAAATAACAAACTCAATTGAAACCACTGGGTTCAATATTTTTGTACCAAAATTTCAGGACATTTTTGCTAAAACAAAATGAATATTTTCTGAAAGTTTCAAGCGGATCGGTTCACTTAGTCGACCTGTACAATAAAATGAAAAAAAAAAACAGTTTTTTGCCTGTTTTTTTCAATTTTTTAGAATATGTGTGCACTTAAGCGACTTAAAACAAACGAGGATTTGTTGGAAATTTCATTACGATGAGTTTGGCTTTTTTTTGTCTCGATCCGACTTATATAACCGGAATTTTTCATAATTTAAGCTTAAAAACCATACTTTGAAAGCCTAAATTGTTTATAAATAAAAGAGCACACATTTTTCGAGGTCCAAAACTCACGGCAATACTCCTAGTGATACCGCAGAGAGGATAAAATCATAATATTGATGTACCTAGACTGTGCAATTTCAAATACTTTTTTTTTACTGCACTATTATTACGTTAGGAATAAAAGCATGCTTTTCAATTGTGGAGATTGTTTGTTGGTGATTTTTAAAATGAATAAATTTATTGAGGAATGGATTTGCATTAAATTTAGTCCTAAAAATGGAATTTCTTGTATCGACACGTCGTCGGTTAGTTGGTTGTAGGCAGGGTATGCGATTATGCCTGTTTATGCACTGGAGTTTCTTGGCTTGCTGTACTCGCCCCTCTCTTGATTACACGAGCATCCTCCCTTTAAGAAAGTTCATTAACTTCCTTCCAAGCCCGTTATGTAGATCTCCGAACAATTTATGTCTGTTTCGAGTTAAAGCGTCACAGTTATATATGATGTACATGGAAGATTCTTCCTCTTCACCACATAATCTGAATGTCGTGAGACTATTGTGGATACCAATTCCCTGTAAATATTTCTTCAGGTAACAGTGGCTAGTGACCTGTCCCATCACTAGTTTGATTTAGGCCCTTAGTAAGCTAAGAACATCAGTTGGTTTCTTTGAGGGGCCGCGAATTATGTCCCTAACTGGCCACACGTGCGGCTGGGAAATTCCTAAAACGCTATAGAAGCGCATTGTGTTTGAAAAGAGCCATTGACGCATTTTTGCTATAACAGAATGCATATTTTTCTGAAAGTTTCGAGCCGATCGGTTCACTTAGTCGACCTGTACAATAAAATTTAAAAAAAAAAACAGTTTTTTGCCTGTTTTTTTTTTTTTTTCAATTTTTTAGAATATGTATGCACTTGAGAGACTTAAACTAACTGACCACACGTGCGGCTGGGAAATTCCTAAAACGCTACAGAAGCGCATTGTGTTCAAAAAAAGCCATTGACGTCAATATTGAATCGCGGTAAGTTGTACTTGCTGGGAAATCCAGTACTGGGCAAATCATTCCAAAGGGATGAGGTTCTCCCTCTGAAAGACTGCTTGAAAAGGGTTGGATGAGGAATCACGGATATGAGATATGTGAGGTATGAGTGTATTCCTAGCTTGCACCCTCTGGGCGGAATTAAGCGGGCTATATCCATTGCACCCTTTCCATGAACCTTCTTTAGATGTATAAAAGTAGTATCCCACCATATAAAGTCATAGAATTAGTAGATAGACTCTAAATCAAGAATAAAATAAACGAAATTATTAAACGGTATATTTTAGATTTACTTACGATGTGCTTGGATCAAAACTATTTTGAATTCAACGATAACTTTTATACATCTAAAGAAGGTTTAATAATGGATAATTCTTTATGCCCTATACTAGCGGAAATTTGCATAAATCATTCAGAACTAAAACTTCATCAAAACGCGGTAAGCAAATATATTGTTTACTGGCATAGATATGTTAATGATATCATTCCCTGTTTCCCGGGAACAGATAGACAACTAACAATCTCCCTTATCTTCCTACATAATTTGCATCCTAACATTAAATTCACCTTAGAATTAGAAACCAATAACTCTATAAATTTCTTAGACATATCTATATCAAAAGTAAACAATAAACAGGATTTATCGGTTTTTCACAAGCCTTCACATACTGACACAGTCATACACAATAACTCATCCCACCCTGATACTCACAAAATGGCAGCTTTTAACTCTTTCATACATACATATTTCTAGACTAAAACCAATTTTAACAAAGAATTCAACATAACCAAACAAATAATAATTAATAATGGATATTACCCTAGCATTACAGATAATATCTTGAATAAAAAATCGTTTAAACAAGCAATCTCTCTAATTTATCCCACCATTAATAACAAAAAAGGAAAATTTAGCACGTTCACGTACACAGGGAAATTAACTGGAACAATTTCAAAACATTTAACAAAAAAAAAAAACAATAAAATAGCATTGAAAACCAGTAATAACTTAAGGCAGGGGTGCTCAAACTTGAACTGCTGGCGATCTACCTCAATATTGTTAGACTACGATCGATCGACTCTGAGAGGCTGCAAGTAAGTGTGATGCAGGATTGTCGTCTAGGTAGGGTATATCGTGGCATAGATATTAGTTTTCCGCACAATATGCATTTTTTTGTCAAGGTAAGTGTAAATCTGATCTAAAATGACAATGAAAAAACTCATAATTATTCAAAATTGCGGGTTTATTGGTTCTTACAAAACAAACGAGTTCTAGTGTCTAAACTTAACTAAAGAGTGACTTTGGATGTTGAAGCGTGGCACTGCATGTCCTCAGCATACTTTTCATAAGTTGGTAAGTAATTACCGAGTGTTAATCGCAAGCATGATGACATATGTTCGTCAGTTAGTCGATTGCGATATTTCGACTTAATTACTTCATTTCAGAAAATGCAGACTCGCACAAGTAAGTTGACACAAACATTGCCGTCATTTGAAGAGCGATTTGCCTTAGATTCGGATAGTTATCTTCAGATATAAAACACTAGAATTTTGTATCAGATGCTGTGGCTTTGAGATGTATATCTGATATAATCTGCACTAACTCGTTTTCAACAGAACATGAGTTCATGTTAAACTGACTTGCTATTTCAGTAGCTAATTCCTCAATGTTTTTACACGAAAACTCATAAATGATGCGATATTTGCCAATTTACTGAAATCATAAAAACGTATTTCGAATTGGCCCAAAATATTTGATAATTCGGCCTCATAAATATCATAATTCAACTGAGGAATCCTTGCTTTCAAAGACGGAAAATTTTTCAGATCCTTTCTTTTCAGTTGATCTATCATAAGTTGCAATTTACTTTTAAATGCGTTTATTGCGTTAATCATCTCAATAATAGTTTTCCTTTACCTTGAAGCTCCAAATTAATGGTGTTTAAATGCATTGTGATGTCTGTCAAAAATGCCAAATCAGTCAGCCATTTTCCGTTTTTCAGCATCTGAGTGTCATCACCTATTTCGTCCAGAAAAGCTGTTATTTCGAGCAATAATTCTTGAAACCTTTCTAGGAATTTTCCGCGACTCAACCACCTGACGTCCGTGTGAAGAACTAAATCAGTGTGTTCAGCTGACTCACTATCTTCCAACTGCAATTTAAAGAGCCGTCGTTGCAAGCTACGTGCACGGACCGAATTCACAATTTTTATTGCAATGCCCATAATCTCCTCCATGTTTAGAACTTTTGAACACAAAACTTATTGATGTATAATGCAATGGAAGGAGAAAAATGAAGGGAAATCATCATTAGCTCGACCCAATGCCACAAAACCGTTTTTGTTTCCAGTCATTGCTGGTGCTCCATCGGTTGTAATGCACACTAGTTTATATATTGGTAGCTTGTAGTTTGTTACAAAATTGAAGAAAACGTCATATATATCTTCGCCACGGGTCTTTCCTTTCAGAGGAATCATTGTCAAATACTCTTCCTTAGCCGACATGTCATTGAATACCATTCGAATAAAAATACACAGCTGGGCAGTGTCTGTCATATCGGTGGATTCGTCGAACTGTAAAGAAAAGTATGTACATTCCATGATATCATGTTTTAGTTTATCTGCCATGTCCTGACTCATGACTTCAACACGCCTTGTGACAGTCGGACGAGATACCTGAAGTTCTCTAATAGCAGACATAATCTCTGTTTTATTTTTAAAATCTCCAAATAAAGTCTCACCCGCTTCAATAAATGCTTCCTTCACAACCAATCCATCATCAAATGGTTTCTTGTGTTTCGCCAATATATGAGATATTTTAAATGACGCGATCGTTGCAGCTTTTGATTGTTTGGCTGGTCTTGTGAACATGGTTTGTTCTTTTTTCAAACAAGTTATCAAATCACGTTATTTTCGTTTTCTTAATTCACTCTGTGACGGAAAATCCTTTTCATAGTTTTTATGAACCGTTTTATGATGCCTCTCTAAGTTCCCACGCTTAGGTATTGCAACTGACGCACGGCAAATGAGATAAATGCACTTATCCTTTACCATACCAAAGAAAAATTCTTCCTTCCAATCGTTATTAAAATGATGTGTTTTACTTTTCTTCGCCGCACTCATTTTGGACTATTTATTAATAAACTTTGTATCGATGTATCGCCTTCAAGTTACAACTGAGACTGACTCCTATTCCTGCAGGCGCAACATTTATATCGGCGCGAACGAAGTCTCGAATGTTCCCGTCAAACACGCCGCCCGAAGTTTCTAGAAAAATCGGCGGGAATCAAAAACGCGGCTTTTCTTTGACAAGTACCCGCGCGTTCCTTTGATAAAGCCGCCTTTTGCCGCTAGCAGAGGGTTATTACGATAAAAGAAAGTGATGAGGGGGTTATTCATTTTGTTTTAGTTACCTAAAACAAAATCTGTAAATAGTTCTATATCGGAATTTTTTTCTCGAGATCGACTCAAAAAGCACTCGCGATCGACTTGTCGATCGCGATCGACCGTTTGAGCACCCCTGACTTAAGGAATGTAATTTTGAATAACGAAACCAAATATGATAAATCCTTACAATCAGGAGTTTATTTATTAAATTGTGGATCTTGTACTAAAACCTACGTAGGTCAAACTGGTAGATCTTTTGAAACTAGCATTAAGGAACATAAACATAGTTATTTAAAAAATAAGAACAATTCACATTACGCAACCCATATAATAAACGAATCCCATAATTTTGATGATACATTCAAAATCCTACATGTAGAAAATAAATCTAAAAAATTAGATATGAATGTAATCAAAGACTAATATTGTCAAATTTCCACTTTATTTAGTTTCACTGAAACTGTATGACGCGTTTCGCTATACTATAGTTTCTTCTGATACAAAATGATATTTGTATCAGAAGAAGCTATAATATAGCGAAACGCGTCATACAGTTTCAGTGAAACTAAATAAAGTGGAAATTTGACAATATTAGTCCTTCATTACATTCGTTATGAATTTCCATCAAGTAACAGCCACAACAATTCAAAATTAAATATGCTTAAATGTCTTGAAATTAACAAACAGAAAAACTCCAATCCATTATTAAGCGAACAGGTAGACTTAAACCATTCACCCTTACTTAATCTTAATTAAGGATAGTTTAAAGCACTATATAACCAATATTATTACCAAACATTTTTCTTTCTAATTCACTTCTGAAGAAGCCATTGTATGGTGAAACAATTGTCAAATCATTTTAAATATATTAGAAATTAAAACATAGTGTTGTTTTTTTATATAATTTTAGACTTAAGTCGCCAACCGTTCTTCGATGATCCAAGGAATAAAGGTTGCTGGTGAATTCTGTATCTTTAGTTAGGCGACCCGCTCTCTTCTGAATAGAATCTAACAAATGCAGCGTATGTTTGGGTGCAGAGCCCAAACATGGAAGCAGTATTCCATCGTTGGTTGAATTTGAGCTTTTTTTCAGAATTAATAGTTGTGGAGCGTAAAGCTTTCTGGTTCGAAATAATATTCACAACTTTTGAGAAGCGTTCTTTGGTATGTGTGCGACATGTTCATGCCAAGACATATTTGTTCCCAAATTAACGCCCAGAATATTGGGTGAGCATAGTAGAGGAATAGAATATAACTATGTCGGGTTCAGCAATGTAAACTTTTTTAGAAAAAACTGCCACCTGGGTTTTTGTATTAAATTCTACTTGACTACGGTCATCCCAAGATGGCCGTAGTTCTTCCAAGTCTTTGTTAACTTGCACGACTTCCTGCTGTCTGCGGGTATTTGCATGACCAGCCAATGGTCGCGCGTAATCGTACAGTCATCCATACATCAAAATATACATTTACAGTTATAATAACATTTACATCCGGAACTCAATAAACCCACTAGCTGTGCAGCAGTTACCCAACCACACCTACAAACAAACGTCTTATCGCGAAACAAATGACGGAAGTAATCACTCTAGCGATTAAATGTCGTTCCTCTCCCCATTTCATAAAATATGGAATAAAATTTCTCGCGGTCGATGGATTTTCTGCAAGGAAAGTTTATTGTCCAATTTTAGGATAATCGCGGAACTGTCAGATAATGTAAAAGATCATCGTCGTCGCAGTGGTATCGCCGCAAAAACCGATGGATATAGACCAAAAGACAAGGGAGAGATATTCGGAAAAGGATATTTAGTGGATTATCGACGCGCGGCGCGATATTAACGTTTCGGGGGAATTTAGCTCCGGATAATTCATCGGCTGTCTCCGAGATAAACGGTTCAGACATTCGACGACAATAATTCCGTAAGAGCGTTTCTGTCATGTAATTTATTTGGGGACACGCCATAAACAATGGGCCTTTCCGGTATTTGTACAATTTATTACAGGCTTGCCGAAATAAATTTTTTTGTTTAATCTTGAAAAAACTTTTGCTGAGCTCTTGTTAGGAAATGTATAACTTGAGAAACACAATAAACTTAATTGTGATTTGTCGAGAAAATTCGACACCCTACTTCCCAGTGACGTCCAACAAAAGCTTTTCAATCTAGAAATAAGTGAGGATACGCTGTCTCTGATAATATTCTTTCTATGATAAAGAGAAATTCTACATTGCACCATTTTAGTGTTCAAAAATGGCTTTGATCTACTCGTCTATAACCTTAAATTTCTGGCAGGAAAAACTCAGTCATCTAACCTTCTCTCAAAATTGGTAGACCGTATCGGCTATCAACTACACTGTGAAATTTATCCCATCAAAAACATAAAATGTAAAAAAATGCCAAGTCTCGCAAGGCAGTCCTTCCACCACAAAAAGTTGTGAGATCTCATGTAAAACCTAGTCAGTTATTTTAGTTAGTATCTACGGAAGCACCTATTCAACAAGTTTGTTATAAATTGTTATCTATTTAGTTACCTACGAACATTTATAGTGACACTAGACATCTTTATTTCTATAATAAATATAATGACTTGGCAATCGCACGGTAACATAACCACATAAGAACAATCTACTGTTTCGATTGCTAAGTAAGTCTAAACAGTGCACTTAAGAATAAAGTATTTTAAATAGTAGATAATTCCTATGTGATGTTGCCATGCGATTGCCAAGTCATTATATTTATTATAGAAATAAAGATGTCTAATATTGATACGGTCACTCTAAATGTTGGTAGGTAACTAAATAGATGACAATTTATGACAAAGTTGTTGAATAGGTGCCTCCACAGATACTTACTAAAATAACTGACTTGGTTTTACATGAGATCTCACAACTTTTTGCTGTGGAAGGACTGCGTTGCGAGACTTGGCATTTTTTTACATTTTATGTTTTTGATGGGATATCATTTCTTTTTGTAGGTAGTCCTCTTTTTTTTTCCTTCTCGGGTAATTTTCTTGTACGTCAGCTATGGATTTTCTTAAAGCCCACTCCCTGTCTCTATTGGTTTTTCTCAAACGCTATGTTGTAACAATTTTTGACAAGTCTGAACGATAAGTGCTTCTAAGTCGATTATATTCAACGATTGCGGACTCCTGAGCTTTGGCTAAGGCAGTTTTAGTCTTAGTATTAAGAAAATCACTTGTAACAAAACATTTCCTAGGTTAACTTAGTATAGGATCACTAGTGTAGGAGCTTAGGTTAAGTTAGTATAAGCATACATACATTTTTAGAAATACCATACTTTCAAAATTGTAAATAAGAGGCTTGGCCTACCTTATTATCCAATAAAGACAGTCCTTATTTATTTCGCCTAAAAAAAGTTTTTATTTAGTACGTTATACTAAGCAAAGTCTAAGTATATCGAAATAAGCCGATTTTTCCCCTTTTCGTTCCCTAATAATGGCCACGGGGGGTGGAGAGTAGTTAGGCGGTTATTATACATCGGCCCAAAAGTTAGTATTCGATAATCTATTCGAATTTAACAGTGTCAAATAAATTGCAATCGGCAAAATCGATTTATAATGGTGCCCTTTACTTTTGGCCACTACCTGCACATTCATTAAAGATATGAGGTAAAAAACTAGAGATATCTCAAAATCATGGAGGAGGTTGCTTCCATTGAGAATTTAGATCGGCAATGTGAGTACTACAAAATAAAAAATAATTAGCAAATTTAACGGAAGCCAGACTTATATTCAAAATGTGCGGTGTCCTTTATTATTTAACTAGCCGGGCCCGCGGCTCCGCTCGCGTGGACTTGATTCACTACTATCGTCACTGCTTATTCCTTATGTTACCCAACGTAATAAAAATATCTCCCATTATTTCTCCTTATCTCCCAATATTTATCCTTATTTCCATTATCTCTACATAATTTCCGTTATCTAGGCTTATCTCTGCTCATCTGCCATTATTTCTCCTTATCTCCCATTATTTCTCCTTATCTCCCATTATCTCACCATATTTCCCATTATCTAGGCTTATCTCGACTTATCTCCCATTATTTCTCCTTATCTCCCATTATCTCACCATAACTCCCATTATCTAGACTTATTTCTGCTTATCTCCGATTATCTCTCCTTATCTCCCATTATTTATACTTATCTCCCATTATCTCACCTTATCTCCCATTATCGAGGCTTATCTCGACTTATCTCCCATTATTTCTCCTTATCTCCCATTATCTCACCTTATCTCCCATTATCTAGGTTTATATCGAATTATATAGAACATATGTATAAATTTATAAAAACACGTAAATCGGATAAGTGGTTCTCGAGTGATAAGCGCACTAACGGACAGACAGACAGACAGAGAGACGTTGCATTTTATATATATTGTATTCTTTGCTACATGATATTGTTCCATATTTAATGCTTTAGGGAGTATATTGCAAGAGAACGCGCTAGCTGCAAACTTTTCTCCGACTTGATTCACTATTATCGTCACTGCTTATTCCTTATGTCACCTAATAAAATATATCCTATAACCTGGCCAGAGAACATACGTATGTTTAAAAAAAAAGCACGTAAATCGGATAAGTGGTTCTCCAGTGATAAGCACACTAACGGACGGATAGACAGACAGACGGACAGAGAGACATTGCATTTTATATATATTATAGATATTCTCTGCTACCTAATATTGTTCCATATTTAATGGTTTGGACTGTGTATTGCAAGAGAACGCGCTAGCGGCAAACTTTGTCCGACTTCATTTACTATTATTGTCACTGCTCATTCCTTATGCTACCTATCGTAATAAAATATAGCCTATAACCTGGCCGGAGAACATATGTACCTTTTAAAAAAAAAAAGTAAGTGGTTCTCCAGTGATAAGCGCAATAACGGACAGACAGACAGACAGAGATACGTGGCATTTTAGATATATTATAGATGTAATAAAATATATACCTATAACATGGTCAGAGAACATATGTATAAATTTAAAAAATCACGTAAATCGGATAAGTGGTTCTCGAGGGATAAGCGCATTAACGGATAGACAGACAGACAGACAAACATAATTATTATTATTATTATTATTATTATTATTATATAACCTGGCCAAAGAATATATGTATGAATTTAAAAGAAGACAGGTAAATCGGATAAGTGGTTCCCTCGTGATAAACGCACTAATGGACAGACAGACAGACAGAGAGACATTGCATTTTATATATATTATAGATTATACCTTACAGATATTCTTTGCTACATAATATTGTTCCATATTTAATGGTTTAGGCTGTGTATTGCAAAGGCACGCGCTAGCGGCAAACTTATTTCCGACATCATTCACTATTTTACGTCACTGCTCATTCCTTATGCTACCTATCGTAATAAAATATAGCCTATAACCTGGCCAGAGAACATATGTATGTTTTAAAAAAAAAAGTACGTAAATCGGATAAGTGGTTCTTCTGTGATAGGCGCACTAACGGACAGACAGACAGACAGGCAGACAGACAGACAGAGAGACGTTGCATTTTATATATATTATAGATTTAATAAGTTATATATAATAATAGGGAAATGCGGAGAATCTAGAAGTCGATAACGAAACAAAAATCAAAGGAACCGATAGATTTAAATATTTAGGAACCATCATTTCAAAAAACGCAACATCAGAAGAAGAGATCAAGGCTAGATTAGGACAAATGCGGACATGCATAAGACAATTAAATTCGATCCTGTGGGACAAACACATTACAAAGAAAAAAAACAAAACACGCATATATAAATCAATAATACAAAGCATAATGACATACGGGTCAGAAACATGGACGATCAACAAAAGAAATAAATCTAATATTGACGCGGTAGAGATGGAGTATTGGAGAAGATGTTGTAGAGTGACATGTATGGAGAGAATAAAAAATGAAGAAATAAGAAGCAGAATGAACATCAGAGAGAACGCAATAAATACCATTGAAGAAAAACGATTAAAATGATATGGACACATAAGACGGAGCGAAGATAATAGGTGGATAAAGAAAATAACGGAGTGAAACCCTATAGGGAGAAGAAAGAGAGGAAGACCCAGACGATCGTGGAGAGACGATGTGGACGAGGCTATGGAGGACAGGGGTCTAACAGATGGAGACTGGGAAGATAGAAACGCATGGAATCAAAGGCTGAGAGAAGGAAGACAGCGTCAGCTGTAGAAAATTAAAATTTATAAATAGACTACAATATCCAAAACAGTTTGTGCTGCAGAAAAGCAGATAACTATTTAGTTTTTGTTTGTGGTTTTGCATGGAAGTAAAGTAAGGTATTTTTTTGCATAGGACAGAGTTGCAATTTATTTCACCTTGTAAATTTGTTCTTACTGAAATGACTGAAATTTTAAATGGATGATGGATTTGGCTTTGCGAAAACTTCAAAGCATGCAAGCTTGGTGCCGTTAGAGGTTTTACAGTGCTAGTAGCCCGACATGTCCGAGAAAGAGATTTTTATTTATTCAAGTAAATTGAGTTTCTGAGAATAATTCCGTGTAATAATATAAAATTACTCTCTCCATTACCATGGTAAATAAATCTAAAAAAAATAATTCATAAAATAAAATTTCAAACAGGAAAACTCAACACAAAATGAATTTTCACCGACTTGTTTCAATTGGATACAACTTCTAAATTTTAAATGATTTGCACTTTATTTTCAGTTGCAGTTTCAGCCTCTATTAATTTCTTAACTCATTTTAAAAGTTTCCCAAGTTTCAACTTACTTCCAAAAGTTGTGTTTTTTTTTTAGAAAAACTTCTTGAGTTGTTCGAATGTACATCAAATGGATTAGTATCTCACACACCAGACCTGTATTTTAAGTAATAAATTTGCAGCGTTAAAGTTTACATTCAGCAGGAAAGTTTTAACTTGTTGTTTTGCACGGTTTCCTTTTTTTGTAAGCGGAAAAAACTGTCTTTCATGATTTAATAATGGAATTTACGAGGTGCGTTTTTTAAGTAAGTACCGTTTTGAAATATGGCCGCTAGAGTGTTGCAGTCGCCATTCCACCCATGCGCATTGTATACCTGCATCTATTGGCTAGCCACCATTATGGAAGCATCCATGCAAGTTTACTTTTGTTTTTGTGTGTGTTTTAAAATGCCTCAGACCATTGAAAACTCCGCGGATAGTGAAATACGTGCTGTAATTCATTTTTTAAATGCAAGAGGCTTGAAAGCGGCTGAAATTCATTGGCAGGTTTGTGAAATTTATGGCGATAACACTGTAAACGATGAAAAAAGCGGTTAGGACATTTAAAGATTGCCGTATAAACGCGCAAGACAGGGGAAGAAGTAGGCGACCGTCCGTCATTAATGATGAACTGAAACGGAAAAATAATACAAAACTTCCCTGCACTTAAAGAAACACATTGGCGGTCAGCGCCACGACACCGACGACGACGCCAAAACGACCGTGATGCAGTAATTAGCAATCCAGGCCGCAGTTTTCTATGAGGATGGAATACAGAAGCTGGTCTTATGATACGATAAGTGTGGGAATTATGGTGGGAAGTAGATTAAGATCCCGGGTAAATTATCTATAATATATATAAAATGCAACGTCTCTCTGTCTGTCTGTCTGTCTGTCTGTCTGTCCGTTAGTGACCTTATCACTGGAGAACCACTTATCCGATTTACGTACTTTTTTTTTTAAACATACATATGTTCTCTGGCCAGATTATAGGCTATATTTTATTACGATAGTTAGCATAGGGAATGAGCAGTGACGATAATAGTGAATGAAGTCGGAAAAAAGTTTGCTGCGCGTTCCCTTGCAATACACAGCCTAAACCACTAAATTTGGAACAATATTATGTAGCAGAGAATATCTATAATCTATAATCTATAATATATATAAAATGCAATATCTCTCTGTCTGTCTGTCCATTAGTGCGTTTATCACGCGAGAACCACTTATTCGATTTACGTGTCTTTTTTTAAATTCATACATATATTTTTTGGCCAGGTTATATAGTAATAATAATAATTTATATCTATAATATATGTAAAATGCAACGTCTCTCTGTCTGTCTGTCCGTCCGTTAGTGCGCTTATCACTCGAGAACCACTTATCCGATTTTCGTGTTTTTTATTTTAATTCATGCATATGTTTTCTGGCCAGGTTATATAATAATAATAATCTATATAATATACCATATATAAAACGCAACGTCTCTCTGTCTGTCCGTTAGTGTGCGTATCATTCGAGAACCACTCATCTGATTTACGTGATTTTTTTTTAATTCTTAATTTAATATATGTCAAAAAAAATCTATAATATATATGAAACGTAAAGTCTCTCTGTCTGTCTGTCTATCCATTACTGTGCTTAGAACTCAAGAACCACTTATCCGATTTACGTATTTTTTTTTTATAAAATACAAAGGGAATAAACAGAGACAAAATGCTAATATGTAAGAAAAAAATGGAAGTTTAGCAGTAAGCTTGGTAGAAAGACTGAATAGATCTGGGGAATACTTTAAAGAAACACTAAATGGGGATGAAAATGAGTTGAATGAGAAATAGGAAGCAAAATTAACTGAAGGGCAGGAGGGGACAAACAAACCCTGCAAAGAAGAAATAAGAAAAATACTCAGAACCCAAAAAAAATAAGGCCCCGGGTGGAAATTGTATAACAGCAGAACTGATCAAAGTTGGAGGAGTAAATCTGGAAAATGAAATATGCCGGTTGGTGCAAAAAATATGGGAAACAGAAAAGATGCCAATGAGCTGGAGAGAGTCGCTCATTTGTCCAATATACAAAAAGGAGAAAAAAACTATATGTGCTAATTATAGACCAATAGCCTTACTGGATGTCGTGTACAAGATAGTAGTGTTGACTATCAAAACAGACTAGCTGAGAAAGCCGAGTCTATTCTGGTAGAGTACCAGTTGGAGGAGTAAATCTGGAAAATGAAATATGCCGGTTGGTGCAAAAAATATGGGAAACAGAAAAGATGCCAATGAGCTGGAGAGAGTCGCTCATTTGTCCAATATACAAAAAAGGAGAAAAAAACTATATGTGCTAATTATAGACCAATAGCCTTACTGGATGTCGTGTACAAGATAGTAGTGTTGACTATCAAAAACAGACTAGCAGAGAAAGCCGAGTCTATTCTGGTAGAGTACCAGTGTGGATTCAGGAAAAATAGATCGGTTACAGACCAGATATTTTCGATTAAGCGAATCCAAGATAATAGCTTAAAACAAAATTTGGCACTACACTTGGTCTTTGTGGATTTCAGAGAAGCATAGGACTCTATGAATAGAGGACTCTACAAGATAATGGAAGAACTAAAAATTCCAAGTAAATTGATTCGCATGGTGAGAATGATCCTGAATGACACAGAAAATAGAGTGTTGGTTGAGGGCAAAGTATCAGACAAGTTTAAGGTGAAGAGAGGATTAAGACCGGGGGATCCAGTGTCGACATGTCTATTTAATTTGGTAATAGAGAAGATAATCCGGGAGTCAGAAATAAAAACAAATGCAACGATATACCAACAAACCTGCCAATGCTTGGCCTATGCGGATGATGTAGCAGTAATTGCAAGAGCAAGAAGAACCTCAAAAAAGCCATAAGTAGGATAGAAGAAAGGAGAAGGATGATAGGACTAAAGATAAATGAGGAAAAAAAGAAAATACATGGAAATTACAAAGAAAAAGGATAATAAAAACAACAAAAGTTTAGATATAATAAACAACTTAGGGAAAAGATATACGTTTGCAAAAGTAGATAAATTTAATTATCTGGGAGTAACAATAACAGAGAGTGGACAAGAAAGGACAGAGATACAAAAAAGAATAGCGAAAGGACAGAGATACAAAAAAGAATAGCGAAAGGACAGAGATGTTTGGGGGCAATGAATCCAATATTCAAATCAAAGAATGTATCAAGAAAAGCAAAAGAAAGAATAAATACGACAGTTGTCAGACCCA
This sequence comes from Pachyrhynchus sulphureomaculatus, assembly GCA_019049505.1. Lineage (NCBI taxonomy): Eukaryota > Metazoa > Arthropoda > Insecta > Coleoptera > Curculionidae > Pachyrhynchus > Pachyrhynchus sulphureomaculatus. The sequence continues at coordinate 148,149,880 of CM032453.1, read as the reverse complement.
CGGTGACATATGGATGCGAAACGTGGAAACTGAATGCAAGAGAAAGGGAGACGTTGGAAGTGTGGGAAAGGAAAGCTTTGAGAAGAATCTACGGAGGAAGGAAAAAAGAGGGGCTGTGGAGAAGAAGAACAAATTACGAATTAAAATGCCTATATACGAAATCCCTTATAAGCCAAATCATAAGAAGCCAGCGATTTAGATGGTTGGGACACCTGGCAAGTATGAAGGAAGAAAGACAGGCAAAGCAAGCCGTAATAAGAGGAGTGGTTGGAAGAGGAGGCAAGGGTAGACCTCGATCTACATGGATTCAGGCAGTAAAGCAAGATCCGGAGTTGATGGGAATCCCGCACTGGGAAAAGCTAAAAGGAGATAAAAAGAAGTGGAGACAAGTATGCAACCAAGCCATGAGCCTCTAAGGCCCCTTAAACTATATAATGATATAAACATAACGAATAATCAGTGACGACAAAGGCGAATCAAGACCACGCGAGCGGAGCCGCGGGCACAGCTAGTGTAAAATAAAATTGTTAAAAAATGGCATTTTGTTTTTTTAATATTAAAACTGTACTTACTTTAAAAACAAGCCTTGTTGTATAGTAAAGAAAAATGAGCAGAATTTATTTTTTCATTTGAACTTTGCTTCCGTGGACAGTAACACAGTTAGGGAAAAAGTACAATAACGTCCACTTCAATAGGAGCTAAAATACTTTGGATAAGATGGGTTTTCTGGATCAGCATTAAACAGAAATAGTCAATTTAATGGAAATAAAAATACTGAGCAAACTAGTCATTTTCATGTGTAAGACAAGAAATATTCATACTGCTGACGCCGTGTGTGATTTCTAAGTATATAGTGGTGATATGCTCGTTATCACAAATGTATTTTTCCAGTTTTACGAAAATTGAGGAATTTGAATGCAAACTAATTATAAAACCAAGGAAGAAAATTAAAATTTAGTCGGCTCTTAGAAACTGCGATATTATTTTCTCAAACTGTATTAAAAATTTTCCCTGGTCGATAAACTTTCACCACAGTAAAAATTATTGTCCAATTTCTGGATAATCGCCGAAATGTCAAGAGATGTAAGAGAAATCATCACCGCATCGGGACAACCGTGACCCAGTGGATATAGACCGGAAGGAACGGGGAAAGATATAACGAAAAGGATGTTTAGTAGAATATTGACACAATATATTAATGGCCAAGAGAATTTATCATGGATTTAGTTCATCCATTTTCGGATTTAGATGGATAAGCGACAGCAGCTAAGTTACGTAACTTATTACGTAATTTAGAGCCTAATATTAATAAGAAATAAATTGTTAAATATTTCTGTTAGGTTTGGTCGGACACCTAAAAAAAACAGTTAAATTAAGAAATATCTCTGTAAATATGAAAAGAACTCTTTGAAGGAAATTCGCCATACTTTTTATTCAAGGGTACATGTTTGCATTTTTTATATGTCCTTTAAGTAAAGCATGTATGGAGATTTCCACTAATAATAAGAATTTGACTTTTACTTCGGATTTAAATGGAAGTTACACATTATTATCACTATTTTTATTAGAAAGAATATACTGACAAACCTTTATTATATTATTTCTTCAAATACAAAATCAAATGAACTATTTTTTACTTTAATAACACCCCCCTAAAAAATGACTAAGAATTTCGTGAAAACAAAAAAAAATTAAAATCACCCCTTTCAAGGTGTCGAGTTGTTTTTGATTTTTCGAGTCTTGACAGCACAGTTTTTTAGATAAACTTTATACTTTTTTTTTTTGTTATTGATTAGACGCATAAAAAAGGCGTGTAAACAATTCAGAATTATAAATTTTATTATTCTCTCTGGGGGATGCTGATGGAATTTTAATATAAATATTTCATCTTCTTCTTCTTCTTAGTGTGTCTTATCTTCTCAGAATGTTGGCCATCACATTTACCGATCTAATTTTATCTGTTGCCGCTCTGAATAGTTTAGACTATTTTTTTCTTCAATGATAAGTTGTACGAATTCATATTTTTGACTTCTCATAATGAGGCCAAAGTATGTGGTTTATCTTTCTTTAACATCTCTAATTATTTTTTTTTCCTTCTAGTTAAGTATTGCAATATTCGGCGGTAGCACCACACTTCTGTCGTGTTGTTTCTGTAATTGTTGCAGCTTCTATACGATATAGTATCATCGAGAATACATCTTAACACTCTTGTTCTTGTTTTTTTTTTTAAGTTTAGTTTGTAGCTACAGAGTATGATGAGTATTTTGTTAAAAGAGCTTTATGCTTTTTCAATTCTTGGGCGTATCTCAATAGAATGGTTTCAATTTTCACTTAGGAAATCCCAAAGCAAGATCCTAATTGTGAGAGAAAAGTGGAATTTCTAAAATTAGTTGGGCAAACTAAAAGGTCAGTTAAAACAAGATTTAAGGAATATTTAACAAATTTAAGATACAGTAGAACAGAAAAATCTAGCTTTGTCGAACGTGCCCTTGAAGCTGATCACACTGTAACATTAGATAATCTAAGACTGATAAAGCTGACAAGGTTAGCGAAATGCGCGTTGAGTGCAAAAACATTCAGGATTTGGGTTATATTTCATAAATAAAAAAATGTTAACTGTTTTGCGGCAAAATTTGATGATGCTACCGAAACATCAAGAGACACAATTTATCTAATCTACCTCTAGAATTCTTGACAACCTTTGTACTTTCCAATTGTTTTCCATATATATAAAATTCCCAAAAACAATCGAAAAAGTGATGTAATTTATTTTGCCGAATATGTAGTGGAAAATGGCGTCAATAAGAGACTGTCGGCTAAACGGGCCCTTACAGGTTTACCTGTGTACTAAGTTCTTGTCCAGTCTGTTCATTCAACTAAATTCTTGTAGATAAAGAGGTGATCAACAATACCAGACAGGCCAAAACAAGTCTAATGTTGAGATTTTTAGTCACCTTATGAAAAGAGCTTTATCATAGGGTTATTTTCAGAGGCTGAATTCTACGGATATTAGTCACAAAAGATATTTCTTTTCTCTAATTTACCTGTATTAACTCGACAACTTCCGATGAAGAATATTCCCTTTTAATGGACAAATGCCACCTTCAGCTTTTCGCGCAATATACCCTCAGTTATACTACTCACTCGTCAGATCGTTTACATTTGCCACGCCGTACGTATTGCCCACGTTACTAGAACTAATCGCTCACATAAGACGCTTCGCCATACTGGCCTTATATCGATATAAAACCCAACTTTATGTACACACCAAACCGATGCCCATAAAACTAACATCTACGATGCCATCCGGTTTAGCCGTTTGAAGCTCTGGGGGCGGTGCGCCGTCCATAAATCTACTTAATAGGTGCAAGATTAAACCACAAATCGCTGTTGTTTTACGGCTAATTGATTTATATCAACCCTAGTAGGCGGCGTCGCACAGTGTGGCCAATCAATGGGACTTTGGGACGAAAAATCAAAATTTTCTTTAAGTCGAAAATTTTATTTATTTATAAATATTTTCATTGAAAAAGGTTTAAACGTCATATCCTATTATCCATTATTATATTTTTATTCTTCTTTCTCACATTTGGTCAATCTCGTTCCATGTTTGGCTGACGGGCCCAAGCCAAGTCTATAATAACGCTATTACCATTGTGTTATAAGGAATGACCTGACAATGTTACATGCTTTCAAAAGCACTGACTGTGTATGTTTGTGTTCAGTCTTAATAGTACTAAGTGTGGTGCGAATGTTGTCGCTGATGTGACGAGGAGAACAATGATCATTTTTTCTTGTTTCCATAGCCTTTTTATTTATGTTGCAAGACCTGTGTATTTGAAGATTTTTTCTGTATATTTCGTTTGGATTTTTGTGTCACTGGGAACAGCTATGTCGATCAGATAGGTGACTTTTTCTTTTTTGTATGATCTGTATGGATACTGATATCCCAGTAGAACTTGTAATCTTTATTTTCAAATATGGATGTTGGTGTGTATTTGTAGTAGGGATCTGTGTTTTCTATGAGTTTGTATGTTGTGCTTGGTGAAGTACTTTTGCCGCTGAGTCATGTGTGGCTGTGTATTGCGTTCCGGCTAATATTTTACATCCGCTTGTTATGTATTTGTTCGTTTCTTTATGCTGGTGGCATTTCCTACATCTGTCTTCTGTAATAGTTGAGTCTTTGATGATATGTTTTTGGTAGTTTCTGGATAATATGACCTTATCCTGGATGGCAAGTAAGAAGCTTTCTGTTTCAGGGAATAGCTGCCCATCCTGTAACCAGGTGTATGTTTTTTTTTTAATTTACGTGGTCTTGTTCTATGTGTTATCAGTGTTTTCCGTGGAGTGTTTTTTCTGACCACGTTTTCATCTTTTCCTGTTGTAATTGGGTGTGACTGTGTGTGTGTGTCTGCTGGGTGCTCTGCACGGGTTAAGTCGAGAGGTGTGTATTTTTGTCTTTTTTCACTGTTGCTGTAAAGAGGCTGGTTTTCTTGGCGTGAAAGAATTTCTTAAGTGCTTGTATTTGTTTTGTTTGTAGTGTGTAGTGATTTTATATCTATGATTCATCTTCCTCCTACCTTTTTCTCGATGGTAAGTCTTTCTTTACATGCATTGAGGTGTATATTTCCTGTATTTGGTGAATTGAATACGTACGAGTATAAGGATGTGAATGTTTTTCTATGTCTGTGTGTGACCATTTAATGATACTAAATAAATATGTGAGTATAGGTATGGGGATGCTTTTAGTGATATTTTTGGAGTTGGGTTTTGTTTCTTAAGTTTCAGGAGTCTGTTTTTGAATTCAGTTCTGAGTTTTGTTTGATGTTTATTATTATTATTATACTTATTACAAAAAAAGTGAAATATAGTTTTTACAAAAAATATATTTTAAGGTTCCAAATTTCTGGGGAGACATCGATATTTTTTATTTAGCCACTCAGAATGACGTTTTACTAG